>CP141137.1:63294839-64494839 GCA_035236585.1 Warburgia ugandensis
CATTAGTCAAGTGGAGCATGATTTTGGTTTATTTGGGTAGTCAAAGACTCATAGCTCTCTCTCTCTCTCTACTTGTGTTTTTATTTTTACTTCCTTGAAGTTTGATGCTGTAGGGGTGAGATGCAGTTGAGGAAGGAGAGAATAATCTGAGAAGAGGGACAACCTGAGAAGGCTGTAGCTGTTGTAAACCCTGAGGAGAGAACGACGCTTTAGTTGAGAGATAACAAGGCGAGTCGACAACTGAAGACCTTAGTCAGGAGAGGCGAGAGAATGACACTTTAACTGAGGAGACAGAAAAAATTGGCTACAATTTGCATTAATTTGAAGAAAATTGTTTTTTAATCCTATCGTTAGTGGCAATAGTTAAATGTCTTTGTACTCCGAATATTTCCGATTTTTTTATTTCGGACTAATGGATAAGATTTATTTATTTATTAATTATTATTTTTTGGAAAATTATATACACATACCCATAAATAGCCTTGAGCCTCGGTCACCTGAGTGAGAGACTTCTTAGTTCTATAATAATAAAATGAATGGTTCTTGGTGAAAGATAACTTTTTGTTTTACCCATTCAGACTGTGGCCCATTTTGCAACCACTAGAGGCCTAGAAGTATACGCTAGACGTGAGTTGTGAAACCGGGTCATTTGATGGAGAGGGAATCAGACGAACCTCTTGTATCCAGAAAAATACAAGAGGTAAGCCGGGCTGGAGTGTGCAGCTCTTCTTTCCGCCATTTGGTGCCTACCGACCTAGGAAGGTGATACAAATGCAATAGTCAAGGCAGGACCAGACCGATAAATTAGCAGCACGGTGCCCATGAAAGCCTTGTCTGTGGTTCACTCAAACTAGTGTTTCTAATTTCCCCAAGAATGATGGAAGTCCGGGAATCACGCCTCCTAAATGATTCCGTCATCTGAGAAACTTTATTTTTGTCCACCAGACACGAAATGTCAGGAACTTCAGCAAAGTAATGGTGCACATTAGAACGACTAAAAACACAGTATCCTTGATTCGGTCTTGATTTCCAGTCTAGTTTGGGATCAGTGAGACAAATGGACTGGTCAACCACAGCTTGGTCCATTCATTCAACGGAAGGACCCACATTGCAACTTACCACTTGCTGTGTGCCCTGCTTAGCACCTCGTCTCGGCGAAGGTAATGTAAAAACACGCTTTAAGACCAGACTACACTCAGCCATGTTTATTTAATTGCATATCTTTGGCGTTTTTGAGATATGACGGCATATCTCAAATGTACAGCTTATTTAATTACGATATCTCCCGCATATTTGAGATATCAGGTTTATTTAACTGCGATATCTTCGGCACATATGAGATATCGGGTTTATTTAACTGCGATATCTTCGGCACATCTAAGATATCAGGTTTATTTAACTACAATATCTTCGACACATCTGAGATATCAGCTTTATTTAACATCAGGAGGAGTTGATATGTTTGGCGTTTTTAAAATATGCCAAACCTAGTATACAGTATAAAATGCGTCCAGTTTTAAAAAGAGAAAAATCAAGTTCAAACCATTGTTTTCTAGTGAGAGAAGAAGGGGGCTTGTGAGACTAGTATTGGTTGCATTTATCCATGCTTCTTTGTTCACAAAGCTTTGTATAATCTTCTATCACATACTCTTGTAAGCTATGCACTTGTTTGTGGCCGAACCTGTTTGGACTCCTTCCAACCGGTCGCACGATGAACTTCCTGCAAGGTAACATCATTGCAGTTATGGTAATTATAATATGTACTTTGTATGTATTTTGCTTGTGGTTCTGCTTCGGCTTCATTGTCAAAATTGTTTTGCATCTGCAGAAAAGAATACATTGAAGCTTTTGTGAAGAAGTTAGTTCCCAACCAAGTTGTTGAAGCTAATTGATGATGCTGGGGAATGGAAATATGTCATTAGAATTCTATACTAAAACTATTGCCTATAAATAATGGTCTTCCTAATTATGTGTCTGCTGGGATGCACAGATGTGCAGTGGAGTGATTGAAACTTTATAGAATTCCTATAGTTACTCTTAAATCTTGTCAAGCATGGTTCTTGTTTGAACTCCTGGGTTTGCTTAGTTGCTTAGCATCAGATCTTTATAGAACTTTAGGAATAAATTCCATTTGTAGAGGCTGCCAGTTGAAATCCACCATTAAAAAGGCAAAAATGTCACCCATTTGGATCATCCTAACTACTGTGTTTTCAGCCCTTTGAAGTTTCCAAATGGGCAATTTGAGAGTTTGGATCATTTGTGAAGTATAATACCCAATCATGTGATCAGGCCAAAGTTGAGTGTATGACCCCCATCCAAATCAAAATAAAGAATTCAAACTAACTATGCAGATCAGCATTATGGGATCCATTCTAATTACCAATTTCGGGACCCATATGCCAAAGTATATAAGTAATTTAATGCTTAATGAATCAAGGGTCATGGATCCATCCAGGCTTGGGTGAAATCAAGCACAAAAAGGAATAGTGTTGGCACTTAGCAATTCATCCATGAGGCACATGTTGGGCAACAAAGTAGTTGTCAGTATAATGCGTTATGAATGATCCAAACTGTCAATTTGATGAGACTTACATTTGATCTCCAATGTTTGAAACACATGGAAATTTTAGAGTTCTTGGGCCCTTCATGTAACTGCATTTGTAGGTTGTTAGTGAGAAGTTGGTGGTCTAAGGTGTAAGCTATTAGATGGATGGCTCATATCAAGCCACAATGTTTCAGCCCATAAAACAGTTTTGGGCCTGGATAAAAAACTGTGATAAAAAGTAAGAACATAAATAAAGAGGTCGAGATGAATCGATTAAGACAAATAGCAAAATCGTAATAAAAGAAAATCCTAATTAGAAATTATAAACAAATTGTAGTCTACTCTACTTCATGTTAATCGTATTAGTAATATTATGAGAAATGCGTGTTGCAAGACTCTAACAAAGACCAAAACCTCATGAAATACCTATTGAAAAAAGAAAAAGGCATCCCAGTGCATGAAGTTCCCATATATTTGGGGTTCAGGGAAGTGGTGGACTACAAGGGTCTTTTGTGCATAGCTTTTACCTTGCAAGAGGCTGTTTTCATCCTTTGAACTCGTGACCTCAAGGTCACTCGGCAACAACTCTACCGTTGTGCAAAGACTCCCCTTCTTGAAATGCCTATTGAACATGGAAGAAAATAACACCCATGTATCGATTATATCAGCCGCTACATAGGGCTTATTGAAAAATGATACGATATTTGGCCGATTTTATATATCAGTTAAGATTAGCCAATATATTTAATTTTCCAAATCATTGGATATTATTTTCAATTTTTCTAACAAATTGAAATTATAAAATATATTTTGATAAAAGAAAATCCACACAAATTGATCGTTATGATTAGAGTTTTTTGTAGATTTGCCATTACTTTATGGCATTTTTGCAATACCTGTGCGTCACTTATGTGTAACTCTTTTGCTAGTCACAAGTCAACCTTTGAGTCTTACTCTTACTTGCTGGGCTACATTTACTCACTAACACAATGAGAGGAATTTACTTACTAGAGCTGCAACTAATCCTTGCACTTCGTCCTGCCTCGATTATAAAATTCTTCTGAAGACCTTGTAGTCTTCTCAAGATCTTTTGATTATGTTTTTTAACAAGAAAATGAGAGTATTCCACATACAATTTTGCAGCATTTAGTGCCACACAAATGCATATACAACAAAGATACCATAAAATCCATAGGCCTTAAGAATATCATAGCATAGATGAATAGCATATATCATTGATGAATATCAAGGTGCTAGTTGATATCATGACACATGCCAGAAATGCAGTTTATTTAATTGTGGTATTTGAGAAGCATATGTTCCTCATATCTAAGGCATATCTCAGATATCATAAAAAATATCACTAGAGGTATCTCCAGAAATATTACAGAACAAATATCACATATCTCAGATATCACAGAACATATAACACATATCTCAAATATCACACAAGATATCATTAGAAATATAGAGGGAGATATACCAACAAAATGCCAAACATGTGCCGCTGAAGTATTGCCAAATCTTTCATCTTTTTTACAAAGATTCGATCTCTGGAACATGAGGCCGTGGTTTTTAAGCTTCTATTTTGTAATCCTCTGCTAAGTTTCATTTTTTTGTTGACATTTTGACTTCAATTCACTCCAGCACAACCCATCGAAGATGGCCAAACTTTCATCGCTACATCGGGATATGGTATACTATTTATGACAAAATCGTTATAGCGCTGGCCGATAGATTCTCCAGGGTTTCTTACTATCGCTGACGATGCAAGTCTTGTGATTTTTATGGAAAATTGCTCTCTTTGGTTCCGTAGAATTTCAAACGTCAGAAATGGTACAAGTGCTAAGCTGTCACGTTTACCGAATCTAATCATTAGCTTTTTTTAGTATTTGGTTTGGGTCGTTGAACATAATTTAAACTTAAAACATATTGGTAATTATTAATCAAGCATTTTACTTTAACTTAGCAAGGGTCTGTTGATTTCTGCTTTCTATACCGATCAAGAAAAACCTTCCCTTTAGCCAGATTACTCTGTTTTCATGCACAAGAAACTGACTCTGTTATACATAAGAACTACTTCCGCCGCTCAAGACTCCCCGAACTCTTACCTATTCAAAGACCTACCGCAAATCAAACTGCGAAAGAGATTTTCCTGCATTTTCATCTATTTTCTAGTCTTTATGACGTCCTTCGAAGCCTTTAAGTCAGGGTGCACGAGCAAGACTTTTGACATTGATTAGACTGGAAGCTTGACTTTTGCACTTGATTGGGTTTTTGACACCTCATGTGGCTAAGCTAACTGTTTTCACACCTCTCCTTTCCAGGGATTCTTGGGCAAATGACCTCGTGGACAACGGAAACATTAGCCTGGAAGATTGGCTTTTACACTTGATTGGCTTTTTGACTGTCATGTGGCTGAGTTAACTGTTTTCACAACTCCCCTTTCCAGGGCTTCTTGGGCATGAACAACGGAAGCATTCGACCTCTCAAAGAAGTCAATAGCCTTTCATCTAGCTGACCAGACACTTGGCAGTGATTACATGGTGGACATGGCACCCATTCATCCGCCCGGGTCCAACTATCCTATTTATATAGATGATCAATCTGGTACCAGTGGGCGTTATGACATTAGCACCGACCTTTTTTCACCTTTTTCTTTTTTCGTTTACAAGGATAGAATTTGTAGTGTTACGTAAGCAATAACTGGGGCGACAAAAATATTAAGAGGAATGCTAAACGGGAGGTACTACATAAGAACATCCATGGACCACAAATGAAGGAGCCAATTGGCTGATCTGGTTTATTTATTTGATTGTTCTGGCTTTTGATTTCCAGTAGTTCAGAAGTTGTAGTTAATTATCACAGGGAACGAGAGTTTGGAGACTCCGCACAAAAAGATCTGAAATCGACTCTCAAAAACACAGTTTTAGGATCTTAGAATTCACCAACCATCATGAATTTCGCATACAAGACAAGACATGTAATCCAATGCCCTATGATCAGATAAATTAGGTGGGATCATCTGAAGGTATCATGGAAAACTTATTTGAAAGTGATTTGCGGTCCATGGACGCTCTTGTATCGACCATCGGCTTAACATTTCTCACATATCAAAGGTTTTAGGGACATTACAACGCCTTGTTACTTCTCCAGCTACTAACTGGTGATTTGTCTCACCGCCCAAACTCATTGCAAGTCAATGCAAGTTGCAAACAAAGTTATATCACGCTAGTGTAAACGTCTAATGGAAGATATCTAGAAATCAACATCTCTCAAAAATGCCCCCTCGTTCTAATCTCACTAAATGACAAAAATACTATTGCTTTCCGCGGTTTTAGGTTTCTTGTCGCAATGGTGAGGCAGTTCAAAGATAAATGGGGCCACGCGTTTATCTTTCCTTTTCAGTGCATTATATGGGATGGGAACTTTCTAGCATTTCGGTCAGTCACGGCGTCGTCATTAGTTGATCTATACCATATGGCTACCTCTCCGTTACTCGAGGGTCAAGGTCGTAGGGTGTGTTGTAGTGACAGCTTGGTCTTGATTTCGAGGATTGGCACCTCCTCTCTTCATCTCACAACCATGGAATTTGAGCTTCAATTTCCTTATCTGTTAATAATTTCCGTCTTTCTCTTCGGACTTTGCACTGCAATTGATACCATATCTCCAACACAATCCATCGAAGATGGGGATACTCTAGTATCGATTGACGGGAAGTTCGAATTAGGATTCTTCGGTGCTGGTAATACGAGCAATCGCTACATCGGGATATGGTACAATGTGCCAAACAAAATCGTTGCATGGGTCGCCAACAGAGACAACCCAGTTACAGATAACTCGGGAGTTCTTAGAATCGCTGATGATGGAAATCTTGTGATTTTGGACGGAACATTGAAGGTACTTTGGTCAACTAACATTTCAACAGCCACGAACGGTACAAGAGCTACACTTTTAGCTTCGGGGAGTCTGGTTCTAAGCAGTAGAAATCACAACACAACAATATGGGAAAGCTTTGATCATCCAACGAATGTATTGCTAGCAGGGATGAAGCTGGGATTTGACTGGAAAAATGGAAAGAATTGGTCTCTCACATCTTGGAAATCACTAAATGATCCGGCAAATGGAAACTTCTCCTATCGAATGGACCCACGAGGTGTACCGCAGGCCTTTCTACTGGAAGGACAGGAGCTCAAATGGAGAAGCGGGCCTTGGAACGGTCAGAGTCTAACCGGGGTACATGGAGTAGTTTTCAACAATAACTTCATTGAACATCATTATGTTCTTAACAACAGTGACGTCTACGAGTTTTATCATATCAAAAACCAGTCCTTGATGTCGATGATGATATTAGATGAACGGGGCACCTTCAAACGATTGACTTGGCTAGAGCAGAGCCGCACATGGAGAGAATTTTGGGCTGCCGTGCAAGGTCCGTGTGACAATTATGCCATGTGTGGCCCGTATGGAAGCTGCAGTGCAAATCGGTCACCACCTTGTGAATGTTTGCAAGGGTTTGAGCCCAAATCGCCGGAGAATTGGTACTTAACGGACAGTTCTGATGGTTGTGTTAGGAGAAGGGCGTTGGAATGTAAAAAGCGAGATGAGTTTTTGAGATTGGAACATGTGAAGTTGCCGGATACTCGGTGGGCTTGGCGAGATGCCAGTATGAGTCTAAAAGAGTGTGAGAACCAGTGCTTGAGAAACTGTTCTTGTACTGGTTATTCTAGTGCTAATGTTACTGGACAGGGGAGTGGATGTATTACTTGGTTTGGAGACTTGATTGATCTTCAATTGTATGGAGATGGGGGCCAAGACATTTACGTTCGTGTCGCCGCTGCCGAGCTAGGTAAATGTGGTTTCTGATTGAATTACCTTTGTTCTGCTGCATTATAACTATAATGTTATAATTAGTTAATGCTTTGTTATATGGCATAATTTTCTTGGAAATCTGAAGCAAACTATGCTTAAATATAATTGAAATCTCCCAAACAACGGAAAATTACCACCTTGAACCTCCGTAAGGGTGTGGTGTCTGCGGCCAAATCTTATTTAAAAGTATGTTTTTTTGTGCCTATATTTACTTTTTTAAATACCAAATATGCCTAAAAAAGCATGTTCATATTCTTTGTGGTTAAGTTATGCAGGTATAACCTTTTTTTTTTTCATTTTGATATAAGCAAAAAGTTACAAAGGAAACTGCATGTCTTATAAGAGATGACAAGTTATCTGTGATCAACTTTCTAGATATAAATTTGTTTCTTTGTCTTTTTCTCTTTTTTCAAAAGTATACACACTGACACATGTTAGCCTTCATTGGAGAGACATTTTTGTTTTCGGAATGGGAAGATGGGTGAGAGACTCCTCGTGTCACTCCACTAAAAAGCTTTGGTGCTAGATTACTAGTGTACTTGGCTGTAAACTCAAATTGATAACGTTATTAATTCAAATTTAATTGCAATACTTTAACCAAAATGGGAAAAAAGTTGCTGGTTAATTAGGAAGTACAATACCAATAATAAATGAGAATCAAATTAGTCATTAAATTTAGGGTTTTTTTTTTTTTTACAGATTTGCCATTACTTTATGACATTTTTGCAAGAAAACTCAACTTTTTTTTTTTTCTTTTAATTTGCCATTAAGTTGTCAAAATCTTTGCAAATTTGCCATTCTATTTGTGTTCCCTTCGCGTTTTCAGTCAATTTTTTCAATATTCCATTCTTACCCCCGTCACCAATTTGTCACGACCGATCGCGTTCATCTTTCACCGCGCACGGAGGTGGGGGCTGCCGAAGAAGGCGGTGAGCGGGGAGGAGGGGAAAGGGATAGGGGCGGGGAGCGCTGGGCGTGGGGGTGGGCAACGGGGGAAGGGTGGGGGCGGTGGGCGGCTGTAGTGAGCGGGGACGGGGGCAATGGGTAGGGGCAGGGAGCGGCGGGGGTGGGGGTGATTGGGGGCTGTGGGGCGAGGGGAGTGGGCATCGGGGGAAAGGCGGGGACGCCGGGCGTGGGGTTAGGCACCGGGGGAAGGGTGGGGGTGGGGAAAGGGGAGGGGTGGGAGCTATGGGGGTGCACACCGGGGAAGGGTGGGGGCGGCCGGGGGTGGGGTTGGGCACCTGGGCAAGGGTGGGGGCGGGGAAACTGGCCGAGCGTGGAGGTTTCCGGAGGAGGCAGGGAAAAGGGTAGGGGCGAAGAGCGCTGGGGGCTAGGGGCTGCCGGGTGTGGGGGGTGGGCACTGGGGTAAGGGTGGGGGCGGTTGGCGCCTGCGGTGAGCGAGGAGGGGGGGAAAGGGTATGGGCGGGGAGCGGGGAGCGGTAGCGGTGGTTGGGAGTTGCAGGACATGGGGGTTGGGCACGGGGGAAGGGTGGGGGTGGGCAAAGCGGGCCGGGCGTGGGGGCTGCCAAGGGAGATGGTGAGCGTGGAGGGGGAATGGGTAGGGGGCGGGGAGCACTGGGGTGGGGGCTGCGGGGTGTGGAGGGTGGAGGGTGGAGGGTGGGCACCTTGCAGTGGGGGATGCCGGGGAGGCGGTGAGTGGAGGGGGGGAAGGGTGGGGGCGGGGCGGGGGCTGCAGCGGTGAGCGGTGAGGGGGGAAGGGTGCGGGTGGGGGTGGGGCTGCCTGGCTGGGCCGGAACTGATTGCACCGACCGGTTGGGGGGGTGCGTAGGGGAGGGGCTAGTCTGGATACCGAGCTGGGGTGGGAATGCTGGAAAGAGAGAGTGCAACAGGCGTAGCCGGAAAATGTGTCCGAAAGAGGGACTGCTGTAAGGAAAAAAAGGTAATATTGAAATTTAATATAAAAAATAAATAGAATGATAAATTTGCAAAGTTTTTGAAAATTTAAGGATAAATTGCAATATTAAAAAAACATTGTGTTATCTCACAAAAATGTCATAAAATAACGGCAAATCTGAAAAAAAAAACTTTTAAATTTATATTTAATTTGGTAAATCTGTAACTAATTTGTTTACCAAGACCGAATCAATTCCTTCTTTTTTTTATGGTTGTAGATTTATTGAAGCTAAGAGAACTTACAATGACTGATGTAGTCAATTACATAGCTAAGGATTTGTAACTCGGAAATGTGTATGGTGTGTCTGAAACCACCTTTTGCTATTATGTTTGCATCCGTGTTGGCGTTCCATTAATGTAAGACACCATAAAAGAACATCCGTTGAGTAATGACCTTATTATCTTGAACTTGTTGAGAAATCTCCCAACCATGGAAGTTAATTGTCTAGGGTTTGGCTTTAAGAATCTTCATTCAGTTGGAATTAAGCTTTTCCAGTTTAATGGTACAAGAAGGGCCTCCTTCCGTGGTGGGTCAGGTCTGAGGCTTCTCATGGGTGTATCATCCAACATCCTGGTAAAAAAAGTAAGGATAAAAAAGAAGTCTTCTCTAGTTTCCTCCTCCATGATATTTCATCTTTTTTGACAGGTGCGAACTCAAGTAAACAATCAGAAGGCTTTTTTCACAAGAAGCGCACTTTAGTTTTGCCCATTGTGATTGTTATCCCCTTGCTTCTCCTGGTCTCATGCGGGTACTATGCGTGGAGGTGCAAGACGAGAAGAAAAGGTGAAAGCAAGTGAATGTGTTATTTCAATAGTAAACACACCTAAGTAAATGCTTATGCCTAGCAATTTTTATTTTTCATGTTGCTTCATGTTTAGGTTCCCATCAGATGGACACTGTTAATGAAATATTCTCCAATGCATATGAGCACGAACATAGTAAGGTAGACAGAGAATTGCCATTATTTGATCTGGGTACCATCGTAGCTGCAACAGAGAATTTCTCTCATACAAAAATACTTGGAAAGGGTGGATTCGGTCCGGTTTACAAGGTAATATTTTTTTATTCATAGGCACCGAAGTGTTCAAAGCCGACAATCAGTAGTTCAAATGGCTTTATATATATGCACATACAAGGCTTTGGTCGAGACGCCCTTTTTCTTTCCTGCGCTTTGAGATACATTTACAGAGAGAGAGAGAGACATGTCAGGTGTGGATAACGTACTTGCCTTTTGTAACAGGGTCAGCTGTGTAATGGACGAGAGATAGCAGTGAAAAGGCTTTCTAGGAACTCTGGACAGGGGGCAGAAGAATTCAGAAACGAGGTTGAGCTAATATCCAAGCTTCAACACAGAAATCTTGTTAGGATCCTTGGTTATTGCATTCAAGGGGAGGAAAAGATGTTGGTGTATGAGTACATGCAAAACCAAAGCTTGGACTCCTATATTTTTGGTTTGGCTCGTTACTGCATCCCTTCCCTTCTGTTCATTATTTTGGTTATTTTGTGTAAGATAGAGAGAGTATATTCCTATGCTTAAGCTGCACATAAAACTGAACGAGAATATTGTACGCTCTATACAAATTTCACGGCCATTAGATTAAGTTGCAAATCAGTGCGAGAACTACAGTTTGTCAAATAAAATAGAATAGACATCATATAGAAATGTAGTCCTAGTGCAATGATACAACTTCTTAAATACAAGATTAATCATCCTCTTTTGTTTTGTTAACTTACCAAAACAAGATTAATGGAACAAAAGGCTAGATAATGTATAAAGTTAGCCAATGAACCCGAGTTCAACCTTTACAACTGTTTGTTCCCATAATGGCATTTAAATAGACCATATAAACAGTTAATATATAAATATATTGTTATGTTGTATTTGGATAATAGTTATTTACACGTCAAAGAAATCAACAGATATAACGAGAAGAGTTTTAGTTGGAATTTACTTATTATGAAGAGTTTTATCTTGTATTTGGTTGATGGAAATTCATGGCACAGATCAAAGTAGGAAGAAGCTGTTGGACTGGAGAAAGCGCTTTGACATTATCATTGGCATCGCACGAGGAGTTCTTTATCTCCATCAAGATTCCCGATTGAGAATTATTCATAGGGATCTCAAAGCCAGCAATATTCTGCTTGACGATGAGATGAACCCAAAAATTTCAGATTTTGGCATAGCCAGGATTTTTGGTGGAAATCAAACTCAATCTAATACTGACAGAGTGGTTGGAACATAGTAAGTGCCAGACGATCATACATACATTTACCTTTCTCATATACAGAAGCACATATGCACATTTAAGTGCATAATGGAGCTCATACAACTACTAACGCTATTGTCCAACAATGACCTACAGTGGCTATATGTCTCCAGAGTACGCCATGGATGGGCTCTTCTCTGTAAAATCAGATGTCTTTAGCTTCGGGGTCTTAATACTAGAGATTGTCAGTGGAAAGAGGAATAGCCATTATAGTGATGATTCCTTAAATTTGATTGGACTTGTAAGTACCTTTTTCCTCAATTTGTTTTTTTATACCTTTGAATTGTTTCTACCGAATGCCAAATGTAGGAATTTATGATTCTAAGCTTATCTTTTGGAACTATTTCAGACATGGAAGCTATGGACAGAAGGAAGATGTTTGGAGACAGTGGATCAATCATTGAGTGATTTATGTGATGAAAATGAAGTTTTGAGATGCATACATGTGGGGCTCTTATGTGTGCAAGAAAGTCCGAGAGACAGGCCAACCATGTCTACAGTTATTTTTATGCTAGGTAACGAAACGACTATGCCTCCACCAGAGCATCCCGGATATTCTTTGAGGAATGGTCTCAGGGAGCGAGGCTCATCCACAAGAGGGACAAGCTCAAGTTATGCAAATGACATGACAGTCACTGTGCTAGAAGCTCGATAGGTAAAGATGAGAATTTTCTGTGTATATTACTAGCTGGAATCATATATATGTGTATGTACATTACTAGCTGGAATCATAGTATGTTTTTCATTTTCTTCTTCTTTTCTTTGAATGGTGTAAATTTGATCCGCAGGGTCTTGCTGGTGAGACGGGACACATAAACAACACGGCTAAGTGATCATAGGGAATGAGAAATAGGTTTTTTCACCATGGCAATGTAACTCAAAACGGATACTTTACAAGAGCAATGGTACTGATCTTCGAATTTGTACAATATGTTCATATATATATAGACACCTTGGGCATGTTGAGAATGGGGATGACAAATCGTTAATACTTTCTATCGTGCTATCGTTACCCGGAATTTGTGCATGTAAAGATCAGCAGCCATTAGTTTTCTTCCGTGCAGAGAATGCCTTAAGTGGGAGAAATGGGAGCATTCCACCTCTCAAATTTCACACCATAGACGTGGCGGCCCAACTATCTACTGTCATATAGATGACAATCTAGCACCAGCGAGGGCATTAAGTTAGCACTAAATTGGTTAGTTGGTGGACCAAAATATCAAACTTGTTAGTGAGAGTCAGTGCCGTCTTGCTTCTCTCCAACTACCAAGACAGTATTCTTTCATCGCACAAACTGTTCAAGGTCATTCCAGGTCACTGCCAGCAGCAAACAGAGTATCACGAAAGAACAGGTTGCTGCGAACATCAAAGAGATCATATTCTCGAAGGCAACATCAAATGAACATAACCCACATTACATGTTTAATTCTCCTATTAAGAAAAACTGTTATATTTTCTTGGCCTACTGGTGATGGCGGATGAAAAAGTAATGAAGCCCCTCAGTGTATTTCTTTTCAACACATTATATGGGTTCTAACCTGTAACAACTTGCTTTTTATAATATAAATATTCTTTTGCATAGAATTGACAACAAAAAGCTAATTACTCTAATGACTATAGAATGAGTATGAAAAACTTTAGAACTAGAGTTTAAGTCTCCAATTGCTTCTAAGAGGTAGGTGGCGTGGGATATTCTAAGTTAGGTCAGTTTTTAAATTACTTGATTTGGTCTATTTTATTCATTGATAGGATATGCACTTTCAATCCTTAAATGATTAGTGATTTGATTGATTGATCTCATGTTTTGAATATGTGTACCCTCTAATCCCATGATCTATCCATGAGCATTGTTGATCCTGGAAATTTCATGCCATGCACTCTTTTCTGATTACTTTTTAATGCTCATGTGCACACTATTTAATATGTTCTAATGTACATAGTCTTCCTTTTTATTCTAAAGTTTATAGGTTCTAGATCTATCTTATTAGTGCATGTGCATATAGTTTTTCTAATTTCTAATGCTGATATGTCATAAATCTAATTCATTAGAACATGCACATATAGTTTTCTAAAATCTAAAGTTTAACCCATGCCCCATACTCATGTCCCATGCAAACCATATGATCATTTTAAGTTTAATCCATGCACATTTTATTTATTTACCCAATTCTTAGCATGCACATATTCATTTATATTACTTATGGTATTTTATCATTTAATTCCAATTGAAATTGTATGCCAATCATTCAATGGCTTGCTAGTGATATGGCAATTGATCTCACATGCAAATCCATGTCCACATGAGTGGATCTTGTGTACAAATGTGTGTGCATAGAGATCATGTGCACAATTATCTGTTGATTAGAGATCATGCACACGTGTGCATCGCTAATCCACTTTTGATTTACCTTCCAAGTCCATGCACAATTGTCATATTGTGATCTAGGTATATATGCACAATTGATTCATGATCCTAAACTAACTGTTTGATTTAGCAAAATGCTCACTGTTGATTCCCTAACATATGTACCATGCACACTCTTAACATATGGATTATAAGTCCATGGATTGGTTTAATATAACTTCACAGATTACAAGTGCATGAACCCATTTGATATAGGAACATGGTTTGATTGAACATAGATGTTTGAATTGATTAAATCCCATTCATTAATCCATATTGATATAAGTGCACATGCTAGATAATTTTCAAGCCGTTGATTTGAGTCGTCTTTGATTTGAGCTCACTCATATAGAGTTTTGGTTTGGGATCACGCTATTGATGTCCATGTTAGATGTGCACCAATCCTAATTGTCTTTGTTGATCACTTGCTATATGCACACTATATGTAATTACCTTATATGTCCTGTGATTCATCTATTAACATCATGATCCATTTGATATCACTTGTTATATGCTCACAAATTTATAGTATGACTCACTTTACTTAAATACATGCACACATTTGGTTTAAAGCAGACTTATCGTTGATCTTTGTTTTAAACCATGTGTACGTTTACTTTCCATGACCCATTGATCCTTGCCTAATCATTCACGTGCACTATATTATTGTTGACATAATAGAGTGCACACGCATTTAGATGTTTAACCAAAATTATGCATGCAATGATCAATTGTCTATTGAATTATTAGAATTATGATGTCCGCACATATATCATGCATTCATTGTTCACAATCTAAGAACATCATGTGCATCCCCTGTATTATGTTCATCATTGAGCAATTGATCCAATTACTTGCATCCTCTTGAGCTATTGATCTTCATAGTTTACGCATTATTGAGTAATGGATCAAATTACTTTTTGCACAATTGACCCTTGATTTAGAATAGTTGCACAATTGATTTCAAATTTTAATCACCATGTGCAATGTTGATACTATGCGCATGAGAGTCCTCTTTCAGGACATTTTTGAAAATATAAGAAAATTCTACGACAATATATGTGATCATATGCTTGATTTGCCAAATATTTCATTTAAGTGCATGCGTACTTATATGCATGAGATATAAGGATTGAAACACTTTGTACGTTATTGAAGTTGATATGTTAACTAAGAGTTTTAGAGTGTTTATGTTACTACACCATGAATAGGATATCAGCACTATGATGAGACTCTCTGGTGTCGTGTGTGATGAGTGATTGAACCGTGACTCCATATGAATTTTCATGAGAATTGTTTTGATGAATAAAAATTAGATGACTCTAGAGAGTTGTGCCTAGCCTAAAATTAGGCAATTCATAAGAGTTGAGCCTAGCCTAGGGCAAATTATAAGACCCCTCTAGTCATATGCTAGTAGTGCAGTTGGCCACTGGCACTCTGAAAAGGAAATTTGATACCCGTCTGAGGTAAAGGCTTTTGTGCGTTTGGAAGGGTCATGGGACCTTCCATTAAGTGTGATTCGTTCTCCCCCATGAGGACCGATGTAAGTTGTGTAGTATCCACAATCGAACGTAGGCAGGAGACATTGGTTCTCTCTACGTGCATAGACATAGCAGGACACTACTGTATGATTTTAATTGAAATTATGTGACATGTTTTAGACACTGGGAATAATTGATAATGCAGTGCATCTAACAGAATATGATTCATGCAACATTATGTGATTCGTCACGGAATTTGAATTGTAAATATTACCGAGGTTGATACTATATAAGATGTTTCAGACACTGAGAACAACTTCTAAAGATATATTATTTTGGATATGAATGTGATTTATTACTAATTTTAAGTTTTGAATATTGTCGAGGTTTGACACCAATTGTGTTTAACTGTATGCATTCTCATATTTCAATGCATTCATGTGTTTTCTACATATTTTTGTCTAGCTTAGAATTTCCCATTGAGTGGTCATAGTCACCCCACAAATAATTTTAGGTCAATCTTCTGAGTAGAACTAAGGAATTGAGGCAAAACAAGAACTTTGGAGCGGAAGAGTGAAAGTATGATAGTGAAATTACTTACTTATTTCTTTTAGAATAAAAATATTGAACATTTAGAACAATGATGCAATGGGACAATTAACTTTGTTATGAATGTGAGGATTTGATTTAATTTGAGTTATGGTTTCATTTAAGATTGTTTGGGTTGTGACCACTGGGCCCTGGTAGTGCTTATTCTTATAAAAAAAATTTTTGACTATATGTGGAATCTTAATGAGACACCTGGGCTTGGAAGGGCAGTTTGAAAACTATTATATATGATAGTCTAAAAATATTTTTTTTTAAATTACTTAGAATTTTACAAAGGTTGTTTCTAACAACCTGGGCCGACACAATTGATATCAGAGCACAATTTATACTGCTCACAGCCAAAACAACTTAGAAATTATAATAGTTAACAGGTAGAAAATGAGTCATAGGTACACTATGTAAGTAGAAAAAGAAAAAGAAAAAAAAAAACCTTATTAGATTGGTTCAGTAAGAATTAAGCAAAAGATCAATAAGATAAACATAGTTAGGGAATTCCAAAATGTATTTCTAGAGGAATTGCCCAGTTTACCTCCAAAACGAGAAATGGATTTTACGATTGAGCTATTCCCAAGAACAACTCCCATCTCAAAGGCACCTTGCTGCATGCCTTTAGTAGAGTTGAAGGTGTTAAGGAGTTGATGGATCTAGGAGGTTGTGTGTTGATTATTGATTGCTTAATAAGGTCACTTTCAAGAATAAGTACCCATTACCCAGCATTGACGACCTTTTTGATCAACTACAGTCAGCTAGGGTATTTTGAAAGATTGACTTAAGATCCAAATACCATAGTTATGGATATGGGATGAGGATATTCTAAAGACAGCTTTCTGAACCCAGTATGACCATTATGAGTTCCTAGTGATGCCATTCGAACTAACAAATGCACATGCTGCTTTTATGGATTTAATGAATAGAGTGTTTAAGGAGTATATGAACAGATTTGTAATTGTGTTTGTTGATGATATTTTGCTATACTCTAGTAGGTATGAAGAATATCAAGAACACATGCAAATTATGTTACACACTCTCCAGACTCATTAGTTGTGCACAAAATTTTCTAAGTGTGAGTTTTGGCTTAATTGAGTCCACTTCCTTAGTCATATTATTTATGCAGATGGTATTTCTATTGATCACATGAAGTTAAAGGTAATCACTAAATGGGAAAGACATAAGATTGTGATGGATATTTGTAATTTCCTAGAGTTGGCTGGGTATTACAAGAGATTCATAGAAGGTTTTTTTTGCATCGTGCAACCTATGATCCAATTGACTAGGAAAGAGAAGAAGTTTGAGTGGATGAAGAAATATGAATGGAGTTTTCAAGGATTGAAGAGAAGGCTTACTACATCACATATTCCAACCTTGCCAGTGGGTAGTAGAGGATTTGTAGTTTACAGTGATGCCTCATGTAAAGGACTTCGGGATCGTATTAATGCAACATAGGAAGGTGATCACTTATGCCTCTAAACAGTTAAAGACTCATGAGGTAAACTATCTCACCCATGATTTGGAGTTGACTCCTATGGTTTTTTCTTTGAAGATATGAAGATATTATTTATATGGGAAAAAATTGAAGTCTTTACAGATAATAAAAGTCTTAAGTACACATTTTTTCAAAGTGACCTAGAATATTTAAAGGACTATCATTTCACCATCTAATATCACCCTAGTAAGGAGAATGTTGTGGCAGATACTCTAAGTAGAAGGACGAAGGGGATGATAGCGAATGTATTAGTAGGATTAGCCTTTACAAACCAATTTTACTGGCTCAGAAAGAGTGTGGGGAGATCAAGGCACGAGTAATAAGACTGGATTCTCTATGGGTACTAATGGAGTAGTACACTTCTATACTGATGGAGCAGTATGCTTCTAGGGTAGACTTATGGTGCTAGGAATAGTAGAGTTAAGACAGGAAGTATTACAAGAGGCACATTGCTCAAAGTTTACCATCCACCTGAGGGTACAAAAATGTATCAAGATTTGAAGAGGAATTTCTAGTGGCAGGACATGAAACGAGACATTGGTAAGTGTGTGGCAATATGTCTAACTTATTAGAGGGTGAAGGTAGAGCATTAAAGACTAGCATGAATATTATAGACTTTAGAACTCCTAAAATGGAAGTGGGACCACATTACCAAGGACTTTGTAGTGGGATTATCCTGAACATCCAATGGGCATGACATGATTTGGGTAATAGTGGATAGGCTTACTAAATCAACACACTTTCTTCCCATTTGACAGAGACAATCACTGGAGACTTTGGCAAGGTTATATATTAAAGAGATTGTTGTGGGGACGCGGGTCTTTGAAAAGAATTTTTGAAATTTTTAAAACTTTCCTACAGGATTTTTTTTTTGAAATATATATTATGTACTTAATTTTCTTAATTCCACCTTCAACCCGATGTCACATTAAAACCTTCACATATAATAACAGAAATAAAACATACCATTACAGGATTTCCCTGGTCACAGCCCAAACAATAAGTAATTTAACTTCAAATTGTAGTTCAGGTATAATATATCAATGTAACCTGTATTATTACATTTATCTCAAATGTTCATTATTTCAAAATAATAATTGAAATGTCTAACCAACTACTTATCCATACTTTGTTCCTCCTTATTCTCCTTATTTAACTTCTTCTAGCTGAGCGTTTAGTCCTCTTACGCTTTCCTGAAATGTTTTGTAGGGGTGAGTACGACGACTCAATAGAAACAAGCCTAAATTAGTCGTTTGAAAAATGCTACCAGAGTATTAGCATAAATTAGGTAGTGAACACAATTACATGCTCAATCCTAAGTATGATACAAACATTATGAAACAATTATACTTTTGTAAAAATCTAGTGTTTCTAACAATTTTCAATATATCATTCAATTCTCATACATACAAGCCCATTAGGACTTTTATCAAAGAATAACTTATCACAATTTGCTATATCACTGAGTGGTAGCATCCTAACAGAAACCCATCTGGCAATGGTCAATATCCTCGAGGATGACCGACATGTCAATCCATGTTTAATAACTGTACAGTATACTATGCACGTAGAGGACTCACATCCAACTACGTTCGACCGTGGATACCACACGGGCTACACCAGTCCTCATGGGGGCACTGGATCACAAGAGAGCAGTCTCCCCACGACACAATACTCTCGTCAATAGGCCTCTTAGGGCAGGTATCTCATTTCAAAAGCCAGTGGCCAATTGGACTTCCTAGCATAGCAACCAGGTGGGGCTTACATTTTACCTCAGGCTAGGCTCAACTCACATGAGTCGCCTAATTTTAGGCTAGGCACAACTCTCCAGAGTCACCTAATTTTCATTTATCAAATCACTTTACATTGCTCAAAACATCATAATAAGCATTCACAAACTTTTCCATTCACAAGCTATATTTCAATTGGCATAAATTATCAACTATGCATACTACACATCACGCTGATAATAATTGCTTTATTTCAAATATTCATCAACTAATAATTATCTCGATTACAAATCACACTTACTATAAATCAAAGATTATACATGCACGCAAACATTTATCCATGGATCAAACTTTCAAAATCATATATACAATGAAAAATATGTCCAACTCATGGAAAACACTTGACCATACGCATGCGATAACATGAAATGATCTAAACAATATAATTGTTTTATCATCCAAATACCATGACCCTGAGCATGTAAAATCTTACGAGTGCCTTTATCTTGCACGTGCTCTTCCAAGGAAATCATGCGACAATTTAAGATTGATTATTATGAAACATTTTTATCCGACCAACTAATGCATGTCATGGAGGCTGCCCATATGCTAGATGTTAAAGGTGATGTCCAAGTTGTAGATGTAATATATTTATTTATTTATTATTATTTATCTTTATATCATGTTTTGCGTATGCAGCCCAGGTGCTAGGTATTATGTGCCATGAGCGAGTGTTTGGGTGCTTTGTGAGCTGCCCAAGTGATAGGTGCCGTATGTAATACCCATGCACTAGTTGTGCTTGACTTAGAACTATGTAATTTGGTGACCCATATTTTACTTGGATCCAAAATGGAATACAAAAAAAATCCAGCGGTTGAATTTATAGTAGGAACTATGATCCTGCAGCATCATTAGGGAACCAACATAAGGCATAATCAAAACAGAAATCCAGCATGTAAGAACTATTGTTCAAATTCCAATATTATAATGAAAACATGAAGTTTTAAATTGATGCAATTTCCTATCGTGTCCTAGACTTGTAAGACATGTTTATTTATGAACCAAACCATGCTCCCACCAATTAGTTACCATTGTCCCGCGTCATGTTCATGTGGCTTAGCATGGCTTAAAGCCATTTATGAATATCTTTTGACATTTGTTTAAGAATGATGATTGAAAGTTTGAAAGTCATCCAAATCATTATCAATCAATCATCACCTTCTTAAGTTATCAACATCATCTACAATCTCCCACCATGTGTAATGCATCATGCGTAATAAGACCTATAACCCATAATCCGATTTCAATATATTATTGTCTAACGCTCATTTTTAGATGATAAACAAGCGTAAAATATTTCAAAACCAAGCATGATCTCATGCCGATCAACTATAAGATTAACATTAAAATCCTAATCAAAGATAGCAACGCAACTATGTGCAGAGACTCATACTTATAATATTAAGATTGCATAGAAAAGCATTATTAGGATATGGATTATTCACATGTCAAAGTGTTCCATTTCAACCAACCTCTTGATCACATCTTATATGCGTATCTCAACTATTGTTTGCATGATCAGTGCACAAGTCAATTAACCAAGAACTAAACAATAGAGGACCCATACATATACATGGATCATGCTCTTATATAAATAACAATGATCTTTAAAAATTTTCATAAAATAAAGAATCATGGGATCATTCACAAAATATCAGATTTTTATTTAAAATCCAACCAGATTAGACAAATTCCTATACCCCTACCTCGTAGACAAGATCGTTCTTCTATAGTCCTCTTATCCAAAAATGCATGGTATGGTTGATCCTTGGTGCAACCTCCTCCTCCTCCTCTCTCTCTCTCTCTCTCTCTCTCTCTCTCTCTCTCTCTCTCTCTCTCTCTCTCTCTCTCTCTCTCTCTCTCTCTTGTTTTGTTTCTCTCTTCCTCTTTCTCTTTGTGTTTCATGTATTCCTTCTTCTTCTCCCCTTCTTATCCCAATTTCATTTGACTTCTTCTTTCCTATCATTTCCTACCTATCCTATATAATTTGTTAGGTATCCTCATCTTTTCCTAATTCTCTAGATTCATTCTTATCTCATTCTCATTTTTATCCCATATCTCATTCTAATTAAGTACCCATCCTCATCCTTTCCCAACTAACCAGGATTCTCTAGGTTCATTGCACATGGACACTTCCTGGCTTTGGGTAAGGAATTTCTCTAAAAAAGTTATCTTTGGAGACTTGAACTCTAGTTCTAGAGTTTTGCCTATTCATTCTATAGCCATTAGGGCATTTAGCTTTTTATTGTCAATTCCGTGCAAGAAATATATATATATATATATATATTATAAAAATGCAAGTTATTACAATTGTACATTTACACGGAGTGCCTTTGACCATCATATCTGACAGGGATAGAGGATTCACATCCCATTTCTGGCAAAGTGTACAAGAAGGACCTAGTACCTCACATAGATTTAGTACCACTTTTCACCCATAGACTGATGAGCAGTCCAAGCAAACTATTCAGACACTTGAAGATATGCTCAGGGCTTGTACTTTAAAGTGGAAAGGTAGCTAGGATGAACATCTTTCCTTGATAAAGTTTGCATATCATAATAGTTACCACTCTAGCATTAGCATGGCACTATACGAGACATTATATGGTAGACCTTATCGAATGCTGACTTGTTGGAGCAATATTGGTGAACAATAATTTGTGAAGTCAGAATTGATTGAGCGGCGTGGAGAGGTGTGAGTTGTTTAGAAGCAGTTATGAGCTGCCCACAATAGGTAAAAGAGCTATGCAGATAAGAGGGTCATATATTTAGAGTTTACAATTGGGGATTATGTCTTCTTGAAGGTCTCACCAACTAGGGGGTGATGAGGTTTGGAATCAAAGGCAAGTTGAGTCCAAGATTTGTGGGACCATTTGAGATTTTAAAGAGGATTGGACAAGTGGCATACTAGTTAGCACTTCCACCACAGTTATTAGAAGTTCATAATGTATTCCACATGTCAATGCTCTAGAAATATGTTCCTGAACCTACCCATGTATTGGAGCAAGTACCAAGTGAACTACAACCCAATCTGACTTTTGTGACAAAGCCAATACAGATTCTAGACTAGAAGGAGAAGACTTTGAGAAACAAGACTATCCCATTAGTTAAAGTCTTGTGGTAGAGGTTTTTGGAGTTGTTCACTGAACTACCTTGAAATTTTGAGGACAAAATTTTGTTAAGTAGAGAAGAATGTAACAAACTTGCATTTTTATAATATAAATATTCTTTTGCATGGAATTGACAACAAAAAGCTAATTACTCTAATGGCTATAGAATGACTATGGAAAACTCTAAAACTAAAGTTTGTCTCCAAAGACAATCTTTTTGGAGAAATTCCCTATCCAAAGCCAAGGAAATCAAATAAAAGTGATAAGGGAGGAAAGAAAGAAAGAATACGTGCGTGAGAGAGAGAGAGAGAGAGAGAGAGAGAGAGAGAGAGAGAGAGAGAGAGAGAGAGAGAGAGAGAGAGAGAGAAGGGAGGAGGAGGAAGAGGAAGAGGAAGAGGCTACACTAAGGATCATTCACTCTCTGCATTTTTGGACAAGAAGATTGTTTTGCCTCTAAGAGTAAGTGTGTCATAATATTATTTGCTTTGGGGCGCCCATACACCCCTCATGGTTTTGTTCTTCTCTAGTTTCTTAGGAAAAAAGCGTTGTGACCATTAGAGTTCCCTGAACTCTTATAAACATTCCAATTTCCTCTCCCAAAGTGACGTGAGACTAACTCTCTATCCTTTACCGCAGCCTAGAAGCCTGCCAGCCTTCTCTTGGCCTAGGGCTTCACATCTGTCCCCCTTAGGGAACATGCGTCCCCACGTGATAGCCACGACCAAGCGCCTGCATGCAAGTAGCCACCACACCACTAAGAGAACTGGCTCTAATACCATTTGTAGCACCCCAAGGTTCTAACAATCACAATATTGTCCGCTTTGGGGCGCTCATACTCCCCTCATAGTTTTGTTCTTACCTAGTTTCCTAGGAAAACCACATAGTGACCATTAGAGTTCCTTGAACTCTTATAAACAGTCCAGTTTCCTCTCCTCAAGCTATATGAGACTAACTCTCTATCCTTCACCCTAGCTTAGAAGCCTGCCAACCTTCTCTTGGCCTGCCCTCATCGGCCCAGGGCTTCACAGAGGTACCGAGTTCTCCTAGTTTTGTGATTGTGGATGACAGAGAATGGTTATAAATTGAGCACACAAAGGGTGTGTGAAGATTCATGATCTTCCTGAGGAGGTTTCAGGATTTTACGCCATGAGAGATTGATTTGTATACTAATTTGGCATCAGATATAGTGTCATTTTCTAAAGTGCATATAGGATGGCCCCAGCTAAGCTGGAAGGGTTCCAGCTATGATAGTTATTTGACAAGAGATTACAGACCTAGTGGGTCTTCATGGGATGCATTAATCCTCTTTATGAGAAGAAAGATTCTTATTGCTATGCATGGATTATTGATTGTTTGATAGCTCCATGGTGGAGAATTGATATTCCTTATTATATATTGATGATCTATGTGATCAGCCTTGGATGGTGCATAGTATTAGTGGATATTGATTTGAGGTCTGGTTATTACCAACTGAGGATTTTGACTGAAATGTCTTTAAGACAATTTTTAGAACTTGTTATGATTGCTACACGCTCTGGATCATATAAATTGATGAAATTAGTACATTGATAGTATGAATGGATATGATGGTCTAAATTTCTAAATGTTGCTGAGATGAGTTATGATTAAGTAGTGAATGATGTTTTCTATATATCATGACTGTGCAGAGCACAAGAAGTTCTTGTGTATTATTCTGAGTATCTAAAGGACTCATCTTTTGCTATAAATATATGTGAGTAGGAATTTTGGTCAAAGAAGATGAAATTTTTTGACCGTGATACCTCTACTAATATAGAGATGGTCTATGGGGACTGTGATAATTTAGGACTAGTTAAACTAGTGACTAAGGTTGATAATCTTCTTAGTCTGGTAAACTGTTATCGTTGGGTTATTGAGTTCTCCAGGATAGCAATGACATGAATACTACTCATATTATGCATATGAGCCTGATTTCTCATACATGTGAGAGGTATGACAGTTAAGTATGTTTAGTATGAGAATATTTTCTTATGTGTAATCAACTCTGATACCAAACTGTGATGCCCCAGGTTTTCGACAACAATATAAGTATAGGATTCAGAATGGGTTGAAACATACATTGGTTTATATGTATGAGCTGTTATCTGAGGAGATAACATGACATGAAGTTGTTTATTGACATTGACTTTGAAATGATGATACTATATGTGGGTCTTATAATACCATATGAGGATGTTTCTAGAATTGTTAAGAAATGACATAGAAAGAATATCGAGGACGAAATTTTCTATAAGCTGGGTAGGATGGAATATCCGCTATTTTTAAATTCCAAAAATGCATGATTTGTGGAATTTTAGAATTTTGCAAAAAATTGAGGTAATTGTGGAATTGAGAATTTTAGAGATTTAAAATGGAATCCAACGTCACTAAGAATGCTAAAATCGGAGACTAGAGGAAGAAAGGCTAATTATTTTAATTATTGTATTTAATTAAATGACAGAAGGAAGGCAAAATAGTAAATGCATGTGGGGCCCACGGACTGGGGGCCAAGACATGTGCGTCCGCGTCGCTGCTTCCAATTGAGGTAAGCGCTTCCAATTGAGGTAAGTATGGCTTGCAATTGAATTGCCTTTTGTTGCTCGGCTGCCCATATCTTTTAAGGGTTTTTGTCTTTATATAGTTTGGCATGGCAGAAAAGTGGAAATTGAAAACAATATATGGGAATATTGGAAAATTTTCTGAATCAAGAGCTCTTTTCCTAGTTATGCGTATACTTACTGTGCATGTATTTACTTTTCTAAATAACATACAGAGAAAGCTTGTGATGGTCCATGTAGCCATAACATGCCAGATATTTTGCATTATTTCGTGACAATAAATTTTCAAATGGTGCATTTTCATGGGTTCGAGCATTTTAAGAGTTGGTTAATTATGTGCTCTGTCTCACCATATGACTCTTGTTAAATTTTCTCCATGATCATATTTTCGTCCACTTCTTGTTAGGTGGATGCCCCAGCAGACAATCGAAAGGCTCTCTTCAGAAGAAGCGAGCACTAGTTATCCCTCTTGCTGTTGTTATTCCGTTGGTGCTTCTGTTGCTGTCGTGTGGCTACTATAGGTGGAGGTGCTTGGGGGGAAGAAAAGGTAAAAGTGATTGAATATATGTTGATTACTAGCAAGCACAATTAAATGCATGCTGATACTTGGGATTCTTGTTCCTGTCACTCCATGTTTAGGTCCCCAACAGATGGACTCCGACCGTCAAATTTTCTCGGGAGCACACGAGATCCAACATGGTAAGGTGGGAGCAGAATTGCCATTATTTGATCTGGGTACTATAGTAGCTGCTACAGAAAATTTCTCGGATTCAAAAATGCTTGGAAAGGGTGGATTTGGTATGGTTTACAAGGTAATGTCTCTCTTATGCATGGGCACCAATAAGTGTTTGCAGGCCTAGACATTGGGGATCCGAACGGCTCCAATGTCATACCCTGCGAACATCAGTAATAAGTTCAACACTATGTTGATCAGTGCTCCAAATAGTACCTATAAGATGACCAATAGAGAAGATTTTAAGATATTTCTTTCTAAATTTGTTCCAGAAATGAATGATCTGGATTATAACCTGGTTCCCATATATTTGTCCACATAATTTACCCCATGGTATGCACAAGTTAGCTACAATTGTGGATTCACACCCCATAAGATGCAAGCTCAAATCTCCCAAGCGAGGTTTCCTACCGCTGCCTGCGTCTGCAAGGATTAGTCCCATCCAAAGGGGTGGCAATATCCTATGCCATAAAAATCATCATCATTATCCTATGACATAAAAAGACAAAAAAAAAAAAAGAGAGATCAGGTGCGATAACGTCAAGAAGGATGAAATTGTTGATGGCAAATATATGCAGGGCCAGCTGTCTAATGAACGAGAGGTAGCAGTGAAAAGGCTTTCTAGGAATTCTGGACAGGGGACAGAAGAATTCAGAAATGAGGTTTAGCTGATATCCAAGCTTCCACATAGGAATCTTGTTAGGATCCTTGGTTATTGCATTCATGGAGAAGAAGAGATGCTGGTCTACGAGTACATGAAGAACCATAGCTTGGACTTGTACATCTTTGGTTTGGCTCTACTTCATCCCTTCCCATTTGTCATTATTTCTGTCATATTATGTAAGATATAGGGCTATATTCCTATCTTAAGCTATGCTTTAAACTGAATGACAAATTCTTAAACTGCCTATGAGCTTCATGACCATCGAATCGAAATGCTAACGAATGGAAGAACTATACAGTTCGTCACAGGAATTAGGACATACACCATAATGAAAATGCCGTCTGAGTGCAATGATCCGACTTTCTGAACGCAAGATTGCGTCCTCTTGTTTTGTAGACCATACGAACAGAGTATACAGATCAAACATTATTATGTCCATATACATTATGAGAAGAGTTTTAACTGTAGTTAATATATGCATCAGCTATGTGTGTATGTATCTTGTAATTGATTGATGGAAATCCATGGCACAGATCAAAGTAGGAAGAAGCTGTTAGATTGGAGAAAGCGCTTTTCCATTATCATTGGGGTCGTACGTGGAGTTCTTTATCTCCATCAAGATTCTAGATTAAGAATTATTCATAGAGATCTCAAAGCCAGCAATATTCTGCTAGACAATGAGATGAACCCAAAATTTTCAGATTTTGGAATGGCCAGGACTTTTGGTGGAAATGAAATTCAGCCAATACTAAGTCGTCGGAACATAGTTAGTCTAGATAGTCATACATGCACATACACAACTCCCACATACTAGCACATTTGCGCATTTATAATGCACACTGATAAAAACAAACCAATTACAGTTTTGTTCAACAATGGCTTGAAGTGGCTATATGTCTCCAGAGTATGCCATGGATGGGATTTTCTCCGTGAAGTCAGATGTCTTCGGCTTAGGAGTCTTACTGTTATATTAGTGGAAGGAGGAACAATCACTATGGTGACAATTCTTTGAATTTAATTGGACATGTAAGTACTTTATTTTCCTTGTGCTTGCTTTCGAACATTGTATGCTAAATGTCAACATTTTCATTTGTATGATAATTGTTTGGAACTTTTGCAGGCATGGAAGCTCTGGAAGGATGGAAGAAGTTTAGAGATAGTTGATCAATCATTGAGTAATTTATGGGATGAAAATGAAGTTTTGAGATGCATACATGTGGGGCTCTTATGTGTGCAAGGAAGTCCTAGAGACAGGCCAACCATGTCAATAGTTGTTTTAATGCTGAGCACTGGAACGACTATGCCTCCACCAGAGCAGCCTGGGTTTTATTTGCGGAACGGCATCAGCGGGGGAGACTCATCTACTTCTGGCACGGGCCCATGTTCCATAAATGACAAGACAGTTTCCGTGCTAGAAGCTCCATAGAGATGAGAATTTTCGGTGACAAACTGAATAATTGTGTATGTTAGTACTGGAATCATAAAATATCTTCCTTTTTTTCCTTCTTCTTCTTCTTTTTTCTGTTTGGATGGTGTGGATTCAACCACAGCATCTTGGTTGTGAGATGGGACACCTAACTAACTCGGCTAAGTAGTCAAACCCATGAATATTAAGATTTAGGCAGTGGAATTAAAGGTCAAAAGAAAGGTGAAAGTGTTTTGCACCATGGGAATGTAATTCAAAATGAATAATTTGCAAGTATAAGAGTAGTACTGAAAGTATGAGTTCATAAAAACCCATCTGGGCCTGTTGAGAGTGGGGTTTTCAAATCTTGGTGTATATGATCCATGGATAGCTTCTCTCATGCTATGTTGGTAATTGGAAAACATAGATGGAATTACGTTAAGGGCAAATATGTTATGCATAAACTAAAATTAAAACACCATCACAAATGCACACAAACAGAAGAGACTTACGTGGTTTGGCCAATTTTGCCTATATCCATGGGAAGATGGGAAATATGATTTTCACTATGAGGAGGCAATCACAAAGGAAGAGTTCAGAGGAAGGTTTGATCCTTTTTATATTAACTTAAACTCTATCTGATAATCCTTATCTAATCATTCTTATCTAACATCCTCATCTAACATTCTTATTCTTATCTAATCATCCTTATCTGATTGGGCTCCATCCTAATTAATCCTTAGCCTAATTGATCTTCACCATAATTAATCCTTATCCTGATTGAGCTTTATCCTAATTAATCTTTATCCTGATTGATTTTCATCCTGATTAATCCTTATCCCATTTTGACAGGTTCACCGACTTCTATATATGAGGATGAACCATATCAATTCTCTCCCTCCATCCCCATGTCATACTTTTCTAGTTTGAGTTCATGCTTGCTATGTTTTTACATAGCAAACGTTTCTCATATGTTACTACTTTTGTTAACATATCTATAGGATTCTCGTTAATGTGGATCTTTTCTAGTTTTAACATTTGTTCTTTCATCACCTCCTGTATCAAATGATATTGCATGTCGATATGCTTTATATGTGTATGATATATTGAGTTTTGCTCGTCTAGAGCACTTTGATTGTCATAATGTATCTTATATTCTTCTTGCATGAAACCGAGTTCCTAGAGAATATGCTTTATCCACAACATTTTCTTGCCTACTTTAACTATGGTAATATACTCCCTTTTTGTTATAGATAGGGTCACATACTTCTGCAACTTAGACTGCCAAGATGCAATTACCTTGCAAAAGTGAAAAGAAATCCTAATATTGACTTTTTTCATCAAGATCTCCTATCATATCAACATTTGTGAATCCTTCTAGGATTGTCTCTGTACTTCCATATAATACACATCATTTTAGAAAAATTTATAAATGCCTAGTTACACAAATTTTGGAATTTTGTGCAAATTGGATTTCCAGAAATTTGAAAGTTTTTAGAAATAGAATCATGGATTGAAACCTCAATATTTAAAATGTATGCTAGAAATGGCGTCCAATGACACTAAGAACACTAAAATTGGAGGCCCGATGAAAATCTTCTAATTATTTTAATTTAGATGTTTAATAAATTAATTAATTAAGGAAGGTGAAAATGGAGATTTCATGAGTGGGGCCCACAAATTAGGCTCTGAAACCCACGAATTGATAGACATTTATGGCGTATGGTGGTGATTACCAATAATAAATGCTGGTAATCATACTGCATTAAACAAAAATCAAATCAAATCAAATTAAAATTCAAAAATCATTTATGGTGGGGCTTTAAATGTGCCTCCCCCTGCAATTAATAACACCCCCTTGTGCATTCAATTCACCTTGTTCCTTGTGCCACTTATGCCCGGCGCTGACCAATAGCCACCGCAGCAATTGCAATGCCCCTCACCTTCCCCCTACAGGAATGACACGATGTTTTTTCAGTCGCCCAATGAGGTAAGCCCCACTCTCCTCCCCCCCCCCCCCTTCCGGTTTGCCAATTTTCCATTTTGTTTCCATTTTGTTAACACTAGAAACAACCATGGGTTGCCGTTTTCTAGGGACAATAAACTGGGGATACTGTTTTCACCAAAAATAGTGGATGAATCAGTGACAGACCATTCATCTTATTCATCATGGAACCACAAACAAAACCCCTTTGGTTTCAAGGAAATCCGATGGGTATTGATGCAAAAAAAGTGAAAAAAACAGTAAAAGGGCAAAAATTTTCTATTTTGCATAAATCTGGCCAAAAACCTTAGATTTAAACAAAATTAGTGGATGAAAACATCAGAAACTCAAATTCATGAAATTCCAAACAAAATGACATAATAATTGCAAGATTTCATCATGGTATGAGTCGCTGGCGACCACCGAAATTCGGTTATTTTCTCTGGCGATGGTGAAATTTTCTGGTGATCAAGGGTATACTGTTTCTGGCAATTTACACACCTATGGAGGGCCCAAATGGATGATCTGAGATGTTCATCGTGTTCCTAGACTACCAAATCCTTAAGGAGAAGAAAAACAGAGAAAAATAACAAAATCTGGGATGTAGATCAAGCAGAAAAAGATTGGATGGCTCGGGAGCGTCATCCCCGATGGGCGATGCATCTAGGATGCATGTCGGAGACGCATAGCTGCGACGCACATGATGGGTGCGACACATGCCTGCAGATGATGCATGCGTCATTCCTAGTTGCAACAGAACACGAGTGCACCCTAGTGACCAGAATGCATTGGGTGTGTCCTGATGACGGAGATGTCCGCAGGGCCCGTCTTAGGTGCGCGTGCGTCCCCGTGACATTGAAAAGAAATTAATTTTTGACACAGAAATTATTTGGGCTGTTAAATATATCTTAAACCTTAAAACTTCAATTGTTGGATTCGTTTCGACAATGTGAACCTAGATTTAACATCAAAATCTTGATTTAACTCCTTTTAAATAGAACAAATCACAAAATCTTATCCAATAACCTAGATTAGCCCAATCAATTGATGATTAGGCCAGAAACTGAATGTATACATCAATTAGAGATGATCTAGTGAAATTGATGTACAGATTTCAAGTATCCATCTAGAAAAGCGATCTTGACTGTTGATCTGATAATAGGCCTTAGGATTGACCTATCAGAGAACTATCTAACCATTAGATCGGCATACCACCATAGACATACACATAGATTATTAAATAAGCATAGAAATTGGACTAACTATGATGAGAAATACTAGAATTGATGATCTAATGTTAGATCTAAGTAATAAAGAACGATCCAACAGTTGGATCATCTTCAAACTTAACAAGACGGAAGGAATTAGTTCTCTAATGATCAAGGGACACAAAATTCACAAATCATAACTTAGATTGATGATCAAAGATGATAGATGGTCATCTATTTGTTGAAAAAACCAACAGCTAGACTGGAATTAGCTTGATTAAGGGTTAATCAAACGATCTGGACCATTAATCTAGGATTAACTACTAGATAAGAGGGATCATCACTTGGATTAAAGTACTCTTGGGGATTTAGGAATACCAAGTGGGTAAAGACTAAGATGAATAATGAAGACACACTTAGAGTAGTAAATGACTTAATGTGGTATTATGGTTTGACATGTCCTTTAGAGCGCGAGTTGAGGTAGTACATGCCTGATTAGTAGACTGCGCATTTGAGGTAAGTGATTACATTTAATATTTCCCTGATTTCATGGATCATGGCTTAATTACTTGAGAACTTCATTCATGATAGTAGTTGAAGCATGGATTTTATGTTACTATCATGTTTTCTAGAGGCTACCTTCATCATGCATGGTTGACGTTATGATATCTTCATTTCATATGATTTATACCTTGTTTTGAATGCATGATTATTGATGTATTACATATCTTATGGATTGGATCTTCTTGAAATTGACAACGTATAGGATTTTCATGATTTATTTGGGATTTTTGCTATTTTATGATGGTTGTTTCTGCCCGATGGATGCTATACTATAAGGGTCATAGGGTTGGCCACTCGCCCTCTGAATTTACATATTATAGACATTGCTTTGATGATGGGCATTGCGTGCAGTTTGTGGTAATCATGGGTAGGCCACCCATGCACGTCCAATCGACTCCCATGCCTCGGAGGACACTAGTCTGCTGTTGCGATGTCGATGACAAGTGATAGTGGTTTATACCCTGAAGTGGTTGCCATTGCAGCATAGCAATCCATGCTCTTATTCTGTATGCTCATGTGGCACAGATATATTGGATGAAGCTTATGTGGGCGGCCAAATATGGACAGGCCTGCGGACTCAGTGAGCTACCTAGTGTGTGACAAGTGAGGAACCCTAGAATTGGAGTGAGTACTCATTGCCAGATATGTGAGTGTAGTGGAACACTCGTGGGGCGCGATAGAGTTTGTAGACCCTATTACTCATGACTTGAATCCATGTTTTAAGATAATAAAATGGACTATATTTAACTCTATTAGATGCATAAGCATGCATTATCCATGTCTTGCATGTCATGATGATTCGTTACGATATCTTTACTTTTATACGTAGATCATGCTTTTGACTATCATTGCTTTTACGACAAACATTTGATTATTCATGTATCATTTATTTTTGGATACTAGATGATTTGACTTATTATGTGAATGCTTTACTCCATGAGATTTATCATGACTTCAACATCTTTATGTCACACCATTTATATTTTACTTGATATTAAATGCGACCACCTACACAAGCAATAACTTGCTAAGGCATTGATGTGGTTTGCAATGCCTTAGATTTGAAGCGCGATAGTAGTAAGGGCAAGTGGGTGGAGTAGCAATAGAGAGAGGACCGCGAGGACCATCTACTACACCAGAAAATGATTAGATGTATACTTTTATTTACTTGTCATTAAACTTCTTTTTGGGCTGTACAAATGCACTTGTATTATGACGACAGGTTTGGACTAACTCTTACTTGCATCATGTGCATAGACTTACATGTTAGAGTGGATGTGGTGATTGATGGATGCGACCCTAGGGTTTATGTATATTTGTTGTTACTGTAATCTTTTATCGCGACCGATATTTAATTAGGCTTTGGTTTTTTATTTGAGCATGCTCTGTAATGTATCAGATCAGTTTTATTTGTCGCTATGGATTGGATGACCCTTAGAATTTTCCTTTAGAATTTCCTTTGAAATTATTATTGTAATTTTGATAAATGGCTCCTTAAAGGAAGATGAGGTCTACCCTCACCCCACTTGTTGTCAACCCTATCGAGTCTGCAAGGGTGACCAATCAAATTGCAGAGATTGTGACACAAGTATTGCGGATTGTTTTGCCACATCTACAACAACAACAACAACAGGACCATATCCAACCCATGATTTTATTGAGTACCATTGAAGGCAAGCAGAACATTGATGATGTGGGGCAGTCTAGTGAGAGTGGAAGGCCCTTCTCTTTTACTGGGTTGCAACAACCCCAGAATCAATAACAATTAACCAAAAGGGGCAAAACTCCAAAAAGGACATGGTGTTCTAGGTGTAGAAGAGCCCATCCTGACCAACCTTGTCCTCAAGCCAGACGACACTAGAAACCTGAGCAAGGGCGACTGCATCAATGTTATGAGTGTGGAATAGTTGGGCTTCTCATTCTAGATTATCCTAGGAGACAGAAAAATGGACAAGTCGATAGTGCAACCCAGCCAGACAAAGTTTCACACAATCATGGACAAAGTTGTCTATTACCTCAAGGCTGGGTCCCATGAATATTTTGTGGAGGTTGTAATCATATATATTGGATGACAATGAATGAACTCTTAAAAAGTATGATGATAATTTTGTAAGAACATAGAAGACTATGATATTACTATGATGGAATGATCTAGTTTATAATGTATTAGTTAACTTAGTTAATGTGATTGGACATGTGTATGTTATTTTGTATCGCAATATAAAGTACAAATATGAAAGAGTTAATGGATAAATTGATGTATACTATTATAAGAGAACCATGAAATTATCATGTGGAAGAACATATATTGTTTAGGGTAAAATTTTCAAAATCCTTGGACTCGAATACTATATAATTAATTCCACATAATGACCATAGGGGGTACAAATAATCCCAAACTAGTACAAGGAGACCCTCTTAGTACATGGTTAATGCAAAAAGACTTGGACCTCCTCAACATTCCTATCATAGTTAGTAAGAGAATGGATGTTGATGTCATTTTACTTGATGGAGTTAATTTTGACATCGTCCTAGGGATAGGCTGGCTGGCCATTTACCCAACTATTATGAACTACCATAAAAAGCAGGTTTACATTCAATGAGCCTAGTCAACCAATGATTATATTCCAGGACAGGAAGAGTGTTACCGACCCTTACATCATTTTAGCTATGAGAGCAACATGGTGCTATGCATGAGGTTGCAGGGTATTTTTGGCCTACATGACAGAGGTAGATGGTGAGCAATCATGCATAGAGGACATTGATGTGGTGCGAGATTTCATTAATGTATTCCCTAATGAGCTATCAAGGCTACCACCACCAGTGAGATCTACTTTACGATAGATCTGGTTCCAAATATAACACCTATTTCTAAGGCCTCATATAGGATGACCCAACAGAGTTGAGAGAGCTCAAGGTGTAGTTGCAGAATTACTTGATAAGGGTATCATCAAGCCAAGTGGGCTCCTTAGGGAGCATCAATCTTCTTTGTTAAGAAAAAGGACAGGTCTTTGAGGCTATGCATTGACTATCAGTTACTGAACAGTGTCACTGAGAAGAACTAATACCCCATGCCTTGCATCGATAATCTGTTCTACCAACTTTAGTCAGTGCAGGTGTTCTCCAAGATAGATATGAGATTAGGCTACCACCAACTGAGGATTAGAGAGGAGGATATCCCTAAGACTGCATTTAGAGTCTATAGGGCCACTATGAGTTCTTAATGATGCCTTTCGAGCTCACTAACACACCGACAGTATTCATGGATCTGATAAACAGTGTCTTCAGAGCTTACTTAAATAAGTTCGTGATTGTCTTCGTCAACGACATCCTGATCTACTCACCTAGCCACGAGGCATACAAGAGAACCTCTACATTGTGTTGGAAACACTTTGTCAACATCGCTTGTATACGAAACTCAACAAATGCTACTTTTGGCTGGAATAGGTGTAGTTTTTAGGCCACGTGGTATCAAAGGATGGAGCGGCTATTGACCCAACCAAGGTGGAGGCATTGTTACAGTGGGAGAGGCCTACGACGATGATTGAGATTTGTAACTTCCTCAAGTTAGTAGGGTATTATCATTGGTTCATCGAGGGATTCTCGAGGATTGCGTAACCTTGACTACTTTGACCCGGAAAGACACTAAGTTTATCTGGACCAATGCTTGTGAGGAGAGTTTCCAAGAGCTCAAAAGGAGGCTTACTACCTTGCCAATCTTGGCCCTACCCTCAAGTTCTGGTGGCTATGTAGTATATTGTGATTCTTCTGGTAAGGGCCTAGGAGCGGTATTGATACATCATGGGAAGGTAATCGCCTATGTGTCGATATAGCTTAACATTCATGAGGTGAATTACCTGACTCATGATTTGGAATTAGGAATGGTGGTATTTGCATTGAAGTTTTGATGACACTACTTATATGGCGAGAGTTTGAGGTATTCATGGATCATAAAAGCCTCAAGTACTTCTTCACTCAGAGCGATCTAAACATGAGGCAGCATAGATGGATAAAATATCTCAAGGACTTCAACTTCACCATTCAGTACCACCCAGGAAAAGCCAACATCATAGCAGATGCCTTGAGTAGGAAGTCGAGGGTGATAAATGCTAACCTATCAACTTAGTCAAGATTTCTTGGTAGGATCCTATAGGCACAGGTTAGGGATGCGGAGACTTAGAACCTGGCCGACAAGGCCAACTTCGCTAGAGGACCAGACGATAGTGTCAGGTTTAGGGGTAGGCTGGTGGCTCCTGCAGACAATGAGTTGAAGCACGAGTTGTTCCAAGAGGCACACCAGTCCCAGTATACGATCCATCCTAGAGATACGAAGATATACCAGGACCTCAGGCAACACTTTTGATGGAACGAGATGAAGAGGGATGTTGGTGAGTACGTGACACAATGTTTGACCTGTCAGCAAGTCAAGGAGGAGCATCAACCACCATTTGGGTTGCTTCAGACATTAGATCTTCAAGAGTGGAAGTGGGACCACCTCACCATGGACTTCATAGTGGCTTGCCGAGGACTGCTAGTAGACACAACATGATATGTGTTATTGTTGATAGATTAACAAAGTCTAATCATTTCCTCCCCATTAGACAGAACGAAACCGTGGATAACTTGGTGAAGCTGTATGTCAAGGAGATCATGAGTTTACATGAGGCCCCCTTGATGATCATTTCAAATCGAGACACTCGCTTTACCTCGAAGTACTGGGAGAGCATACATGAGGCCTGGGAATTAAGGCTGAGATTTAACATAGCATTCCACCCCTAGACAGATGGTCAGACTAAGAGGACCATCCAAATGGTCGAGGATATGTTGAGGGCTAACATCATGGACTAGAAGGGTAGCTAGGATGAGCATTTGCCACTTGTTGAGTTTGCCTATAATAACAGCTACCATGTGAGTATCGACATAGCTCCATACGAGGCATTTTATGATAGGCCTTGTCGGTCACCCTTATGTTGGAGCAATGTGGGGGAGAGACGCATAGTGAAGTCCGAGTTCGTGGAACATTGCACTGAGAAGGTCCAACTTCTTCAAAAGTGATGACTAGAAGCCCATAACTGCCAGAAGAGTTATGCTAATTAGAGGCGGAAAGGCTTAGAGTTTGCCCTAGGAGAGCATGTGTTTTTAAAGGTTTCCCTTATGAAGGAAGTGATGAGGTTCGGTAGCACTGGGGAACTTGGTTCCACGTATGTTGGTCCTTTTGAGATCCTATGTAGAGTTGCACTGCTTGCGTACCAGCTGGCCCTACCACCACAATTGGCAAGTATACGTGAAGTCTTCCACATGTCCATGCTGAGGAAGTATGTGCCACACCCATCTCACGTACTTGTGTAGATCTCAAGAGAGTTGTAGCCTAACTTGACATTTGAGGAGTGACCTATACGGATTCTGGATAGTAAGGTCCAGAAGTTAAGGACTAAGACCATTCCATTGGTCAAGTCCTTTGGTAGCATCACTCGGTATAGGAGGCCACATGGAAGATGGAGGATGAGATGAGGCGGACCCACCCAGAGCTATTCATATAGAGGTGCATATGTATTGAAATTTTGAGGATAAAATTTTTATATGGAGACGAGGATGTAATACACACCATTTTAGGAAATTTTATAAATGCCTAATTACTTGAATTTTGGAATTTTGTGAAAATTAGACTTCCAGGAATTTGAAAATTTTTAGAAATAGAATCATGGATTGAAACCTTAATATTTAGAATGTATGCAGGAAATGGAGTCCAATGACCCTAAGAACGCTAAAATTGGAAACTCGAAAAAAATATTCTAATTATTTTAATTTAGATATTTAGTAAATTAATTAATTAATTAATTAATTAAGAAGAGGCAAAATGGAGATTTCATAAGTGGGGCCCATAAATCAGGCATTGAAATCCACGAACTAATAAATAATTATGGGGTTATGGTGGTCACTGCCAGCAATAAATGCTGGTAATCATATTGCATTAAACAAAAATAAAATCAAATTCAAAATTCAAAAATCATTTATGGGGGGGCTATAAATGTGCCTCCCCCTGCAATTAATACTGCCCCCTTTTGCATTCAATTCACCACATTCCCCATTCCATTGGCTCCCGACACCGACCAACAACCACCGCGGTGATTGCAATGCCCTGCTCCTTCCCCCTACAACGATGACACACTATTTTTCTAGTCGACCCAACAAGGTAGGCTCTCTTTCTCCTCCCTCCCCTTCTGGTTTGTCATTTTCCATTTTGTTTTCGTTCTTTTAACACTGGAAATGACCATGGGTCGCCTTTTTTGGTGACAAGAAATTGGGGTTAATGTTTTCACCAAAAACATTGGATGAATCGATGCCAAATTGATGATCTAGACCATTCTTCTTGTTCATTGGAACCACAAACAAAACCCCTTTGGTTTCATGGAAATTCGATTGGAATGATGTCGAAAAAGTGAGAAAAAAAAAAGTAAAAGGAGGAAATTTTTTCTATTTTGTATAATTCCAACTAAAAACCTTAGATTTAGGCAAAATCAGTGGATAAAAAATATAAAAACTCAAATTCATGAAATTTCGTACAAAATGACAAAAATTGCAAGATTTGATCATTGTATGAATCGCCAGTGATGACTGAAATACAGTCATCTTCTCCGACCACGGTGAGATTTTTCAGTGATCAAGGGTAAATTGTTTCCAACAATTTACACACTGTTGGAGGCACCATATGGATGATCTGAGCCATTCATCATGTTCCTAGACCCCCAAAACCTTAAGGAGAAGAAAAACAAAGAAAAATAACAAGATCTGGGTTGTAGATCAAGCCAGAAAAGATTGAGAGGCCCAGGAGTGCCGTCCTAATGGGCGATGCATCCAAGATGCATGTCGGAGATGCACAGCGATGACGTGTGCACTGGGCATGACTGCGTGCATCATTCCTGGCCACAATAGAATGCAATGAGTCCCAATGACCAACACACTCCCAGAGATGGAGACTCCCACATGGTGCGTCCCAGGTGCGTGTCACATGCACGTGTGTCCCTATGACGCTAAAACTAAATTAATTTTTTACCCAAAAATTATTTGGGCTATTAAGTAGATCTGAAATCTTAAAACTTCAATTGTGAGGGCTACAAAGGTCCAAATCATGATCTAAGACGTCTATCGGATTCATCTCGATGATGTGGACTTAGATTTAATATCAAAACCTTAATTTGACCACTTTTAAATACATCAAATCACAAAATCTTATCCAATAACCTAGATCAGCCCAATCAATTGATGATCAGGCCTTAGAAACTAAATGTATACATCAATTAGGAGATGATTTAGTGAAATTGATGAACATATCTTAACCATCAATCTAATCATGGGCCTTAGGATTGACTGATCAAAGAATGATCTGGCTGCCAGATCAACATACCATCATTGACATACACAGATTATTAAATAAACATAGAAATTGGATTGATTATGATGAGAAAGTCTGGAATTGATGATCTAATGTTAGATCTAAGTAATAATGAACGATCCAATGGTTGAATTATCTTCAAACTTAACAAGGTGAAAGGAATTAGCTCTCTAATGATCAAGGGACACTAAATTGGCATATCATAACTTAGATTGATGATCATCTAGATATTGGAAAAACCAACATCTAGACTAGGATTAGCTTGAGTAAGGGTTAATCAGACGATCTGGACCATTGGTCTAGGATTAACTACCAGATAAGAGGGATCATCACTCGGATTAAAGTACTCTTGGGGATTTAGGAATACTAAGTAAGTGGGTAAAGACTAAGATGAATACTGAAGACACACTTAGAGTAGTAAATGACTTAGTGTGGTATTATGGTCTGACGGTAGTTCAGTGCGCTAGTTGAGGTAATACTAGCTTGATTAGTAGACCACACATTTGAGGCAGGTGATTACATTTAGTATTTCCCTAATTTCATGGATCATGGCATAATTACTTGAGAACTTCATTCATGATAGTAGTTGAAGCATGGATTTTATGTTACTATCATGTGTTCCTAAGACTCCATCATGCATGGTTGACGTTACAATATCTTCATTTCATATGATTTATACCTTGTTTTCAATGTATGATTGTTGATGTATTAGCATTCCTTATGGACTAGATCTTCTTAAAATTGACTATGTATGGGATTTTCATGATTCATTTCTGGTTTTTGTTGTGTTATGACAGGTGTTTCTACCCAGTGGATGCTATGCTAGGAGGGTCATGGGGTTGGTCACTCACCTTCTAAATTTACATATTATAGACACTGCCCTAATAATGGGCATAGTGTGCTGTTTGTGGTAATCATGGTCGAGCCTCCTAGGTATGTCTGACTGACTCCAATGCTTTGGAGGACATTAGTCTCCCGTTTTGGTGTCGATGAGAGGCAGCAATATGAGCAGCAATGGTTTATACCCCAAAGTGGTTGCCACTGCAGCATAACAATCCATGCTCTTATTCTGCATGCTCATGTGGTATAAATATATTGGTTGAAACCTTTGTGAGCGGCTAAATGTGTGCAGCCCACGGGCTGAGTGAGTTGCTTGGTGTGCTAGCTATAGGTGAGGAACCTTGGAATTGGAATTAGTCATTGCCGGAAATATGAGTGTAGTGGAACACTCGTGGGGCACAATAAAGTTTGCACGTCCTATTACTCATGACTTGCATCCATGTGTTTTAGATGATAAAATGGACTGTATTTGACTCTATCAGATGCATAAGCAGGAATTATCCATGCCTTGCATGCCATGATGATTCATTATGATATCCTTACATTTATGCGTAAATCATGGTTTCGACTGTCATTGTTTTTACTACAGACATTTTAGTATTCATGTATCATTTATTTCTGAATACTAAATGATTTGACTAATTATGTGAATGGTTTACTCCATGAGATTTATCATGACTTCGACATCCTTATGCCGCACCATTTATATTTTATTCAATATTAAATGTGATTACCTACACAAGCAATAGCTTGTTGAGACGTTGCTGTGGTTTGCTCTGCATCAGATTTGGAGCATGTTAGTAGTAAGGGCAAGTAGGTGGAACAACAATAGAGAGAGAGAGAGAGAGAGAGAGAGAGAGAGAGAGAGAGAGAGAGAGAGAGAGAGAGAGAGAGAGAGAGAGAGAGAGAGAGAGAGAGAGAGGACTGCGAGGACCATCTACTATACCAAAGAGTGATTAGATGTATGCTTCCATTTACTTATCGTCGAACCTCTTTTTGGGTTGTGCAAATGCAGTTGTATTATGATGATAGGATTAGACCTAACTCTTACTTGTATAGTGTGCATAGACTTACACGTTACAGTGGATGTGGTGATTGATGGATGGGACCCTGGGGTTTATGTATATTTGTTGTTACTGTTATCTCTTATCATGACTGGGGTTTAATCAAGCTTTGGTTTTTTATTTGAGCATGCTCTGTATTGTATGCATTGGTTTTATTTGTTGTTATGGATTGGATGACCCTCGGGATTTTCCTTTATAATTTCCTTTAAGATGATTACTGTAATTACATTACATATTGGTTTCCTCTTTTAGGGATCCCAATTATTTTACTAAACATTATTATTATTATTATATGGAAAATGGTTTTTGAAAATCAGGGGGTATTACATTCCGAAACACAAGTACAACTTAGATGTACCCTTAATGTACCTTAGTATCAACTTCATGGCTTCCTAATGATCTTTGCCTAGGTTGGATAGAAACCTGCTCATGACACCTACTGCATGAGCGATATCCTGCCTTGTGCAAACCAATCCATATGTTAGACTCCCAACTGCTGATGAGTAAGGAATCGCAGACATCCTATGTTGTTGAGGGACATATATGTTTGCTCTTGAAATGATTGCCAAGTGGAGTGTTGATTGGCTTGGCACTCTCCATGTTGAACATCTTAATTACTTATTCAATGTAGTTTTCCTGTAATAGCCACAACTTTCTTGCTTTCCTATCACATGTGATCTTCATCCCCAAGATCTGCTGAGTTGCTCTTAAGTCCTTTATGTCAAAAGACTTAGATAACTCTCTCTTCAATCTGCTAACCATAGTTGTATCCTAACCAACTATTAGCATATTATCTACATAAAGTAGGAGAATGATGAATTGAGGGTAGTCTCTGCAAGTACACACACTGATCTGTAGCTGTCCTTTTGAAACCTTGACTCGTCATGAATGAATCAAACTTCTCATACCACTGCCTTGGCGCTTGCTTAAGACTATAGAAACTTTTCTTCAACTTGCACACTAAATGCTTCTTCCCTTCAACTTCGAAACCTTTTGGTTGTTCCATGTATATCTCTTCTTCTAAATCTCCACGTAGAAAGCTGTTATCTGCTCAAGCTCCAAGTTTTATCTCACCACTAGTCCAAATATGATTTGGATTAATGTCATCTTCACTAGTCACTTCCTTTCATCTGCTCGAAACCTTTGATGACCAATCACGCTTTGTACTTAACTAGTTCTCTGTTGCTGCCTCTTTTTCAACTTGAAGACCCACTTGTTCTTTAGTGCTCTTTTCCCCTTAGGAAGTTTCACTAGCTCATGTGTCTGATTTTTCTTTAGTGAGCTAATTTCCTTTTGTATTGCTTGCAACCATTTGCCTTTGTTTGCATGCATCAGGGCTTAATGAAAACTCTCTAGCTCCCCTTTATCACTAAGCATAATATATTCTGATCCGGATATTTTGGTGATGGAATCAGACTACATCCTCTTGTTGACATCTTTGGTTAAAGCTCCACTTCTGGCTGAGAAGTTGATCCACCATCTAATGTTCCTACATCCTCTGGTGTATGGGGTTGATGCTCCCCATGCTCAAGTTCCTCTGCCTCTTCTTCAGCCTCTAGACAGATTTTGAGTCAACTGATATGGGAAAAAAGAATTAGGTACTAGATCTGGAGTACTGATACCTTCATTCTTAGCCTTTCTCTGTTCTTCATTGAACTGATTCGCTTGAAACACCACATCTTTGCTTCGGACGATCCTTTTTGCTTTAAGGTCCCATAATCTATATCCAAATTCTTCATCATGGTATTCAATGAAGATGCAAGGAGTAGACTTCAAGTTTAGTTTTTGTCTCATCTCCCTAAATATATGTGCAAAAGCTTTACACCCGAATATCCTTAGGTGTTAATAGGTCACCTTCTTTCTAGTTTGTTGTTCCACCATCACATGGTATTTCTTGAAGCATTTGAATACTTATTCTTTATTCTTTTCAAAATATACCCATACCCTCCTAGATGCATCATTTGTAAAGGTTACACCATATTTGTTCCCACCAAGTGACTTTACTTCCATGGGACCACATACATATGAGTACACCAAACTCAAAAGTTTTTTTTCTTTTATTACTAAAAGAACAGAAGACAAAGTATGTGTTGCTTGCCAAAGAAACAGTAATTATATGGATTAAGAGTTATACCTTTGGCTATTTTTATGAGATGCTTCTTTACTAGTGTGAACAGACCTTTCTCTTCCCTGTGACTAAGTCTTTTCTACTAAAGGTTTGGTGATGCTTCATACTCTATAGCGTTAAGGTTGTCTCTAGATATTCTCATGTGGGTCTTGTATAATGTGTTACAGATATGCCCTTTTACTACGATTATCATGCCTTTCATCAATTTTAAGTGTTGTTCCCAAAGTAGTTAAAGTAGCCTTGTTTGTTAAGAGCTAGGACTGGGATCAAGTTTAGCCTGAGTTCTTATATGTGCCACACCTCCTTTAGCACCAATGTCCAGCCAATGTTTGTCTTTATCTGCACATCACTGATCTCAATTATTCTTGAGGAACTATCATTCACCATCTTTACAGTGTCGAAGTCCCCTTCTTTGTAGGTGGTGAAGAAGTCCTTAGGTAGAGTGGCGTGGTAAAATGCTACAGTGTTTATCACCCACTTTGCTTCACTCTTAGCCATGTGCAGATATGATTCCTCCTTAGTAGTGAGCACTGCCATGTCCTAAGTAATAGTGATTGGGGTTTCACTATTGTCCTCCTTTGGTTTGCCCTCTCCCATCTCCCTCATGAGTTTTTGACAATCCTTCTTCATATGGCCTAGAACGCTACAGTGGAAGTATTTTAATTGCTCTCTATCTTGACTCTTTGATCTGTTGTGAGTTTGCAATCTCCCCTTATGTCTACTCTTACTCCTCCTTTGTACTTGTCTCTCCCACTATGCTTATTTTCTATTACGAAGGCATGTGATTGATTTGTGCTACCTTCTTTTCTTTTGGCCTTCTCATTGAATATGGCATCCTTGACCATAGCCATAGTCAATTTTTCTTTTGGAGCTATGTTACTGAGAGAGATGACTAGAGTATCCTAGCTTTTAAGTAGTGAACTTAGCAGCAGTAGGGTTTACCATTCATCTCTTAATTGTAGTGCCACTGATCTTAGCTGGTTTACCAAATCCTGAAATTCACTTATATGTTCAGCTACAGTTATTCTACTCCTTAATTTGAGATTTAAAGCCTTTTCATTAGCAAGGCATTTTTTCAAGTAGTCTTGGCTTGATACATATTCTCTAACTTATTTCAGAAAATGTAGGCACTTTCTTCTTGGGCCATGTGGTAAAATATGCCATGGTCGATCCACTATCTAATATGACCTATAGTTTTCTTGTTAATTTAAATCTAGTCTTTTTCTAAAATTTCCTCAGGCCTTTTTCTCTAATCTTCTAATAGGTCATGGAGATCTTTATAGTATAAAGATCCTCCATCCTAGGTCTCCAGAGGGTATAATTAGTGGCGTTGAGTTTTATCGTGGCTCCAACCAAAATATTTCTTGAACCAAAGTCCTCTATGCCCTTTTAGAGTTTGTTTCTATCTTTTCTAATTTAAATTGTACAAAATAGAGTGCACAATTGAGTCTAGAATAGTTGAAAACCTTAGGAAGAGTGCTTTTGACAAATTTGTGGGGTGCCCTAAATTTTCTTATATAGGGGATGTCTTTATTAAATCTAACAAATGCTAATTAGCATAATGGAGTTCCCTTATAATTCTGTATGGTATTAATTTAGGCCATATGGGTTGTACTTATCAATTTGAAGCTAGTTTATTTCTGGTCTTAGGGGGTGACCTTATCAAACTGAGACCAGCATTTTTTGAACACCTAGTATAAAAGTGTAAGGATGAAACCTTAGCCCATTGGTTTCTCTTCTCTCCTCCATGCAATTACCTTTCAAATGACCCTCTTGGCTATTGAAATGTCTATTTTTGATGCTCAATCCGTTGAGAAAAAGGTTCTCTTATCTAGGCATTCTCTGATTTGGGCTCGATGAATTGGGCTAGATGTGGCCTTGAGCTACACCTAGTCTAAATATGGTCTGAGTTATTTTCTTGGCTTGGGTTTAGACTGGATCTAGGCTGCACTTGTCCTTGTTCTGAACTAAACTCCAGTCTACCTCTAGCACTTCTCCAGTATTCAATAGCTTTGATACCACTTGTTATGCAGAAACTAAAATTAAAACATCATCACAAACACACATAAATAGAAGAGATTTACGTGGTTCAGCCAGTTTGGCCTACATCCACAAGAAGAGGGGAAATATGATTTTCACTATAAGGAGGCAATAGCAAGGGATGCTTTCAACGCTGTCTCTGGCTCTTATTTATAGAAGGTTAGAAGAAGGCTTGCTCTTTTCTACATTAACTCAAACTCTATCTGATAATCCTTATCTAACATCCTTATTTGATCATCCTTATCTAACATTCTTATCCTTATATGATCATTCTTATCTAACATTCTTATCTTTATCTGATCATCCTTATCTAATTGGGCTTCATTCTAATTAATCCTTATCCTGATTGATCTTAATCATGATTAATCCTTGTTCTGATTGAGCTTCATCTTGATTAATCCTTATCCCATTTTGGCATGTTCACCAACTTCTTTATATGGGGATGGATCGTATAAAAACGACATCACTCTTCTCTTTGTTTGAGGTTAGTGCCACTATTTGGGCCTTTGAATTGCCAGTACTTCCTTAAAAATTAAGCATTGTAATTTAATTTAAGAAGTGTTCTTTTTTTCTTTTTCTTTTCTTAAATTCAACTTTGAGAATTTGCGATGCTCTAGCCAATTGAGCTAATGGGCCTTATTTAGGAAGTGTTTATTGATTTATGCTATCTATTTCACTTAAGAAATACCTCCTGTAGCCCGATTACTTTGTTTTGTTGTTCAAGGAAATGACACTATTATGTATATCCTTTGCTTCAGCTCATCAAGCCTCCCTCAAATAATACCTGTTCAAAAACCTACAGCAAATTAGACCAATAAATAGATTCTCTTACATTTTCAACCATTTTTATGCTTCCCTAATTCCCTTCAAAAGCCTTTAAGTCAGGCTGTAACAATTATTTGCATCTCTTGTCCATGGTAGGACTTCTGATTAGTTCCTACATCCATTAGCCTGGAAGCTTGGATTGTAAATTAAATTGAGTTGTGGGCCTTCTTGAGAACAATGTAAGCATTCCCCCTCTAAAAGAAATAAAGGGCCTTTCATCTAGCAGAGCCAACAATCATCCATGATAGCACCACATAAAGTGATGCATTTTCATAGCTTCAGCCCAACTTCCTTCAAATAGTTGACCATCTAGCACAAATAGGGGCGTTATGTTGGCAATAACTTGGTTACATAGCATATCAAAATTTCAAACATTGCAATGAGATTCTAGAGTCGTCTCTCTTTTCTCCAACTGGTAATTAGATTTTTTCACCAAATAGACTATTCAAAGTCATGTCAAGTTACTACAATGTTACAAGAAGATGTAAATTGTTTTCTAATTGTTTGCATTAATTAGAAAATAAAAATGAAAGCTAATAAATAGGAGAGCAACTTACCTCCAGCCATAGCAATGTATTTGAAGTATCTTCAAAGGGTGTCTTCTGATTCTTAAGCAGTGCTCAATGATGGCAAATTCTAGAGTGTTAATAGATTCTCCTTTGACTCAAGGACCCCTATATATAAATGTTTAATAGATGGTTAATGGTAGATGGATAACTGCCATAAACAGTTACCACATAACTACATAAGATTTTGAATTGGAATGTTGTGGACCACATAAATTGTAATATTCTCCCACTTGGTCCAAACATTTGTAACTTTATAAATTCATAAATATTAATGTATTAGTTTAAAAACTTTATGCTCAAACAAAGAAATGAATTATATGAATCATGACAGTAATTTCTTTATAAACAAGTATTACCTTCCATGTATTACAATATAATTAATTATCTTCGTTAAAAAGCCTTTTATGTGGCATTTTATCTTTATGAATAAGCCCCAAATGCTTATTTTGGGTCCAAACAAAGATATTTGTCATTCAATCATAAATGTATACACATAAAAAATGGAGACACATTCAAGAATTTAGAATTTCATTACCAATATATGGCTACAAGTATAGCATCATCGTTCAAATAGAAAGTGACAAATGAGAACAAATTCCCATCCTTGTTACATGATCCTTAAACAATTTAGGTGGCATGCATAACACATCAAATTTCCTTGCCGATCTTATGCAATCACATCATGCATGATCTGACACAATCGATCTCCTCATCAGCAACATATCTACCACAATGCTCCTATTTCTTGACTTGTTCTCCTCGGCCAATTTTCGAATTTCCTCACCAGAGACCATCACCTTCCCAACAGCTAGTTATAGATCCCCCACTAAGATCTCCCATAGTCTTGTTGATCACGGCTTCTTTGGCCATCCATCTCCCATAGATATCCTAATTGATCTGCCTCAATTACTATTGATCATGCACAATCTACCTTGGCCATTGTCATCCTTAGCACATAGTTCTATTGTCGACTTGTTAGCAACAGGGATCTTGTGCTCATTAGCTGTTAGTTACAAATCTCTCACAACACCCCCATTACCATTCCTTAGTGTTTTCTCCGGGAGATTGTGATCTTGCGATCATCAACTGCTAATTGTAGATCTCCCTCAAAGATCTCTCACATTGCCTAAGTAGCATCTATTCTTCATCACTCTTCATCACTTCTAGTTTTCTTTGTGTGTCGTCATTAAGCACCTCTCCCACATTGCACGTCGCACCAACCCACCTTCGGTCATTCTCATCCGCCTCTCCCCCTTTTCATATGCCGATTAGGGCTCCTATCTTTGCTTTATATATCTAGTATAGTGTAATGACCCCGGTTTTTATAAGACTTTTTAAATGTAAAAGAGATTAACATGCGAGATTGATCTCTATTAAAATCAATTTTGAAACTCAAATAACCATTATGTTTTAAAAACTCATTCTGAAAAACCCTAAGTATTATTTTTCTTTCCTCAAAAAGGATTATTAGCAAAATGAGTGCTACATTTCTAACAAAAATTCAGCAGAGTTTTCTTTGTTTTTCGGACATTAGACATTTAACTTATGTCATTGTGAAGTGCCTGATAAGCATAATTTTATAAGTAAAAGGATAAGGGAGACTTCGCTCCATCCTCTCACATTTACATACATAACTTTGTGTTCTAAAAATCAAAGCTAAATCAAAACAAAAGAAACATCCATGATTTGAAATATGCCTGCTAGGATCAATCCAGTCACAGCCACACAACCACTACTTTGAATTACATGTCTACATATCCATCAAGTAAACTCATATTAGATTGAAGCATTACTTCAGTTTACTATTTTGTCCACCACATTGTAAACATGTCTGATATACCTGTTTAATTTTCTTGACATCTCTAGCATAGTCTCCCCCTCCTCTTCTCTTATTTCTTCAAACTTGAGACATTGTAAACAATTTATAATATCTCAACAAGCTTGCACTTGTGTAGGCAGTTTGACATCGACTTTACCAATTTTGGAATACAATTTTAAAAAATATCTCAATTCATTTTTCACGCAGTTTCTGAAGAATATGATAATCAAATCAAAGATAAGAAACATGATTAAAGGCATATTTCAGTGTCAATTCTATAGTGTCATGCTAAAATGTTTCAGATAGTATGAATATAAAATGTGTAAAACTTTAAATACATATTTTTCAAATGATTGAATCATCATAGTAATCTCAAGTAAGTTGCCATATAGAATATATCCCAAAATCACATGTAAGCATAACTTGATAACTATGTGAAAGATACACATCTAACTTGATAAATCAAAAGTTATAAGGTCCTCAAAGTATTAAAGTAGTCATCATTTAAATAGCGAATGTCGACAATCCCAAATCGACAACATCATCACATGCACATATGTACCCCAGCGAACACATTAGTCGGTTGGTCATGAGTACTCATCCAAAGACCATTAAGTCCATCTACGTGGGTCACAAAATAGAAATCTTATAGCACACTATGCTCACAACTAGATCACTGAGCAGTGTGCGCCAAGTATCTAGGAGCCAACCATCGCAACCTTCACGGCGACTATGGATACAGCTCAAAAGGGTGCCGTGACCACCTCCAATGGTTGTTCCTACCACAACAGTTGAGAAAAATGATACCAATTTGGGCATGGATACTTTCCACCTTTGGTGGTTAGAGCCGAGGGGCCACTTCGTACAACTTCTTAGCATTATGCTCACCAGGCTCATTAGCCTGGACAAAGATACACACACACACACACACACACATAATTCACATGCCTCATTTGTAAGTATTACATTCTTTAAAAGCTAAAACGATGTAACATGATGAGATATAAGCTTCATACTAGTCAAGAAGTCTCAAATAGCAAACATGATAATCAAATGATTTGATTATTTAAAATCCACATATCTTGGTAAAGCTGATGACATAGTTAAAATCTCAATGGCAAACAGATGTTAAAACCACCTACCTCTTAGGCAAAAATCTCAGTTCAACTAAGTGTCTTCTTCAACATGACTTATCAACTAATCTTCTCTGTTAATGTTACAAAGTTCTTGTCAATGTTGAATCATATATAAATGATTACATAAGAATTATGTTTTAAATCAAGGTTTAATGATTTAGGTTATCATATACCGCTTAATTGTTCACTAATAATCTATTCCATAGAGGAATACATGATCAAGTCAGTCCTAGATCCATCATCCATTCACCCATTAGTGTCCACGATTTATATTTGCCTTTTTCATTGGAATAACCCCCTTGATAACCAACCAAATCTAAAGGTTTAATCCAATAAGTCGCAGTGACCTGACTTGGTATTTCAAGATCTGATTTCATGGATAATTGTCTAAATATGTACTTTCAAGTTCTAGATGTTGGATGGTAATATTACTTTCAATTATCAACCCAATCCTACAATCACATTTCATCAAATTGCATAAAGGTAATATCATTAGTTTCCCATTTGCACATCTGATTATGATCTGATGGTCAACAATAGTCAGATCATCCCTCCTGTCTGTAAATTTTTATTTCTAACATCTAATTCGATATATAACTTTTAAGTTTATAATTATACCAAAATTTAACAGTCTGAATAGTATTCATCATTTCTTATTTGTATATTTTTCCAAATTCCGTAATTTATATCATATTTAAGCCAATTCAAGGTTTAAGACTTCATCTGTGACATCTAATCATTGATTAGACATCACAGGATCCCAATTTGAATAGTGACAGATTGGATGGCCTAGATCAACTGATCTATTTTTCTTTAAAATCTTAAAATTTTGACTCATCCTATCATTTTTAAAGATGGGGAACTTACTAGGAGCATCTGATCATTGATCAAATGCTTCTAGTCACTGTTTACATAATAGCATATCAGACAATCTAGATTGTCTGATCAGTTTTCTAGCACAGATCATCCATTTCAGTCAAATCCTAACCACAAAATGCATGTATTTAACTACTTTTAAGTTAAATTACAATTTGAATGGTTGGATCAATGTGGATCAGGCTCTAGGAGTCGGGTCACCCTTGTCCGAGCTCTAATTGGATGATCAGAGCCTCAAACGATTTGATCAATGCTCATAACCATCTTTGTTTGTTAATTACAAATAAGATCAATAGTTCTTATCTTTTTTTTATGCAAATCAAATTAGTTCTAACTGAAAAATCTAGTTTTTTTTCTTATTCTACAATCAATCAAACAAAAAAATGGAGAAATCATGGGAAAACTAACCTTTGTGGGTGCCCACAATGTCTAATCGTAGCTGGAGAGGGCATCATTTAGTGATTTTTTTGGCAATAGTCCATACATGCTATTGTCCCCTTCAGATTCGGCGTTGTTTCTCCTCTGATGGCAGTGGAACTTGAGGGGTTTTGTTCCTCAGTGGCACAGGTTAATAGCTAGGTCTAGGTTGTTAAAGAGTTATGTGAAGGTCAAAAGTTGGGGTAGTGGAAGTTTTCCTTTATGGGAGTTCTATTTCATCCCCACCAGTAATTTATATTTATTTTGTTAAAAGGGCTAATGATAATAAATAGATTTCTCTTAAGATTCTACAGAATAAATAGCTTTGTTCCCCTCCTGAAGACTCGATTGGACGGTTGGATCTCCGATCAGAGCCACTGTTGTCACTAACGAAGTCTGCTTCTCCAGTGACTATAAACCTCTTCTCCCCCTCTTTGGCACAAATGAGGGTTTTCAGTCACATCGAGCTTCTTCCCCCTTTCTTCTTCTCTTCTCCTTCTCCTTCTCTCTTCTTCTTTTCTCCTTCTCCTCCCTGGCTTCTTCTCCCTCAGTTCCCTCTCCCTTGTCGGTGTGATCTAGGATTTCCAGGCGTGCCAGGTTTTCCCCATGTCCTTTCCCATTCTCCTTCTCCCCTTCTCTTTTCTCCTCCTCCTCCTCCTCCTCCCCCTTTTGCCTCTTCTTCTTCTTCTCCTTTCTCTTCTCTCTCCATCAGTTTTTCTCCCTCTTTGTTGGTTTTAGGAATAGACAATAATCTGTTTTCATTTTTCTCTTAAGTGGGGGGTGCCAATATCAATTTTGGGCCCTCCTTTATATACTTTAATCAATTTTTTTTTATATATTAAACATTTAATAATACTGTTTTTCTCATCATTCTCATAATTTTAGTCAAAAGGTATGATTACCAATCATAAAGTTTTCCCAATATCTCTCTGCCATTGAATCCAAATTTCTGCAAGTAGGGCCTGCTAGTGAAATTACAAATATGCTCTTTGTGAGAAAAATCACAACTTATTTGCTCGAACTCTGATTTTAGCAAACTTAGTGTCATTTGATTCGTTTTTTGAAATACAATCCAAATATGAAGGTATTGGAGTCCAATTTGATGTCTTTCAAAAGGTGAATTCCATGGAACCTAAATATGTTCTCCCATTTATGTTTATAAGAATTAATTTATAATCCTTTAAAATGGAATTTAGATATTAGGGTTGTTATATACAGTTTCTTAGTATCCCTTCAGTTTACTAATGACACCACCTCATTCCTGCTTTATCACACTACCCTAATTTTTACTATCAATACCTCTCCTAGTTTAACTTATATTACCATATCCAAAATCCCCTTATTTTCCTATTGGTAGCCCTATTTTTCATCTCATTCAGTACCTGGTACAACCCTTTTCACTCATAACCATCATGCATTCGCATATTTTTTTAACTCAATCCCATTATCAGTAGCAAGAACTTTTTTTGTAATTACTGTAAAAAAATGTGGTCATTGAATAACTGATTGCATACATAGTCATTACTGTAACAAGGACAGCTCCTCTCATGCTGTTATAGTTACTGGCCCCTTTACTTCAGACTCTGTTACCTCTTCATCTTCCACAGGTGTTTCACTTTCTAAAGTTCATGAGGTATTTCATGAACTTTTCAGTCAAGTCCTCTCTAGTAATGGCCTTTCTAGAACTCACTCTGCTTCTGCCACAATGACATTAGGTATGCCTTTCAACTCTACTTGGGTTTTGGACTCAGCAACATCAAATCACATGGCCTTACACTATACATTCCTTTTCCTACTGATTTCTGTTAAACAACCACATATACATTCACACAGCTAATAATACCCCACTTTTTGTAACTCATATTGGAACAATCAAAACTCACAACTGACAACTATGTTCTATTAGTTCCTCATCTTATGATGAATTTAATATCTATCAATCAATTATGTGACCAAGGCTACCATGTAACCTTTAGTAATAATAAATGTCTTATGTGGGATCCACGAACCGAGAAAATATGTGGGATAGGGATTATAAATGGTTGCCTTTACTACATCTAGTCTCTTCACTTGCCCATTTCACCTCACATTGCTACTTCCATTTGCTTTAAATTATAACATGATTGATTAGGTCACCCTTCTATTTCTCACCTTAATCAACTCATTGCTAACGGATCATTGGGAGTTGCAACCAAAATTAAAAACTTACATTGTGAACATTGTATGTTTGGCAAGTAGTATGTCCTTCCTTTTTCATATAGTTCTATTAAAAATACAACTCCATTTGATATGATTCGTAGTGATGTCAGGTCCTCCACTGTTGATAGTCTTCATCGTGATTGATATTGTCTTATTCATTGATGATTACTCATATTTCACATGGATTTATGTCATGCATTCTAAATCTGATGTTTACTGCACCAACATGATCTACACTCAATATTCCAAATGGATCAAAATCTTTAAGTCCAATTTTGGTGGTGAATTTTGTTGACGACAATTGTTAAACCTTCTTGCATCATAGGGAATTTTGCCTTAGTTTTCCTATCCTGATACACTTCAACAAAATGGTGTCTCTGAATGCGAGCATTAGCATATAGTTGAAATCATTCACACACTTCTCTTCTCCTCCCAACTTCTTCCATCATTCTGGGGAGAAGCTACCTTAATATAAGTCTATCTCATCAATTGTACACTTACACATCTACTTCACAACAAAACACCCTATGAACTTCTTCATGGATCTCCACCATCCTATCATTATCTCAAAAAGCTTGAATCCACATACTTTGTGCTATTACTTGTCATTGAGCAGACTAAACTCTCTCCTCGATTTGTTTTATGTGTCTTTCTCAAATATGGAATAGAATAAAAGGGATACAGGTGTTATGATCCAAAAACTTATCATATTCGCATTTCCAAAAATGTCATCTTCTAGGAACAAATTCCATTTATGACTCTTCTTCAAAACTCCTCCACCTCTCGTCCCACCTTCATTGATACCTTTCTTGAATCCTATCTATGATCCAATCTTATAACTGCTCCTATTCCTCATCCATCGTCTCCACCCTCTCCTCCACCACCTTCCCAACCCCCATTAATTATCTGTATGTGAATCCTACAAAGGACATACCTAGGTACCCTCATCGAACCCATCAACCTACTATTGAACTTAATGATTACTAGTGCTATGTCAGTAATGTTCTTAACCTTAATGAGCCTCAAACCTATAAGGAAGCAAGTATGCAACTTGAATGGTTTCAAGCCATGTAGACAGAATTACAGGCACTCATTAAGACCAATACCTGAGAACTCACCTCTTTGCCTCTAGGAAAATCAATTGTTGGTTGCAGCAGGATTTACAAAATTAAGATGAAAGCGTATCATACCATTGAGAGATATAAGGCATGTCTTGTGGCTAAAGGCTTTACTCAAGAACAAGGACTCGATTATAATGAAACATTTGCTCCTATTGCCTGCATGACCATCATTCCTACCCTCATCGAGGCTGCTTCCTTTCACTCTTGGTTACTACATCAGATGGATGCCAAGAATGCCATTCTTCATGGAGACCTTCATGAGAAAGTATATGTGGAACCTCTGCTTAGTCTTCTCCACTCATAGGGACAAGTTTGTCATCTTCTCTGAGCGCTTTATGGACTCAAGCAAGCACCTTGAGTATGGTATGAGAAATTCTCCTCAACTATTATTCATTTTAGCTAGTCAAAATGACTCTGCCCTATTTATACGTCACAGCCAACATGGAGCTGTCTTTCTCTTCCTCTATGTTGACGATAAGATTATTACTGGGAGCGACATAGCCAAAATTAATACTACTAAGTCATTCCCTCCTGCACCTTTGAGATGAAAGACTTAGGCTTCTTCAACTACTTTCTTAGTAAAGAGGTTCAACGAAGTCAAAACGATTATCTTCTCTCGTAGGTTAAGTATGCCTCAAAGATTATCATCTTTCAACACTTGTCGGATGATGAAACTTCAGATACTCCTCGTGCTGTTAATGTTAAGTTTCGACCATCTGATGGTGAACCCCTATCAAATTCGATCTCTATCATCAATTAGTGAGGATGCTACATACCTCACTATCACACGCTTGAACATAGTTCATGCTATTCATGTGGTGTCTTAATTTTTATTAGCTCCTTGTACTGATCACTATGCTACTGTTTTAGTATTATTAGATATCTTTGCAGGACCCCTCACCAAGACTTCTTCTTGCTACTTCCTCATCCTCTATTCTTGTAGTATATTCTGATCTGATTGGAATAGTGATGTCATAAATTGCAAGTCTACTATAAGATACCTTCTCTTTCGAGGAGATTATTTAATCTATTAGAAAAGTAAGAAACAACGTATTGTCTCTTGATCAAGTACATAATTTGAATATTGGGCTCTTTCTGACACTACTTGTGTGAAGTCATTTGGCTACAAAGATTACTGTAAGATCTTAGTATTTGGCAAGCTTAGACCATCAATCTCCACTGTAACAACAAGAGTTCATTCCGCATTGCTCATAATGTCATCTTTCATAAGCTCACAAAACAAATTGAGATAGACTGTCATATTATATGTCAGCATTACTAGAAGGAGATGATTACTCTCCCATATGTCTCCACCGATCAAATTGTTGACCTTCTTACAAAGGCTCATCCATCTTCATAATTTCATTTTCTTTATTCCAAACTTCACAATTATCATTACCAACACCTTGAGGGGGAATTAGAAATAAATTAGGCAACTAAAAAATATGTATAGTAATAAGATCCCAAGAATCAAAACATGCTATAATCGATAGAGAAATCATAGATATCGTATCCCTCCAAATGCGTAAATATGCATGTATATTGACGACAATGCAACAAAGAAAGATATTGTGAAATACTTAGCTTAATCTATTTTAACACTCACCACGTGAAGCACATCCACAGCTTGGGTCCGATTCGTTTTGTAGATTACCGTCTTGCCCCAGCGGGAGCATCACAATGGCACTAGCTTGATCACTCGGTGGACCAAAATACCAAACATTTCATTGAAATTCCGTTTCTCCACTGACACGGCATTTCTTGTGCCGAATACTCTGTTCAAAGTCATTGCCACGTCACTGCAAGTTGCAAACAAAGTCTCACAAAAACCACAAACCAATGTGAAACAGAAAATCTTTTGAAGGCAACATCTCATGAAGATGACCGTCGCTGCAATCCTTCTAACGATAAATGACATGATCGCCTTTAGTTTCGTGTTTACTTTTCTTGCCTTAATGGTGAGGGCAGATGAAAAAGAAACGAAGCCTGACATTGACCTCTTGTTTTTTATTCTTTCAGTGCATTATATTGACCTCGGGGCAGACTTTTCATGCATTTTAGCCGTCACGGTGTTCTGATGAGTCTAGTGTGAAGACGTTACGATGGGAACCAAGAGCCAATAACAGCCACACACATGTTTAGTAACAAAAAGTAGACAATACGTGGAAAAATCAGCTTGGTAATGTCATTTCGGGCCATCGACTGAGGCCTTACTCCACTGGTGCCATCTAGTTCTTGTAAGACTTTCTTTCGTTTTTCTTTCTACCACAAGATCTATCATGGACCATGGCTTTTGAGCTTCAGTTTTCTATTCTATTGATGGTTTGTGTCTTTCTTTTTCGTCTTTGCAGCACAATTGACAACATAACTCCAGCACAATCCATCAAAGATGGCCAAACTCTGACATCAACTGATCGAAAGTTCAAATTAGGGTTCTTTAGCCCTGGTAGTACTGCTAACCGCTACGTCGGTATATGGTATAATGTGCCAGACAGAATCTTTGTATGGGTGGCCAACAGAGAAAACCCAGTTAAAGATTCATCCGGAGTTCTTACAATTGCCAATGATGGAAACCTTGTGATTTTGAACGGAAATTTGAAGGCTCTTTGGTCGACAAACACATCGATAGTCACACATAATGGTACAAGAGCTAGGCTCTTGGGTTCAGGGAATCTGGTTTTAAGCAATGCAAATGGCAACAATGACGGGATCACATTGTGGGAAAGCTTTGATCATCCGACGAATGCATTTCTTTCGGGGATGAAGCTGGGATTTAACCCAAAAAATGGAAAGAAGTGGTCTCTGACATCATGGAAATCACAAAACGATCCAGCCCATGGGACCTTCTCCTACGGAATGGACCCACAGGGACTACCACAGCTCTTTCTACGGGAACGAGTTGAGCTGAAATGGAGAAGCGGGCCTTGGAATGGTGAGAGACTGAGCGGTGTTCCAGAAATGAATCTCAACTATTTGTTCATTCGCAATAATTTTGTTTCTAATAACGACGAAAGCTACATAACATACCATCTCAGAAACGAGTCCGTGATCTCAATGATGAGACTAGATGAATTGGGCAACCTCAAACGACTTACTTGGTTCGAGGCGGACCGTGGATGGAGAGAATTTTGGTCGGCGGTGCAAGATACGTGCGACAATTACGCTGAGTGTGGACCGTATGGTAGCTGCAGTGCGAATCATTTCCCTCCTTGTGAATGTGTACGTGGGTTTGAACCCAAAAGGCCAGAGCAATGGTACTTGAGGGACGGCTCAGATGGTTGTGTTAAGAAAGGACCATTAGATTGTGGAAAGCAACATAAGTTCTTAAGACTGGAACACGTGAAGTTGCCAGATACTCGATGGGCAAAGAGAGTTGCCAGTACGAGTCTGAAAGAGTGTGAGGATGAGTGCTTGCGAAACTGTTCTTGCACTGGTTATGCTGGTGCAGATATTACTGCAGGGGGGAGTGGATGTATAATTTGGTTTGCTGCTCTGATTGATCTTAAATTGTATGCAGATGGGGGCCAAGACATGTACGTCCGCGTCGCTGCTTCCGATTTAGGTAAGTATGGCTTGCAATTGAATTGCCTTTCTTTTGCTCGGCAGCCCATATCTTTTAAGGGTTTTTCTGAATCAAGAGCTCTTTTCCTAGTTATGCGTATACTTATTGTGCATGTGTTTACTTTTCTAAATAACATACAGAGAAAGCATGTGATGGTCCATGTAGCCATAGCATGCGAGATATTTTGCATTATTTCGTGACAATAAATTTTCAAATGGTGCATTTTCATGGGTTCGAGCATTTAAGAGTTGGTTAATTATGTGCTCTGTCTCACCATATGACTCTTGTTAAATTTTCTTCATGATCATATTTTCGTCCACTTCTTGTTAGGTGGATACCCCAGCAGACAATCGAAAGGCTCTCTTCAGAAGAAGCGAGCACTAGTTATCCCTCTTGCTGTTGTTATTCCGTTGGTGCTTCTGTTGCTGTCGTGTGGCTACTATAGGTGGAGGTGCTCGGGGGGAAGAAAAGGTAAAAGTGATTGAATATATGTTGATTACTAGCAAGCACAATTAAATGCATGCTGATACTTGGGATTCTTGTTCCTGTCACTCCATGTTTAGGTCCCCAACAGATGGACTCCGACCGTCAAATTTTCTCGGGAGCACACGAGATCCAACATGGTAAGGTGGGAGCAGAATTGCCATTATTTGATCTGGGTACTATAGTAGCTGCTACAGAAAATTTCTCGGATACAAAAATGCTTGGAAAGGGTGGATTTGGTATGGTTTACAAGGTAATGTCTCTCTTATGCATGGGCACCAATAAGTGTTTGCAGGCCTAGACATTGGGGATCCGAACGGCTCCAATGTCATACCCTGCGAACATCAGTAATAAGTTCAACACTATGTTGATCAGTGCTCCAAATAGTACCAATAAGATGACCAATAGAGAAGATTTTAAGATATTTCTTTCTAAATTTGTTCCAGAAATGAATGATCTGAATTATAACCTGGTTCCCATATATTTGTCCACATAATTTACCCCATGGTATGCACAAGTTAGCTACAATTGTGGATTCACACCCCATAAGATGCAAGCAAGGTTTCCGACCACTGCCTGCATCTGCAAGGATTAGTCCCATCCAAAGGGGTGGTATGATCCTATGACATAAAAATCATCATCATCATCCTATGACATAAAATGACAATTAAAAAAAAGAAAGAAAGATCAGGTGCAGATAATGTCATGAAGGATGAAATTGTTGATGGCAAATATATGCAGGGCAGGCTGTCTAATGAACAAGAGGTAGCAGTGAAAAGGCTTTCTAGGAACTCTGGACAGGGGACAGAAGAATTCAGAAATGAGGTTGAGCTGATATCGAAGCTTCAACACAGGAATCTTGTTAGGATCCTTGGTTATTGCACTCATGGAGAAGAAAAGATGCTGGTCTACGAGTACATGCAGAACCAAAGCTTGGACTTATACATCTTTGGTTTGGCTCTCTACTTCATCCCTTCCCATTTGTCATTATTTCTGTCATATTATGTAAGATATAGGGCTATTTTTCTATCTTACGCTATGCATTAAACTGAATGAGAAACTCTTAAACTGCCTGTGAGTTTCATGACCATTGAATCGAAATGCTAACCAATGGAAGAACTATACAGTTCGTCACAGGAATTAGGACATACACCATAATGAAAATGCCATCTGAGTGCAATGATCCAACTTTCTGAATGCAAGATTGCGTCCTCTTATGTTTTCTAGACCATATAAACAGAGTATACAGATCAAATATTGTTATGTCCATATAAATTATGAGAAAAGTTTTAACGGAAGTTAATATATGCAGCAGCTATGTGTGCATGTATCATCTAATTGATTGATGGAAATTCATGGCACAGATCCAAGTAGGAAGAAGCTGTTGGATTGGAGAAAGCGCTTTGACATTATCATTGGCATCGCACGTGGAGTTCTTTATCTCCATCAAGATTCCAGATTGAGAATTATTCATAGGGATCTCAAAGCCAGCAATATTCTGCTAGACAATGAGATGAACCCAAAAATTTCAGATTTTGGCATGGCCAGGATTTTTGGTGGAAATGAAAGTCAAGCTAATACCAACAGAGTCGTCGGAACATAGTAAGTCTAGATAGTCATACATGCACATGCACACCACATTTGCACTTTTATAATGCACACAGATAAAAACAAATCAATTACAGTTTTGTTCAACAATGGCTTGCAGTGGTTATATGTCTCCAGAGTATGCGATGGATGGGCTTTTCTCCGTAAAATCAGATGTCTTCAGCTTAGGAGTCTTACTGTTAGAGATTATTAGTGGAAGGAGGAACAAACATTATAGTGACAATTCTTTGAATTTGATTGGACATGTAAGTACTTAACTTTCCTTGTCCTTGCTTTCGAACGTTGTATGCTAAATGTCAACATTTTCATTTGTATGCTAATGTTTGGAACTTTTACAGGCATGGAAGCTCTGGAAGGATGGAAGAAGTTTAGAGATAGTTGATCAATCATTGTGTAATTCTTGTGATGAAAATGAAGTTTTGAGATGCATACATGTGGGACTCTTATGTGTGCAAGAAAGTCCTAGAGACAGGCCAACCTTGTCAACAGTTGTTTTAATGCTGGGCACTGGAACCACTATGCCTCCACCAAAGCAGCCCGGATTTTATTTGCGGAATGGTATCAACGAGCGAGACTCATCTGCATCTGGCACGGGCTCACGTTCCGTAAATGACATGACAGTTTCCGTGCTAGAAGCTCGATAGAGATGAGAATTTTCAGTGACAAATTGAATGTGTATATTAGTACTGGAATCATAAAAATCTTCCTCTGTTTTCCTTTTTGTTTTCTGTTTGAACGGTGTGGACTCAACCACAGCATCTTGTTTGTGAAATGGGGCGCTTAACCAACTCTGCTAAGTAATCGAACCCATGAATATTAAGATTTAGGCAATGGAGTTAAAGGTCAAAAGAAATGTGAAAGTGTTTTGCACCATGGGAATGTAATTCAAAATGAATAATTTGAAAGTATAAAAGAGTAGTATTGAACGTATAAGTTCATAGAAACCCATCTAGGCCTGTTGAGAATGGGGTTTTCAAATCTTGGTGCATATGATCCATGGATAGCTTCTCTCGTGCTATGTTTGTAGCTGGAAAACATAGATGAAATTATGTTAAGGACAAAAGAGCCTCACTCTTCTCTTTGTTCGGGGTCAGCTCCACTGTTTGGGCCTTTGAATTGCCAGTATTTCCTTGAAAAGTAAGCATTGTAATTTAATTTAGGAAGTATTCCTTTTTTCTTTTTCTTTTTTAATTCAACTTTGTGAAATAGCGATGCTCTAGCCAACTGAGCTAATGGGCCTTATTTAGGAAGTGTTTATTGATTTTAGCTGTCTATACCACTCAAGAAATACCTCCTTTAGCCAGACTACTCTGTTTTGTTGCTCAAGGAAATGACTCTTTTATGCATAACCTCTGCTTGAGCCCGTCAAGCCTCCCTCAACTATTACCTGTTCAAAAACCTACAGCAAATCAGACAAAGAATTAGATTCTCTTGCATTTTCAACCATTTTTATGCTTCCCTAATTCCCTTCAAAAGCTTTTGAGTCAGGCTGCAGCGATTATCTGCATCTCTCTTCTGTGGTAGGACTTCTGATCAGTTCCTGCATCCATTAGCCTGGAAGCTTGGATTGTAAATTAAATTGAGCTGTGGGCCTTCTTGAGAACAATGAAAGCGTCCCCCCTCCGAATGAAACGAACGGCTTTTCATCCAGCAGAGCCAACAACCGTCCACGATAGCAACACACAACGAGACGCATTTTCATAGCTTTGGCCCAACTTCCTTTAAATAATTGACCATCCAGCACCAGTAGGGGTTCGTTATGTTGGCAGTAACTTGGTTACATGGCGGACCAAAATTTCAAACATTTCAAGGAGATTCTAGAGTCGCCTCTTTTTTTCTCCAACTGGTAATTGGATTTTCTCACTGAAGAGACTGCTCAAAGTCGTGTCAAGTTACTGCAACGTTGCAAGAAGATGTAAACCGTTTTTTATTTGTTTACATTAATCAGAAAATAAAAATGAAAGCTAATAAATAGGAGAGCAACTTACCTGCAGCCATAGCAGTGTATTTGAAGCTATCTTCAAAGGGGATGTTCTGATTCTTAAGCAATGCTCGATGATGGCAAGAGTGTCGATGGATTCTGCTTTAAATCAGGGACCCTATATATAAATGTTTAATAAAGGGTTAATGGAGGATAACTCCCATGAGCACTTACCACGTATGTTATACCCATTAATTTTTAATTCTAGAAAATTCATATTTCATGGAATTTTGGGATTTTGTGAAAAATGAAAAAATTAAGGAATTGAAAATTTTATAGATGAAATCATGAGCTAAAATATCAATATTTGAAATGTACTTGAGAAATAGAATTCAATGCTACTAAGAACGCTAAAATCGAAGCCAGAGAAAAAATGGCTAATTATTTTATTTTTTGTAATTAATAAATAAACAGAATAGGGTAAAATTGTAATTGTCCGTGTAGGGCCCACGAATTGGGCATTGAAACCCAGAAACTAACGGTCATTACTGAGGGGCTTTAAATGCGCCTCCCCCCATTTATTACCCTCATCGTTTTTCTCCCCGCTATTAACTCCCTCCCATTTCCCATCCCACCAGCGATGACGCTCGACACCAGCACAGACAACGCGAGCCACTTTCCCTTCCTGCACAGTGACGTACTCGCTTGTTTTCACTGGTCAGCCACCGGAGGTAGGCTGCACTCCTCTCGCTTTCTATTGACGGCTGTTATTATGATTTTTTTTTCATCTGTTGACACTTGAAAATGGCATACCATTTTCCAATGACTTAGTGAATGTTAATGATTTTGTGAAAACGGTTCAGATAAATGATCTGAACTGTTCATCTTGTGCATTATGAAACAAGGAACAAACTCATGAAATCTCATAGTGATCTGATGGCTAGACACACTAAAAAATTAAAAAAAAAAAAAAAAAAAAGTATAATAGGAAAGTTTATGTGGTAAAAACCTTAGAAAGCAATTGATGAAAATGTTGGAAAGTGAATGTACATGAAAGTTCAATCAAAATGGTGTAAAAATAGTAAAATTTGGGCATCGTGGGCTTCACCAGCGGCAACCGGAGTTTGGTGTCATCTTCGGCTATGACGACCGAGTCAGGACGCATTCAGAGACGTGCAAAATGTAACGCACGCTCTCCTCGCACACATGTGGGTGGGAGGGTAGTGTGCGTGTTGTCTCTAGGTGAGCTAGAATGCATGTGCGTCTAGGTGAGGGTGACGCACGTGGGGTGCGTTCCATATGTGCTTCATCATAGCCCGTGTCCCCGTGACTCAGAATTTAATTTTATTTAAAAATCTCACTATTTTGGGTTGTTCATTCACTAAATGATCGATTTTGGGAGCTACAGAGGTTCAAATCATGATCCAAGACATCCGTTGTGATCATCTTGATGATGCATACCTAAATTTGACTTGAAAACTTTGATTTGAACACTTTTAAAATAGTCAAATAAAAAAATACTAGTAAATAACCTAGATCAAGCTGATCAATGTATGATCAGGCTTTAGAAATTGATTATATGTATCAAATGTGAGATGATCTAGGAGATTAGAAGAACATATCTCATGTAATTGTCAAGAAAAGTGATATTGACTGTCAATCTAATCAGGTATCTTAGGACTGGTTGATCAAAGAGCAATCTAACTGCCAGATCAATGCATAATCATGGGAATACTTGTAAATCACTAATCAAATATAGAGAGTAGATGGATCATAATGAAAATGATTAGAATTAATGATCAGATGTTAATTATAAGTAATAAAGAGCGATCCAACGTTGAATCATCTCCGAACTTCATGAGATGAAAGAGACTGACCCTTTATTGATCAGGAGACATTAATTAGATGAATCATAATATGGATTAACAATCAAAGATGGCAAATGATGGTCTAGATGTTAAAAAGAACAACATCTATCTCAAGATTGCCCTAATGGAGGGTTAATCAGATGATCTAGGTCGTTACTTTAGGATTAAGCCATTAATTTAGGATTAACTGGCAGATTAGGGAAGTTATCACTTGGATTTGTTTATTTTGAGATGTGAGAACACCAAGTATTTGATGACTTATGATCTAATAAGTACGTTAGGGTGCACGACATGATATAACTTACGTGCCTAATTGGAGTACCACACTTATCGAGGTAGGTGATTACATTTGAGATTTTTTCATGATTTCTTAAATCATGATATATTACTTCAAAACTTTGAAATATGAATTTTATGTCTTACTACATTTGCATGAGATTACTTTTCAGCATGCATTACCGACATGTTTGCTACTCCTCTTGTGCATGATTTATACACTGCTTCTTTATACATTTTATGTGGCATCGATTTGATTATTTAAAGATGTTATACACTGATTTTGATGTGTGGTGTTGATATATTGAATTACTCTCTCTCTCTCTCTCTCTCTCTCTCTCTCTCTCTCTCTCTCTCTCTCTCTCTCTCTATTTGGTTTTATTGAGAATGATTATACACGGATTTCGATTCTTGATTCATGGTTTGTTGATTTATGACGGGTGCTTCTACCTGGTGGGTACTATGCTAAGAGGGTTGTAGATAGGGCACTGGCCCTCTAAACTTGTGGATAATAGATACCAGCCTTGGATGTGGGCAACTGCATGTGGTTTGTGGTAGTCATGGGCAGGCCACCCACGTAAGTCCGACCAACCCCCATGCATAGCCGACAGTAGTATCCCATTTCGATGTCAACGATGAGCAGCAATGCCTCATATTTGGAGCGCAATAGCTCTAAAGGTAAGCAGGTAGAGCTACATTGATTGAGTGAGGACCTCAAGGATCATCTACCTTTTTGTGCTTCAGAGACTAATTAGTGTATGTCTCTTCGACTTGTGGATAGACTTTTTGGGCTATACATGGATGTTGATATTCTGCATAGATTAGACCCACACTATTCGTATAGTGTACCTTTACTTAATGATGTGTGTATGATGTGGCGATCATGGATGGACCTTAGGGGAATTTTGGACATGTGTTTATTATTGCCTTTTTCACGACCATGTTTGATTTGTCATGGTTTTAGATAGAGCATGCTCAACATATCGACGATTTGATTTCTGTTTATTATCGTAGTTTTGGATCTTTGATGACCATTAAGATTTCTTTTGAACGCTGCATTATTTATGTTAATTGTGACTGTTTATTTTTAGGGATCCCACTTACTTTATAATATAAATTATTATTATTATTGGAAAAAGGTTTAGAAAATCCGAGGTGTCACAACGTAAGATTTCGAATTGGAATGTTGTCGACCATAAATTCTAACATTCTCCCACTTTGTCCAAACATTTGTAACTTTATAAATGTATAAATCTTAATATGCTAGTTTAAAAACTTTATACTCAAACAAAGAAATGAATTACATGAATCATTGCGGTAATTTCTTTATAAACAAGTATTAACCTTCCATGCATTACAATGTAATTGTCTTCTTTGAAAAGCCTTTTATGTGGCATTTTATCTTTATGAATAAGCTTCAAATACTTATTTTGGGTCCAAACATAAATATTTGTCATTCAATCGTAAATGTACGCAAACAAAAAAATGGAGACACATTCAGAAATTCAAAGTTTCATTACCAATATGTGCTTCAAGTATAATTCAAACAAAAAGTGATAAATGAGAACATATTCCCATCCTTGTTACATGATCCTTAAACAACTTAGGTGGCATGCCTTTTGTTAAAAGATCTGCAATCATCAGCTCAGTACGAATGTGTTCAACAAGCACTTCATTCCTTTTAATATGTTCTCTGACTGCTAAGAACTTAATGTCAATGTGCTTACTTTGACTTCCACTCTTATTTAGCAAAGAACACACCAACTGAATTATCACATTATATCTTTAGCAGCTTAGAGATGGAATCAACAACTCGAAGCCCAGAGATGAAACTCTTCAACAAAATGTCCTATTTTATCGTCTCAAGACAAGAAACAAACTTAGCTTCCATTGTAGAAGTAGCAATCAAAGATTGCTTTGCACTTCTCCAAGATATAGCTCCTTCAGCAAATAAGAAGATATATCCAAATATTGATTTACGAGAATCAACATAAGTAGCAAAGTCTGAATTTAAATACACAATAACCACTAAGTCATATGTATGTCTATATGTAAGCATGAAATCTTAGCTCATGACCTTCTTTATAGCTCTCGAATGGTCCAAACTTGGGTTACTCTAATATCTTCTCAACATTTCAACTACAAATGCAGTGTCTGCATAGACCTGAGCATACATTAGGCTTCCAATAGCTGAAGTATAATGAATGTTTTTAATCTGTTCCCTTTCAAGGTTATTTTTAGGACATTGATTCAAACTTAATCTATCACCCTTAACAACATGTGCTATACTAGGTGAACAATCTTTCATTCTAAATCTCTCAAGAACCTTGTTGATATAGGCTTCCTGAGACAAACCCAAGATATCTTAAGACCTATCTCTATTAATCTTAACACCAATGACATAAGATGCCTCGCCCATATCCTTCATATCAAAGTGTTGAGAGAGAAATTATTTTATATCATATAGCAATCCCATGTCATTAGTTGCAAGAAAAATGTCATCCATATACAAGACTAGAAAAATGATCTTGCACCCGCTAATATTGTAATACATACATTCATCTATAATGTTTTATACAAAATCAAATGAAGAGATAATATTATGAAATTTTAAATACTATTAATAGGAGGCTTATTTTAGTTCATATATAGACTTTTTAAGCTTGTAAATAAAATGAATACCATCACTTGAGATAAACCCTTCAGGTTATGTCATATAAACCTCTTCCTCTAAATCACCATTGAGGAATGCCATTTTCACATCCATTTGATGTAAATCTAAGTCAAAATGAGCAACTAATGCCATGATAATACAAAAAGAATCCTTTTTAGAAACAAAAAAAAATATTTCTCGATAATCAATTCTCTCCTTTTGTGTGAATCCTTTTGTAACAAGTCTAACCTTATATTGCTCAATGTTGCCTAATAAGTCTTTCTTGATTTTAAAAACCCATTTACAATCAATAGTCTTTGCCCCCATTAAGAAAGTCTACAAGATTCCAAACTTGATTATCTGTTATAGAATCCATCTCATCTTTCCTAACATTATGCCATAATTTATATTTAATACTATTCATTGCTTGTAAAAATGCCTCAGGGTTATTTTCAACACCAATATCATAGTTAGATTCTTGTAGGTAGACAATGTAATCAATAGAAATTGCTTATGTCCTTACTTTTGAAATCTCCTCAATGGTGCATCATCAGTCTCTTGTGAAGGCTCCTAATCATCAACTTGTTATAATTGATGCTCAATGGGATCCACTAAAACATTTTCAGCCTGACATAGATTTTCAACAACTAGTTATTCAATATTCATCATATTTTGATGACTGTTATTAATAGTAACCAATCTACTGCTTGATGTAGGTGTTGGATAATAAACACAATTTTTCTCAAAAACTAAGTTTTGAGGTCGACAACTCCCATTAACCATGTCATGCTCAAGAAATTTAGCATTTTTTTATTCTACAATTCTACTACTATGGGATGAAAATAAAACATGTAACATCCCTGATTTTTAAATATAAATTTAAGTAAATTTTGAATTATGTTAAATTGGGATGAAAAGAGAATATTAAAATTTTTAATTTTTGGAGTTTTATAAGTGAAAGTTTTATAAACATCAAATTGAGTTTTAAGACCTTCATATTTGGATTGTACTTAGAAAGATGATTATAAGTACACTAAGTTTGATAAAATCAAAGTTTAAACGAATAAATTGTGATTTTTCTCACGAAGGATAATTTAGTAATTTCACCAATAGACCCCACTTGTAGAAATTTGGGTCCGACAGTAAAGAGACATACAAAAACCATCATTAGTATGACTCGCCTTTTTCTTCAACTGAAATTATGATGTTTAGAATAATAAAAACATTATAATCAAACCTTTTGTATAAATAAAAAAGAAAATAATTAAAATACTTAAAAGGAGGGGCCAGATTTGATATTGGCACCCCCCCTCACTAAAGTAACACAAAGTTTCTGATACCGACATAGACAAAGAACCCAACAGAGAGAGAGAGAGAGAGAGAGAGAGAGAGAGAGAGAGAGAGAGAGAGAGAGAGAGAGAGAGAGAGAGAGAGGCATGCACATTGGAAAGCCCAGCCATGTCGGAGAAGAGCAGGTTTTTGGGTTACTGGGAAAAGTGGAGCTTGCCGGCAAAATGACGGCTTGGATTGTTAATCTGGTCATTCACTTTACTTTGCACAATGGAGGAGTAAAACCCCCTTGGTTCCACCATGATCCAAGGGGGAAAGATGGGTATGGGAATAGTCATTGAAAATTGCACTGCGCCGACAACTGTCACCATTCTTTTTGAGAAGAAGAATTGGGTAAAAACTCTCACATAGTCAATAAAGACCGATCTAGAGAGTTTGTGTCAAATTTTAAGGTGGAATGGCAACTGTGAAGATTGAACATTGAAGCAAACAACTCGGGATCAGAGATCTAAGCCGTTCATGTTGTTTATTCCAACGTTCCAAGCAAAAGCCCTCTAGTATCTTGTTGATTAGCCAAGTAGTGATGCAGCAATGGAAGAAATAGATGGGATGTCTCTGATTGGCTGACAACTGTAAAATCACCATCAAATCGTCTTCTTCGATGATTAACGATGAGCTAAGAATGCTACAGAGGTAAGATCCTTACGTAAAACCTATGTTTTGTCTTGATCCAGGTATGAAATTGTAGATGCAAGTAGATCTACGGTTTCAACATAAGTCTAAAGTACTATTTCTCAGTCTCACATGGTAATCGGAGACTAATCAGAACTCTAGTAACCTCGCTAAGTTGATCATCGATTCGAGACTTATAGTGACAGATCTGACTGCTGTACACCCTTAATTGTCTAAATCTGACCATTAAGTTGTGAAATCCTCTTTATTAAGTTGTGAAAACTAGTGAGGATTCTTTGAGATAAAATAGGGGACTCACTTTATTGAATTTTGTGGGTACTCACCGGGACACCAATGCAAAAATCGCTAGCTACAGGTACTGTTATTGGTGGAGGAAGATGAAATTGAGTTTGCAAAAACCCCGTCCACCGATAGAGCTCCTCCATGCGAAGAGGATACACCTCGATTGGAGCTCTCAATGTAGGCAATCATTGGTATCTCAGTCACTGACGTCATGAAGCTGAAGGGGTATCTGGGGCAACAGGAGGTGGTGATTCTAGTTGACACTAGGGCATCACACAACTTTAGTGCTCAGAAACTAATCGCCAAGTTATACTTGCTGGTGACCAACACTAAACCCTTCGGCGTCCATGTGAGGGATGGGCATTGCTTCAAGGGAGATGGGGTTTGTTGAGATATGGTTCTCCTTCTACTGGGGATAGTGATCTAGCACCATTTCCACCTCTTCGACATTAGTGGAACCGATATTGTCCTCAGAATGGCATGGCTACACTCTCGGAGTGGCTTTTTCCATTTACCTTGATCTCACCACGTAGTTCTTGGTGCAAGGCAAGCACGTAACAATTAGGGGTGACCCTTCCTTGGCACGATCTTAGCTCTCTCTCAAGTCCTTACCTCAACTCATACCTAGCACTAGTGAAAGTTACATGATCCAGTGTCAAGGATTACAGCTCGATACCAAGCCACAGATATCCAAGGATCATCCACGAGCGACAACCCTCCTGATGCATTTTTCATATATTTTTTATAAGCCATTGCAATTGCCAAATAATCGCACTCATGATCACGCCATCCGGGTCCATGACGATGCTTAACCTCCAAATATTTGTCCTTATCGATTTTCACACTGCCAAAAAAATGAGATCGAATGGATCATCAAGGAATTATAGGATGCTAACATCTTTCATTCTATCACAAGCCGTTACTCAAGCTCAATATTATTGGTTAAGAAGGACGGTAGTTGGCATTTCTACTTTGATTATCAGGCCTTAAACAAGATCACTATTCCTGATAGGTTCCCAATGCTGACGATTGATGAATTACTGGATGAATTGGGAGGAGCCACTATTTTTTCCAAGCTGGATCTCCGGTCAAGCTATTATCAAATCCGTAGCAAAGAGGAAGATATTGCTAAAACTGCATTCATGACACATGAAAGTCACTACAAATTTCTGATCATGCCTTTTGGCTTGACCAATGCTTTATCCACCTTCCAATATCTTATGAACCACATTTTTCGTAAGCACCTACGTAAATTTGTTCTAGTTTTTTTGACTATATATTGGTTTATAGTTCTGATATATATCTACCCTTGAAACACCTAATCACTGTCATACATATTTTGGGATTACATAAACTAGTTGTTAATAAAAAGAAGTGTTGCTTTGCACAACCTGTATTAGAGTACCTTGGCCATGTGATCTCTGTGGGTGGGGTAGCAGCTGATAACTCCAAGGTAGAATGCATGCTTAACTATCCTGTTCCATAAGATGTCAGGGCAATATGTGGATTTTTGGGCCTCACTGGTTATTATCTCAAATTCGTCAGGAACCATGGATTGATTGCCACACCCCTTACCAACATACTTAAGAAGGATAGTTTCAAATGGACTCCCGAGGCATAGGTTGTGTTCAATGCATTGAAACGGGCCTTGACTTCTATTCTAGTGTTGGCCATTCCTGATTTCAGTAGGTCATTTGTTCTAGAAACTAATGCTTGGGGCAGGGGAGTCGAGGTTGTCCTCATGCAAGAGGGGCAGCCAATTGCCTTCTTCAGTCAAGTTCTCACTCTCTGCGCCCAATCTAAGTTAGTCTACGAGAGGGAGCTCATGGCTATGGTGTTGGTTATATAGAAGTGGTGTTGCTACCTGATGGGTAGACGATGCATTATCCGAATAGATCAGAGAAGCCTCCAATTCCTATTGGACCAACGAGTACTTAACAATGAACGGCAGAAATGGCTAATCAAGCTAATTGGATTTGATTTTGAAATTCAATACAAGCCAGGGAATCAAAACAGGTGGCAGATGCTCTTTCTCGAAAGGCTGAAGTCGACATTCCTTGCAACTTCCCCACATCTCAAGAAATTTCACTAGAAAACTTAAATACAGCTACATATTACGATTTGATGGCTCTCTCTATTATCCATTGTCAAGGGTTATTAGGATTGGGAAAGGAAGTCCAACAAGACAAAAGCCTCAAATCTATAGTGCAGGACCTTCTGGTCGATCCAGGATTCTTGTTGAGGAATGGATTCTTCGGTTTCAAGGTAGGTTAGTCCTCCCTACAACTTCCCTTAGTATTCCCATCTTACCTACTGAATTCCATTCAACCCCAGTGCGTGGGCATTTTGGATTTTTTCATACATTTAAGAGGCTCTCCAATATTGTGTTTTGGAATGGAATGAGGAAAGACGTCTAAAAATTTGTGGCTAAGAAATAAATATCAAGCATTGAAACCTAGGGACTCCTTCAGCCTCTACCCATACTTGACCAAGTTTGGGATGACTTGTCAATGGATTTTATTGGGGACTTACCCAAGTCACAAGGGGTGGATACAATTCTTGTTGTAGTGGACTGCCTCTCTAAATATATCATTTCCTTGTCTTAGGCCATCCGTTTGCTACTCAAGATGTTGCTATTCTCTTTGCTAAAGAGATAGTCAGGCTACACAGTTATCCTTGCTCAAAAATATTTGATAGGGATCACCTTTTTATTAGCTAGTTTTGGACAGAGCTATTCAAGCTAGCTAGGACCGTCCTAAAAATAAGCACTGCCTATCACCCACAAACGAATTGGCAAACTGAACTAGCTAATTGTTGCTTGGAGACCTACTTTGTTTCACTTTTAATCATCCTAAGCAATGGCCAATGTGGATTTCCTAGGCTGAATTCTGGTTTAACACTACTTTTCAAAGTGTTGCTACAATAACCCCATTCAAGGCTCTTTATGGACGTGAACCACCCATTTTACTATGCCTCTCCGATGAAGGTCCTGTTGTGGAAGCCGTCAATCAATAACTCAAGGACAACAATGTTATCTTACAAGAATTGAAAGATCACTTACTCGTCGCCCAAGCTAGAATGAAGTCATAGATAGACAAAAAGAGTAGGGATGTTCAGTTTCAGGTTGGTGAACTGGTCTTCCTGAAATTGAAACCTTTCAAGTTCAAGAAGTTGGCAAAGAGGCTGAATGAGAAGCTAAGCCCTAGGTTCTTTGGTCCTTACTCAGTGTTGGAGCGCGTGGGAGAAGTGGCATATTGTCTAGACTTACCACCTACTACTCGAATTCATCTTGTTTTCCATATTTTCCAACTTAAACATTCCTTGTCAAACTCCACCCACGCTCAGCCCCTACCTTCTAGTTTAACAGATGAGCTAAAACTTGTCATTCAACCTGAAGCTATCAAAAGGGCCAGAGTTTTGCTGAATTGTCACAATGAGGTTTTGGTTAAGTAGAAAGATCTACTTGAATGCGATAATACTTGGGAACTATATACTGTTGTAGATACTCAGTTTCCCTCCTTCCACCTTGGGGACATGGTGAAACTACTAGGGGAGGGTGATGACACACCACCAATACATCATACCTACTCTAAAAGAAGAAGACACACACGACAGGGAGAGGGATGTTACACGTGTCTGCTAGTAGATGGCTGAGAGGAACCAGGTTGTTATATGGTTATAGAGGGATGGTTAAAAGGGGGAGTGGGGGAAGAAGTGGAAGGCAGGAGGAATTGGAATCTGGCACTGGGCTCTGGACTGTGAGGATAGTCTAGAGAGGTTCACTAGGCATTTGACTGTTTTCTCTTTTTCTTCCTTTACTATCACCTCTGTATCTTGAGTTACATCTGTAATATAAAGCTTACTGAGGAATAAAACCTTCATACAAACTTCATTCTCAATTGCTGAGTTCTGTAGCTGAGACCCAAACCAGATAAGCTAACAGAGACCCACATTGTCTTTCCTTTTAGTGGATTATATGCTTTAGACTTGAACTAGGGTGGACTGTTCTTGCAATTTAGTCATCAAAGTTTGTTCTGAAGGCCTTGGGAAGCAATAAAAATAGATAAATGACCTCCTGATATCTGTTACAAGGATTGCCACCCGCTCGTCATCTCATCTCATGGACCATGGAATTAGAGCTTCAATTTCCTAATCTTCTGATAGATTCCGTCCTTCTCTTTGGACTTTGTACCACAATGAATACATAACTCTAGAATCCATCAGAGACGGCGAAACACTAATATCAATTGATAGAAAGTTCAAATTAGGATTCTTCAGCCCTGGGAGTACAAGTAATCGCTATATTGGTATATGGTATAACAACGTGCCAAACAGAATAGTTGTATGGGTCACCAACAGAAGAAACTCTCTTAAATAGGTCTGTGGAGTTTTTACAATCACCAAAACGGATATCTTGTGATTTTGGACGGACCTTTGAAGGTTCTTTGGTGGACTAACATTTCAACCATCACGAATGGTACAAGTGCGAAGCTCTTATGTTCAGGGATCTGGTTTAAGCAGTGGAAATCACAAGATAACATTGTGGAAAAGCTTTGATCATCCGACCAATGCGTTTCTTTCAGGGATCAAGCTGGTACTTAACTGGAAAACTGGAAAGAACTAGTCACTGAAAGTCACAAAACGGTCATGCACATGGGAAGTTCACCTACGCAATGGACCCGTAGGGTATACACAGCTCTAAGGGAAGGATTGGAGCCGACTTGGTGGTATTCCAGAAATGAATCTCAAATAATTGTTTGCAGTAATTATGTTTCTAATGAAGGGGAGCCTTGGCGCAACAGTAAAAGTTGTCGTCATGTGACCTTGAGGTCATGGGTTCAAGGCGTGGAATCAGCCTCTTGCAAAAATGCAAGGTAAGGCTGCCTACTTTTGGCCATTGTGGCCCGCCCCTTTCCTGGACCCATGCATAGGCGGGAGCTTTGTGCACCATGGCTGCCCTTTTTTTAGTAATTATGTTCCTAACAACCAGAATTCTACTTCACAAACCATCTAAAAAACTAAGTCCTTGATCACAATGCTGATCCTAGACGAATTGGGCAAACGACTTATTTGGTATACAAGCCGTAGATGGAGAAAATTTTGTTCAGCGGTTCAAGATCAGGGTGACAACTATGCCAACTGCGGACCTCATGGTACTTGCAGTGCAAGAAAATCAGCCTAGTGAATGTTTGCACGGGTTCCAAACCAAATCGCCACAGGAAGGGTACTTCAAGGATTGATCGGTATGTGGTTGCGTTAAGAAAGGGGCGTTGGAGTGTGGAAGGCAAGATGGATTCTACAGATAGGAACCGGTGAAAGTTGCCGTATACTCGAAGAGCTCATAATGGTTCCAGTATATATGAGTCTGAAAGAGCGTTTGAGTGAATGCTTGAGAAACTGTTCTTGCACTGCTTAGTCTAGTGTTTGATTTGGTTTGAAGATTTGATTGATCTTAAATTGTTTGCAGATAGGGCCAAGACGTGTACATACAAATCTCTGCTTCCACAGAAAGACGTGCTTGAGTGTGATCTTTCTATTACAACAATGCAATCTACATAGGTCCCCTGTATGAATTCGTCCCTTACGTGAATTCTTAAGAACTCGACATTACCCGCAATAAGGTTGCCCTTAAGAGCAGCAAACAAGCAAAAACCTATATACAAGAGGAACCCTAAAGCTCCTACATGGGGTGAGCTTCCAAGAGTTTTTGAGGGAAAGTTGCTTGCTACTGGCCACTGTTAAGATTCTTGGGTGCAATTTCCTGCTAGATATTTAGGTTCTTTATGAAGTAATCACTGCATTTTGCTGAATACGAGCAATTGGTCACCTTCTCTTTTACTCTCTTTTGCGATCAGTTGGATAATAAATTGAGAGAACTGAAAAGGCAGGACAAAAGATGAAAAAAACTAGGTTCTCACATTGATTTCAAAGTTATAATCCAACTCTGATGATGCTTCAAAACATAATTACTACCAAAAAATACATTTCTTCCGATGTTTCTGAATCTAAGAATAACTATACAACCATGAATCCATTCAAAATATTGGTAATTGAAGTTGCTATTCTGTTCCAGGAAACCAAGTATGAGGTGACCCTTCATGCTTGTTTGTGTTCATGAACCTATTATTGGGGAACAAAGGTTTGGTTGTAGCGAATGAGTTTTGTTTGGGATCCCTGTTGCCGCTTGGGTCGTAGCTACTGATAATCTCAGTCATTTGTGTTTTCTACTCTCTGTTTTAAAAGGATTTATCATTTGCATGACTTTGGTGCACTAGGATGATCATGCAGCTTAGGACGATCATTTGCTTCATCCTAGAGGAAGACTGATTTGGGCAACCTTTAGCCCTATCCTGTGGTGGCGATAAGTTTATTCGCTTTTTTTCATTGTAGATTCCAATGACGGAAGTTAGCCAGTATCTTCTTACTTGGCATTGAGGCATTTGTGTTCAGAAAGCAGCACTTTAAACACATCCGCCTTATCATAAATTCCTTTATCTTCAATATAAACCATTTTTGTACAACCAAGCATAATAATTCCGTAATTTTCTACTCAGTCATGGAATATTTCAGCTTCAAGGTACAAGCTTTCTTAACTTTAGGAAGTCAAATATTATAAAAAAAAAAAAAAAAGGGCAGCCCCGGTGCATGAAGCTCCCGCCTATCCGGGGTCAGGGGAAGGGGTGGACCACAAGGGCCTATAGTAGGCAGCCTTACCTTACATCTTGTAAGAGGCTGATTCCACGCCTTGAACCCGTGACAAGTCATAAGACGACAACTTTTACCGTTGTGCCAAGGCTCCCCTTCTTTCAGGAAGTCAAATATTGTCTACAAAAAATTGGCAAAAGAAGAGAGAGAGATTATGTTGTTATGTGGTGGAAAAATGAAATATCAAAGATTAAGAGAAAGGAACACCCGCCTTGTCTAAACTCGCCTTGAATCCATAAAAAGAAGAGAGAATATAATGTTTTTCTTGAGGCAAAGCATTCAAACGCAGTGGTGCTAGGACTCTTTCACTTGGCAAACTAGGGTTTATATATACATGTATATGTATATGTATATACATATATACATATATACATGTGTGCATATGTACATATAGATATTAACATAAAGATATATACATATATGTGTGAGTACACATACATACATACATACATACATACATATATATATACATACATACATACATACATACATACATACATACATACATGTAAGTACATGCAGATACATATATGTATACATATATACATATACCTAGAGATGTGTATATCTGTATATATGTGTACATATGTCTATGTGCGTGTTGTATGTATATGTATCTAAGTATATATGTATATATGTTTGCATGCATGCATTTATGTATATGCATACATGTTGATACATGTAATAACCTCAACTTTTAAATTTCATTCCAAATGATTCTGAATTAATTTTGATAAAATGTAAATTGAAAATTTTCCATAAAATTGATCTTTGAAAGACACCTAATTGAATCATGAAACCTTAAATTTTGAATTGTACTCTAGAAAACCAATTCAACAACATAAAGAATATCGAAATTAAAGTTCAGCTGAAGAAGTTTTGACCTTTTGAAGGTGAGAATCATTTTGGTTAAAAAAAAAAGAATTTTTTTTTTAATGTAAAAGGAGGGTCCATTTTGATAATGGCACCCACTCCCACTTAAGTGAATCAAAGAATTGTTCGAGAGCCAATAGAAGAAAAGGAGAAGGGGAAGAAGAAAAGGAGGGAGAGAGCAAGGGGGAGGGGGAGGGGGAGGGTGGAGAGGAATAGCACGCTGAAGAACATCAAATATGTTTAAGGTCAAATTCTAAGAAATCTGATAGTGTGATGAGTTGAGAATGAAAGATAGGTTCACCACCAAATTGTTGGGATATGGAATTACAAATTTGGATTGTTGATTGCTAATCAATGGCAGAGATTTGATAATCTATGACTTGATAGAAGTCAAATCGGCAAACCATGGATAGAAACACAGATTAATAGCATAAATAGCTGAGATCGTGCAATTTTGGTGGTCAATTAGTGATGGATTACTAAAATCTAACGGTTTCACTATTAACAAATGATTTGGACTACTAGATGGTGGTTAAAAGACTTTTTTTCTAATTATTAGCTTACAATTGGATGTTGACAAGAAAATTTGGATTATAGGTTAATTAGGTTGACGGATAAGTCAAGTTGAAGAAGGGACATGGATGAAATAAGAATTTCTCCTAAGAGATAGGTAGTTTTAACATTGATATGCTTTTGTGAAATATGAAAATTGTTGATGACTATTCTATCATGTTTAAAAATAGTTAAAATTGAAATTTTGATATTTCTTATTTATATAGTTAGTATACTTGTATTTCATGTAACTTATCAGTTTAAAATGCCATATTGATTTATTATTAAATTGAAAACGTGTACATGAAAATGTATTTAAAATTACATGGACTTCATGATTTAAATGACGAGAAGTGTGGAATTCTCAAACTAACCCTTATGAGGGTAGTTTTTACATGGTTATATCATACCATGAGAATTGAATTACATGATTACATCGATGCATAGATTTTTATGATTTTATATGTTATATCGACATGTGATGATGCCTAGTATTATTATGTTATGAAGGACATATTATGGCCCAATGGACATTGTATTAGGTTGCGGACTGATCATCCTTCTTTTGAAATTGTATATGTGTACCAGATATCTTGCCAAAAAGGTCAAATCTAGATAACGATGACATCATGGGTAAGGTCATGGCTTAAGGCACTGTGTACTTATCACTCACATGGTGTAGGAAATCTATCTAATTAATATCGGCGTGATAGCCATGAACTTGATTAGGTCTTGTCCATTGTATAGATGATCCATTATTTTCTAGATTTGAGACTTGTATGTATGTAGCGTGATAACATCAATGGTGCATGGCACCCTTAGACTTTAAGTCTAAATGAGTACTCATGACCAATAGCAAATATTCAAATTCTGAGTGGTTCTATACTGGTGAGATCTTGAGGAGGTTTTGATAGTACTATATATATACACATACATGGCATGAGTTGTGCTAACTATGCATATCTAGTAAGTCCCTTGTAAAGGTTATTATTGTCTTTGAAATGACATGATGAATATTGAAAGTGATAAACTAAAATGGTTTGGCATGACAATGATTTTTAAAGCACAATTGGAATTTTAGAGTTTTATTATGCTGCGCATTATGCATCATATTTTATAAAACTGTATAACATGCACTTATGAACTTCTTTTAGATTTAATATTGTATAAACTTTCATATTTGATATTAAAACCACCTATACAAGTACAAGTTTGTTGAGACATTATAAATTATTTATAATGTCTCAAGTTTGAAGAAATAAGACAAAGGAACAGAAGATTGTTAGAGACTTAAGGAGAAGGATATAAAAGTTATATCAAACAATTTTGCAATATAGTTGATAATTTTGTGAATTGATTCAATACTTTGATGTATTATGACTTTAGTTTTATGGACATGTGGATATGTAAATTGGATATAATGGCTGTATGGTTATTAGTGGACTTATCCGAGTCTTGAATTCATCTAGTTCAATTAAAACTTGACTTTATATACTTTTAAATATCTCATGTGAATGGATGAAGATGAAGTCTCCTTTATTATTTATTTAATTTAAATTATTTTTATTAGAAAAATTGCATTCACATGTGAAATGCGTAAGTAGAAAAAACATAGGAGAATCTACCAAATTTTTGGTAGAAATGTAGAGCTCAATTCTCAGAAATCCTGATTTTTTGAAAAGAAAAATGACACTTGTGATATTAAAAAAAAAAATTTGTAAAAATTATTTTCCCCTATTTGTTTTCCAAATAGTTTTTTCAAACATGGGGCTCCACAATTGTAAAAAAATTTGTGAAAAAGTATTATAAAAACCTAGGATGTCTTTGCTTGTATATATACACACACACATTTGTAATATACATATATATATATATATATATACACATACATACATACATACATACATACATACATACATACATACATACATACACACACACATGTACATACATATGTGTATGCATGCATGTTTATACACATACATATATACACATATAATGTACATATACATATATATGGACACACACATGCACACATATGTATGTATGTATTTATGCACATGTGTGTGTGTGTGTGTGTAGATATGCATAAAGCTCCTCCAGAGAAGGGGCAGACCATAAAAGGGTCTATAGTATGTAGCCTTACCTTGCATTTTTGCAAGAGGCTATTTCCATGCCTTGGACCCATGACCTCAAGGTCACACAATGACAACTCTATCATTGTGCCAAGGCTCCCTTTCTATATATGTCTCCAAAAGATAGGAATTTTGGTACCACCCCATATTTGGTGATAGCAAACATGATGCATGAAATGGGTCAATCAAAAAGTGGGGAGTTGAGCTCACACATGCATGAGAGAGATGGTACCCATCAGCATCCCAAATTGTACCAAATAACTTCTAGAGAGAGGAGGGAGATTATATGCTACATTTATGTATAGTGGTAGTGAATAATATTTTGAATTGGCTTACTTTTTTATTCTTTTTTGATGATCCAAGCCATTTACAGGATTCACATCCCTTAGGGTAAGAGTAACAAAAATCTAACCTAAGGTACCTCTATGGTAGGCTCCCTCCAATTGAAATATGAACTATGGAGGGTGGTATTTAATATATATATATATATATAGAAAATTTCTATGTTTTTGGTGAATGAAATCTATATCTTTTATTGATAATTCTCTGATATAAATAGTTACAATAAAAGGAGAAAATAAGGAAGGATTTTCATAATAAAGTAATAATTAAAGGGCTGAAAAGTCAGCTCTTTGTGCATCTCCATGTATTTGGCAAGTGCCTTGATTTTTCCTTGATTGTGTGATTTGTTGGAGACAATAATGGCACTCATGAATTCTTTCTGAAAGTCAGCTATTTGTGCATCGTCGTGTATTTGACAAGTGCCTTAATTTTCCCTTGATTGTGTGATTTGTTGGAGACAATAATAGTACTCTTGAATTTCTTTTGGAAAGTCATCTCTTTGTGCATCTCCATGTATTTGGCAAGTGCCTTGAATTTCACTTGATTGTGTGATTTGTTGGAGACAATAATGGCACTCTTGAATTCTATGATTTTCTAAATTTGTTTCATATTCTTCTCTAGATTTTTCTCTTTCAAATTTGACTCCATGATAACCTCTATTATTTGAATTACTTTCTTTATCATATATATATATATATATATATATGTATGAGCTTTTGTTAACACAATTTATATTTCGGCTGAAGGAAAGCTATCTCACATGTGCCTATTAGATGAGATTTATAATACCCGGGCAAATCCAATTAATGGCTTAAATCATCCAAAATGTAAAAAAAAAGAAAAGTAGGCCCAATTCGAAAAATTATTTTCTCACTGCTACACACAATTGTGACGTATAACTTCGAGATAGAGATGAAAAGTTAATAATCAAGGAGGGAGTTGGCTACACCTGCTATAATAAAACGTGGCTTATGCCTCCCCTTAAAATTAGGAGGCGGGTGGCTACATACATTGTATAGATATATAGGACAGGTACGTGTAACTTCCTTCTTTTTGGCTCTTTTGTAGCATGCATTAGAAAGAGGAAGATGTCTTTCTATTGTAGAAAGAGCAGGACAGATAGAGTAGTACTTTGTTCAATATGACTCTCCAACTATTCATTGAAATTGGTTCTGGTCCCATCTAAGCTCTTTTAGAGAGAGGTGTGGGATCATTTGATGGTTTCCTGAGCAAGGTTTGTGGCCTCATCAATAGCATTAGTTGTTCTCTTTGGCTTGTAGGTTCTGTCAAAAAAATAATTAAATGTGGTGGGTGGAACTTCAGCAAATAGTTGTTACCACATCGTTTTTGGATGGATACCTTCCATCTTTTCTTTCACAATTTCTGTTGAACCGTTTCTTTTCAATTTTATCTTTTTTATTTTGGTTTGTCTCCTTTTTCTTTATATGATAGGCTAGAAGAAATACCTTCCATATCATTAGTCGAAAAATGATGTGCCCACTCACCAACGTAAAAGTGGAACGCTCTCTCTCTCTCTCTCTCTCTCTCTGAATGAGATGGTAAAAGATATGACAAACACAAATGCCATTATAAATCACCATGGAGTGCTGATATCGTTTTATGAAAAGTAATTTGAGAGAGAAAAGGGGCTCCAAACAAAAAGCCGGAAACGAGGAGAAAAATGATTCCACGTGCAAGTCATTGTCCCTATTCAAACTAATATATTCCTATTCAATATCATATATTTGCAAGTCATTGTCCCTGAAATCATGGTCTGGAGTTCTTATATTTTGAATGCTGCCTGTATTTTCTTCCTGGAGGATATCCGTGAGCGCGTAAAATCCACGTCTCGGGCATCTTGTTTAGTGATCGTAACCATTTTCTCTGGGAGGCCATGCTATGCATGACCAAGTGCACCCAAATTCGATCATATCACGCAACTGCTAAGACTAATATTTGGCCTTAAATTCAAGTGCAAACGGAAGTAGAAACCGCCACCAAATGGTCAATTGAAACTTAATTTTTGCGGGGCTTCTTTTGGTAATCCAAGTTTGGCAGGGAGTGGCGGCATGTCAAGAGATGAGTGAGGAACATCAGGATGGAGTTGCTGGCCTTATAGGTGTCCACGATTCAACGATTGCTAAGCGATTCACACTGGAATTATCAACTATATTAACAATGGATTTATTCCAAACATAATTAAAGAGGATAAGAGCAATGCCATTAAGCGGTTAAAGGATGGTAAAATGCCACCGTGGAGATTTTGGGATCTAATGATGTGCATATTCTTAGAGCTGCAAATGAAAATGCTGACAAGTTAACTCGGGAGGATGTCCATTTGCCATAGTTGAGAGCAATATTTATGTTTTAATTGTGATTTTGTGCTCTTAGTTCTGTGTCATGGGGTTTTGGACTCCATGACAGGATTTGTGCTTTCATGAGTATTCTCATCTAGCCTGACTTGTACTTGTATCAGCTCGATTCCAACTATAATATGTATGAGAGAGAGATGATAACTTACAACACGGCATGTTTTACGTTATCAGCTCCGCAAAATTTTATTGAACCACTTTTACCTTCAAGTTGTGGTCTTTATGTAATTTCATGAGTGGTCTTTTCGTCCTTTCACTGTTTGGGTTTTGCATAATAACAGAAGTATCACTTTAAGCTGCCCCGACAATGGTATTGAATTTACGAAGGCTTGACATCGCCCCTTTTATCAGCTAACAATTGATGATCGGGGGACAATGCTGGACTCGCAACACTCAGCCCATTGTCCTTACTCCCATATAAGGATGACGACCATGTGCTGGAATCGACTATATCTTAGATTCGGGTAAAAACTGAAAGCTCATATTGGTCATTTTGTCTTTTAGATTTGGGTGAAAACTGAAAGCCCACATTGGCCATTTTGTTTCGAATATTTGGGTGAAAACTGAAAATCCACATTGAGAAAACACAATCTAAGTTATTGATAATTCTGAAAAAGAGAAAGAAAAGACTTACCATTAGAAAAACATAAAAGAAAAAGACAGAATATCTCAATTCAAAATTACCACCAGAATCCTTACCTAGCAATCATAACCTTAAAACATAAACTGACCTAATAAGATTACTAAGTCCTAACCTCTCAAGAGAAAAAGATGATGTGATCTCTTTTTTCTACCATTAGGATTTTGGTTCAGACATGATTAGAGGTTTCTATCTGTTCCGATCATGGAGTTTATGCTGTTTTGTTTAGGTTACCCAAATTATTTGTGGTTTCCTTATTTAGCCTCACTTTTCTTTTATACCTATTGAAGCTAGGCTATTTGTTATGAATATTTGATGCATATTTATTGCAACTTTTGCTACTTGATTCGATTGGTTGTTCAAAAGTTTAAACTTCAATCCCTAAGTGAGTGAGAGAATAAAAGAAGAGAAAGGGATACTTAGGGGTTCTTAAGGGTTTAGGAGAGAAGCAGGGGGATGCTAGGGTTCCTGGTGGTTTAAAAATAAGGGTAGTCAAGGAAGAAAAACTAACGGCAATAATGCAATTAAAGCTACTTTATCAAAAAGACTAAGAAACCCTTTCTTATACTACTCATTTGACCTCAAATATGGGTAGTTTAAGTCCATAGATGTCCTTTAAAAGGATGATTAGGACATTAACAAACATTATCTGCATTCTCGAATGGTATGTTTGTGAGTGATGCAAGCACTCATACACAAAAACAAAACAAGTGGGCCAACTTTTTCTACGAGAAAAGAGTTTTTGTATTTGTAAAGTAATTGTGAGATATATTCCTCCAATTACATCAAGGGCTGAGATTACTTCTCTCAATTACCTGTGACCCTTACATTTCTTTGAGGACTGAATAATTATAAAAAACCTTTGCCTACTAAGCACATACAGCAATCTCTGACTATCATACATATGAAGATTTACAAAGAAGATACCCTTGATTAAAGGTTGGCTAGGTATAACTAAAGTACAATGATCTGTGGGTTCAATGATCTTCATAATCTAGCTTGGGTCAGATTTACAATGTGATTAAGGTGTTGATATAGTTTTACAACATGAGTTGATCAATGACTGATATTTGTGTATATTTTTCAAAGTATTGCATAGACTTGATAAGAATGTATAGCCTTTGAAGCCTCCTTGTCTAATATTAGGTGTATCGTTAATAGATTTTCTCTTTGATTGTTTTGGCATAAGTAGCTTTATCGTAGTCTTAAGTGCATAGCAATGTTGTTTTTGTGTATATGTATAAGATAAGCAATATTGTTGAGCATAGATTTTGTGTCCCTTTAATCATTCTTTGTTGGAGAGGAATGCATATAGTGTCATTGATTTATCAACATCAAGAGGGCATAATGCTTGGCTATGCTAGAGTCGTAGAGTAGTTTTTTAAAACATGGTAAGTTGTAAACAACTAGGATTTTCATTGTTCAAAGCTTGTAAGTTGTATAACCCTTCAAGTTAAGATCCTTTATCATTTTGAGTCTTTTTTGGTCAATGTGACCCATTTGGTCAAAGTCCTTAATTTCAAGGATTCTTTGGGCTGAAATGACCCTTTTGACTAGATTTTTTTTATTTGTATAACTCTTCGAGTTTCAAATCCTACTTGGTCAATATCATTGATTTCCAGGATTCTTGAGCTTTGAGTCCATGTAGCCAAAGTCCTCGATTTCTAAGATTCTACAAGGACCATTTGGCCAGAGTCCTTGGACTATGGGACATATTTGGCTAGAGTCCTCTTCTTCTTTTTTAAACTCTTTGACTTCGTTTTCTATGACTCTTCAAGTTATAGATCCCATTTGACTAGAGTCCTTGATTTGTGGGACCCTTCAAGCTACTGAGTCTATTTGGCATGAGTCTTCATTTTTTTGGGACTCTTCAAGATACAAGACCTATTTGTGAGACTCTTTGAGCTATTGTTCAACTAGAGTTCTCATTTTTCAAAACTTCAAGCTATGGGGACTGTTTGACTAGTCCTTGTTTTTTTTTTTTTTTTGGCACTCTTTGAGTTGTAGACTTGGCTAGAGTCCTCATTTTTGAGAATGTTGAGCTACAAGGCCCATTCAGCTAGAGTCCTCATTTTTTGAGACACTTTGAGTTTCTTTCAACTAGAGTTCTCATTTTTTGAAACTTCAAGCTATGGGGATTGTTTGAATAGCACTCATTTTTTGGGACTCTTCAAGTTGTAGACTTGGCTAGAGTCCTCATTTCTAGGAATGTTGAGCTACAAGGCCCATTGGGCTAGAGTCCTTGTTTTCTAGGATACTTTGAGCTACAAGACCTATTTAGCTAGAGTTCTTGATTTGTAAGACTCTTTGAGTTGTGGGCCCCATTCTATTAGAGTTTTCATTTTCTGGAGCTCTTCGAGCTATGGAGTCCATTTGGACATAGTCCTCATTTTCTAGGATTCTTTGAGCTTTGAGGTCCATTAACTAGCATACTTGTTTTTCATAATTCCTTAAGTTGTAAGGCTTGTTGGGCTAGAGTTCTTGATTTGTAGGACTCTTCAAGCTGTGGGACTCATATGGTTAAAGTCACTATTTTTGGGGACTCTTATCCCAGTCATCCTAGGATTAAGGTCACCAAAGTCTTGACTTGTGAGAATCCCTTATATTTTAGAAGTCTTGGGCTTTTAGGCTTCGATTAGATTGAGGACATAGGACTGGGACTGGGACTGGACCTTTAAGCTATAGGACCTTATGGAGCTTAGAAGTTTTAAGATGTGAGACCCATTTTATTTTTATTAGATTCTAGTAGGACAGGCTCTTATCCAAATTTTGTACTTTATTTTCTAATTATCTTCAATTTTTTCTTTTTCCAAGTAGTTTCCTCCTTGATCTAATCCATTTACTTTGATATGGACCATTTATTTCTAATTTGGTTGATCTGCAAAACATAGGACTAAATTAGAATAATCTAAATTATAAGTTATACATCTAACTAGCTATGATGATCATCTGACCATTAAATTTTACAAATCAATGGTTGCATAGTCAATTGGAGCTAAAATGCAAAATTTTAATCTAAAGTTTCAAAATTGATAGATGAAATGATCTAATTTGATGCTAGATTAAGGGTATTTTGGCTGAAATTGAACACTTAACACATACGCTAGTTAAGAAGATACAATCTGTAGGACTCCCCTACTCCATAGGGCTCCATCAGTCATCATCTTGGTCCTTAAGTCCTGAAACACAAAATAAATGGGAAAAAAGGTTACAAAACAATTCAATTTTTTTTTTTTTTTTTCATTGAACTGACTTTAAGCAGCACTAGAAAAGCAAACACTTGAGGCATGAATTGGGGCCTACTTTAGATGACTTTGGAGAAGTAGGAGCCTTGGGCATGAATTGGGACCTACTTTAAGTGGCTTTGGAGAAATAGGCATCCATAGCACAAATTTATGCCTGCTTTAAGCAATTGTGGAGAAGCAAGTGTCCCAAGCATAAATAGGGTCCTAATTTAAGGTTTTGTGGAGAAGCAAACACCCCAAGCATGACCTGAGTGTCTCAGTGTGGAATGGAGCTCGCTTCAGGTGGTTACACAAAATTAGGTGCCTCATCACGAATCAAGGCCTGCTTTAAGTGGTTCTAAGAAGCAGGTGCCAAGGGCATGAATGGAGGCATGCTTTACTCTCTTTTCATTTTTGTTTTATTTTTAAGGCATAAGCACATTAAGTGCACACTTATTGTAATGAGGAATGGATGCACTTTGCTCAGTTTAGTCTCTTTAAGTTAAACTCAGTTCACATGACTCCATTCTTTGTAAAGTCTAACCCATTCAAACCAAGCTTGACAAATGTAGGAAGGGGTCATCTTAGCTATCAACTAGACTAATATTCTTGGAATTTTCTAAAAGATATGTGTTGTACGAGCTTCTCAAGTGTCGCAAGTGCTACTCCATAGTGAAAAGTTTGTCAAGGTCTTAAATTTAGTAGAAAACTCTCCTCTGCATGGCAAGTGCTACTTGTGGGATGGAAAGCATGCTTGGAACAAGGGAAGACCTCATCAACACTAAGTGAACCCCTGTTATTTCTTCTCGCAACCGTCGCAGTCTCTAATGACCTCATCAACACTAAGTTGGTCATACCACTGTAGCACTTCTATTGATATTTTATTGAGGTGGGCATTGTCACTTACCAACACAAACTTTTAAGGCTTAGCTCTATATCTTCTTTCTATACTTTTTGCAAGTGGAGGAAGGTATTTATAGGTTATGCAAAAGTTTATATGGGTAGAAGGTTACATAAAATAATGGTTAAGTGGGAGAATGTGAAGGAGAAGTTAGGAGAAATGGGGTGTTGTGGTTGGTTAATTAAGGATAAGAGAGAGAGAATCCTAGGATATGGAAGAGATAACATTGGAAAGAGAAATGGAAAGGAGGGGCAGAGATGAAATTGGTCCCATTTGAGACCCTAGGAACCTAGTTTATAATAGGGGCAGCCTAGGGTGCTCCCCATTTCACTTATTTGGTCTTTAGAACTTAAGTTCCTCCAACAAGAGATTTAAAGTTAAAACTCAAACAATGTGTTCACTTCATTTTCCAGCTTTTCAGAGAGGAAGGCCCTAGGGGCTGTTTTCTTTTTTGGAAAATGGGACCCACCACTACCTACTGGTGGATCTCATTTATAATAGCTGGGGCTGTGACTAACACTTTCTTGGCAATAATATTGATTTAAACTTTGCCATGGCTAAATAAATTGAGAATGTGTTTGAACACTCGGGGTTTTTATGAAAGGTTGTTTTCCAAATGAGAAAGATTTTCATGCATCTCATATTTATAAAACAAGAGATCTCGCCCTTTTTATCAAAATTGCATCATAAAAAAAAAAAAAGAAAAAAAAAGAAAAAAGCCCGGGTCGTGACAGTTGGTATCAGAGCACAGTTGACTCACAGCCCAATTATGAGGAGAATAACTTATAATCAAGTTTCATCCATGAAAGAGTAAGGGGTAATAGGATAACACAAAATTGAGATATAGTGAATTGCCTTGTGATTACAGATGCCTAGGAAGAAGGGAAGCAATGCTCCAAGACCTGAAGCCCCACCAGTGGACTCCACTGGGTCGAGCAACGGGATGGCTGAGTTATTCCAACAATTCTTACAGAACATGGGACAATACATGAATAGTCAAAGCCAAACTCCTACCCCCCGAGATCCTTCCCCTGATAAAGCAATAGATAAGACTGAGGTTCAGTTAGAAAGGTTTCAAAAACTAGCTCCCTCATTCACAGGGGAAGATGAAGCATCTACAGCTGAAAAATGGTTAATTGAAATTGAAAAGATATTTAAGGCCATGAACATAGCTGAAGAAAGAAAAGTACTCATGGCCACATTTGTGTTTAGAGGAGAAGCTACCTTTTGGTGGGAAACAGCAGAGAGAACTTGTTTTGATCAGCAAGAAATAATAGGATGGGAAGAATTTAAAAAGGTCATTAACGACAAATATTATCCTAAACATGTGAGGAAACAGAAGGAAAAAGAATTTATGAACTTAGAACAAGGAAATATGACTGTCCAACAGTATGAAAGTAGATTCATCAACCTCCGAAGATTTGCACCACGTGCTTGTGCTGATGAGGAAGATGCAGCAGAACGATTTGTAGATGGACTCAACCCAGGACTCAGAGCAGAGTTCTAGGTTTCCAACCTTCCACAGTAGCCAAAGCCGTAGAGATGGCCTCCTTATATGAAAAAGATTATCAAAGGAACCAAGCAATAAAGGAAACTAAAAACATCAACACCATAGGAAATAAAGAAAAGAGACCATTTCAATCCTTCGAACCCAGGCCACCTTTCAAGAAGCCATTTGAAAACAAAGAAAGAAGACCAGACTGGAAGACATGCCCTAAGTGTAACAGGTATCATTCAGGCAAACCATGTCCCATTTCCAACATCTCTTGCTATCTTTGTGGAGAACGAGGACATTTTGCTAGGGATTGTTCTAAAAAGGAAGTTGAAGAGCGTAAAGGAGATCAAGTTCCAAAAAGCCAAGGACGTGTTTTTGCCCTCACTTCCAGTCAAGCCCAAGCTTCAAATGCTGTAGTTGAAGGTACCCATAGAGTTAACAGAGGATCTCAAGCTAGAGACGAGACCAGTTGAGATCCGGAATCATAAGAGTAAGAAGCTGTGGAACAAGAACATACCCTTAGTCAAAGTTTTGTGGAGAAATGCGCACATGGAAGAAGAAACTTGGGAACTGGAGTCAGCAATGCGAGAAAAGTACCCCGAGATCTTTTGACTGTATATAGTAGAATTTCGGGGGCAAAATGCCCCTAAGGGGGTAAGAATGTAATGACTCCGATTTTGTAATATTGAAATTCCAAGTTTAGCAATGAAAAGTTCAGTTTTTAAAGAAAAGGGCATTTTAGTCATTTCACCATTCACCTTGACTGAACCCAAAAATTTGGTCCTAAAAGTGGTTCCATTAGATGCGTCTCAGAAAAAGAAATCCAACAAGACCAAAATTACCCAAAACAGAGTTAAAATGAGCAAGATATGGCCCTTTGAAGTTCAGGGGCAAAACTGTAAATTTCACAAAAACGACTTAACCTGAAAAACACAGGTGCCCGTTTTGATACGGGCTCCCCGTCGTCTTCAACCTCTAGAGGGTTCTAGAACGGCAGTGATTTGGGGAGAAATCACTGTCATTCTGGAGGTTTCTCCACCGCCATTCAAAGGCGGTGAGAGCCCCCTCCAGAACCCTCTCTTAGCTCTATAAATAGAGCTCTTTGGTGCCTCTAATGGCAGCCCAAAACCTTGGAAAAAAACAGTCGTGAAGCAGTGACCTAGAGGGGAAAACGAGGAGAAAAACCCAGCAACGAGCCAGGTACGTCCGAGATTGCTCAAAACCCATCTCACCCATAGTCCTACGCTCAGTTTCCCTAGGTTTTTGCATGAAAAACCATGGAGAATGGGCCTTTAGGGAGCCACCAAGGACCCTGGGACGTCCCCAGGGCCGCACTGGTTCCTCAAGGACGAACCAGGGCATCCCAAGGACGCCCCGGTCCCCCAACGACGGAAACGCCCCACTCCGGACGAGCGCGTCGAACGCGTCTGAGAGAAAACCAATAGGCGCGTCCGTAGATGCGCCCGCTAAAGAGACAGACGGGCGGAGTGTACCGCGCGTCTGCAGACGCACCCGCTAAGGCGCACGCCACAGACGCGCAGCGCGCTGCCGAGTCCACTTTTGGTTACTTAAGGAAGCTGGGCGCACGTCGCAGACGCGGAGCGCCCTAGCATTCCGTCTTTTTATCTTTAAAACTCTATGTACATACGACACTAAAAAGCTTATAACTTGAGATCTAGAGCTCCGATTGAGGCGCCGCAAAAGGCGTTGTGTCTATGTCAACGACGCAGACACATCCAAACCATAAAATCCCTTATCAAGGCCCAATCAAAGGAGGGCATGACCCTTAGAATAGGATGGTGGCGCGTGGCCACTAGAACTTTGGAAAACTGAGGATACCAAGGCCCAATTAGGACCTTAGAACACCCATAGGTATAGGGATGGACCCCTAATGCCTAAGTAATAAGAATCAACTGCTCTAAACCCATAAAAGATAGGTTAAACTAACCTTGAGTCCCCAAACCATGTTCAGGAGCGTACGAGAACAAAAGAGTTAATGCGACCTAGCCAGGTAGGTGCTCCATCACTATTAGATTCTTTTAAAAGATCTATTATTATTTTGAGAACATATGTTATAAGTATATGACTTGTTTAGCATGACTTGATTCAGCATGCATATGATAAACGTTTTGTACATAGACATGTTTCGTAAAAGATTGCATATACATTATGCACGTTTTGTAAACAAGTGCATACATTGCATGATTTAAGTACTTGCAAAGATTACATGTCCTTGAGGGTTGCCAAAAGACGCTGGAGTGCCGAGGGCCAGGCAATTGTGAGGGACCCAAAGAGGACTGGTTTTGAACAGAGATTTTTGACTTATTTGATCGTACATGATTTGGGCTTGTAAGCTCGTGGGTGCTATGCCGAGGGGTGTGGGTTGGCCACCCAGCCTCTACCACTATTAGGTGGATGGGTACCACGCCCAAAAAGGGCATGTCCTTGCTTCGACTGCATGTGGTACAGGGGGCTACCACTGGTGTCACAGCACTGGGTTGAAGTGTCATATGCCCCGTGGAGGTATATGATCCTGTGTCCCTAGGTACCCGGGGACCACACGGCGGTGAGGTCGTGGGCATAGTGAGACCCTATGGTTTCATGGATTTATGTGCATTGCATATGGCATGATATGAGGTTGGTCGACCATACCATACTAGGGATCCATGAGTTGGACTCCATGAAGCATCTATTGCATATCATGATGTCATCATATATATATATATATATATATGATACTTTCAATTTTGGATTATGTGATCTTTTAAGTCATGAGTATTTTAGTTTGATTATGGATTCTTATACTAATATTGAACTCGAGTATTCAAACATACGCATATTTTGAATGAGCATATGATTTTAAAACATCTCATGCATTTATAAAACTAGTAGTGATAAGCTCCTACTGAGTATATTATATACTCACCCAATCCTCAACATTTTTCAGATACAAAGTAAATACTTAAGGGCAAGGAACGTTTGTACTAGGAGACACAGACTAAGTACAAGTAAGTAAACCCCTATCTTATCTTTCAATGTTACTTGATTGTAGTTACTCTCTAATAGTTGGGGCTGTGACTAACACTTTCTTGGGAATAATATTGATTTAAACTTTGCCATGGCTAAATAAATTGAGAATGTGTTTGAACACTCGGGGTGTTTATGAAAGGTTGTTTTCCAAATGAGAAAGATTTTCATGCATCTCATATTTATAAAACAAGAGATCTCGCCTTTTTATCAAAATTGCATCATAAAAAAAAAAAAAAAAAAAAAAACCGGGTCGTGACAATGAGCCCCATGATGGGCATTTTTATTTGAAAGAGGGAGGGGTGTTTTGTCAAAAACATCCCCAAAAATTGTGTGGCTACATAGTTTAGTGCATTGCAAAGGGTGCCTTATATATATATATATATATATATTAATTTTATTTAAGTAAGTAATTTATTATTATCTTAACTTTTATTTACTTAAGTTTAGTAAAAATAGTTCCATGACTCAATTACAAGAGGGAAAAAAGTGAGCCCTTGGCTGTTAGATCAAATTTTTGGAACTTAAATTAAATTTTAAAAACTTAATTTCTAAGACTATTTCTTTGATTTTAAATTCTCAAAATTTTAAAATGACATATTATTGCTAAAAACAAAAATTTTGATAAGGAAATTTTATGTCCTCTAAAAAATAGCTTTTCAAAGTGGTATTGTCGTAATTGTATAAAAATGTTTGATTGCTAGACAATATATCCAAATTGGCTTATTTTCTTTCAAAACTTTGTAATATTGGTTTAAGTCACTTCAGAATTTTAAAGCATGATCTTAAAGATTCTTTTAACACCCTATTGCATATTATGCATATCAAGAACATCGTCAAAATTATATTTGCTTGATCATCTAAAGTGTAAAAATTTCAATGCCAACATACATTAATGGACAAAATTTCTACAAACCAAAGGTATTGAATCATCTGAGGAGAGATCACACGGAGGAGGTCATTACCTATATCAAGGTCTAACAAACAAATAGCTTTCTATGATATGACAAATAAGCTACACGCTAGCATTTTTTTCTTTTTTTGTTACATTATAAATTGTTATGAAGCAAACTACCTAGAAGCATATCCTAATTCTTAAATCTACTTGAAATTTCCTCAATAAAGGGAAAGTGCCATATTAAACATTTGACCAAGTGTCACAAGGAGGGGCACTATGATGTCTAGAAGAATTGTGCTAAATGGTTTTGAGCAGGCACTAGCTTGATTCAAGAAGTAAGGACATACACTTGGGACAACTCTCTTAGGATGACATTGAAAAAGAGGCCACAAAGGCAAGATTATTAGCCTCATCAAACGTATTCAGATAATCTGATGGAGCTTTATATATGCTCAAAAAAGCAAAATGCGTATTCATATTTGGACTTATGGATGTTGATTGCTATCAACTGTGGAAATCTATAAGAGTAAATTAGCACAAATCATCATCTCTGTTCATTGTGAGAAATTAGAGAAAACAAATAACAAAAAATTTAGTTTGAATCAAATCCCAAAAATACATATCCTCTCTCTCTCTCTCTCTCTCTCTCTCTCTCTCTCTCTCTCTCTCTCTCTCTCTCTCTCTCTCTCTCTCTCTCTCTCTCTCTCTCTCTCTCTCTCTCTCTCTCTCAACCTTAAGGAAGACCCTCAATGCTAAATCCAAAAGAAAATTACTTTTTCTTGAGTTTTTACTCTCTTCTCTCCTTGCATGCCACACCTTATATACCCCCTTCTAAAACAAAGGAAAATGCCCTCAATTAAATATCTTGGGTAGGAAGCATGTTTCCCTAAGAGAGAAGTTTCTTTTAAGGAAACTAAGCAAGTGGGTCTCATCACCATATGGTGGTGAAATAGACACCTCACACAACAAGGATACTCTCAGAAACTTAATTTTGTTGGAAGGTTTAAAGGAAGATATTAGGTTGTGTACAATTTCTACATGTACAAGGAAGTGCAAGATTTTAGGTTATCTAAACCAAGGTGTCAAAACTTAAAGTACAGACATAATGCACATTTTCCAAGGAGTCAACATGGCTTTGACATTGGTAAAAATATATAGTTTAATGCAAATAATGTAGCTATTTTACTTAATTGTTTTTGAAAAATAAAAATTCTTTTAAAATTTTTAAATGAAAAAAATCTGGAACTTGTAAAAAGCAGCCAAAGCATGTGTGTAAAATGCAAATCAACCCATACCAATTTGACACTACCTCTTTCTAGTTAAGTGCACTACTTTTTAGTACTACGATCTAAACATGTGGGATTCTCTTACATGATTAGGGGTTTCAATTGATTGATGCAAGCAAAATTTTTTAATTTTCTAAAGTGGGCACAAACACACCCATGCACCAAAGCTTTTTTAAGTGTAGTAGCACAAGGATTTTTTTTTACCTTGGGTAACTAGAGATTGAGATATTTTCCATGGTCTATAGGGGTTTAGTCATTTGTGATATTCAGTAAACCTATGGAAATCCATAATGGATATTTCCTTTTTCTTTTGGATAAAAAGTTGTTTATTGGGAATGTAGTATTTTCCTTGTTATGATAACCAATAAAAAAGTAACAATTAAAATATAATAAAAAATTAGATCCTTTGAGTCAAATCTCCATGAAACTAAGGTTGCGATTGGGCTTTCATTATATGATAGTAACCCTAGTCTATTTTGTAGAAACTTTAGATCAGACATAATAGTAATTTTATTGGGGTTGGTTTATTTGATATTAACTTTGGATGATGGTATATGACAATAACTTTGGGGTCTATTTTGGCATATGAACAAATGGCCCTAGGATGGATTTAGGCTTTGTACTAAAACCCAATAAATTGAGAACATGAACATGTATGAGTTGAAGATACACATATTCTATAGAGAGCTAGCACATGTTAAAGTTGTAGTATGATTCCTTTATGTGGATAGGACTTAAACAGAAATATGTTTCTACACATACCACAATGAAGACTCAAGTCTAGACTAAATATTGTACTTCAACAACTTAGCATTATCTTCAACCAAGTTACCAAATTTAATTATGAAGTGCTAACCACATGAATCTTTGATTGCACAAAAGTTTAGCTCAAGTAGAAAAACAACTAATTCAAGTACGATATTGCAAAGCTATTTGAAAGATCAACAATTAAAATACAATCAAAGTAGGTTGCAATGATTGAGCATACATTTTTTAATTGATAAGAAGCCAAGTTCATGAATTTCATCCAATAAAAACAAACATGTGCAAACTTCAAACTGATCTATATTTAATGTGGCTAGAAGTCAATATTTCACATACAATTCTCTACGACTCTATATGAACCCCCCCCCCCCCCCCTCCCTTCACATACGAATGATTAAGTTGCATAGAACCTATTCAGTCATTCATTTGCAAGGAACAATTCCATTAAATTAGCGAGTCTCTATTAAAATGATCAAATGGAATAGAGACTAACAATTCTCCTAGTAAGAATGCTTTAGTCTTGAAATCCTCTCTCAAGAAGGTTCAAAGTTATTAAAGCTTGGAAAAACCAAGAAATGAGTGAAAGAGTATTTATCTTATTAAATTATATCTTGAGAGGATGTTAATTAAAGCTTTCTATTATCCTAGAAAAGTCATCTTAGAGTATTCTAAGCTGATTATTTTGAGCATTCTCTTAATCTCTTTCTAGAGTACTATCTAGTTTTCCACTCTCTTAGATTTCTTTTATTCTCTACCTAGTTAGGTATTGACTTCTTCCTTTTTTTCTTATTTTATTTCTTACATCGAGAAAGCATTGCATGCAAAGTAGTCTTGTGCTTTTTAGAAGTAATTTTCCCTACTTTGTAGCCTGAATAATAAAATATTTGTCTCCCCAAGAGGGAAGGGGAAGGATTTGAGCTTTGGCTCACCTCGAGGGCCCTTTATTATTCCAGCCTATTTAGGAGACTTTTCCTCACTTTCATAGTAGGAGGAATGCCCTAAGAAAAGGCATAGGGGCATTTACCATCTCAAATACTCTATATATGCTTCAAGCCACCAAGAACCCCCGAAGAAAGACATAAATCACCTCATATTCATTGATCCAAAAAATTTTATATAGATGCATAGTACAGCAAATATTCCTTTTTCATGCTTCTGAACATTTGATTTGTGAAGTATTTGTAAGTATAGCCCATTTAATTGTATAAATTCCCAAGAAGCTTTTTTAACAAGAGTGGAGGCTTGAAATCTTGAATCATGAATTCATCATTTTAACTCTAAAGCATCTAAAAAAGTTCTATATGCAGACATAATTTGAAAAGATTTTTACCTATTACAGAATTGGAAATGATGTCAAGAAATAAGGTTCTTGTTTCTCTTGTTAAGAATTAATTGGATTGCATGGATTGACTTGAGCATTATTTCTAATTTCTTTCATCCTTCAAACTATGCGGACCATTTCCATTTTGACCTCATTTTATAGGAATTCATCAAAATAAGTTTTTTACTCCTCTTCCCAATTGGGTTACACATGTGGTAATTTCATCTCATGAGGTGGGCTCCACTATTTAAGTCGCTTGAATGGAACATTAATTTTAATCTTATTTTTATTTAGTTGTGTCTTGATAGTCCTCTTGGAAAGAACATTAAAGAGGGCTTCTTCCTCCTTCTAACAAAAGAAAGAAGAAGATTTCCTATTTATATTGTCATGATGAGATTTTGAGAAGAAAATTTTATTGTTGTTGTTGTTATCTACATCTATGAATGAACCTCAACCAAACCTTGACTTAAGAAGAAAAAGACTTGTAATTTCTTTCTTACAAAGTGAATTCAGTGTTTTGGTTTCATGATTTTTACCTCCATTTATAAGGTTGCTTAAAAAAATTAGTTGCCTTACACGTTGTTGTTAACATGCTAGATGTTTATCAAAATCATTAGGTGATTCATAGAGAGGGCAAGATTTATAGCTTATCCTCATCTCCCTAGTGAATAGTTAAGTAATCAATATAGCTGCCACATTTCAAGTGTTTTCAAACCAATAAAAAAATGTTTCTACTACAGCTCTCTGTGAAAAGATATAATTATATTATCGAAATCTTACTGTGAAAACTCCAATTTTTCTAGAATTAATTAGAATTTTTACAAAAACTGAGGAAAAATATTATATTTAATATAATATTAATGTTTAGAAAAGAATCAGGTCCTAAAACATATATATTTAGAATCATTCATGAGAAACTAGTCAAAATGACTGTAGCATGCTGAAATCTAAGCTCGGGTGAAAATTTTCTATTTTTCTTAATTTTGTAAATTTACATTTACCCATAAGGGTAAAATGGTCATTTAACTTTTGTGTGGGGTCCACAAAAGTTAGGTGAACTGGTGGACAACCAGCTCAGGAAATATTAATGATGAGGAATAAACATAATGAGGAATATGCTTTTAATTTTATAAGAAAAGTAAATTTTTATTTAAAATAAAAATAATTAAAATTTTAATTAAAATAGTTCAAAAATAGCCCTATAAATACCCCTCCCACCATTCACATGAAATTTTAGATCTCTAGACTCTCTCTCTCTCTCTCTCTCTCTCTCTCTCTCTCTCTCTCTCTCTCTCTCTCTCTCTCTCTCTCTCTCTCTCTCCGACTATAGCGGCGGTCCCCACACTCGCCTGACACAGGAACCAACCTATGCCAGGCTAGCGTGTCCCTGGACACGCCTTCCACCCGACAGATGCGATGACCCTACTAGCACTAGTAACTAACTAGGAACCTTAAAATAGGGTTCCCTACAATCTCCTCTCCATTTCCCCTCTACTGATCCTCCTCCCTGGCACAGACAAGCACCTCAGTGGCAAGCAATTTACAAAAATCCTAGCCATCTAGCTAGGGCTTCAAAATTTGGCAAGAAACCATATTTTCTAGTTCATTTCTCTACTCCAAACTGGATCTAGGTAGGTTCCCTCCTTTTCCCCTCTGTTTTCGACCAAACCCCTAAGGATTCACCGTTAAATCTGCCTCACCGGCGTTTGGTTCACTAGTGAAACAAATTTGGCGAACCCTAGGGAAAACTAGCTGTACATGGCTTAGATCAAAGATTTGAGCCATTGGATGAGATCCTAAAGCCCAAAAACCTTAAGGTATAAAATATGGGCCCTTAGAGTGGTCAGATCTAGGAGATCTGGGGACGAGTTGATCTGACAGTCCAGATCGGACTGTCTCAGCTATCCCAGGTCACCCCTCCCCATACACCGACAATCACCGGCAATGGGGGTGGGCCGCTGACCGACCGTCAATCAGTGTTCCCATATTGAAATTGGGCCATTGTTTTGATATGAAATCTTAAAAATGCAATTCAAAGTTCATTTTAACTCCAAATCAAGATCAGAAAGAATCTTTGAAATCCCGATGAAGAGTAGAATCTAATGGAAATATAAAATTTAGGTTTTATTTACTGTAAAATGCTATAAATTACAAAAAGAGGTACTAATTTCAAAGATCAGTCAAGTTTGACATGATCAGACCTTAGATTTCTAATCCATCAGTGATCTAATGATGAGGAAACAAGGAATCAAGAGTTAGATGGACTGATCCAAGATGAATTAAGAAATTTAACCTTAATAGAAGAGAAATCTTAAAAATAATCATGGATTTACTTGATCTGAGTAATTAAACATGATCAAACCATTAAAATTAGTTTGAATGGTAATCTAAAGTTAAGATCATATAGATTGACGAGCCTGATGTGGCTAATTTGGGATAAATTAAAATCTATGCCCTTAATTTTGATAAAAAGACTAAAGATCTTATTGATCGGTTGGATCAAGAAAGATCAGATCATGTGATGAGATGAGATGAGATGAGATGAGATGTATCAATGATCTTATGATGACATCACATTAAGAGAATATGATAGATTTGAATAAAAATGAAAGATTAATATATAAACCCTTAATGGGATGAAAAATGAATAGAAATCAAAATATGATCATTGAATCCAAATGAATGAATATAGTGTATTTAAATGAGCATGTGAATTATTGTAAATGTTCTTTTATTTTCTTAGTAGATTTTATTATTAGATTTTATTTATTTATGCTTTAATTGTTCATGTTATGTAAATTACATGAAAACCACTCAAACTAAAAGGAAAATTCTATAGAATGGCCATATGGCTGGCCATGCTCTATGGATTAGAATGTTGGGCAGTTAAGGAACATCATACTCATAGGATGAGAGTTGCAAAAATGAGGATGTTGAGATGGATGAGTGGTAAGACAAGAAAAGATAGAATTCGAAATGAAAATATTCGAGAAAATTTAGGGATAGCAATAATATGTAATAAGATGAGGGAGACTAGACTTAGATGGTTTGGACATATGCAAAGGAGACCAACAACGATGCCGATTAGAAGAAGTGAGGCAATACAAGTAGAAAGTTTTAAAAGGGCAAGGGGAAGCCCAAAAGAACGTGGATAGAAGTGGTGAGGAAAGATTTAAAAACTTTGGGACTAAATGAAAACATGGTATTTAATATAGAGGAATAAGATTTATGTGGCCGATCCCTAATTGGGATAAGGTCTTGATGATGTGATAATGTAAATTACATGAAAAATGTAATTAAATAAAAATAAATATTGATGAACATTTACAATGAATATGGACATATATTTAATGATAGTAAGGGTTATAGTTAGTAGGACAATATAAGGAATATCATTTCCTTTACCTAAATTAGGAGAATAATAATCCCCATGAATGACATTTTAAATTTTCATGAATTTAATTAAAATCACATAGCAAGAGTACTTAGGGTTTAATGCTCAGATGAACCTTATGAAGGTTGAGCCAAGGTCACCCCAGTAAATACTAAACATGCTAGTTAAGGGGGTTCTCTAATAGAGTCTTGGTCTTCCCCCACCTTCTGACGACATTTGTGAGGTCTAAACGCCTCCTTACATAAGGATTGAATTAACCATTATGTGAGCAGCTTTTAACTAGTAAGCTTTAGTCAATTCTAAAATAAGGAGTTGTCTAGTGTTAGGAAAGAAATAAACTATCTTCAACTAGCAAGACATTAACTGGTTGAATAATAATAAGATTATAAAAGAATAGTAAACTATCTAATCCTAATAAAGATGGTAATTAAGATAATCAAAGATAAAACAAGATCCGTAGGGAGATCAAATGATCAAGAATAATAAGAGACATAATATTGTGTTAGTACATGTGTTTTAAAATTTGTATGAATGCAGATGAATAGATTAGACCCTTGATCAATATGATCCAAGGAACAAGATCTAACTCATCCTATGTAAGGATGATCAAAAGAACAATTAAGAAATATAAATGAGTTGAGCAATAACTATATGCATATGATTTGACAGATACATGAAGGATATGATGATTAAGATCAATGAAAAGATAGATGGTTGAAAGTAAAGGTAGGTGGACCTTAAGAATAAATTCAATGTATAAGATACATGTATTTTACACATGATCTTATCATGATAAATGAGTTTTGATTATAATTTCCTTGGAATTATTATGAATCAACAAATGATGTTGAAATGAATACAAAGGGATTAATTAAGTATTTATGAAATTACTTAAGACAACAAATGATATTGAAATGAATACAAAGGGACTAATTATGAAATTATTTAATGGGTAGAATGGGAAGATTTGAACTATATAAGTTAGACCCTCAAATCTTAAGGAAAGAAGTTATAGGCATGTCCTATTATAACTGGATACATAGTATATAAGTATTGAAATATTATTTTTCATACAAGCATAGAGGCTTATGATTTTGTTTTAAGATAAGCTTATACTTGGGGATGTCAATGATAGCAGAGTTGTAAGGGTTTGGCTACCCACTCTCTGAAACTGATAATGATGATGATACCATGCCCAAAGAGAGGCAAAATGTCGGGTGGGGCAATTATGGGAAGGTCGCCATTGTGACAGCCATGGTTCCCCTCATACAAACATGGAACTATATTTTCTAGTGTGGCATTAGTGGAGTATTATGCAATTATCCAAGCACGCTGTACAGATTGAGACTGCAAGCATAGTAGTCCTTTGATATTTTGCATTATGATGCAATTGATTATGGCATGATGAGATACCTATGTTATGGCATGATGAGATGCCTTATTTTATGGCATGATGAGATGCCTGATGAAAGTTATTACCAATGTTATATTGGAAGATGATTCCTAATATGATATGATTATATATTAATACCTAGTGTTAATATTGAAATCAGTTTGAAAATGAGATGATATTGACTATATTCACGATTTTCAATGGTTTTATTTATATGTAATATATACATATAATTCGTATAATGAGTGAAGGATAAAATGGTTATCCAATTGTATAAATTGATTTATATCATGGAGATAATGAACTATTGATTTTGAGATATATTGGATATATTTCTTAAATCCCCTACCAAGCATAGCTTGCTGAGATATTATAAATGTTTGAATGTTTATAATATCTCATATACAGTTAAGGAAGATTGAAAGCTCAAGACTTGTGGATAATCATTACCTAACTATGACTGAGGGTATTTATTCTGAAGAATATTGTATTGATTTTTTTGTAATTTGGATTGTAATATTTGGACAATGTATGTAATGACTCCTGAGGCTCTGTATGTAAACCATTGGATCGATCCTAATCTTAATAAAAGTATTTCTATTGATATTCAATAGAATTTTTATTTTATACAAAAATCTAATTATGATAAGTAATTTGAGGTGGCACTCGGGTTTTTGACAAATCAATTTCAAAGAAAATATGTTTTCGTTATTTGTATTTTAAAAAAATTTCAAATTCAGGGCCCTGCCTTTGCAAATATTTATGAAAATGTGTTTAAAAAACCCGAGTCATCACAGTTGGTATCAGAGCGGTTCATCCAGTCACTCATAGCCCCAATATATTCAATATTAAGATGACAATCCAAATTTAGGTTAGGATAGAATTAGTTAAATAGAGTGTTTGTATAGAAATTTTGATTTATGAGCAGATGCCACCTAAGAGAACTAGGAGGACAACTCAAATGACTAATGATAACAATATGGAGAATACATCTTAAGAAAATAATTTTGAGAAAATTATAACAAGAGTACTACGGGGTCTTCTTCCCCATCTTCAACAACCTCAGGGACCTATAGAGCCTATAGTAGTACAAAGTGCACCAGCTCTAGCTCAGCATGAAGCGGGGCCCAACATACCCGTTCAAAGAAATAATACTCCAACAAAAGTACATGATCATTTTTCACCTATACCTATGAGAGTAACTAGAAATTCTCAATTATCACTAGAGAAGTTTGACAAAATGGTGGAAAGATTTTAGAAAATGGTTATAGGCTATAATGGAAAGGGTGATGTTGAAGAAGCCAAAGAATGGATATATGAGGTTGAGAAAACTTTTGAAGTCTTACAAACTCCAGAAGAGGTAAAAGTCAAGATGGCCGCCTATATTTTGAAACAAAAAGCTGCCTTCTGGTGGAGATCAACAAAGAGGAATTTCTTTTCCAGCCCAGAAAATATTTCTTGGGAAGAATTTAAAGAGGTTTTCAACAACAAATATTTTCCTCTTCATGTTCAAGCAAGAAAGGAAAAATAATTTCTGGGTCTACAACAAGGGAGTATGTCCATTGTAGAGTATGAAAACAAATCCATACAATTGAAGAGGTTTGCACCATATATCTGTGGTACGAATATGCAAACTGCTAGTAGATTCTTAGGAGGACTTCATCCAGGATTGAGAACTAAAGTGGTGGGTACTAAACCTATAACTTTGGCGGAATGTGTAGAAATGGCTTCCAAATTTGAGGAGGATTTTAAGGAAAATCAAAACGAAAATAGAGTAGATATGGGAAACTTTAATCTAAGACCTTTTAAGAAAGGTAAGGGGCCCATGAATAATTTCAGGCCACCAAGAATTCAAGGAAATCCCTCCTTTAGACAAAATCAAAGGCATTGTCCCAAATGTAGAAGATTCCACCTTGAGAATATATGCCTTAATCTAATACAACAACGACTTGCAATCCAGTGTTATAAATGTGGGAAATTGGAACACATTGACAAATAATTGCAATAAACAACTGGCAATCAAGGATGCAAAACCAGAGAATGTCCCTAAACAGCAAGGAAGGGTATTTGCTATTACTGATGGTCAAGGCCAAACCTTCAATGTGGTGATTGAAGGTACTTTGCTTATATTTGATAACTATGCAAAAGTATTGTTTGATTATGGAACTATACACTCTTTTATCTCCTATAAATCTACCATTGAAATATTTGAGGTATAACTTAGATGTGATAACTCTAGTCAGTGAGTTGGCAAGGGTAAGAAAATTTTTAACCTTTATAAGAAAGGTAAAATTAAAATTTCTGATGAATCAATATTAGAAATAGAAATGATATTACTTAAGAATAATTTAAGGAAATAGTGAGTATTTCTCTCCAAAATCAGTAAAGGAGAAGAATTTTGATAAATAAATGATTAATTGTTGGAGTATGAAATAATGTTTTTTTTTCTTGAGAAAAAATGTAGAGAAAAATATGATAAAGAAGAATAGTGAATGTGGGAAACTACAATCTCAATTTATTTTTTTTAAAAACAAGTTAACTATGATAGTATATGGTTCACAATGAGATCATAGTCCATATATCTTGTACATCAAATATGAATTTACTAAGATAACTTAGTGGATGAGTCAGCACAAGAGTTTATCAGAATTAAGATGGATATTGATCTTGTATTACTGATATGATTGATTTTGGTATATTGGAATAATTATGGACTATGATAAAAAAAGAAAAATACATTTTCACATTGGTGAGGAAACAGTCATGGTATATGAGAAATAAGACCATGTAAACAAATACAGGAAGCTAAACATATTATTTTAAAAGTCAAGCATTTTTTATAAATGCGATGATTATAGAGGATGAAAATTTCAAGATATATTGAGGAGTTTTCAAGATTTTCAATCTAATACGAGATTGAGTTATTATTGAATTATTACTTATTACATCTCAAATTCTTTATGGTATTTTAGAAGATGATATAAGATTATTTGAATAAATTGAAAAGTCAATTACTATTATACAGAGGATTTATTTGACCAAATAAGTTATTTTGGAGAACATAAGAAATATTAGAAAAATGATGGATTAGTGTGATTATGTTTGTAGATATTAACCACCCTAATTGGATTAGTGTTTAATTTCAAAGAAATAGGTCTCTTTCGAATTAGTGGTTTAGAGGTCTGCCATTGGACAAAAAAAATCACATTTTTCTTTGAATGCTTAAATCCTATTTTTCCTTGTGCCACTAGTGCCAACAAAATGGATCAATAGACTCAATCCAATCCATGCGAATACGAATCGAACATGGATTGGGAGTCTTTGCTCTGTGTGGATCATGGAACAAAGAGCCACAATCCATATATGATCTAAGTGTGGATCATGTATTCATAGATAATCTGCAGATCATGGACAAAACCTATACAAATCATTCATGAAGCCATATAAATTTGAAATCTCTAGAACCCCATTTGATATTTCAATATTAGGCTAAAAGTAGCCTCGGGCCCAAGTAAAGGCCAAAGTAAAATAAGTAAGATAATTGATGAAATGAAATACCCTTAAGTGTCATGTGGCCAAGCTCTCTAATAGCAAGGAATTTAATAACCTTCAAACTAGTCATGAGATATGCCCAAATATTTTCTAAAAAGAAAAATATATTAGAAAAGAACCAAAGATACATCAAAACATACAAATAGTAATCATGCAACATGTGGATAGGCTTATTTGCCTACTAAGAGTTTCAAATATTTGTCAATTAATCTCCCAAATTTTTTCTTCTTTTGTAAAGTCATTCCATCTTCTTCTCTAACAAAGACCCTAATCAATATAAAAACCTGATCAAAATCATAAACAAGTCCATTCTATCGTGAAACTAGTAAATCATCCAAAGTTGCTTGATTAAATATTCTACCAATCAATAGCCCACTGACTCTCAAGTACATATACACTTCTCTTCTTTGCTTTTAATCTTTTGAGACAAGTCTTACTTATCACCAAAATTCTAGAAAGAGAAACTCTCCACAACTGTAAGTATGCAGGAAGCTATTAAAAGCATGTACAATTGGTGAACAACTATAGTATACTAGATATTAGTGAAAAATAATTTAAAACAAATTACCCAAATTTTAGCAACAATCGAACAAAATTATTAGCTAAAAAAGTGTTCCACAACAAGACATAAGCAAAAAATCACAACCCATTTCATACAAAGCCAACAAATCAAAAGGAGAACAAATATTACATTTAATCATTTTGAAAGGAGAATAAATACTAAAGTAGACAACCTATTTCATCCAAAACCACCAAACTAAAAGGAAAACAAATGCTAAAACCAATCACGTTAAGGGAGACTAAGTGTAAACAACTTTCAGTCATACTTCCAACAAAATTGTAGCAAAATAAGAAGTTCCTAGTAGTAAATTCACCAACCTAATTCATCCAAAGCCGCCAAAGCAAAAGCAGAACAAATGGAACAACAAAAAACATAAGAAATCATTTATCACCTAGAATCATGGCATCACTAGTCAATCCACATTTGTGGATCTCTCAGTTGGAAGGACTTTGTAATCCTAGGCATTAGAGATGGTTTTTTATGCAGTGGTTTGAGGCAATGGATTAGAGAGAGAGAGAGAGAGAGAGAGAGAGAGAGAGAGAGAGAGAGAGAGAGAGAGAGAGAGAGAGCAAACATCATAAATGGAAATGTTGTGTAGCTTGTGTGATTGTGCCATTGTGTGGGTTTTAGAGATAAAGAGTTGGCCAAATAATGATGTTGTGTGAGTTTCAAAAATAAATAGATGCCATGCCAGTTTCAAAGATAGAGAGACCCTACATTTCTTTGTAGACACCAGAGGAAGTAGATCAAAGTGGTTATTCATTCAATTTGTACATCTAAAATGGATATCCACGAATTTGAATCGATTTTGCAAGCATAATGTGCGACATATACTATCTTAATTATTTCATTATTTTTAATTTTTTTAGATAATTAGACTCTCAAAGAATTTGCGTAATAGATCTTTTGTCTTTGTGTCCTATGACATTTTTATATTATCTAATTCCAATTGAATACTTCCTCTACATTTACTCCATAAGATATATCTCTCTCTCCCACCTTTCTTATTTTACTATTAATTCTAACAACTCAATCCTATCTTCTCATGTTATAATATAATATAAATTAAATTAAATATAAGTGTTGTCTTAAAATCATTGAGTTTATCCTTTCCTATAACCAGTCTATTTTGTTGTATGATTCCAACACACACTTCCGTAACTTGTCCTACCTTAGAGGTGAAGTCAAAAGGTTAGTTTCCAATCCCACATGAACGCATATGTGAAACAGTACTACTATGGACTATCAATCAAGTGATTTGTACCGATTCATGTGCTTGTGTCAGAGTCTATTCGATAGATTCTATATATTCTTTTATTCTTTTTTTAACTAAAGAAACACAAAATAAACTATAACTGTAATTTTTAACATAATGTGGCACTTTGAATTAATCCAAGACGCACTTGGACTCAAACGTGCTGCGGAAGTGTTCAATTCTTACCCTCGGTAAAGAAGATTAGTTAAATGGTCTAGGTATCACTAATTGAACTGCTGGACCTTTCATTCAAGTAAAATTTTGTTGAGACCTCAATGTTTCCACCGACTAGAGTAAAGCAACGGCAGCTTCACAGTCTACGGTGGCCATCTTCCATCTTTGGCATGCAAACAAGCTAAGTTTTAAAATGAATGCAGCACTTCTCTTTTTAGGTGAGGCATGATGCTTCATGGAATATGTATCACGATGGGGAAGATTTTGTAGTCTTCTTCTTTAGCATCAACAAGTGACATCTCATGCAATTGTTGGGTTGAACATGTTCCTCCTCCTTGGTTTTCTGGCTTCAATTTTATTGAGCGGGAAGTATCGGTCCAGACTACATAATCTTCATACATGGTATTCTCCGCCCACCCACTCCACACTTGCAGAGGCTTTTCTCTAACCTACAGTATAGGGGGCACTGCTCAGAGTGACAGTAACTAACAGTTAACATTCAACAGATAGAGACCCACTGATCAGACGGCCAAATTCACCTAATCATTGATCTGATCTAGAATATTAGTTTGAAATTTTCTGTGCTTTTTGGGCGTATCTTATAGTTGATGGAAGTTCGGGATGGTGTAGACAAATTACACTTGGTACTGTCGGCACATCTCTCCACCATAAGTGCAATGAACTGGTGTTGGCACCAGTCCGCTTTAGCTGAAGAAATTGAAAACAAGGGAAGAGAACATCGAGAGACGTTTGGTTTTTTATTCGTTTTGTTTTAGTAGTTGTAGTCCATAGGCCAAACTCCAAAACCCTTTTTTGTTTAGTAGTTTTAGTCCATAGAGCAAACTCCAAGACGCTTGTCCGGCCGACCTTGACCCTCTCTGACACTGTTTTGGATGAGGAGGCATTTTTGCATGTATCAGCAGAAGATGACCAAAATGCAGAAACAGAAGAACATACAAGCGAGGGGATGGATCATTATCCAGTCGGTGACCGTGCCAGACTTCTCATCCTGCAGAAAACAAAAAGTGCCAAATTCTGTAGTTAGTTCTTGGAGATGTTATATGATGACCCATCTTTAGTAGGCCAGGCCCTAAAAGTCTTAGCTCTTGGAACGATCCTAGCCGTTAATTTTCTAGCTGCGTGTGAACTAATTTTGAGATAACAGTATAAATTTTAGGCAGTTGGAGGGTTAGGATTGTCTGATGGGCGAGATTTTTGAGACCCCCCAACAAAAGAAAAAGTTGGAAACTACGTGAGTACTGGTCTCTGTCGAGCTGTCTGGTTGGGAGGAAAGCCATGTGTTAACTTCTCCTGATCCCCAAATGAGTTCTATTTCTATCGCATATGCTGGATACGCATAATATGATACCTAAATCATAAGAAGGTAATGATTCATTCTGCTTGTGAGATTTTTATTTTATTTTTTGGAAAAAAAAAGGTAATTTATTAATTGGGGTAGAACAGCACTTTCGGTGGCTTTATTACATGATCGAGATGATCCAAAGAGAAACCAAAATAAAACAAAAGTAGTGGCTACTTAAATCATCCATTGTGTTTGCCTGATATGCCCTCTCCTAAGATAAGAAGATGCCAAAAATCTCTTAAAACGGATGCCCCTAAGGTGTGCCCCCTCTCCTTAAGGTATGGACAGTGTTAACATACCATAATGATCACTTGAAAATTATGCAGGAAAAGGCTGATATATATATAGGGAGAGGTAATTTCGATAAGGAGTTGTAGGTGTAAAGTATAGGTGACATTTTATTGGTAAAAAAAAAGTAGAAAATTGTTATTTCCTCTAACTTTTTTGCAGTATATTAATTTGAGCTATTTCATAAAAGTGCAAGGAGCAAGTGACATTTGATTGGCTGCAAAAAAGTTAGAGGAAATGACAATTTTCTACTTTTTCTGGCCAATATATATATATATATATATATATATATATATATATATATATATACCAACAAGGATGCCGATTCCAAGCCTGGATGAAAAAGGAGGAGGATCTTGTGTTAGGTGGTAGCTAACAAGGGAGAAGTTGAAGATGATTTTGTTATTTCTTTCTTACAAATAAATATGCATTTGTATATTGGTTTGTGAGGAAGAAATGAAAATCATCTCCAGCTTCTTAAAATATGGCAACCCTTGCGTCAAGTGTCAGCCAACAAGGGTGAAGCTAAAGATGATTTTGTTATTTCTTTTCTGGTTGCAAATGAATATGCATTTGTATGTTAGTTTGTAAGGAAAAAATGAAAATCATCTTCAGCTTCTTAAAACTATGGCAACCCTAATATGACATGAATCAAAAACTGACATTCCCTCAAACTAGGGTATTCCCCATAAGCGACGCACTGCATCAAATCCTGGGTGTGGTGAAAATATGCAGGGGTTGCTAGGGCTTTGTCCTAGAAGAAACGTGCTACATTGGATCTCAGGGGTAGTGAAAAATGGGCAAAGGTTGCTAGAGCATCTCCTCGAAAGTGACGCGCTGCATCAAAACTCAGGTGCAGTGAAAAGTGGACATAGGTTCATGCATGGAGATCGAAAAAGGAGATAGTAAATAGAATATCTTCAGAACATAAGATTCATATTGCCACATAGAATATAGGGTATTGACATATAAGAGTTTGGAATTAGTAGACGCAATGAAACATAGGAGAGTCAACATTGCTTGTATCCAAGAATCCAAGTGGCAAGGGGCTAAAGCTAGAGAAATAGATATGTATAAATTATAGTATGTAGGAAAGGATAGAAACAGAAATGACGTAGGAATAATAGTGGATAAGGAATTAAATGATAAAGTTATAAACATTAAAAAAATCAGTGATAGAATTATAAATGTAAAAGAATCAGTGATAAAATTATAAATGTTATAAGTGCATATGCACCACAAGTAGGGTTACAATATATAATCAAGAGACAATTTTGGAAAAATATGGAGGGAGTTATGCAAGAAATTCTCAACACTAAGGGGATATTTATAAGAGCAAACTTAAATGGCCAGGTAGGAAAAGAAAATAAAGAATATAAAAGAATACATAGAGGGTATGGTATAAGTGAACGAAATGAGATGGGGAAAAATATCCTCAATTTTGCTTTATCATATAACCTAGCCATTGCAAATACACTCTTTAAGAAGAGGGATGAACACTTAATAACCTTTAAAAGTGGACTTTATAAAAGCAAAATAGACTTTTTTTTACTTAGGAATAATGAACGATCTATGTGTAAGGATTGTAAGGTGATACCCGATGAGAGTTTAACCTCATAACATAGGTTAATGGTTATGGATATCCATATCAAAAGATGGAAGAAAGGAAATGAACTTAATAGATATACAAAAATTAAGTGGTGGAACTTAAAAGGAGAGAAAATAACCTCATTCATAAATAAGTTGATGGTAGAAGGAAATTAGAATTATGAAACAAAAGAAAATATCATGTGGATTAATATTGCTGAGTCCATTAAGAAAGTAGCAAAAGATATCTTAGGAGTATCTAAAGGTAAAAGGCAATTAGTAAAGGAAACATGATGGTGGAATGAAACAATGCAAAAGTTATTAAAGAAAAACAGGTGTGTTTTAAAGCATGGCAAAAGACTAGAAATAATAAAAACTATGAACAATATAAGAATGCTAAAAAGGTTGTTAAGAGAATAGTAAGTGAAGCTAAACTTAAAGGATATGATAAGTTGTATAATAGACTACGAACAAGAGAAGGTGAGAAAGATGTGTTTAAACTTGCAAAAGTAATGGAACAAAAAGGTAAGGACTTAGATCATGTTAGGTGCATTAGAAACAATGATCAAAGGGTATTAGTCAAAGATGATAAGATCAAACAAAGGTAGGAAACATACTTTCAAAAATTATTAAATGACAATGGCTCTGAGAATATAGGGATTGAAAATACTATAAATCTAAATTACATTAGATATTATAGATATGAATGTAGGATTAGAATACATGAAGTGAAAGAGGCCTTGAAAAAGATGAAATCATGAAAGGCCATGGGGCTCAATGGTATACCAATAGAGGTTTGGAAGCAGATGAGAGATATTGGGATAATTTGGTTGACCAAGTTGCTTAACAAGATTATAAAATCAAAGAAAATGCCTAATAAGTTGAGGAAAAGCTTTATTGTACTAATTAATAAGAATAAAAGAAACATACAGAACTATACTAATTATCGAGGGATCAAACTTATAAGCCACACTATGAAACTTTTTGAAAGAGTGATTGAGAAGAGGCTACGACATGAAACAAGTGTATCGGAGAATCAGTTTGGTTTCATGCTTAGAAGGTCTACCATGGAAGCTATTTTCTTACTGAGATAATTAGTAGAAAAATATAGGGAGAGGAGGAAAGACCTCTACATGGTCTTTATCAACTTAGAGAAAGCTTATGATAGAGTCCTTAGAGAGATAATATAGAGAGTGTTGAGTAATAAAGGGGTTTCCCAGGTGTATATAGACATAATTAAAAATATATATGAGGGAGTGGTAACAAATATTAAGACTACTAGTGGCGAGATTGGTAATTTTTCTGTCACTGTAGGATTGCACTAAGGATCGGCATTGAGCTCATACCTTTTCACATTGATTATGGATGAGTTAACAAAACATCTGCATAAGGAGATTCCCTGGTGCATGCTATTTGCAAATAATATAGTCTTACTTGATGAGACAATGGAGGGCGTAAACATAAAGCTAAAGTTATTGATAGAAGCATTAGAATCTAAACAATTTAAAATTAGCTGAACTAAGACAAAATATGTGGAATGCAATTTTAGCAAGGAGAGGAGTAGGAGTGGAATACCAGTCAAGATTGATAACCAAAAAGTCCTCATAAAAGACCACTTTCGATACTTAGGATCAATGATTCATGAGAGTGGAGAGATCGAGACGGAGGTTACCTAGAGAATCCAAGTGGGTTAGAACAAATAGAGATGTGCATCTAGAGTTTTGTGTGATCGGCAGGTACCACTCAAACTAAAAGAAAATTCCTATAGGATGACCATAAGGTTGGCCATGCTCTATGGATCAAAGTGTTGGGCAGTTAAGGAACATCATGCTCATAGGATAAGCATCGTAGAAATGAGGATGTTAAGATGGATGAGTGGTAAGACAAGAAAGGATAGAAATAAAAATAAAAATATTAGAAGAAATTTAGGAGTAGCACCAATAGATAATAAGATGAAGGAGATTAGACTTAGATGGTTTGAACATGTTCAAAGGGGACTAACAATGGCACCGGTCAGAAGGAGTAAGGCAATACAAGTACAAGGTTTTAAAAGGGCAACGGGGAAGGCCCAAAAGAACATGGATAGAAGTGGTAAGAAAAGATCTAAAAACTTTGGGACTAAATGAAGCCATGATACTTAATAGAGATGAATGGAGGAATAAGATTCATGTGGCCGACCTCTAATTAGGATAAGGTTTTGATGATGATGATGATGATGATGACATGTGTGTGTGTGTGAGGCACATTATGCGCATACCACCGAATAGAAGCCCGAACCAAACTGGCTCAGCATGTTTCGGATACTGTACAAGGAGATGTAAACCTGCTTGGGTTTAAGTTGGTATCAGGTTATCTGTTTCCTTCTAGTCGTTCAGTCAGTTAAAGGTGAGATTGTAGCTGGACGAATTCCTTGTGAGGTTTTTACACGGTGATCCTCATAAAGCAGCTAATGATGCCCTTATAGTACATCTTCCAAGTGTAGAATAGAGCTCCATGACAAATTGACAATGCTTACATACCTTCAACCACCAGCAATCAGTTTCATTTTCTCTAGGCTTTAGCGTTTTGGTTAGAAAAATGGTTGTTTCACTTGGAACTTTCAAGCATTCGTTTAAGGCCGTGAAGATATCTCGACTCACCTCGATTGGCGTTTAGGCCAACGATTTTGTATGCAGTCTAACTTTTGAAAAGACTCCCATTATAATCTTTCTTCTTCTTCTTCTTCTTCTTTTTTCTCTCTTGAAATAGTGGTAATATTGATCAGAAGATAAATACAGATGTTATCAATCAGGGAGATCGACAACCAAAGCAACCGCTGACATTCAAAAGACAGACGCATTCACCTTCTGAGACAGAAAACAGAGATCTGTGGTGGTGAAGGCAAAATAAGAAACAGCAATACATATTGCCAAACAACACAGACCAATAAGGCAGTCACCCGTAGTTCACTTGTGCAGGTACCTCGGTAGAAATCAAATTACTTGAGGTCATGAGTTGTGCTGTAAGTTGTTGTTGATGCTGGAAGAGACATGCAGACTGACAGAAGTCATGGATGCTGCCCATTTGGCCAGAGCGTCAGCTACGAACATACTTAAATTGCACATCCTTGCCATTTGTCCATTGGTGGATCTCATACATCAGTTATAAGAATCTCCATGGTGTTCGTGTATCTTGAGAAACCATTTAATGGTATTTGCTGAGTCTCCATCTAAGATCAAGAGGAGCTTTTCATCTGATATCCATTGCTTAACAGCATGATAGGCCACCAAGATTTCTGCTTCTACCCAGTCCTCGAGACACTGCAAATATCGTCCTCTCAGATGATTTCTCATAATAGCTTCATATCCCGACGGTCCATGGTTGCCAAGAGATGAACCGTAAAAGTAAATTTTGAATGAATCCGCCGGTGAAGCATAAAGTGCTGGTTTTGGAAACAGTGGCGTTGAGAGATGATAGTATTCCAACTCAAGAATTTGAGAGAAATTGTAATCTGGGCAAAGATCGTGGGCTTTAATCCACCAAATAACTTGAAATTTGTTGTGAAAACAGAGATAAGAACTGAATTTATATTGAACAGGGAAACATCTACAATTTCTTTCGTTCCAAATCGTCCAGAGGCTGCAAGGAATGAAGGCTTTCCAGAAAGATTTTTTCATTTCGTTGCCTGGGATAGAAGACCATGGGAGAGGAAATCTCCAACTGATGCAGGGCAGTCCCAAGTAAGCTTAAAATGCCGAAAACCGAGGTCCAGATTTTGAATGTGAAGGAACAGTAGAGCAGAAGGAGATCAGAAGATTCGAAGTTTGAATGACGAAGGTAGCACTTGCTAGTGATACACCTTCCTCTCCTCTGAAGATTTTCAGCCGACAGAAATTTAAGGTGACCATCAATCAAAGAGAATGCAATGATTCTAGGAGCGTTCCAATTCCGAATGAAATGAAAAGGCCACTTTTGTGAAGAAAGCGCTGAGAAGAACGCGAAGAAAGAGTCGATGAAAACTGACATGAAGAATTGGAGTCCAAACTCTAAAATCCTTTTTGAGGTAGAAAATTGATAGTCTGCAGCCAAGCAAAGAAATCTTTGATCTGTTGTTCTTCATGGGAAAAAGGTCTTCTTTTCCACTTAACATTCCAGTGGAGAACATCATTATCAAGATGATAATAATGACTCTCCAAAGCCTTAGGATGAGCAGCAATGCTGTAAGCAATTTCGTAAGAGTCACTAAGGGGACTGCAATCGCACTAAGATCAGTATCACCTTTTCTGATGAAGAATTTGGCACCATCCATGATCTTATGAGCAAAAGAAGAGATGCTCTTCCACATCGAGGACAGGGACTCGATGTTTGGGTTTTGGGGAACTACCCCAAGGGATCATATAAGAACTTTTGGCTCGGAGTCCTCCTCCACATGATGTTTTGGCAATCACGGTACCACCAAATCCACTTCCCAAGCAAGGCTTTGTTGAAATCGTCAATCCTTCTTATACGCAGTCCACCAAATTGTTTTGGTTTGCAGACTGAGTCCCAACCAAGAAGATAGATTCTCTTCTTGTCTTGTTCATCGTTCCACAAAAAATTCGGCTAAATTCTCTCAATCTCGTCTCTAACTGAGGACGGCACTTTAAAGATGAACAGAAGATAGACTGGCAAATTAGCTAGCGGATGCTTTAATAAGTGCTATAATATCCCCCTAAAAAAATTTCTTTTTCAAGTAGCCATTTTGATTTACACTCTTTCAGCCAACTGATTCCCGTGAGCTTTCCTAGTAACACCTCAAATGATAGGCATCCCCAGACACCGAAATGGCAGAGGGGAGACCTAGCATCCTATCTGAGGTGCCCACTGCTTATGAATCTGACGGTCAATACTGATCCCTTCAATAAACGACTTACCCCAATTTAGCTTTTGTCCAGACACAAATTCATAGCAGGGAACGTTCTTCTCGATGATCAATAGTTGAGGTAAAGCCAGCTGACAGAGCAGATGGTGCCATCAGCATAGAGCAAGCCTAAGCCTAGGGTCAGGTTAGGGGTAGGAGTTAAGTACTAAGGTTAGGATCAAAACCTTCAAGCCATCCTCGGGGAAGCGCTTGCATGTGAACATTGCAGGCATGCCAACAGGTGTCTGCAGCCCACATGCAAACATAACATTTTGAGGACATGGTACAAAGAAAGAACCGTAAAATAATTTGGCATTTGAGCCCCACAACTCACAGTGTCTTGCTTGTGATAGACCCACGAAAACCGCATAATTTGTGGTAAAACTACACACTTCATAAATCAAAGACTATTTCATGCGTTAATACACGTGCATCTTAAACCATTGCTGTAGTAAACAATAAGAGCTCATGTGATCTTGCTTGGTAGCTTTCAGCTTTACATGCATGTTTTATATCACCTCCCCCAACCAACCCAAAGAGAGAGAGAGAGAGAGAGAGAGAGAGAGAGAGAGAGACAACTTTACTAGGCCACACTTATTCTTATGCCTCTCTTGTCTACATCTCGAGTTCTCTTTTTCTCTTTGCCTAAATCAAAGCAATTGATTACCGACAACTCACGCGTCTTTCACTAAATCTAACTGAATGAATCATATTCAAATTCCTAATAATGCCATCTACTTTGCTAATGAGCTTTTCTAAGCGACTTAATCGAAAGAAAAGGTAGGAGAAACAATAGAAAAGGGATATGATATCCACGTTCCTAGTTTGATAATGGCAGTCTGCTATGGCTGTATCCAGGGACGTCTACAAGGACACCTGAAACATGGAAAGACTACACTAGTCAAAGATTGTTACTTTCCCAACATGTCTACAAGCCAATGAAAGAAACATCAACAAGGTTAGCAGTACGTTATTGAAAAATAGAGTACAAATATCATCGCTGGTGGTTAGTAAAAAAAAGCAATCATAGCTATAGTTTGTTTCTTCAAATTAAAAATTATTCCATTGCCAAGTTCCAACACGTTTTTACAGATAGATTTCACATTTTAAAGGAAAATAGTTTTGCTCAAGAAGTGATTGTTTGAATTTCAATATGGAACTTATTTCCCTGTCAAATCAAGTTGGGACTCAACTTGGGCCATACAGATCATCCAAATCGGTTTCTTTTGTTCATGAAAATGAGACAAGGTCATGCAGGAAACGAGGTAGAATGAAAAAACATGAAGCTGACTTCCCAATCTTCATGGAAGAAATGGAAAAGGAAATGAAAAGAATTGATAAATGCAGGCCTGACTATTGAGTCTTCCTCTCACTAATTTTGACGATAACAGGACCAAATTAGTGCTAGTAACATGTTCGAATGGTTTTATGTGTATTCATAGATGAATTCTTAAAACTCGACCATCAAGAAGCTCATCTAATTTATTTTTTTTGGAGTTTTGTAACTGAATTTTAAAGAAAAACAATCTTCAAAATCATGTTTTCAATATTTTTGAATGAAAATGATTCCCCAAGAACTCTATGGCAAATTTGGTTTGATTGGAATCTCATGAAATTTAATTCCACAACTTGAAATTCAATGCCATGTCTTTTAAGCACTTTGCAACAAAGTGGCAAGAAATCCCATTTGTGGGAGTTTACCCTTTCGGATGATCAAGGTAAAAGATCAGCAGATTAGATTGGTGATAACTTGCTACATATAATGGTTACAGGCTCTATATGCGAGTAATGATCAGTGATCAAAATCAATTAAAACAAAACTCAAGATGTGCTATTTACATAGTTTAATATCACAGTAAAAAATTTATTGAAAGTAAGTGCAATATGATAATCAACCATTCGAATCTACACTCAAGACACACATATGGAGTTCAATTATTAAAATGATCAAATTGAGGTTAGAAATAGGTGCATTAAATGCATGCAATCGACGTTTGAAAATTGTTCGGATCGATACTCTAATTAGACACATATTATAGAGAAAAATCAATGGTATCATGAAAGTCATTTTTTTTGGGTCTAAAATACTCCTTGTATAACATCTCTTTCTTTTCAAAGTAATAAGTACTAAAACATCCATCTTTCATGCTTGAATTCACTTTCTCTTTAATCATTATAAAAAAAATAAAAAATAAAAAAAATCAAATGCATGATGTTATGTGCCTAACCGAACACTTCATGGATGTGCAAAACATGTGTACGAAAAAGGAAATTTTTTACCAAACGCTTTATGTGGGGAACCAATTGAAGAAGTGACAAAAAAAGAAAAAGAAAAAAGAGTGCCCATAATTTAAGGTAAAATGCCAAACTGGAAAAGCCATATCCAATGGCCAGAAAAGACCAATGTCATATTTCTATATATCCTATCTTGTTAATACAGTTCCAAAGGAGAAGCTGAAGTGTTAAAAAAAAAATTCTTTGGCTGCTGGAAGATCGAACCTAAATGTAACATTACATTTTAGAATTTTCTTTCTTTCCTTTTCTTTTTGGTTACAAAGGATCAGAATGTGAGTAGCGATTGCTATATTGTAGCATGTGTCAGGTTTGTGAATAAAACACTAATGCAAAAGAGTTACACGCATTATCTTGCACTATTCCAATTCTAAGGGCAAGGCAGCTGGTCCTCTTACTAGATCCACCAGATGACTTTTATGATAAGACATTTTCAATGAATCAGGCATGATCTATCATGTCTGTTCATCATGTCTAATGCAGCTTGTGATGTATGAACATGTTATCCTTATATTAGAAAGTTTTCCTTTCTCTTTAATTTTTTGTTCTTACTGCTCTTTACTTTTTCTCTTCTTGAAGCTAGGTACTTCTGATTATCCTCCATGGAAGTTTTACCATTCACCTGTGGGACCAGTGATGGATCTTGGTCTACTTGGCATGGAAACTTCTTAAGTGGTCTTGAACAAGTTTGGTATTTTGCAATCTGAGATGTTGTATTAATGATTTGTTCTGGTCCTCATGAATTGGTTGGAATATTGAAACCCCATAGCTACTTATCTTCTTTAAGCGACAATGGGTAAGGACATTTCTGTGGAGTTTACAGCATGCATCACCTATAACCACAAATCTTAATGACCCAAAATCAATCCAAATCAAAGGAATCTATGCACCCTTTTCAAGTGACAAAGAAAAAAAAAAAAAAAAAAAAAAGGATTAAAACATAGACTCAAAACATGTTACAATTAGTAGGAATACATGTCATTCACAGGTATGTCATAAGTTTATGCAACTTTTTTATTGCAAATCTACAATCCAAACTACTCTTGTAGGGCAGTCAATAGGCTATATACTGAATATTAGAGGTTTAAAATAATAAAAAGACTCGATTTGAGTCATATATGAACATGCGCCCCATTGAAAAAAATATACAAAAATTTTCTATAATGAAATGTTTCCTACAATAGAGTTTCATGGTGAAATAAATCTCAAATTTAATAGAGATAGGCATCTAATACATGTCGAGATTCAATGACCCAAAAATATTCAAGAAAATAAGGAGTAGCATGTGCAGCACCATGGGTTAATTGAAACATAATCATGCTTGAAAGATCATTGAGATAGTTGTGCAAGATAAATCTATTATAAACTAAAAACTTCATGATTCATACTATTTTCTCATATCAAAATACTTGCATAATTCTTAACATATGTTGGAAGTCTATGCTAGTTTAGACAAGTTCCTTAACAACCCCTACCTCATTGACAGACCTATTCTTCTACAGTCTTCTTATCCATAATGCAAAATCTAAGAAGAATACTCCAAATAAAATCTCCTTCCTCCTCTTCCTCTCTCTCTCTCTCTCTCTCTCTCTCTCTCTCTCTCTCTCTCTCTCTCTCTCTCTCTCTCTCTCTCTCTCTCACACACACACACACACACACATTCTCCTTTTTCATTCTCAACCTACCCTATTTTAGATTTGGTCTCTTTATTACTTTGTTTTAATTAGACTTCCATCTATACTTATTTTCCTTATTCTCTAATATCCATGATTTTGATCTTACCCATTCTTTATCATGTATCATGATTCTTTCCTATCTTATGATCCTCAAATTTTAATATTATTATTTTTCCTAAATCTATCTAATCCTAGCCTTTCATCTTGCCATGTTTTAGATCACATTCTAGGTTGACTTTCTTGGTTTTCCATAATTCTTCTGATTTCACTCAATTTCTTCCATTCCTTTCTTATTCTAATTTATCTTAATTTCCTTACTAGGAGTGGATATCCAAACTTAGGGGATTCATTATATGTGGACATCCCCTGTTGCTAAGAACTAAATTTTCTCAAAAAAGCAAATTTGTATGTCATTTTAATAATTTCAACACTAGAGTCAAGTCATTAGTACCCACCCCAAAACCAGCTTCTGATGATAGCTTTTGTGAAAATAAAATTTTATATTATAAAAATTTGGGGTGTTATTGGTCGACCCTCCTTGGAAACATTTCATCCTCAAAATTTTAGGATAATTCAGTAAACAACTCAAGGAATCTCTCTCTCATTTTCAAACTCCCAATCTTCAGTCGAATAATGATGCCACAAGACCTTAACTAATGAGATCGTCTTGTTTTCAGGAGCCTTCTCCTTCTAGTCTAGGATCTATACTGGCTTAGTCACAAATGCCAAATCAGGTTGCAATTCTCTTAGTACTTGCTCCAATACACGAGTGGGATCAGGAACGTACTTCCTAAGCATTAAGACATGGAGCACATTATGTACCTTTGATAGTTGTGATGGAAGTGCTAGCCAGTATGCCACTCGTCCAATTTTTTCCAGTATTTCAAATGGTCATCTAAATTTAGGGCTTAATTTTCCCTTAATTCAAAATCTCATCGCCCCCTTAGTCAGTAAGACCTTCAATAATACATAGTCCCCGACTATAAACACTAAATCTCTACTTCTCTTGCTTGCATAGCTCTTTTGTCTACTGTGGGTCACCAATGACCTCTTTTGGATAACTATGTACCTTCTTTGCACATTATTCAATCAAATTCGATTTCACAAACTGTTGTTCACCAACATCACTCCAATGAGTTAGTGTTCGACATAGTCTACCATATAATGCCTCATACGGTGCCATGCCAATGCTAAAGTGGTAATTGTTATTATATGCTGACTCTATCAATGAAAGATATTCATTCCAATTACCTTTCCATTCTAATGTACAAGCCCTGAGCATATCCTCTAGCATTTGGATGGTTTGCTTAGATTGTCCATTGTGTTTGTGGGTGGAAGGTGGTACTAAATCTCTATAGGGTTCCAAGTCCTTCATGTACAATTTGCCAGAAGCGCGATGTAAATCTGCTATTCCTATCAGATATGATGGTTACTAGTATTCTATGTAGACTCATAATTTCCTTAATGTACAACTTAGCCAAACTTTCTAATCAATGCCTTTGTCAAATGGGATGAAAGTGAGTAGACTTAGTTAGTTTATCCGTTATTACTCAAATCATGTCTTGCCCACTAAATTTTTGGGGCAATCTCACTACAAAGTCTATAGTAATATGGTCTCATTTCCATTCTAGTAATTTTAAGGTTTGTAATAAATGTGTGGGCCTTGGGTATTCTGCTTTCACTCTTTGACATGTAGGACAACGTGTCACATAATCACTGATGTCTCCCTTCATTCCCTACCACCAAAAGTTTCTTTTTAAATCTTGATACATCTTTGTGCCTCTTGGATGTATGGTGTACTTAGAATTGTGTTCTTCTTGTAGTAACTCGTGTCTTTGTCCTATGACTGCTGGTACTACCAATCTCCTTGAAATCATATACTTCCATCTATGTTTGTAATAATACTAACCTTAGTTCTCATACTCTAACTTTCTTCACACTCCTTTTGAGCTAATAATATACTATCTGTTAAGGATAATCTTATAGTGACATTTGCCATCCTTCCTTTCATCTTCCTACTGAAAGCATCAACCACAACATTGGCCTTACCAGGGTGGTATTGAATGGTAAAGTCATAGTCCTTTAGGTATTCCATCCAACATCGTTGCCTCATATTGAGATCTCTTTGTGAGAAAATGTACTTAAGGCTTTTATAATCTGTAATGACTTTAAACTTTTCGCCATACAAGTAATGTCTTTAGATCTTTAAAGTGAAGACGTTAGCAACCAACTCCAAATTGTGTGTGGAATAGTTCAATTCATGATTCTTAAACTGTCGAGATACATAGGTGATTACCTTCTTGTGTTGCATCAATACACATCTAAGCCCCTTGCCTGAGGCATCACTTTATACCATGAATCATCCACTACCAACTGACAATGTCAGAAATAGGCACGATGGTGAGTCTCCTTTTCAACTCTTGGAAACTCCTTTCAAATTCATCAGTCCATTCAAATATTTTCTCCTTCATGGTTAGTTGGGTCATGGGCTATGCTACGAGAGAAAATCCATCAATGAATCTCATGTAATACACTGCTAACACTATAAAACTACGAATCTTTGATATAGTCTTTAGCCTTTCCCAATTAGTGATTACTTCAATCTTTTTGGGATCAATTGCAATACCACCTACAAATATAACATGCCCAAGGAATTGTACTTGGTCAAGCCAAAATTTACACTTTGAGAATTTTGCACATAATTTATGGGTCTGAAGTGTGCTCACATGATTTTCAGATGCTCCTGATATTCATCTCTACTACTAGAGTATACAATGATATCATTGACGAATACAATAACAAACTTGTCAAGATATTTTAGAAACACTCGATTCATCAAATTCATAAAAGCTATAGGTGCATTTGTTAGTCCAAAAGGCATAACAAAGAATTCATAGTGGTCATATCTAGTTCTGAATGTTGTTTTTGGGATATCCTCATCCCTTATCCTCAACTGATGGTAGTCAGAACTCAAATCTATCTTCGAGAACACTTTGGCAATCTATAACTAGTTGAATAGGTTGTCAATACATGGTAATGGATATTTGTTCTTAATTGTGACCCCATTCAATAACTGATAGTCTATGCACAGTCTCATAGATCCATCTTTCTTTTTGACAAATAATAAGGGGCTCCCCACAATGAGACACTTGGACAAATAAATCCCTGATCAATCAACTCCTATAACTGCACCTTTAACTCTTTTAGTTCGGCTAGTGCCATGTAGTAAGGGGCCTTAGAGATTGGAGTTGTCCTTGTAGTAGTTCGATAGTGAACTCCAACTCTGTTTTGTTGATAACCCAGGCAATTCCTCTAGAAAGAGATCTTGGAATTCATGTACCACTGCTATCTCCTAAATCTTCAATCCTGACTCCTCTCGAGTCACTGCACTAGCTAAATAAGCTGGGCATCCTCCAGCTATGAGTCGTGATGCTTACACTGCTAATATAATGCTCATTCCTGAGACATCTAGCCTTCTTGAATGGTAGTGATTTCCCCTCTAGGGTTACTAAATGTGACTCTTTTCTTCCTACAATCAACAATTGCCTCATGTTCTGCTAGAGAATCCATGCTTAGGATAACATCAAAATATGAGATGTTTATAGTATTAAGTCTGCACTAAGTTCTTGATATGATATATGTACTATTACCCTTGTAAGAATTCATGTACTAGAAATGATTCTGTTACAAGGGTGCTGGCTTCTAAACAAATGCTCAATTCTGTTTCATACAATCCATGCATGATTCGAAGTCATATGATATAAATGAATGTGTGCAACCAGGATCAATTAACTTACAAGCAAATATATCAAAAATTTGGAGGGTACCTCCAACTATAACATTTACTTGGCTCTTCCCTTCAATACTCGACTTGACTTAAGCAAGCCTACATTTTGACTTTTTCAAGTCAATATATTAGTTGTAATCAATCTATATTGCCATTCATTCAAAACCATTCATTAGTTAAAACTTTTTTTGACCATTTTGCATAAAATTCCATAATATCAAACTTCAACTAATATATGCTCGAAGTAATGAGTAATGACATAATAACATATATGGCCACCCATTCATGACCAAAATCTAGAAATCCCAAGTAACATGTGTTACCCATCAATGACTATAACTCATCCATTATATGGCAAACATAGGCATTTAATGTAGATAAAATCAATAACTCCAAAGTAGATAGAATCAATGAGGATATGTGCTAGATAGAAGGATGATCAAGGTAAAAGATCAACAAATCAGATTGGTGATAAGTGGTACACTTTAAAACAAGACTCTAGATATGTGCTATTTACATTGTTTAATATCACAATAAAAAAATTTTAATTGAAAGTAAGTGCAATATAATAATCAACCATTGGAATCATGCAGATCTATGCTCAAAGTACACATATAGAGTTCAATGATTAAAATAATCAAACTGAGGCTAGAAATATGTGCATTAAATACATGACAGTGACATTTGAAAATTATTTGGATAGATACTCTAATTAGGCACATATTAAAGAGGAAAATCAATGGTATCATGAAGTTTTTTTTTTTTTTTTTTTTTCTAAAATCCTCTTTGTAAAACTTCTCTTTCTTTTCAAAGTAATAAGTACTAAAACATCCATCTTTTCATACTTGAATTCACTTCTTCTTTAATCACAAAGAAAAGAAAATTTCCAAATGCGTGATGTTATGTACCTAACCGAACACTCCATAGATGTGAAAAAACATGTGTGTGGAAAAGGAAATTTTGTACCAAACACTTTATGTGGGGAACCAATTGAAGGAATGACAAAAAAAAAGTGCCCCTGATTTAAGGTTAAATGCCAAAGACTGGAAAAGCCATATCTAATGGCCAGAAAAGACCAATTCCATATTTCTATCTATCCTACCTTGTTATTACATTGCCAAAGGAGAATCTGAATTGTAAATAAATAAAAAGAAATTCTTTGATTACTGGAATGTAACACCCCGGATTTTTAAGACAAATTTTTTTTTTTTTATGGCAATTTAAATAAGAACATTTGGGATCCCATGAGAAAAGATTTATTTAACATTTTACTAAACCTATCTTAAAACTCCGGGTGTTAATTTTTCCTTTCTCACAATGACGTATACGTAATTTAAACATAAATAAATGATCCGCGTATAAATCAACGTCAAATAAATAGGCGCCTTTATTTTAAATCAAATAAACATCCAAAAGACAGTAATAATATGGCCCAGGGTCTATCCATCATAACATCCCATATAAATGTCCAATATATGTCCAAAGATCTAAATCACATCCAAATATAAAGTATGCAGTCCATAATAAAATTCAAATGATAATCCACTCTAATGACTCACATTACTTTCTAAAACTATAGAAACTAGTCTTCGGCGGACTCTCAAGGTTTATCATCCGCTTTTCCTTTCCTGGTGTCGCGCTCGAGATCTAAGGCATTGCAAAACAAAGCAATGCCTCAGCAAGCTATCGCTTGTGTAGGTACATAGACAATTAATGTAATAAATGCAAGAAATAATGAACAATACTGATGAAAAATCTAACATTTATGAAGATAGTGATATCATAATGCCATGTTCAATAAATGCCAATTTATTCCATATGCTAAAACATGAAATTCACGGAGTTAAAACATGACATGAATCAATAACATGGAGCATACAACAAGAATAAGGGCCCCCTAAGGTAATGGGTCCCACCACATCGCACTAACATCCCTGATCAGGAGTACACATAGTCAACCTCTGAGTGTCGTCACACCCAGGCATACCATCTATAACCATGCTCATCATACATGCACACATAACAAGAATATGGGCCATCATGCTGCAGTGGCAACCCTCCATGGGTATCAACCACCGCAGCTCCCGTCGGACTGCCGTAACGGGAGACTTAACGTCTGTCCCCATGGAAAGGCTCAGACCGGTAGTGTGGACTATCCATGTTACCAAACCCCTACCGAATGCCATCTATGGGCGGTGTGTCTATCATATCACAAACTCATCACATCATAATCTCGGAAGGTGGGTGGCGGCCCTATCCCTCTGGCATGGCCCTTAGAGAGCACCCGTCATCAAATATAAAACACGAAATCATATGTATATGCTAAAACTCAAGAGCACTTATAGCTTGAAATCCCCAGACATGCCCCTCATCCTGGGGTTAGCTTTATAAAAGGACCCATTCTTAAGCCTCTATACTCATTTTCCATGTAAATCCATGCATTTTCTATATATATAATAAGAAATAAATCTCTAATTAAGCATAACTAATTAACATCATGCTTGTAAAAGCATTTTAAATAAGTTTATTCGGTAAAAGAATTCAATTTGGAATAATCATCACATGCTACGCAATGTCGCATGAAATCCATGGTAAATAAAAATCGCAATTTAAAACACAATCACACATGATGCTATGTTTAAACATGGTTTAAAATCAAGTCAAAACATTAGTTGTCGTCACCTACCTCAGTGTGAGATCACTAGCTTGATAACTCCCTTTAATTGGTATATTCAAGTGCACTTTTTGTACATGTCACATCACTATTTAAAAAATTTTCTAAATAAAAAGTGGTCATTTCTAAGTTTTTAAGTTAAAACTAGGTCCGCGTCGTCAATACGGTCACAACGCCTCTTAGGATCGTGATTTGGACCTCTCTAGCTCCCAAAAATCAAGTTTTAATGAAACTACGCAAAAGGGGCACTGCTTGGGACCACCATAAGGTGGTTTAAACCGGCGGCACCCTTTTCCCACCGGTTGCTATACCGACGTACTCGGCGCACGGGCGCACGGCGTCGCGAGGCACGCCGCACGGGACGCGCGCGGGCGCGTCTTCGGCTGCCGTGGCGCACGCGCGCGTGCGTCACGGTCGCCGAGGGCGCCGCGTCCCGGTCCCACCGCGACAGCCAACGGCAGGGCGTCCGCACGCGCGCGTCGCCGCGCACGCGTGCGACGCCGACGTCGTCCTGCTGTGCGTCCCGCTGTGCGTCATGGCGTCAGCGCCAAGGCGCGCAGCCGCAGATTGACGCCGGAGAAGACGGCAGGATTCCGTGCTCGCCTCGGCAGAACTCTGGAGCTCCGTTTTGCGCGATTTTTGCGCCATTTTCTTCAGAATTCTCTCTAGAATCCATTTATGCCCTCCTTTCGCACTAATTTTCTCAAAAACCATGGTTTTTAAATGATTTTTTCCAAGTTCCTAAAAACTTTCCTAGGTCTTGGTTTTGAGTTTTACGGGCAATTCCACCGTTGGATCACTCCCAAATTTAATGGGTTTGCTCTTGGGTGTCTTGTGCACTAGTTGGACGGTGCGATTTCCAAACGGACAACGTTTGGTCTATGAAATCACGCTCCAACAGTATGGCGTGCACAACACCCAAAAATTCTATTTTTTTCCTAATTTTTAATTGGTTTTCTAATTAATTTTCTAATTAATAAATACATAAAAACATAGGTTTTGAGGCTTACCTTGCACCTGGCCGGAGTTGCTCGTGTTGCCGGGGGCTCCACTCGCCGGAAAATTCAAGTTTTTTTACGAGGCTAGGGTTTTGCGTAAATACTCGGAGAAACGCTCGAAGTGGAGCGTTTTGGCAACTGGGGAGGGTAGATATAGGCCTAGAGTCCCGGGGGAGAACCTGCCTCTTCCATTCACGCCTCTTTCCACGTCTCTCCGGCGATTTTTCCGGCACGGGTAGAGACGTGTGGAAGACGGGGGTGCCACAATCAATTAGGGCCCCTGAGTTACACGTTTCTGGCAAAAGACCATTTTGCGCTTACAACTTTGACGGCTCATAACTCCCTCGTTTGAGCTCTAGTTTCTCGCGTTCTTGGTGGCGTTGGATTCGTATCGACGAGCACTTTCTAATTATTATGTTTTCAGGAAATAATTTCATCCATAAATTTTTATTTTAATTTATTTAATAATTTCTTATTTTTATCTTAAAAATTAAGGATATTACATTCTTCCCTCCTTATAAAAATTTCGTCCTCGAAATTTAGCTACATACCTCTATGTAAATAACTCTGGATGGATCTTTCGCATATCCTCCTCGGTCTCCCGAGGTAGTCTCCTGTCTTTGAATGATCTTTTGCCGAAAGGACTTTGACGAGGCAATGGTCTTATTCCTTAACTCCTTGACTCTACGGTATCTAAGATGCGCCACTAGGTCTCTCCTCAAATGTCATGTCGGCACAGCCTTAGATCTCCTGGGATCTGCTCCAATACATGTGAGGGATCGCACGTATTTCCTCGGCATAGACACGTGAAAGACGTCATGCACATTCTTGGGCTAACTGTGGTGAGTAAGGCGGTATGCCACGACCCAACTCGTCGTAAGATCTCGAAAGGTCCAATATACACAGGGACTAAGCTTTCCTTTATTTCCAAACCTCAACACCCCTTTCATAGGAGAAACTTTCAAGAATACATGCTCGCCCTCAAAGAACTCTAAGTCCTTTCGCCTCTTATGCATAACTTTTACTGTCGATGTGGTGTCGGTAACCTCTTCCAGAATGAGTTGGACTTTCTCTGCACATTCTTCCACTAACTCAGATTTCACCACGCGTCTTTCTCCTACATCACTCCAACATAAAGGTGACCGACAAGGTCTGCCATAAAGTGCCTCATATGGAGCCATCCCAATACTAGCGTGATGACTATTATTATAAGCAAATTCCACCAAAAGGAAATGATCTTCCCCGGCCTACCCTTCCAATCCATAACACGGGCTCGTAGCATATCCTCAATAGTCGGATGGTCCTCTCGCTCTGTCAGTACATTCCGAGGATGGAATCTTTGTGCTAAATTTCCGATCTCGACCCTAATGCCTCTTGCACGCTCTTCCGGTATTTTGAGGTAAATCGCGTATCTCGATCCGATATAATTGTCGAGGAACGCCATGTGGTGACGATCTCCTTAACATATAATTTCGCTAAGCTATCCACGGTCGATTTTGTCGATGGGAAGGAAATGAGCTTGAGACTTGGTCAACTTTGTCCACAACGACCCATATCATGTCGTGGCCGCTAGCCGGTCCTCGGAAGACACACAAACGAAGTCCATGGTAATATGGTCCCACTTCCACTCTGGAAGGTCCGGTGTACAGTAGTCGATGGGCCGATGCTCGGCCTTGACTGTGACGGAGTCAAACATCGTGCTACGCACTCTCCAACATCCTTTTTCATACCATTCCACCGAAATGCCTCTTGAGATCTGATACATCTTCGTACCCCGGGATGAATTGTATAAGGGGATTGGTGTGCTTCTTGAAGTAACTCGCGCTTCAATTCGTCATCTGCTGGTACTACCAACCTCCCCTTAAATCTAACTCCTCCATACGGTCCCCTCGAAAAATCTGTCTTATCGGTCGGATCTGTGTTTCCTTGTCTTTGCCACCTGTGCCTCTAAGATCCTGTCAAAGAACTTAGGCCAGGAGTCGTCAAATTGGCCATCATCACACCTTCCTACTCGGGGCATACGCGACATTAGCCTTCCCGGGATGGTGCTTGACTTATGGTGAAGTCGAAGTCATGAGATACTCCATCCATCTGCGGTGCCTCATATTCAATTCACTCGAGTAAAGAAGTACTTGAGGCTCTTGTGATCGGTGAATACCTCAAATCTCTCACCATAAAGATAATGTCTCCCGGGACTTCAACGCAAATACCACGGCTGCTAATTCCGGGTCATGTGTTGGGTAATTTACCTCATGTGTCTTCCATGCGACGCATAGGCAATTACCTTCCCATGTTGCATCAACACTTGCTCCTAATCCCTTGCCGGAGCGTCACAATAAACTACATAACCGCACGCCCCCGGATGGTAAGGTCAATACCAGGAGCATTAGTAAGTCTCCTCTTGAGCTCTTGGAAGCTCTCTTCGCAAGCCTCGGTCCATACAAATTGAGTGTCTTTCCTGGTCGGGGTGGTCAATGGTAATGCGATCTTAGAGAATCCCTCTATAAATCGACGATAATACCGCCAAACCGAGAAAAGCTGCGTATCTCGATCCTTGTCTTGGGCCTCTCCCGAGTGTAGTCGCCTCTACCTTTGTTGAATCCACGGCCACTCCATCTTTGGGATATGGCGTGGCTGAAAATGCACACAGTCACAGCCAAAAATCACACTTCTTGAACTTGGCATACAGCGTGTCGGACGAAGTGTGTCTAATACCGTGTGGAGATGCTCTCTGTGTGTCTCATGACTAGGCGAATAAATCAAGATGTCATCCACAAATACAATCACGAACTTATCCAAATAAGCTCGAAAAACACGGTTCATTAGATCCATGAACACGCGAGTGCGTTCGTCAATCAAACGGCATCACTAGGAACTCATAATGACCATAACGACTCCTAAAGGCGGTCTTCGAGATATCCTCTTCTCTAACCCTCGGTGATGATACACGACCTCAAATCAATCTTGGAGAACACTTGTGCCGATTGGAGCTGATCAAATAAATCATCTATGCGTGGCAAAGGTATCGGTTCTTTATAGTAACACCATTCAACAACAGATAGTCAATGCATAGTCTCGGTGATCCATCCTTTTTCTTCACGAGCAGATGGTGCTCCCCCATGGTGATCCACTCGGCACGATAAAGCCCTTTATCCAATAACTCTTGCAATTGTACCTGAAGTTCTCTCAACTCTGCTGAGCCATCCTATATGGTGCCTTAGAGATAGGCGATGTGCAGGCACCAAGTCAATGGTGAAGTCAATCTCCCTTTACTTGGCGGCAATCCTGGTAATTCCTCGGGAAATACGTCGGCAAAATCACGGACAACATCAATCTCGTCAAGGCCTGTGGCTGCTCCTTTTCCTCAACGGTCACATGTACGAGGAATGCGTTACACCCTCGTGCATAAAATCGTGCGCCTTCATAGCGAAATGATGCATGTACACACGATCTTTCCTACGGGAACACTATTTTACGGTTGCCCGGGTATAAGAAAAGTGACTTGCTTCTTTTCGGCGGTCTACCATAGCACCATAGTTGGCTAACCAATCCATCCCAAGAATAACATCATAGTCTACCATGTCTAATAAGATGAAGTACGTGTCCATACTCACGCTGATAATCTCTCTGGTATATCTCTAATATATTCTGTAGTCTCTCTGTCTCTCCCAGTGTCATAATATCTAATCCAAATGCTAGTTTGTGTACACATACATCCAGACAAGATGCAAAAATACATGATATAAAAGAGTGTGTAGACCACATTGTCCAAAAGAACTTTGGCATGTCTATGCGAGACTAGAAGAGTACCTTCTACGACCTGGTGTGATGCACATGCACAATGTCGATGAGATGGCAAATACTCGTCCCTGGCAGCTACGTGGTGCGTTAGTTGCCTACTGCTCCCATCTACTGTATGTCTCGCCCCTTAGGGCGATCCCCTTAATGAAATGGCCAACGTCTCCACGGTTGAAACACTTTTGTATGTTGTCTACGGTAAGGTGTATAGGGCTGTCTACGTGGTTGGGGCTGCCTCTAACGCGTGGTCGGTCGAATCTATTACACCCTCGCCCGGTGCCAACCCTTGCACCTATCACATCTCTTCCTCTCGGCGTCTCTCTTAAATTTGGCCTGTGGTGGATGACGATGCCCCAGCTGTGTGCATAGCACCAAATGGCCGCTTGCCCTTAAAGGGGCTGGAACGCACTCCCTCTATTCTGAGAGAGTTCTTCTCATGCATGGACGCCATATCAGCGGCATCTCGCACGAGTGGGTCGAGAAGAAATCACGCGATCTCTCGGCCAAGGAGTCAACCCATCCACAAATCGCTCGGTTGCCTGCGTATGTCCGAGGCCGGTGCGTGAGGTGCAAATCTCCTCGGTCGTGTAAATCGGTTCGAATCTTGCTGAACCGTCATATCTCTGCTCCCGGGAGTGGCGAACTCCTTCTTCATGGGCGCAATGCATGGGGTGGAAAATCTTGAGTGTCAAAAGCACCTGTTTAAAGGCTGCCCATGTCATCGTCTCGGTCGGATCCGTCGGGTGAGTGTGAAAGTCTGCCACCGAAGCTTCGGCCTCACCTTTCGGCGGGTAGGAGGCTACTCTAACTTGATCATCTGGTGAGATCTTCATAGCGTCGAATGTCCTCTCCGCCTCGAATAACCATCGCTCGGCCTCCTCGTGTTACCATCGCCATAAAAGGGTTTCACCATCTTTGAAACCTTTCAATAATTTGTCGGTCTTCTTAGAGTCACTCGTAGCATCACCCTCAGTGGCTCACAGGTGCGATGGTTCTGTCTTGGTTGTGAGGGTGAGCCCCGAAGAAACCATGGGTGCCACTTTAGGTGGTGGAATAGGGGCTAGGGTTAGGCTGCGTCGGCAATGTTGTCCTAACCTGTTTGTATAAGTGGTGACGAGTCCCGACATTAACCGATTCAATAACTCGGCATCTCGATCCCCTTGATCGAGGACTCGGCGAGGTGGAGCCATGGGTGTAAGGGGTAGACCTTGTCCTTCTCAGGAGCCATCTATCAAAATTTTACATGTCACTTAAGTGTAAGTTCCTCTCTCATCGTTTCTCTCTCTACAACTATTATGGTGTTATTCACATATAAATGGACATTCACAAGGATTATGATGGACTAGGCGGGCTCACGATACCAACTTTGTAACACCTAGGATTTTTAAGACAAATTTTTTTTTTTTTATGGCAATTTAAATAAGAACATTTGGGATCCCATGAGAAAAGATTTATTTAACATGTTACTAAACCTATCTTAAAACTCAGGGTGTTAATTTTTCCTTTCTCACGATATGACGTATACGTAATTTAAACATAAATAAATGATCCGCGTATAAATCAACGTCAAATAAATAGGCGCCTTTATTTTAAATCAAATAAACATCAAAAGACGAGTAATAATATGGCCCGAGGGTCTATCCATCATAACATCCCATATAAATGTCCAATATATGTCCAAAGATCTAAATCACATCCAAATATAAAGTATCATGCAGTCCATAATAAAATTCAAATGATAATCCACTCTAATGACTCACATTACTTTCTAAAGCTATAGGGAAACTAGTCTTGACGGCTCTCAAGGTTTATCAGCAGCTTTTCCTTTCTGGTGTCGCTCGAGATCTAAGGCATTGCCAAAACAAAGCAATGCCTCGGCAAAAACTATCGCTTGTGTAGGTACATAGACAATTAATGTAATAAATGCAAGAAATAATGAACAATACGATGAAAAATCTAACATTTATGAAGATAGTGATATCATAATGCCATGTTCAATAAATGCCAATTTATTCCATATGCTTTAAAACATGAAATTCACGGAGTTAAAACATGACATGAATCAATAACATGGAGCATACAACAAGAATAAGGGCACCCTAAGGTAATGGGTCCCACCACATCGCACTAACATCCCACGATCAGGAGTACACATAGTCAACCTGCGAGTGTCGTCACACGAGGCATACCATCTATAACCATGCTCATCATACATGCACACATATGAGAATATGGGCCATCATCTTTGCCGGTGGCAACCCTCCATGGGTATCAACCACCGCCGCTCCCGTCGACAAGCAACGGGAGACTTAACGTCTGTCCCCATGGAAAAGGCTCGGAGCCGTAGTGTGGACTATCCATGTTGCAAACCCTACGAATGCCATCTATGGGCGAGGTGTCTATCATATCACAAACTCATCACATCATAATCTCGGAAGGTGGGTGGCCGGCCTATCCCTCACAGCATGGCCTTGCAGGCGAGAACACCGTCATCAAATATAAAACACGGAAATCATATGTATATGCTAAAACTCAAAGAGCACTTATAGCTTGAAATCCCCAAGACATGCCCCTCATCCTACGGGGTTAGCCTATAAAAGGACAACTACTAAGCCTCATACTCATTTCCATGTAAATCCATGCATTTTCTATATATATAATAAGAAATAAATCTCTAATTAAGCATAACTAATTAACATCATGCTTGTAAAGCATTTTAAATAAGTTTATTCGGTAAAAGAATTCAATTTGGAATAATCATCATGTCACCTTGATATCGCATGAAATCCATGGTAAATAAAAATACGCGATTTAAAACACAATCACACATGATGCTATGTTTAAACATGGTTTAAAATCAAGTCAAAACATTAGTTGTAGTCACCTACCTCGGTGTGAGATCACTAGCTTGCGATAACTCCCTTTAATTGGTATATTCAAGTGCACTGTACATGTCACATCACTATTTAAAAAATTTTCTAAATAAAAAGTGGTCATTTCTAAGTTTTTAAGTTAAAACTAGGTCAGCGTCGTCAATACGGTCACAACGCCTCTTCGGATCGTGATTTGGACCTCTCTAGCTCCCAAAAATCAAGTTTTAATGAAAGCTACGCAAAAAGAGGGCACTCTTGGGACCACCATAAGGTGGTTTTAAACCGGCGGCACCCTTGCCTCTCGGTTTATACCGGACGTACTCTGGCGCACGGGAGACGCACGGCGTCGCGCAGGCACGCGCACGGGACGCGCGCGCCCGCGTCTTCGGCTGCCGTGGCGCACGCGCGCGTGCGTCACGGTCGCCCGCTGTGCCGCGTCCGGTCCCACGCGACGGCCAACGGCGGGGCGTCCGCACGCGCGCGGTCGCCGCGCACGCGTGCGGCCGACGTCGTCCTGCTGTGCGTCCGCTGTGCGTCATGGCGTCGGCCAAGGCGCGGCGCGTTGACAACGCCGGAAGAGACGGCCGGATTCCGGTCGCCTCCGGCTACGAGCTCCGTTTTGCGCGCTTTTTGCGCCATTTTCTTCAGAATTCTCTCTAGAATCCATTTATGCCCTCCTTTCGCACTAATTTTCTCAAAAACCATGGTTTTTAAATGATTTTTTCCAAGTTCCTAAAAACTTTCTAGGTCTTGGTTTTGAGTTTTACGGCAATTCCACCGTTGGATCACTCCCAAATTTAAAGGGTTTGCTCTTGGGTGTCTTGTGCACTAGTTGGACGGTGCGATTTCCAAACGGACAACGTTTGGTCTATGAAATCACGCTCCAACGGTGGCGTGCACAAAACCCAAAAATCCAATTTTTTCCTAATTTTTAAATGGTTTTCTAATTAATTTTCTAATTAATAAATACATAAAAACATAGGTTTTGAGGCTTACCTTGCACCTGGCCGGAGTTGCTCGTGTTGCCGGGGCTCCACTCGCCGGAAAATTCAAGTTTTTACGAGCTAGGGTTTTGCGTAAATACTCGAGAAAGCGGCTCGAAAGTGGAGCGTTTTGGCGGCTGGGGAGGGTAGATATAGGCACAGAGTCCCGGGGGAAGAGAACCTCTTCCATTCACGCCTCTTTCCACGTCTCTCCGGCGATTTTTCCGGCCTTTGGTAGAGACGTGTGGAAGAAAACGGGGTGCAGTATCAATTTGGGCCTGTGTTACACGTTTACGTCAAAGACCATTTTGCCCTTACAACTTTGACGGCTCATAACTCCCTCGTTTGAGCTCCGTTTCTCGCGTTCTTGGTGGCGTTGGATTCGTATCGACGAGCACTTTCTAATTATTATGTTTTCAGGAAATAATTTCATCCATAAATTTTTATTTTAATTTATTTAATAATTTCTTATTTTTATCTTAAAAATTAAGGATATTACATGGAAGTTTGAACCTAAATGTAGCATTACATTTTAGATCTTTTCTTTTCTTTTTTTGGTTACAAAGAATTAGAATGCGAGTAGCAATTACTATATTATAGCAAGTGTTAGGTTTGTGAATAAAACAATTTGGAAAAAAAGTTATAAGCATTGCCATCTTGCACTATTCCAATTCTAAGGCCAAGGCAGTTGATCCTCTACCAGATCCACCAGATAACTTTTATGACCAGACATTTATATTAGAAAGCTTTTCTTTCTCTTTAATTTTGTGTTCTTATTGCTCTTTACTTTTTCTCTTATTGAAACTATGTAATTCTAATTATCCTTCATGGATGTTTTACCATTCAATGTGAGACCAGCAATGAATCTTGGTCTACTTGGCATGTAAACTTGTTAAGTGGACTTGAACAAGTTTGGTGTTTTGTAATCTGAGATGTTGTATTAATGATTTTTTCTAGCCCTCATGAATTGGTTGGAGTATTGAAACCCCATAGCTACTTATCTTCTTTAAGCAATAACTGGTAAGGACATTTCTATGGAGTTTACAGCATGCATCACCTATAACCACAAATCCTAATGACCCAAAATCAATCCAAATCAAAGGAATCTATGTGCCCTTTTCAAGTGACAAAGAAAAAAAAAAAGGGATAAAAACATAGAACCAAAACATGTTACAATTAGTATGAATACATGTCATTTATAGGTATTCCATAAGTTTATGCCAAAAAATTTATTGCAAATCTACAATCCAAACTACTCGTGTAGGCCAGTCAATAGGCTATATACCAAATATTAGAAATTTTTTTGGTTAAAAAAACAAAACTCAATTTGAATCATATATGAACATGCACCCCATAGAAAAATATATACAAAACATTTCTATAATGCAATGTTTGCTACAATAGAGTTTCACAATGAAACAAGTCTCAAATTTAATAGAGATAGACATCTAATACAGATCAAGATTCAATGACTCAAAAACATTCAAGAAAATAAGGAGTAACATGCTCAACACCATGAGTTAATTGAAACACTAATCATGCTTGAAAGATCATTGAGATACTCTTGCAAAATAAATATGTTATAAACTAAAGACTCATCCATTCATACCATTTTCTCATATCAAAATACATGCATAATTCGTAACATAAGTTGGAAGTCTAAGCTAGTTTAGACAAGTTCCTTAACAATGCCCTACCTAGCTGACGGACCTGTTCTTCTACAATCTTTTTGTCCAAAACGGAAAATCTGAGAAGAATGCTCCCAATGAAATCTCCTTCCTCCTCCTCCTCCTCCTCCTCTCTCTCTCTCTCTCTCTCTCTCTCTCTCTCTCTCTCTCTCTCTCTCTCTCTCTCTCTCTCTCTCTCTCTCTCTCTCTCTCTCTCTCTCTCGTATTTGCCTTTTTCATTCTCAACCTAGCCTATTTTATATTTGGTCTCTTTATTATTTTATTAGACTTTCATCTATAGTTCTTTTCCTCATTCTCTAACATCCATTATTTTGACCTTATCCATTCTTTATCATGTATCATGATTCTTTCCTATTCCATGATCCCTAGATCTTAATCTTATTCTTTTTCCTAAATTTGTCTAATCCTAGCCTTTCATCTTGTCATGTTTTAGATCATATTCTAGGTTGACTTTCCTATTTTTTCACACTAAATTTTCTCAAAAAATCAAATTAGTATGTAATTTCAATGATTTGATCACTAGTCTCAAGTTATTAGTGCCCACCCCACAACCAATCCAACTAGCTTGCTTATGATTATAGCTTTGTGAAAATAAACATTTATATTATCAAAATTTGGGGTATTACAGCAGGCTCCCCATGGGCAATTTTTATGAAGCAGTCCTCATACCAAGCAGGAAGTTGACTCCCATTCCAAGAGCTAACTCCCACACCCATAAATTTCAAATTCAATTTTTTAACTTTAAACATTTTTAATATTTTGAAATTTGAAATATTGAGCTTGCCTTCTATGTGCCCCCATTCCTTTGGTTGTAAAACATCATTTTCAAAATACTCAACATTGAAATTGCTTTTCTAATGGAATTAGAGTTTACCAACAACCATTTGGCTACTTTGGTCAAAGTTTAGGCTTCTCTAACAACTCTTTCAACATCCAATGGGGAGAAGACATTTGACTTACAACTATATGATATTCCAATCAAAGGATAGAAAGCTCACAACAACTATATTTGAAAAGTTGTATAAAAGTTTTACTTTGAAGAGGAAGATGTTAGAGAACAACAAGCAAGCAGAGGAAAATATATATATATATTATTCAATGGAAGCAATTAAAACTCAAGCTCAAGCTCTTAAAGAAGATCCTTTTATAGTGATTCAAGCTAAAATTCTTCCAATTTTTTGTGATTCATTTCCCCTCATATTCTTTTGCAGGTTAATGTTCTTTATTTCAAGAGGAACTCTATTTCTTTTATTCCATTCTTTCTTCTTACTAGAGAAGGGGATTTCTTTAGAGATTTTTTGTAAAAGAGATTGAGATTTTGTAAGTACTCAATCTTGTGTGCTTAAGTAATATATTTACGTAGAGTGTAAAATCTCACAATAATTAGTGGAAACTAAAAAGGAATAACCTTAGGGGACCCAAGGAAGGGATATCCTTGAGAGAGAGGAAGTACGCGCTAAATAGACTAGCTAAACGTCTATGAATCCTTGTGTCTTTACCTTGTGATTGTTTCTTATTGTGCTTGGTTTATTCTTATTTTGATTCACAAAGTTCATATTTAAATCTATCTTGTTTTCATTGTCTCCACTAAGTGTTTGATAAAATACTTGTGTTCTTTGTTCTTGAAAATTTTCACATTGTAAACTCATTATTTTGCATCTTCTTTGTATCTAGAAAAAAGTTTATGAATAATCTTTTTTATCATTCTTCTCACAACCCATTATCCATCCTTTTGATTGCTTTCAAAGTATTTGACAAATTACATTTTAGTACCTTTTGATACTAAAATACCTAAAACCTTCAAACTTACTTTAGATTAAATTTATAGGCAAAATTTTTTTAAGTTTTGTATTTGGGCCCAATTCATCCCTACCCTCTTGAGACCATCACTAACATGAAGGAGGAAGGAGGGCCGACAATACAAGATCCATGACAAACTCAAACTACGAGAAGGAGAAGATAAGAAAAAAACACAACAACCCTGAAAAAACTTAAAAACTCAACTAATTAGTTTGACTGACTTAACAAAATCGAGAGAGAGAGAGAGAGAGAGAGAGAGAGAGAGAGAGAGAGAGAGAGAGAGAGAGAGAGAGAGAGAGAGAGAGAGAGAGAGAGAGAGCAAACTCATCCAAGACTAACCATGAAGTTAATACTAACAAAAAAGGGGGGAAAATAGTCAAAGTAAGGAACTAGCAAAAAAATAACTGCAAGTATGGTGAAAATGAAAAAGCATCCAAAAATGACCAAGAAAGATATGGAATCAATGACAAAAAAAATTTAGAAAATAATAAATGGAAGGATAAAAAAAACTATGATAGATAATGTACACCCCAAATAGTTAAAGAAATAACCCTAAGCATAAAAGTAAAGAAAACAAATAAGCAGTTGAAGGATAGCTTAAGCAAAAACACAATATCCAATGAAGAGAAATGCTAGAAGAGATGGCCATGGAAGATGAGAACAACAATAATTATAGTGAGAAACTAGGAGAACATGATGAAGGGAAACAATGAAGCCGATCCCAAAAGATCAACTGGAAGATCATCATCATAAAAGGAAAAAGCACAGAGTGAAGGAAAGAAGTGACTTTGATTGCGAAGAAACTGCAAAAGTTAGAATTAATCGAGCATTGGAAATCAGTAAGGAAATTAATAAGATATTCAAAGAGAATTCCAATGGTAATGTTAAAATGATAGGTTTTCAACTAAAGCGAGTGGATTGATTTACTTAGGAGGCAACCTATGAGGACAAGGAACATGTTAAAACCCACCCCTAGATGGATGGGCTTCACCCCAAAATGCCTGAAACCCCAACTGAAAAGAAGTAGAAAAAGATAATGAAGAAGAAGACCATAGTATTTTTAACTAGAGAGGTTGACTTTTGTTCATTACTTCTTCATTCAAATTAAAATTGTTGAAAAAGTACCTGAGGCTCGATGAGATGATTTAGTGGCTACACAAAATTGTTAAAGTCATCCATAAGATGACTTAGTGGCTTCATCCAACGCAAAATTGCTAAAGTCATTCATGATTAGTTCCTAGCAGCTATGCAAACAAAACCTAGAAAGAGATATCAGGAGCTAAATGCGTGGAGGGAAACAATTCAATCTTCTCTTGTTCACTACATGCATGCACATAAGATGTATGAAATGAAGATTCTTTCATGATAGTAAACAAGAAACAAGCTCTACCCAAACTATGATTCCAAATGGAAGTTCTGAATTGGAATAGTAGGTACATATGAAGTTCTATAGGACTCTCAAGCCCATAATCTCAAACTAAAAAGCATAAATGGTGTTAATTTCAAAAACTAGAATCCCAAATGTTTCTAATACTATAATTACCTCTAAATTTCAAAATTTACTCAAAAAGAGTTGTTGTCTCAGCAAGAGACCTATTAAGGGGTTGCTTCTTATGTGGGATCACTACAAATTACTGTGGAGATGATATCACATAATCATTAAGCAATTCCAACATTTAGAGCCAGATACAATCAAAGAAACCCTTTTATTATCTCTAATGTGTATACAATTCACATGAATTTACATAATAAGAAATTATCTTATCTTTATCCATGGATTGTGATGGGTGCTTTCAATTGTATGCTGTTATAGATGAGAAACTTGAGGGAAGGCCTACAAGCCAATAGGAAACTTAAGGAACTTATTGGCAGTATCAACTCCTTGAGCCAGTGAATAGAGATTGGTTTGACAACTTCAATCTCATTGCTTTGCCCTATATTGCCAATGATTATTCTCCTTCTCTTTTGATCATTGATTATTCTTTCAAAGAAAAAGAAAGAATGCACCTTAGGTTTGAAAATGTGTGGTACGTGAATGAAAAATTCAAAGATATTGTTAAATCTAACTGGAAAAATGACAAAGTTATTTCTGATGATTATAATAAAAAAATTATAAGCTCAAGAACTTTAAAATAGTCTTAGGCAAATAGAATAGGAAAACCTTCGGAGTTGTGAAAGACCAAATAGATTATCTCAAAAATAAGATTAGTGAACTTCAATTTACTCAAGATATCTAGATCAATGAGAAGGAAGAAAGACATTTTTCAACCCTCTAGCAACTTTATACAATCCACAAAAGATAAGAGATCCAATGGAAGGTAAAGATCCAGATACATTTGGACCTCCTTGGGGAACTCAAACACCAAGTCTTTTCACTCCACAAGAGCTAAAAGATTTAAAAATTGTATTTAATCTATCAAGGATTATAGAGGAGTTACTCATAAGGGCCAAAAACTTATTGATAAGGCCTTCATATATCACTTCAATGAGTTTTACGATGCACCAGAACCATCGGCATCATTTGAACTCATAAAAAAAATGAATCTCAAACTTACTAAGGATCAAAAAATTGAAATCTATCACCCTATCGCTGTTGATAAGTGCAAATCTGCCCTCCTTAGCTTGGAACCTATTAAAGCACCATGTCCTAATAGGACATTCTACCAAAGAATTAAGAGATCCTTGGTGAAGAAATGACTAACATATTCTCTACAACATTTTGCACAGGATACATTCCTAATGAAATCAATCAAACGTTTACAACCCTTATCCCAAAATCCATAAATTTGAAACCATTGACAATTATAGACACATTATATGCAATGTCAACTACAAGATTCTAACTAAAGTTCTTATTAAAATTAGACCATTCCTTAAATACCTTGTGGACCCAATCCAAAGTGCATTTGTTCCTAAAGGACAAATTCAAGACAACATTCTTGTGAATTATCAGATACTCAATAACTTATAGTAGCATGACTCTTAGGATTGACACTACTAAAGCTTATGATAGTCTCAAGTGGGACTTCATCAAAGAAACCCCGAAAGCCCTCAACTCCCTTGTCAGCTAGGTAACCCCTTACCATGAATTGCATAACCACTTCTACCATGGTAGGTCTCATCAATTGCTACCCAATAGATTGGTTCAAACCTTACACAGAAATATATTAGGAAGGCCCTCTATCTCCCAACATTTTTGTATTTTGTGCTCAAATCCTTTCACCAACTTTTGAGAATGATGTGACTAACATAAAAATATCTTCGAAGTGTAGACAACATATTGACCACACATTGATCATCACAAGTTAAATAAAAGAAACTCTAATGATGACAAGTTTTAATTTTCTCCTAGATACTTCATTTATCTAGTATTCCAAAGGAAATTCAATCAAAAGGCATTACAAATACAAAAGATTGGAGAATACAAAACAAGGATAAAAAGGCCATTTTATCATATGACCCTTATCATGGGACTGTGTGACCCATGCTCAGCCACTGCAAGACAAGAATATGTGTGTTCTTTGGAAGAATCTAGGGGCAGCCACATGACCTCATTCATGAACTACAATCGCACAACCCAGAGGCCTAACACATATGTTCCCTTCTATAAGATGACTGAAGCAACTAAATGCTGACATATGCATGCAACTTTGTGATTGTTGTCCAATATATGACCCCATATAATTGTAATAAGAATTAAGTATTGCAATTTGATTTTTTGGAGTTATCTCTTGGAATACTATATAAGGGGGTGCCTTCCCAAGAGCAAAGGTAAGCAACTCCTATGGTAAGAATGCTTCATTCTTGAAAACCTATCTCATAAATGTTTCAAAACTCTATTAAGGAGTGAAAGAGTAATTATCTTACTAGAGCATTACTTGAAGGGAGCTCAATGTAAACTTCTTATAAGGAGTCTCTTTAGAGCATTCTATTGGTCTTTGAAAAATTATATGATTTTTGTTCTTTTGTTTTCTTCTTGTTTATCTTTTGCATAGTTAGGTATAATTTCTCTCCATTTTCTTGATTAGTTTCCAATTTTCCTACATACACTAGTCTTTTAGGATAGCTTTGGAATATAAAATAGTTTTTTAGGATAGTTTCTTGCTTCATAATCTAATTACTAGCTTATTATAGTAAAATAGTAGATAGTAGCATCCTCTAGAAGAGAGGAGGGTAAAGGAGTAAAACTCTCTCAAGGACCCTCTCTATTCTCTAGCCTTGATAGAAGGGCTCCCTACTCTTATAGTAGGAGGGATCTCTAGCGCATGACATAAGAGGCCTTATTTTTCATGCACTCCAATTATTTGTAGAATTGTGTCATTTCAAGACTAGCTAAGAGTCTTCCTAGACTCCAATAGTAGGAGGAACCTTTTATAGTATTTGGCATAAGAGTCTTTACATTTATTACATCTTTCATGTTTGTAATATTGCAGTGACTAGAATAGAGTAGATTTTCAAGCATGCATATTTAAACATTTACATCTACCAAGTGTTTGATGGAAGGCCAAACTCACACTAGTCATGTATGGAAGTTAGTGTAATCCAAATATTTGACATAATGTCTCATTCATGCTGCCATAAGCATATCATAATTTATTCATTTAGTTTATAAACCACTTTTATATATGTGAGCCTAGATGTTTATTCAAGGCACTAAATGGGGACCAACTCTTTACCAAGTAGGGATTGTGCTAAAACCTTCCAACCACATAACCATGCAATGAATGCATTCTTTGAATGTTAAGGTCCTAGAATCTAACTTTCTAGGTGGCAAATCTAAACATATCAAAGAGGATGAAGCACCATATTCATAATGCTTAACTTTGTAGCAAATACCACACAGCTAATACATGAAAATAATCACAAGAAAAGCCCATGATGATAGAGGGAAACCCCCACCCCACTGGGTTCCTAGCACCCACATGAAGGATTCCCTCTTTTTTCTCCCTTTTTCTTTATATATGATCTTATCGTCTATGAGGCTTGCTTTGGCAATTGTCTCATGATTAGGAATATCATGGATCAATTTAGCGAAGAAGCAAGTTTGGTCATTAGCCCAACCAAATCAACTCTTGAAATCTCTACTAATATCCATAAGTCACATGTCAAGAAAATTTTGAAAATGCATGTTGTAAAGAACACAAAAGACAACTACTTAAGATTACCATGCATAAAGAGTATAACTATAGATAGTGATTTCAACTCTTTGATCCACAAAATTAGTTCCAACCTTAGTGCATGTAAAAGATCCCTTCTAAGGCTAGAAGAACTTGCGTAATAAATATCTTACTGCTAGAATTCCATACTATACCATGATGCCCTTCCATTATCCAAGAAAATTGTTATGTAATGTGAAAAAATTCAAAGATCTTTTATTTGAAAACAATGAAAATCAAACAAAAGAATCCACCTCGTCACTTGGAATGGAATCTTCAACCTTAAATGTGATGGATGAATATGCCTTAAAAAACTTAAACAGATGAATAGAGCATTCATGAAGAAACTTGGGTAATTGATTAGTCTTGAATTGCCTTACCTCTCTTTGAATGCAATTTGTCAAAGCTAAATACCTGAAAAAAGAACACTTCCTTGAAACCCACTGCAAAACATCTCACTCTCATGTGTGGAAATCCATTCTTAAAGCTAGAGAAATCATAACTAGAAAAATAAAAAGTGGGGGATGGAAATTCTTTCAGACTTCAGTTTAGCAATTTGGTGGATAGCAACTTTTCTACATGCTCTTCAATTTGAATTCCTTGATGGATATGTCAATCTTATTTATAAGGTTATGATATCATTGACCCACTAGTCACAAATGAAAGAAGGATGAGATCATTAGTAGATGGCAGCTTGACATTGCCAAGAAGATTATTAGAATTAGACTACCCCATAGTCACAAGTGATATACTATTTTTGAAATGCTAGTAAAAGTGGTCATTTCAAACTGAAATCTTCTTACTTACTTACTTTCTTCTTCTTTTTTTAATATAGATACTTTCTTTCTTCTTCTTTTTTTAATATAAATACTTTCTTTCTTCTTCTTCTTTTAATACAGATACACACACTCATGCACGATCTCGAACCCTGATCACCTGAGTGTGAGACTCCTTGCGTTGCTACCCTGCTTAAAAGGTTTTGGTGCTGAAATTTGCCTATTTCTTATCTAGGAACTCTACTAGTGAAATAGAAATGACATGGAAATGACTATGGCAAATCAAATGCCAACCTAATACTAAATCTTTAATGTAGCTTCTTCTCCACTATAGGATCACAACCTACTCAGTTCTAGGTAATTCATCTTTGTGCCCAAGACGCAATACTGATATCAAAACTCCCTTTCATGCTATTTTCATTTGCAATTCCATTAGACAAAATGAGGATAATTAAGAAATGAATTTAACACTTCTAATTACTTCTTGCAATTGTAATACTTCTGCTTTCAATGACTTTCTACAAAGCTCCAAAAAACGGTAGGGGGCATGACCTATTGGTTAATTCCTTCTGCACTTTGCACGGATTATTTGGAAGGAAAGAAATGAATGGGTTCATAATAAGAAATGGCGCAACCAAAGTAGAATGTGAGTGATGCTGAAATTTTCAGTTATTGAATCATGCAACAGCATCAACTCCTAGCCAAATTTCATCCTAAAGACAAAGGCCTTATGGAGAAGTGGAAACTAGCCAACATCTCTCAACACATCACCAGAACCATTTGGGTGAAGTGTGAGCCACCTGAAGAGAAGCAATACATGCTTAACTTCAATGAGGCAACTAAAGGCAACCTGACGAAGTTGAGCTGTTGGAGTTATCAGAGACCACTTTGGAAGATTCACTATTGGGTACAACATTTCCTTGTTTGAACAAAGTAATGCTGTAGCAGAATGGACTGCTCTCATTGAGGTTATCACTCTGGCTAAAAACTTACTAATTCCATTTATTGTTGTGAAAGGGGACTCACAGATAGTAGTAACTATGAGTGTCAAGGAGAAGTTACCTTCATTGAAGAATCATTGGCACCAAAGAAGGATTGGAATCTTATGAATCAATGGGGGAATGTCAAAGTAAGCTATGTATTTGGAGGAGTTGGGTGGCAGATCTTTTTGCAAATAGGGTAGTGAAGATGAAAAAAGGATGAAATATGGGTTGTGGCCCCACCTGAATTTTGCAAGGAGCTCCATTAACTTGACCATATAGGCATTCCAGTGATGAATACTACTTTCTAAATCTATTCTTTTTCATTTTTTATTACTTGCATGTTTTCTCTATGAATCAATATATAAAAAAGAGCAGCCCCAGTGCACAAGCTCCTGCCTATGCGGGGTCTGGGGAAGGGACAGGCCACAATGGCCTAAAGTAGGTAGCCTTACCTTACATTTTTGCAAGAGGCTAATTCCACGCCTTAAATCCATGACCTCAAAGTCACATGACGACAACTTTTACCGTTGCACCAAGGCTCTCCTCCCTATCGAATCAATATGTGTGTGTGTGTCTATATATATATATGAAAATTATGGAGAGCTAAAACTCCTTTTTCGCTTCTACTAATTGCCATGCAATTCTTACCAATGAAACAAAACCGTAAGTAGAACACTTGCTTGCTTAATGGAGAAGTAAAAATTAGCAAGTATACTAGACACTTTCTATTGAGATGGTTGTCATATTAAGATGAGCAAATACTTGCAATCTCTGCAAGAGGCATTCAGTTCCTATACAATTTGCCATGAGATATTTCTATTAGGGATTTATGCTTTCCTTGAACCAATGCCAAGAAAAATGCAGCATAACACACAACTTTCAAGCAAAAAAGGTGCCCCGTAGCAGTCATTGACTTGTACGTCGCCCTTCAGTAAGCAAGTGCATTTTTGCTTTGAGTTTCATATTTGGAAGCTGATCCATATGGTGCCAAAACTAATGAGGACCTCTAAACATACTTTAAAACAATTTTCATTTTTGGGTCAAGATGACTGATCATAAAATATTCTTAATTAAATAAAAGCATAATTAGGGATAAAATAAAAATCCCACTCTAAGAAGGAAAAATTATTTGCTTAACTAAGGAGATATCCACCCACAAAGCCTACATGCCACAGTTGTATTAAGGAGAAAAAGGAAATTCCAGCCAGCCCAACCTCATTACTCACGTGTTATGCCATTATTTTGCTACGGACATGGAAGGACTAGCCAGCCAGACCAACCTCATTACTCAAACGTTATAATATGATAATACTGTAAATCCGCATTTTCAGCCAAATTGAGTCTTCTACTTTACGTGATCCTTTCAGCAATCTTTACAATCTTCTTGAATAAATAATACAACTTAATGTAATATATGTCAATATTTAATTATTTATTTGCACTATTATTTTATGACAATTCTAGTGATTTTAGTACGAGTGGAACTCGCCATAGTTGGATGAGAACTCATTCTCTCGTTGACGCGCAGAGACTTGCCAAGATTTCTGTTCCTACAGTGCGCTTGCCTGTTGCTGAGGGAATAATAAAGAAAAAAAGTACTGGTAGGTGTGGACGCTCTTGAACGTGAGAGAAAGTTGCAGATCTCATTTTTTCATCCATGGTGAATTTCTTTTGAAGATTTAAGTTGTTCGTATAAAAAATGGGCAATCAGTAGAAATCAATGCATTTGGATGATCTTAATTAATTATTTTAAGTCCATAAAAAAATAAATAATCATTTTTTTTCCTCAAAAATACACAGGTTGTTCCAAGACCAATCCTATTCTAATTGCTTTTTTTGACCCATCAGAACGAGATTCACTTGATTGATACGTGAAAAAAGTTTCACGTGTGTGAAAAAGGCTTGCTCCTTTCCTCATGCTCAATGTTGTAGAGTTTTGTTTTTGCCCTTTAGTCCTTGTGGATCACTTGTACATGGTGTCTGCGCCTGGCTTGTAACCTAATCTGCCCATGTGTGGGTCAAGCCATAAACTCCTTGATAAGAAACTGGTGAATCTAACCACTATTCTCTGGGCTGAAAAGTTGAACGCATGGTTCAAAAAGCTTTTAAGGTAATGAAATCTTAAATTAAGAATAAATAAGTGGATTAGAGAAAGATACAAAGCCGTTTAGTGCAATTGGTTGCGGCGGGCATTTTTGCTTGGTTGGAGGTTCGAGGTAGAAATTTCTTTTGTTGGAGAGATTTTTAGTATATTTATAAATAAAGAGAGTAGGTTACTATGTAGTTGAGTGCATGGTTTAAAAAGCTTTTAAGGTAGTGGAATCTTAAACTAACTAAAAAACTGTTTGGTGCAATTGGTTGCAGCAACAAGGCGCTTTTGCTTGTCTGGAGGTTCGAGGTAGAATTTTCCGTTGTTGGGGAGATTTTTAGTATATTTAGAGATCAAGCAAGTAGGTTACTCGGTAGTTGGTTCGTAAAATGTAGCACCACTTTTTTTTTCTAAAGTTCGACATGCACACCTCATGCACAACCTCAACCTTTCTCGCCTAGGTGAAAGACTCCTTGTGCCACTGCATTAGAAACTTTTGGTCTGTGAGGCCTGCATTTAAGTGGGAACAAAATGCAACTTGGATTTCTAAAGTGTGTTTGAAGTTTTATCGTGGTTGGATTTGTAAACAAAATTTCTATAACGGGACAACTTTAACAATGATCCAGCTACAGTAAGGCCTTAGAAATGAATGGTTTGGATCATTGAAAAGGGAGCATCGCTCTTTTAAATGGTTTGGATCATTGAAAAGGGAGCATCGCTCTTTTAAATGGTTTGGATCATTGAAAAAGGGGCATCGCTCGTACTTCTGCCTCATACTTAGCTTGCCTTAGAAAAATATGCATATGTATCATCCGAAAACTATTTTAAGGGAGTCTGACTATTAATAATGAAAGAAATATACTTTTTATGCCCACGTAAGAAAATATACCTATAGATACATGCTAATAAACTTGTATATGGTCCATAGCCAACCCACGGGGCTTTGGTCCATGCCAAATGATGTTTTCATCAGCATCTTATAATTCATGAGAAACAAAGGGTTTGCATTGGAATGTCCCATCGAGATAATCATTATTGCCAGGATAGCCTTGTTGTTATTTACCAAATTATTGTATTGGAACATGCTCACATGTTACATAAAAGGCAGCCCCAAGCGGGGTACGGAGAAGGGGTGGACCACAAGGGCCTAAAGTATTTCTTTTGAGTGACTTAGCCAATGCACTCTTTTTCTTTTTTCTTTCTTTCTTTCCTTTTTTTTTCTTTTTTAATTCAAGTCCTACTACTAAGCAAAAGCAGGATACTTTCTAGATAAAAAATAAGTATACTTTTTGTGTCATGATGAAAATGTATGTGTAGATTCGTACCAATAAACTTGCATACCATCAACAACTAAACTATGTAATTCTGGTCTTGTATCAGTTAAATATTTTATGAGTAGAAAATATCTATAAAAAACCAATGGCTTATAATTTTTTGGAAAAACACTTAATCAAAGCTTCTTGGATAAAGGGTCTAAGATTGTTAAATCAAGAAAAAATTAGTGTCATGGAAACGATGAATGGTCTTCTTATTATTAGCCAATATAATAGTTTGATTATGCCAACATGACACGGGAGCCTCAGAAAGTATATTTCTTCCTTGAGCAAGCAAGTGTACTTCTAAAGAGCTTCTTTTTTTTTCCTCAAAAAGTGTTGTTTGATATCCTCCCATTTTGAGGGAAAATGATATAAAAGGCTTTTTAGCAACCCTCCTGTGAGGATGGTGCTTGTACTATATAAATCAGACAAAATTCAATTGCTTTTGACTCACTTTAACTATGTTGCCATAACAGGAAGATTTAATATATCCTTCTAGATCCTTCTAGTTTGGTTGCCTAACATCATTTTGGCCTAGTTACTCCCATAGGTGGAGATAATGTGGTGTGAAGGGGAACAATTGCCCCTTAACCCTCCTAAATTTTGAAAGTCCAATGAATCCCTATAGGTATAGATGCTACCCCGCGAGCAGTTTTCAAAGATTTGAGCTCCTTATCATGTTCAACATGCAAAAATTAAGTAGTCCTCTAGAAATCATTGCCATCAGAACAATCCTAGCCAATCATTTTAGGTCTTTGAAAAATGAAATAGAAGTGAATGGTCTTGATTTTTTACTCAAACAAACATAGTCTAAAATCATTCTATAGTTATTAATTTTGATTTCTAACCAATTCCAAATAGCACGAATAGCTTAGATCTATAAAAAATAATCATCACGATTAAGAGAAGACAATTTATACTTCTTAGGACACTTGAAAGCATCTATGTGTGCTGGAACTCAACCAAATAACTTCTACAAGCATTGTTTTCAAGATTCCCCATAGGTCTACATGCTTTGAAGTGAGAATAAGTCCCCATCCTCTTTTCATACATGATTTTTTACTTCTTCTTCTTCTTTTTTAAGATGTAACCTATGCACAGTATTTTCCATACCAAAATAGTAACCAAATATCAATCAATGCATTTGAATGATGCTAACTACTTGTTTTGGACCTTTGAAAAAATTAATAAAAATAGATAAAATTCATGTAAAATATGATATAGACATCTTCTCACACTCAAGAGTGTGTATGTAATTACCGGAATTTATCCGTTTACTATTAAGATTGAAAATTTGAACTTAATGTGAAGATGGGTTGAAATTTTGAGCACTAAAGCATTATCTGTATCTTTTTTCTATTTATTTATTTATTATTTATTTACTTATAAATATGACATTTGAAAGAAGTCTATTGTTGGAATTTGTAGATTGCTTTCTCTATCTCAGGCACTAGGGTAGAAGGAGAATTTTTATATCTTTTGTCATGATTTATGTGCATAAAAGAGCCTACTGTGAACTGTGCAAGCTTGCTATTGGAGATAGTTGAAAAGGGCTCATGACTGACAACAAGTTATCTTTTTTTATTTTTGAGAAAAGTTGAAGCTTGTACAATCCTTACACTCCAATCTCTTGCCCTACTTTAACACAAAATTCCATTTACAATTTCCAACAAGCAATCAACCATGCAATGAGTGCGGCTGCGGCTTTAAAGACAAAGTCAAGGTTGACAATATCAAAAGAAGAATGATAGATTCGTGCTAGCAGCACACTGGTTGCCCAACAGCTCCTCACTTTTATCACAGTGGGACCTATCTTATATTCTTCATGCTTGTTCATTTGATTCTCTCTATATTTTATATACTAAAATATTAAGTTGATCGGATGACTCCAAAAATTTGCCTTTTACTCGTTTATTTTTTACTATTCTTTAGACATTGTTTTAGACCGTCCATATAGCTTGATAAAAAGGATAATTTTTATCTATAATAAGACAAATCAAATGAACGGGTCTGATTAATTACATGTAAAGCCCAACATGCCATAAGCACGATTCTATCATTCCTCGTGTAATAGCATTCTTCCGGTAAACCTAACTAAAAAAAGGGTAGTCCTAGTGCACGAAGCTCCCACTTATATGGGGTTCAGGAAAAGGGCAGATCACAAGGTCTTAAAGTACACAATCTGACTTTGTATTTTGTAAGAAGCTGTTTTCACACTTTAAACCCGACAACAACTTTTACCTTTGTGCCAAGATTCCCCTTCTTTTAGTAAACCTAACTACTTAGAATAAAAAATGAAAAAAGAAAAAACTCAATGTATGGCCCACAATTAATCTCCCACGCCTAGTCACCTATATTGTGATCCTGCCCCTGGTCCACAATTCAAAATTGCCTAGATCAAAAGTTTCAATCAAGCTCGGGATCAGTTTGACTTCACACCTTAAAGGAGGAGTTCTTAAATATGAGGAATGATAGTACAGTGCGCGACGCTGCAGCTCTTATTATAGTGTGTCTCACTTTGGATGATAGGTCTTACCTTTGGCTAATCAGAACCGTCCATTTATCTTTCATGACCTTAGATATCTTATTCCCCAACCATCAAGATGGGTGGGTAATCTTAACATCTTAAAAATTATGCTTCTTCAACATTAAATATCAATCTTATGTTTATAAAATTATCATTGTTTTTCGACTGATAGTCATCCAAAGAAAAAAAATCAAATGAACAGGTCTGATCAACCAAAGTAGAATCCCTCGTGACACTGTAGGGCACACTACGACAGCTTGCCGTAGCGCACAGTATACTAACATTCCTCTACAAATATTTCTCTTCCCATTGACCAGACCGTTGATTAGACTGCTGAGATTCTTCAGTTTGCAGCTTCTATAACTTCAAGAATGGTATTATAAGATGCACTTGCATGAAAACTTAGGTGGATGCACGTGTACAAGAGTGGTTCTTAGCACAAAATTTTAAAATATTTAAATTATAAAAATTTTGAGTCCAACATAAGCAGCAAGAACATGAGTGACAACAATGGAAAAGGATTTCATCAGCTCTGATCCCTGCAGTACTACTGCAGGAGAAGAACGAGCCACTATTTAATATGAATGTTATTTTAATATCTTAAAATATTTAAATAAATTTTTTTCTTACCACGTATTTATATATTTATAATTACTGTAAGGACAATTGTTAGGTGCACACAAAAAACAAACGTGTTTGTAAACACAACAAAAATAGACTTATATTTGGTTGATCCGAAACAACCACCTTATTTGCCCTAGTCTACTAGCTATGAAAATTGACACTCATCATATGCTTCTAATTATGAGTTTTTTTAGGTGAAATTTTTAATGTTCAAATTTAAAAAACCCAAAATAGAATTGCCAGAATCATCTAATGATCATGAATTTTGAAATCTAAGACAAGCCGAACATGGTGCAAAATTTGTTACTTTTTACGTTTCGAAATCATTTTCCTATTGTAAGACCCTACTAACTTCAATTCGTGGCTTCGTCGTATGACCTTGAGGTTACGGGTTCAAGACATAGAAATAGCATTTTACAAAAATATAAGGTAAGGCTGCATACTATAGACCCTTATGGTTTGTCCCTTTCTCGAACCTTGCATACGTGGGAGAGGCATTGCAATATGACAAAATCACTCCCAATACGATACCAAAAGGGATGCACTTCTACACCATGACACATCCACATGGGGGCTTAGCAGTGTCACTTAATGCCAATTACAATTTCAAAAAAAAAAAAAAAAAATGCAACCACAAGGTGAGGTCAGGTGTTCGCAAATTCGGGAACAAATTTGCCAAGGCAGTGTTTAGATATGAAAAGGCATTTACAAATAATACATGAGAATTTAAAGAAATATCCGCAAAATTCATGTTTGATTCAATAAATCTACATTAACTAAGTCAAAGTCACATGCAATTCTTAAAACAGAAGAAGCAAGCTTTTTAATTTTTAACTAACACACGTAAAATTATTAATTATTCCTAAGATTTGGTGAGTATGGTTACGAGTCATAGGCCAGAGTACGTATCGGGCCCGATGCGTTACAGTCACGAAAGCCGTGGGTGGTTGCGCGAACTACGCACAAATCACATGCCTCATCCGCGTTAAAAATTCCACCAATGGTAAGGGTATTTTGGTAATTTTATTACCACAACGATACCCTGCTAGATCCGTTTTACGGGGGCATTAAGGTCGGAGGAATGTTAGCGTAGAGCGCTGCAACATCCTAAGAGCTTACGGCAACTCCTTTACTTTTGTGCTACATTGATCCAAATCGTTCATCTTTATATAAGGAATCTCTTTATATCATTGATCCAAATCGTTTATCTAACTCGCTTAACTTTGTGTATCTATTGGTGCAGAAGCCATGCCAAAAGGCACATATAACACCTAAGAAATGGTGCTTTATGTCTCACGGCATGGAAGTTCAGTTTGAGTTTTGTTTACATCACTAGATATCCAAGTCTGAATTTGAATCGACGGTAAGGATTAATTGTTTGGTAGGGCAAGTATGGGAAAGCGGAGGTGTTGTCGCGCTCTATAATAGCATTCTCCTTTAAGTTATTATAATGCGAGGCGTACGGTTAAAGTGGAAAGAATCTTTTTTGTTTGCCGATGAAGAAGACACAAAAACAGTCGTACGGTTCGTTTATCCGTTTGCTTTAATTACGTTAAAGAAAGCCACGTGCGGGTCCCATGCGTCGACCCGCTTCCCTCACTCACTCACCGATTTGTCCAAACAGTACGTTTTGGGTCGCCGTGCGTACGAGCTGCATTGAAAGAATTGGGCAATGCCTCCTACAATTACAGCACTCTAATAACTCAAGCGAAGGCTTACGCAGCGGTAAAACATTGGCAGGTAATAAAAGATTCGGTCCCGTGTGACAGACTCCACCGCGAAAAGGGTGCACTTTTTTGACTATTTTGCTTGGCACCACCTCCCAAATACGAGGAACGCACTGCATTATTATGAGGTGCGGTGTAGCGACCACATTTTTGCTGAGCCCACCTTTTGCATGATCCAATTGTTTATCTCGTTGCTCTAATTTTATATTTATTATTATCAGAAGATTATATCATTCTAGATTTTAGAAAACAATTCATTGTTCATAAAGTTTCTAGGTTGTCTTTTATAGCAAAGTTTGTTAGATGTTTTTTATATCTTAGAATCGTCCAAATCACATACTTTTTATATCTCAGAATTATCCAAATCATGTGCTTTTTGTATACAAGATATTTAAAATCAGAGCAATCAAATAAATGGGTCGAATCATTCAAAGGTAGTTTCCAGAAAGCATTTCTCACCAAAATATTGCGACACAGGAACTAACAGCTACTCTTAGCTATAGGAGGTTGGCCTAGCCAAGTTGAATGGGTATTTGAGCGAGGTAACACGTATAAAGACTTAATTAAAAAGGCCAGTGCATATTCATTCAAGAAAGAAAGGAGAGAAAGAGAGAGATCTTATCGTCAAGAAATCCGTAGCACTTAATCAGTTCTTTGAGTTAAACATGCACGATGGAAATAGTTATGTCCAAGACAATATGCTTCAAATTAGGCTCAAGTTAGCTCAGCTATGTCCAAAAGAATGATATAGGAGTGTACACTCAAGAGCATGTGGAAGAAGTCCATGACCCTTTTCACAGTCGTAGGAAAACTTTTGTTTGTAGATCTTACCCGCTCATCATGTTTGTTGTGCCAAAAATTGGCGGCCTAGAAGTATTTAAGTGATCTTTTTTCTTTCTTTTTTTCTAAAGAAAAACAAGCTAAAAAATCTAATGGGCATGAAATTGATCTATAACATATCTAAAGCTTTTAGACCTTCACTAAAACCTTGGTAAACTAGGGTTTGAGACTGTGCTTGTTTGCTTGTGTCTAACCTTTTTAAAAAAAAAAGGATTTCTAAATGCAATGAACAACTTATATCTACAAACAAATCACGGCGCATGAAAAATGGGCGTAGACTTCTTCCAATCTAGAACAATTAGTCACAAACAACTCTGCATCTCTTCTAAAATGCACTTGTACGTCTCTTCGTAAACTCCGCCTTACTCAAGAAAAATCTCTTCCATCATTAAAAACAAAAAACCACTTAGATGGGGAAGGTTCAACCATCTAACCATCTACTGTACTTCTTTGGCTGTGGGTTTAAATTTGAGAGAGTCTATGAGTAAGTTGCTGAGTAATTCTTCACTTGTAAAAAAAGAAAAAGAAAAAGAAAACCATGTATTAATGGGTAGAAAGGACTTACCTAGAGAACAAGATATAAAAAAGAAATAAAAAGTAAAATTTATACCATAAGAAAATGACATTTGACATTGAGGGGGGACCATCTTGGAGAGATAGTACTAGGTTACTGATGCCACCTACTCCCTTGGATAGCAACTCAAACTTAGGTTTTGTTTCATAAATTAAGATAATAATTGTGAAAGATTTTTAAGATAATAACCATTATTAAGATTTTACAGTTATGGTTTTTAATTAGAAAATGTTATGGCAAGAATCATCGGCCCAGATGCGTCCGGAAAGATGCCGATGGGGACCGTACGTGTTCTTTTAATGGTTTTAATTTCTGTATATTGATTTTCCATGTAAAGACTGGCCAGTGGAAATTCCTTTACAAGTTCGTATCTGCTGCCAGAAACGAGTTTCATACCTTTGCAGTTTCTGTTTTTTCCTTTTAAATAATTAATCCAAAAAATAGGCGAAGTCATAAATAAATGCCAAGCTTGAATAGTCTCTCTCTTTTTATGAGTCTTCGGAGAAACAGAGGAGCAACGGGGTCCCTTCCCTTTTCACTTTTCCTCCGCCTGCCGGAAATTTCTGCTCCGGCATGTCGCTTCTTCTCTCTGCGACGAGGTACCTCGCTTTCTTTCTCGTCTTCTCTTTAGCAGATCCGGCCGGTCTGAAATCCGGAGTGAGGCCCAATTTGTGTATTTCTTCCCCCCCCTCTCTCTCTCTCTCTCTCTCTCTCTCTCTCTCTCTCTCTCTCTCTCTCTCTCTCTCTCTCTCTCTCTCTCTCTCTCTCTCTCTCTCCGACTCTATGACTCTCCGGTATAGATCAGGCTTTATTGAGGAAGATTTTGGAATTTTGGGCTTATTCTTTTGGGATTTTAATTGGGTTGTATCCCGAGAGAGTCTAGATTGAATTTTGTCAAATTTTTTTTTCTTGAGGTTTTCAATTGGATTACATCCACTTCATTGTCAGGTACTGTTATTCTTGCCCTTGTTGGTGGTAGATGGAAGGTTTCTAGAGTTTGCTTCTCTCTGTCCAGTTTTAAAAATTGTTTGGATTTTTGCGTTGTATTTTAACTAGAATTTCTGTGCTGCTCAAATATGATTTGCCCATTTATTTCTGGGTGACCACTTTCTCATCTTGTGAGCTGCTGGGTCAGTTATAGGGAGATGCATTGTCATCGAGTTTTCTCTGTTGGGAAGAATTTGGAGGGCAAAATTGTAAAATTAGATGGCCATCGCGGTAAATTTCCGTGCCAACAGTTGTCCTACGTGGCATCACGCTTCTGAAACGTGTACTCTTCCAGTCTCCAACGTCAACAATACTTCTCGGCTTTGGGGAAGAAGAACAACACGTAAGTTTTCCTTCTGCAAGTGAAAAACTAGAAACAAATAACAAAATTCCTCTGCCAAATTTTACCTTCTTCCGCGGCGATTTCGTGGTAATTTCTTCTTTGTCTTTGGGATCATCCCAGCTTTTCTAGCTTCCGATTCTGATTTTTTCCTTTTTTTATTTCTTTTCATCTAATTGTTTCTAATTCTCACTCGGTCCTTCTCTCGTCCGACCATGTTGCAGCGGCAAGATCACCGCCTGAAAATGCCATGGGGACAGCCAACGTGACAAGCATTTTCTGGGTACGGGCTATCCCTCAAAATCCTTCAAATTTTCAGAATCTGCCGTCCGTAAAATCAGGGGCTACATCAGATTTTGGGGCAAAGCTCTTGTAACACGAAGCCGGTAGACGTGTGGTACGGATCACCTAAGAATACATTTTACCCGTTCACGTCTCCTTCTTCGTCCATAAGCAGGGCTCCTTTCTCAGTTGATCCGAGCCGTTCATCTTCTGGGTTTTATGCCTAGAAAATCTCACTCGTCCAATGGTTGTAGCTTCTGAATTTACCATTGTAAGATGGACGTTAGATTCTAAATTTCAAAGGTTTTAGTTGATCCGTGGATAGATTTTGAAAGCTACCTTTATTAAGGCCAGGCTTAGGGGATAAACGGTTCGGATCACTGAAACAAGACCGTGGTTGAATGTTTTAGGCCGTCCTATTGGACTTCCGACAGTGATATACAGTATAGTCACGGAGAGAGAGAGAGAGAGAGAGAGAGAGAGAGAGAGAGAGGGGCGGCTGACGGGACGGCAAACTTTCATTTTCTTTCACAAACTTACATTGCGTCTATATTAATAGAGTAGTTATACGTGGCTATCTTACAATTGTTACCCTCCAGATTCTTGGCAACACAGAAAATATTTGTGCCAATATCAGCGCCATGGCTGTTCTATTTTTCTTTTCTTTTTTTGGGTTTGATGTGCAAAAGACTGTCATGGCATGCAAAGCTGCTTGTTACATTGTTTTCTTGTTCTGATGTGTTTTGTGAATGTTGAGCAAGCAATCAAAGGGAAAGGAAATTGTTTCGATATTTTCCTTGCACAACAGTTGCCTCGGTCGTATCAACTATGATCTTACGTTCCATTCAGAAGCTTTGAGTTACATCATTGACTATGTGCAGATAATGGGATGTTGGTGTTGCTTATCCATGACGTTTGTGTTTTCTTACAGACCCTGTTAGAATAGTTGCAACTCGGGCAGGTAGGGAGGAGGCTGATTGAGACTGGTGCTTGTTGGTAATGTGAGTGCTACTACAAGTTTTGCGCTTTCCTTTACAGATTATGGCTCTGTATGTTCTGCAGTCATATGTTCATACTGTCTTAGTTAGTAAGGTCTATAATTATATCTTATGCCCTGTATTAGCGTAATTGTATTCTTGGCAACACTTCAATTAAATGCTCTTGTTTCAACTGCCCAGTTCAAATTGGCTGTTTTCTTTCTTCCTGCAAGATTAGGGCTGCACATTCGTCTTTCTATTTGAAAGGTTAGTGACCTGTTGTTTGTAATACTAGGATGTAGTTTACATTTAAGCAATGCCGCACTGCAAGCATACTCCTGATTTGTATGTTTTACAGTTACAATAAAAGTTATAGATCTTGCAGATTAAGGAAGCACCTGATGACTGGGCATAAACACCAAAATCACAGTTATTTGCACATGTTTCTAAGTTGGATTTGGATTTGTAAATGGATTGGTGGTGCCGTTACCTGTACTAATGCAGTTCTGACAAGTTGAAAATAACAGAAGGGATTAGGTGGTAAAATGTCCAACAGACAAATGGTAATGAGAAATCACTTCTGACAAATGTACTTATATGCCACCTAATTTATCCTTATGTAACCCTTTTTGAATCATCAAATCCAATCAAAATACATCAGTAATCATTCAATGAACTATTATCCTTTGTCTTGCGTTAGAAGTCTCATCTTGCTGCTTGTAAGATTTTCCACACTGTTTTCTCTATTCTTTGTTCTGCTTAGTTCTGTTCTCTGTTCCTGAAGAAATTTTTCTGTTCACTGAGATAAGTTTACTCCAATTCAGCAGATGGATTTCCAGTTCCTTATCATGCTACCTTTGATCTTAATTCCTTGCTAAAAACTATAGCTGATATCGCATCTAAGGAACTATATCATTTAAGATGGCCCCTGTAACACCAGATCGGGGCAGGAGAACGCCCAATGGCCGATCTCCCCATACAGTGCCATATCTTGCCACTTGTAAGATTTTTCACTCTGTTTTTCTCTGTCACTTCTTCTGCTTGATTCTGTTCTGTGTTCCTGAAGAAATTTTGTTGTTCAATGAAGTAAATTTACTCCAATTCTGCAGATGGATTTCCTGTTCCTTATCATGCAAACTTTGATTTCAATTCCTCGCCAAATCGAACTATATCATTTCAGATGGCCACTATAACACCGTACCGGGTCAGCAGACTGCTCAATGGCCAATCTTCCCATACAATGCCTGCGCCCTCTTCTAGTAAGATTTCCACGTGATTTTTTCTCTGTTATTTGTTGTGCTTGATTCTGTTCTCCATTCCTGAAGAATTTTACTGTTCAATGAGATAAATTTTCTCCAATTCTGCAGATGGATTTCCTGTTCCTTATCATGCAAACTTTGATCTTAATTCATCACCAAAATCTATAGCTGATATTGCATCAAACGGAACTATATCATTTCAGATGGCCCCTGTAACACCGGACCGGGACAGGAGACCGCCCAATGGCCAATCTCCCCAGTCTGTGAATTTGGTTGTTGATGAAAGAGAAAATGACCAAAGAGAGCAGGAGGATAGGCTTCAAAGTACTTTCGGCTCTCAGGAAAGAGAGCCTATGAAGCTCTGTAGCAACAAAACTATCTCACCGCCAGTGGAGAAGTTGCTGCAGCCCATGGAGCAGTCACCCAGTGTTCTTCCCAGCTCATCGAAGGAAAACCAGAACCTTAGTAAGGGAGGAGATGATTATTTAGACCTGAATAAAACACCACCGCAGAAGCCAAAAAGGAGAAAGCACCGCCCCAAAGTGATTATAGAAGGAAAACCAAAAAGAACGCCCAAGCAGCCTGATGAGAAAGAGACTCCACGGGCAAAGAGGAAATACGTGCGGAAGTCTGGCCCCAAAGTGTCAGCCACTCCTCCAGCAGACGTTGAACTTGTTGATTTGGGAAGTGCAGAAGGCCAGAAATCTTGTAGGCGGGCCTTGAATTTCAACTTGGAAACTCAGGCAGGGGATGGGAGCCCTAGCACAGTTGCACTTCGGCAGGAGGAACTGAACAGCACAAGATCTCAAGTGTTCACCACCCCTCCAACAGGGTTTGAAGTTATTGATTTGAAGAGCATGGCAGGTGAGAAATCTTGCAGACGGGTCTTGAATTTCAATTCTGAAGGTCACGCAAGAAATCAATACCTTGGAAAAACACCAGAAAACAGCAATGCTGATAATGCTGCCATAATTGCGTCACACTTGTGGGGTATCAGGCAAGCTTCAGATTCTTCAGCCCAAGAGAAACGTGATGTTGTTAGTGACAGTACTGCATCCATAACAAATTTGCAGTTTGACCATGGATTGGAACAACAAGTGGAGAACTCAATGGCAGGGCTTGTATTTGATCTCAATCATTCTTTGACTCAGTGGCGGGATGGTTACATTTTGCAGTCTGAAAATCCATCAGCAAACCCTTCGACTCCAATTTCAAGGAGAGAACCATCAAAGGAGAATATGAAAGACCTTGATAGGAAGAAAAGCAGCATGGAAATCAATGGTCCTGGTGTCACTGGTGAAAGAGAACATACTTCTATGCATCAAAGTATCCACCCTCAGAAAGAAGATTGCATGATTAGTACTCCCAACACTACACGAGAGAACAACCAAAGAGCTGTTCCATCCAAGTTGTGGAATGGCCTTCAATATGCAACTGAAACCCAACAGAATCTGAATAGCGGTCTGCATGTTCCATCAGCTGAAAATATCCACACGAGGAAAAGATCAAAGAGGGAGTACAGTCATACAGTCAGTGGAGACAAGTTTCACTCCATGACTCTGAACCAGTCCCATCCCTTTCCCATGCATTCTTACAAGGATATACTTCATGGCAACATATGTCACAGGATACAATTTCCTGAAATATACAAGAAACAGAGGACGGAGACCAGGCACAGTCAACTCATCTCAAATGTGTCATCTTCCTTGACAGCAGACCTGGAGAATTTTGCAAGACGAGGAACAGAAAACAGTGGAAACAAAGCTGCTGCCGCCACTTCCCATTTAAAAAGCAGAGATGGCAGGCCCTTCCCTCAATCCGATATCATGAATCCGAACATTGAAGCTCATAATGGAACTAGAAACACTGCATCTGACGTGAATACTCTTTCTGTGAACACAGAGCATGCTCAACCAGCACAGCTTAGTTATAGAGAAGTGCTTTCATGTATCAGTGGCCAAAACAGAGTTGCCCCTAATGAACTGCGAGCCACTGAGGGTATGTTGGGCATTGGACAAATAGGAATAAAGATAAAGAAGAGGTCAAAAGGATCTGTTCGAGTTTGCAACCTGGCCTCCATAAAAGCAACTCCCCCCAAAATAGCATGTGATAATGGCAAGGAAAGTAAAATTTTCTATGGTCCTCATGCCTGCATGGAAGCCCTGGCAGCAGAAGACCATGCAAAACTAAAAAGAAAAAGGCATACTAAGAAAGCACGAGCGCAACATGCCAACTCAATATCCTTCTCCAATCAATGGCCACGACAAGAACATGAAACTGCCACATATACCTACCATCAATCCATGGTAGACTCAAATGGCCCTTATCTTGGACAGAAGTTTACTGTGCCTAGCACAATATCATCCACAGAAAGTCAACCGGGAAATGAGCTTTATTTTCCAGCTGGTTCCATCCACAAACCAATGGCAACATACTTGGATTTTATAACGGAAATTGTTCAGCACTTGGAATGTTTGAATATCAATGGTAGTGGAAAATTTGTCACAGCTTATGAACAAAAGGCTCTTGTACCTTATCGTGGAGATGGCAAGATGGTTCCGTATGAGAGATCGCTTGATCCTACCAAGAGACAGCGTGCACGACCCAAAGTGGACCTGGATCCAGAAACAAATAGAGTCTGGAAGCTTCTGATGTGGAAGGAAGGCAGTGAAGATACGGAAGGAATGGATGCAGCTAAGGAAAAATGGTGGGAAGAAGAAAGGCGAATTTTCCGCGGGCGAGCAGACTCATTCATTGCCCGCATGCATCTTGTACAAGGTACTAACAGAAACCTCATACATACTAACAGCACTGCTTAATTAAGATAGAACCTCAAACCTCTTTGTTGTGCACCTCGTTTCCGTTTGCCTGTTCAGCTTTCCAGTGTTCATATGCTGTGGGCACTACTCATTTATATGTTTTGAAAATGATGCTGTAATTTTTAGAATGCAGCCAACCATCTGGACAACTTCAATCTTCTTTAAACAGAAAACATGCTCTTTCATGTCTAATAAAGCAGGAACTCGATAAGATCTAGAACATGCTTTCATATCCTGAATCCCTATGAAGTTAGATTTGTATGGCTCTATTACTAATAAATACTATGCTTTACAGGTGACAGACGCTTCACAATGTGGAAAGGATCGGTTGTGGACTCAGTTGTTGGGGTTTTTCTTACTCAAAATGTCTCTGACCATCTCTCAAGGTAACTAAATTTCTAGTTAGATGATTATTCAGAAGGAATAGAGAATAATCCCTCTCTCTCAAGCGTGCACATGGGCATACTTATATTATCTTCCTTTTATTTCGTGTTCAGCTCTGCCTTCATGGCCCTGGCTGCAAGATTTCCCCTTAAGTCACGAAACAACAATACAGCACCAGATGCATCACAGACAGCCATATCTGCAGAAGAGCGAAATGGGTGTATTATAGACATTGAGGACACAATCAAGTGGTCAAATAAGATGTTAAACCAACAAATTTGTGACCAAAGTTCTACGATGTTTAGCAAAACCACAGCCTCAGAAGACAAGGAAATAACAAACAGCAATGAGTCGTTTGAAACCAACTTTGAAGCTGAGACAACAGACTTCATGAAAGGAAACCACTTGGGCATCCATGAGAGAAGACAAGAAATTTGTCGAGAATCACCGGATAACAGAATGGGCACGCCAGTCACAGTGATGGAAGGAACTGGTTTAGCTGAAACTGGGCATAGGATATCCGCGGAAGATGTAGTTTCATCTCAAAGTTCTGTTGTTTCATCTCAAAACTCGTCAGATTCTCCTGTTCAGGTAGATCGAATTGGACCGAACTCAGGGTCCAACTCAGAAGCAGAAAACTGGACTAGTTGGATTAAGGGTTTAGAGAGTTCTACTTCATTCATGGAGCTTTTACTAATGGCGGAAACTAGAATATTCCCGGAATTTAATACTCATGAAAATGGGTGTCTACCATCTCAAGAGCAATTTGGCGATCAACCTACCCAAAGAGAACTGACAGACTTTGGCAAGACAAAATATAGCTTTGACAGAGTGGATGGCCTCAAGTGCTCATCTTCATGCAACACTCATCAACCTCACAGACAACAAGAACTTGGAGGTTTTCCCAGCAGTCCTTCCAGTGGTTATCATTTGCACCCACAGTTGGGATCAAAGGAACTGAATTGCATGGAGGTTTCTCCTTTATATGGTTCCAGAGACACAGAGATAAAAACAATTGATGGTAAAGGGAAAATAAATGGCCTTGCAGCAGAGAAGGCGACTGAGTTTACAGTTACCCAGAATCCATTATCACATGTAGAAATTGCCTCTCCAGCTGAATTAAATGCACATATGCGCCAGAACCCATCACAACCAGAATCCTCCCTTGGAACGCATCCTCTCATGTACCACAATCTTCCAAGGATGAGCGTTGAGACCTCATCAAGCAATTGCACATCCTGTATATGCTCTGAGTTACAAACTGACCAGGCAACCACTTCCCTGCCAAAAGCAAGGGAGTCAGATTTCCAATCTGAAAGTAATGAGGTTGCAGAACCAAGGAACCATGCTGAAGACTTAGCTCAAAGGCAGATTGCTAGAATGCTTGCCGCACAGCCAAATTTTACTCATCACATAGGGAAGAAAGTAGATACCACAGAATGCTCAAGCTTAGTGGATAATCAAGGATCTATAGAGAGGAAAGTAGTCAAAGGGGAACACGTTGAAACAACCGATAATACTCTGAAAGAAAAGAAGGGAAGGAATAGTGCCCAGAAAAAGAAGGATTTTGACTGGGATAGCTTAAGAAGACAAGCATGTGGCAATGGTACCAAAAAGGAGAGAAATAATATTACAATGGACTCACTGGACTGGGATGCAGTTAGATGTGCAGATGTAAAAGAAATTGCCGATACTATCAGGGAACGAGGAATGAACAACATGCTTGCAGAGCGAATCAAGGTACAATGTGATCTTTCACCTTAATAAACATTATTTCTGTGTCCTCTGTTTCAGACAGCAAAGTTGTTCTCAAAGTTGATAAAATATTCCTGTAGACTTCTGGAATGGATAGCCCCGCCCAAAAGTTTCCTTTTTCTTTTTCCTTGAAAGTTAGACACATGCAACAGCAGTCTTGAACCCATTTTCTGCGCTTTCTTCTACCGCTTTGCTAGAAGGTTGTAATCTTCGCCTGGGTGAAAACATTTAAGACCATTAACAATATAATTTACACAAATTTTTTACCTCATCATAACCAAACTAAAATCACATAGCAATCATAGCAGCTCTGTACAAATACTGCCTATGGATCCCTACAACTAAATGTCAAGTTGAGAAGAAACTGTTACGTTTCAACTTCTATTGAGTTTGTATGCTACGAAATGAGTATAAGAATATACGAATTTGTCTTCTTATTCTCTCTCTCTCTCTGTAAAAAGATCTTACCATTTTCTGCTATTTTTTGCAGGATTTCCTCAACCGATTGGTAAGAGATCATGGAAGCATAGATCTGGAATGGTTAAAAGATGTTCCACCTGACAAAGCAAAGTAAGAGGATATATCCAACATGCACATTCTATTTATTAGTCAATATGTCATTGTGATGACAGTAGATAGCATCTGGCAGGTGGACAACATGCTAAATGTTATGGCTTACCTCTTGTTGAAGATTGTAGTTCTTCTATTGAAAGGACTGAAGTACTTATCTTTAAGAAGAATGCACCATATACCATACAATCACTGCTTAAATTAATTATCTTTACAATGAGCAATTGTGTCTCCATTGCAGGGAGTACCTGTTAAGCATACGGGGTTTGGGACTGAAAAGTGTTGAGTGTGTGCGTCTTTTAACACTGCATCATCTCGCTTTTCCAGTAAGATTTACAATGAATGACACTATTGATTATAAACAGAAAAGAGACTAATACTCACATTTGGATATTTATGTCTCATTTGATAAGGTTGATACAAATGTTGGAAGGATATGTGTGAGACTGGGATGGGTTCCCCTTCAACCACTGCCAGAGTCCCTTCAGTTGCACCTTCTGGAACTGTAAGTGTTATCTACCAGTAAAGACTATATCAAGTTTTCATATTACAAGAACTCTGCTGAGGCACAGGTTTCCTGAATATAAGACTACTTATTCAACATCAAGTAATTCTGATCCATGTTTGCTTTTCCAAGGTACCCGATGCTTGAAACAATTCAGAAGTACCTCTGGCCTCGGCTATGTAAACTGGACCAACGAACATTGTACACTCAGAGACCTTGCTAGAGTTTTCTTCAGATACATTGACTTTTGCATGCATTTACTGCAATATTAACTTCAGTTACAAATGACTAGATTTGTTCATCCTACACAATCCAAAATCACTTTAATGATCAGCATATTCTAACATTATATATACCAACAGGTACGAGCTACATTACCAAATGATTACATTTGGAAAGGTAAATCTTCAATCTACTTACAAATATTTGAAGCTATGTTTTCTCCATGGTACTGATTAAGAAGTATATCTTGAGCTGAATTCTTTGAGTGTTGTGCAGGTTTTCTGTACAAAAAGTAAGCCTAATTGCAATGCGTGCCCTATGAGGGCAGAGTGCAAACACTTCGCCAGTGCATTTGCAAGGTTTATAACTCATTCCCATTAACAGGTTTCATATAACCAGCATATATGCATGTAGAGGACAACCGCATTGCACTACAAAATCTGAAAGGTTAAATTATTGGTCCACCTATTTATAGATTAGATGATTGATGCACCTATTCAAATGCAGCGCAAGGCTTGCCTTACCAGCAGCAGAAGAGAAAAGTGTGGTACCTTCAGCTGCTCCCTTCGGACAAGGCCACAAAGTTGCTGTCAATCCAATGCCACTGCTTCCTCTCGAAGGGCTCCCGCGATCTCAAGCTGAATCCACAATTAACAAGCCATCAGAATCGAGAATCAGAATATGTGAACCTATAATTGAAGAACCAGCCACACCAGAACCTGAAAGCATAGATACCTTGGAAAGTGCAATTGAGGATGCCTTCTGGCAGGAGGACCCTGAAGAGATTCCTACAATCAAGTTGAACTTTGAAGAGCTGACAATGAATGTCCAGAGTCTATTGCAAGAAAATAATATGGAAATCCAGGATGGGGATATGTCAAGAGCCTTAGTTGCTTTGACTCCAGAAGCAGCTTCTATCCCTACGCCCAAATTGAAGAACGTTAGCCGGCTACGAACAGAGCACCAAGTGTGAGTATATTACTGGCTTCTACATTTTAATGTTAACATACAGAAGCCCCCAAAAGGCAGATTGTGAGAGGAATCTGTCTTTGTTTAATCTAAATTGCACTTCCACATTATCTTATTATGAATAGTATGTAACAACTACACGTTCTCCATGCCTGCAGCTATGAACTTCCAGACTCACACCCTCTTCTGAAAGGGGTATAGTATTTCTCCAGCATTTCCTTGAAATATTTTTCTACCTATATTTTCAATTCTATTTCCTAATTTCTTTACAACCCAAAACTTGCAGTTGGATAGAAGGGAGCCGGATGATCCATGTCCATACCTTCTTGCCATATGGACACCAGGTGAGCAAAGAATGCTTTTCATCAACCATTATGGTAAACATATATTCAGTCATTTTTACATGTTCTTTGCTATGCTGCAGGTGAAACTGCACAATCTATACAACCACCTGAAAATTCTTGCAACTGCCTAGAGTCTGATCAATTATGTGACAAGAAGACATGCTTCTCATGCAACAGCATACGAGAAGCAAGTAGTCAGACAGTCAGAGGCACGCTTTTGGTGAGAAAAAATGATTGCTACCTAACATAGAATTAAATATGATATAAGTTTATTATGTTTGTTTCAAAGGAATGGGCTGATTTCTAAGTGGTGCATTGACCTTTTGAATGGTTACTTGAACAGATACCATGTAGAACAGCAATGAGAGGAAGCTTTCCTCTCAACGGCACTTATTTTCAAGTTAATGAGGTGAATCCGTATTACTTCAATTGTAAGCTATACTGGTAGGTTTGGAAGCAAGCATCACATGTGGAACTAATCAATCTAATGCAGGTTTTTGCTGATCATGATTCTAGCCTTCAGCCAATGCATGTTCCAAGGTCATTGATATGGAATCTACCAAGACGGACTGTGTTCTTTGGGACCTCCATACCAACAATATTCAGAGGTAAAGTGTGTGTAACACGATAACATCCTAAACCATGGTGTCTTGAACATATATGAGTAACAGAAAGGTTAACCACTTTGTCTCTCTTCTTAGGTCTAACAACAGAAGGAATTCAGCACTGTTTCTGGAGAGGTATGAAACTAAGCCTTAACTGTTAAAATCACCTCTTCTTTCTAGAAACAGAAAAATAGTATACTGGACTTGAAAGACAAATGCTATTGGTTGACCCAGCTAGTACCTAGAAAAGGAAAAAACTAAACTTGGAGAAAAACCAATAGTTTAAAATAGTGGCCCACTCATCTCTTTTTCTTTTATCTTTAGAACATACTTAAAGAAGAAAAAACCATTAACATTGAAGGTAAGTTAATTAGACGTTGGACATATATGAAAATACCAAGCAGTAGAAAACAAAACTCATACAGAAATGTGGTTCTTCTCCATTATTGATTAATATATTAGCTATTTGCTAGTAAACGGGAAAGGTAAATTGGCTGAAGATGTACGATTTCCATAAACTGTAGGAAAGAAATTCATGCAAATATTTGCACTTATTTACATATACTCATTTACATTAGATATAGTCACCTATCCTCAAATTTGACAAAACAGAGAAACATCTGTTCTATCAACAGATGGAATGTTCACGCATTGCTCCCAAATTAAATGATGGAACGTAAATTTTAATAGTTACATAATTTTTTAACCCAATATAGAGGCTTAACTAATGTGTAACAATCTAATGGCCAACAGGGCAATTTTGTTCCAAACAAAGTGCTCAAATCTGTGCCCTGCCTACTATTTTCTGTCAATTTGGCCTTTAAAATTGCAGTACAGTAATCTTCCACTTCAATCTACATGTATTAAATTATCTAGGGAAGCACTTCGAACTAGTGGTGTGTAAATTCTTTGGCCTAAATATTTGCATAAGTCTCTCAAGGTAGGAATGCACTACCACATGATCTTGCTAGGGTCGTAAACTTTGCCTGCACGGACAAACAGGTTGATGTTTCAATGGAGTTTGAGTCCTTAAGGTAATGTTGAATCAACTGCTAAGATTAATGTAAGTTTACATAGAATTTCAGAGAGTATTCAAAGCTTGGATAGCTTTAAACTTAAATTAATTTTTGTATTGAATGAAAATCTCTGCTGGTCTTTGGTCTCTAACTCAAAATCCCTAGCAATTGTATGATATCACAACTTACTTGTGGAGTGGTCCTAGCAATCGAAGTTGTTCCACATTAACTGCGGTTTGTGACATATACTGTCAGCATTGGTTAGGCTGGATATTAGTCTGTACCCTCTGGAATCTACTTTCCAATCAAGTTTATGTAACACTAGACATGTTGGCTAGCCAAATTCAGGTGATGTCAATCCCAGTCATCAATATACCATACAACAGCAATAACAAATTACCACTATCTTCAAGATTTACACGTATATATCCTAAAAATAAACTAGTACTACTATTTGCTAGATTGACACAAGTCTTATTCAGTGATCAATTTCATGCCAAAAAAGAGTATCTTACTGGTGGATGAAGTTTAATCCATGTAACAGGGAAAGTCATTGTTTTGAAAAATGATAAATAAATTAGTTGCAAGCACTCTATGAAATAAATCCATTTCCTCTTCTGTTACCATTTGATTGAAATATAAGTTCATCTGCAGATCAAGAGTATGCTTCTATGAACTTGATATTTATCTTGGCTTTCAATAGTAAAAAAAATCACAAATTTTCCATGGTTGTAGTGCATAGTATTATAGTTCTGGGGGCTGGAAAAGATACCTACATCGATCTGGCATAATTCTAGTAAAGATTTGAAGTTTTCACTTGGCCCAGGAAACTCATTTAACAATACGAAAATGCCAAAAAGAGTCAGATATAAAAAACATTGGCAGAATAATGAATGGATATGTAATGATTTTTGGAGTAAAACTAAGTCTATGTGATCTTGGTCGACAAAGTTAATGAATAACAAGTATTGACATTTTTTAGTGACAACCTGAAGTCCTTAACCAAAGGTCACGTCATCAACAAATTAATTACCTAGTATCATCAGATAAATCACTTGGCGCTGGAGGTTTCAGAACTCCTATTTGCATTTTCTTTCTTCCTTTTTTTCCTTTTTTGAATGTTGAACAAAGACACCCATGAGCAGAACCTCAAACTCACAAACCATATACACAGGAGAGGCCCCTCTAGGACCACTATGCTAGAAAGATAGGAAGAAAATGGATGTTCAGGAAGTATGATTTTCAGCTTTAATGGTATCAAGAAGCCTTTTGATAGTCAGCCTTTCCAGTAGTTGGATCCCATATCAAACAAAAACCGATACATTTTGAGAGCACCTTATCATAACCAGAGAAATAGAAAAGCATGGATATAGAACAGAGTAAGAAACCACCTAAAGGAAGCACCCTTGAAGTATTTAACGACCATTCACGTTTTTGTGGCTAGCCATCACGGAACCGAATGATATATTGATTGTGTTTAACAGCATACAGAACCGTGCATAATGCTAGGTAGTAAGTTTCATCGTTCCTTTGCATAGACCTCTGTAGTTGCTCATTTTGCTTTCTGAAATCAACAGCCATGGGTCTATTTTTTGCTTGATTAGATTATTGATTATGCAACACAATCTTTCTGTTTGTCTTGAGTCGTCTATGTAGAAGGAAAAAAAGGTTAATGCACATGCTGGGCAAAGAAGACTTGCAGTTTATATACTTGAAAAAGAAGTGTAACTTTATAGATAGATAGATAGATAGATAGATGAGCAGTATACAGGGTCAAAGTGGATGGTGGTATCGTGCTTGAAACATGAGAAACCGATGGGACGGTTGCCTTCAAACTTGAGAAACTAGAACGAAACTAAGCTGGAAACTAAATGCAGGTTTTCAAGTAGCTCACATTCCAGTTTCCAACAAGTGGGAAATGGAGATCCACAGACTAATAAGATGACATAATAGAATGATATGAGTGCTTGCCCAGTTCAAATGGGTCATAGTACAGTGAGGATGTGAACCTTCTGACCCTCTGAAGAAATGTTGAAGTCTCAGTTGCAGCTTTTTGGACATCCAAATAAAGCTTAATCCCGTAATCAAGCTTGTCCTTTGTTGTGCAGGATTTGTTTGTGTTAGGGGATTCGAGCAGAAAACGCGAGCTCCCCGTCCTCTTATTGCTAGATTGCATTTTCCAGCAAGCAAGCTAGTTAGACCAAAGAAGAACTCAACAAACTCAGAGGAGTAGGCCATGCTGGAACAGGTAGAAGAAGTCCTAACCAGGGTCGGGACGTTGAAGATCGCTGACCAACAAATCGCTTTAAGATCAGTGGCATACCTCTAACATGAAGCCCTCATCAATAGCTGCCGGGAATGCCTCTTAAAGGGGACAGCCTCCGGCTAACTTTGTACAGAGCAAGTCCTTTGTATCTTGTACATGATCAATGATTATTCATTTCATGCTCGAAAATTCGAGCCATTCTTAGAAATGTGTCTTTGCGTGTTGATTATATATTAGAGGCCATGATAAGAAATGCATTACCCCTTTCGATTTGTAAGCCTTCTGCTGCCACTACACAAGGAAAGAAGACGACTCCGATCAAGTACTTCTAGATTTTTTTTCCCCTGCCAGTACTAAATATGGAAGCTCAAGCTTTATCAAACTTGATGCCGCTCAACATGAAAGGTCAAGATTGTAATAGACTTGTACAAGAGAAAAGGCCGGAAATGAATGGGAAAATCAGAAAGAAGTGTCATTCTTCTAATTATAACCATCCCAAGAATATTGTTGCTATGAGTGATACAATTGCCCCTAGTTTTGATACATTAGCCCTCTACTAATCCTTAGCTACAACTTATATGCGGTCCTAAGTCATGTCTCTTTGTAAAGGTTTGAATCAAGGACTTAAATGGACAATGATTCAAAATTCTCCTCACTGGATGATTTTACCCTTTGCTAGGGCAACGTACTAAACTACTTGGATCTTTCACAAAGACTGGGCTGCATAAAATTGTAGCCTTTTAAAACTTTAGTAGGAGCAAATAAAATTATAGTTAAAACTTTAGTAGGAGCAAATAAGATCATAGCCATTTAAAAACTTTATTAGGAGCAAATTTGTCAAAGGTAGAGGCGATTATATTATTTCTCTTTCTATATTTAGTCTTTCCTATACTAGTAATTGATATACAAGTGCACTTGCTGGTCAAGAGAGAGAGAGTAGTGCATTTCACTTTTAGGAAAAAATGGGGAAAATAAAATAAAATATGCTAGATTTAATATGAAAGAGTAGTTTTTTCAAAGAGGTTAGCTTTCAATGTTGGCAAAATGCATTAATAGATAGGAGAAAAAAAATTGAATAGATGTTATTGTTGAAATTTGAAACTATTGCAAAATTAGATTCCAATAATTGTAGACGCTTAAACTGTCAATTAGGAGTTAACTTTTCACATGACACTCTCTGTAAAGTTATCAGCACAGAGTTATAATCTAAAATATGTATAATTTTTCTTGAACGACTAGATCATAGTATAAATTACACTCCAAAGTTGCTGAATTATAGACTCATAGATTCGACTTCTAGTTAATTTATATTGGCACGCCGATTGTTCAAGAAAAGCCCCCAAAGGCTAAGCTACACATTGCTGTTTTTTCCATCACAGACCATGAGTGTAACAAAGAACAGGATGACTTGTATACTAGACAAACCCTGGATTGTAAATTGAAACTGAAAGGTATAAGAGAATCAAGTAAATCATGGATTCTGAGCCAAACCCATATAACATGCTTAGATAGGCACTGTAGACTGCAAGCAGAATTCGAGTACATTAGTTGAAGAAATTAACCTGTACCTCCATTTTCTAACCCTTCATAAAGCACTCTCCAATCTTGATGTTCAGGTCTCAGTAATAAAAACAAATCAGCAACGCGTACTATAGGAAATTGAAGACAAGTTGTCAATGATTGCCCAAGAGGCAACTTGATGTTCTCACTGGTGTTGACTGCAACTGCTGGGAGGTTGAGCTCCTTACAATTATGGGTGTAAAGAAAAGAGAAACTTGAGGCAAGATGATACTCTCAATCACTTGTTAGGAGGTGGCTTTACTCAAAGAAGTTGGTTATCTTTCACTGTTGCTAGCCAACCCAAGGCGGCATCTTTGGCGTCAGAGAGAGGAGGTTCTGATATGGCTTATAGCAACAGCATAAGTTGATGAACAAAATGACCAGTTGCTAATCAAAAGAGAGGAAAATTTTCGGTCGCAGAATCAGCTCTTGAATTATATTCTTCAGAAACTGGATGTTAAGTTTCGCTGGTAAACCTTGGCAGATAGTTTGCTGAAATAGCACAGAATTCTGCACCAGAATACAAGTTGACTTCTATCATTTCAAGGGCTCTGAATATACAGGGAAGAGCTAGCAATTCAATAACTGATGGTACCGTCCTTTCACCTCGAAGGAAAGGCTTTATCGTGGCGCCATCGGATGGAGAAATCAGCTGAACTTGCCAAGTCGACTGTACAGGTAAAGTCCTGAAGCTGGTGAATATCACTATCTGCTGGCTGCCCCTGCCGAATTGCCACACCAGAACAACATCAACTAAGCTGACTGACTAACCAAATGTTGGCATTTAGGATTAATGGTGGTCAAGACAATGCATCTGATGGCTTCCGACATTCACATCTAGTTGGTCCAGTTCCCATTGTGGACTAACATGGCCTCCATAAATTTGGTTGAAATTTAGTAGGGCCTAAGTTACCTTACCACGTAGATTATTATGTGCCAAGTAAACTCGTAGGTGTGAAGAGGGAATATCTTCGAAGCCTCTCTTCTGAGATAAACATGCACTATTAACACATCTAAAACCTCGTTTCCCGGCCCATAAACATACGATGTATTTAGATATAGTTGGACTGGTGTGCAGAAGTAGGGGGTGGTCAAAACCATTCGTCTGTTGCAATAAAGGATTCTTGTTATTCATCATCCATTTCTAACTCCAGAAGTTCTCAAGACGCTAGAAATAGGCTTTGCATATGTAAGGGAACCTCCTTTGAATGCATAGTTCTCAGAAGTCACCTTGTTTTGCTCCAAGGACCGCTGAATATCTTGTCATCCCATCTTTCTTAACAACAATCTTTTCGTTATTCTTCTTCTCAGCTGCTCAAACAATTCTCTACACTTGCCAATGCTGGCTTTGAAAGGTGTAGACATGTCATTCGCCTGTAGATCATACTTTGTCTTGGCGGTGAAGTATGCTTTGTTGGTCAATAAGAGTGGGCAAAGGAGGCAACATTTCAAATGAGGTGGGCTAATGGGTCAAGCAGCCATCCAGATTTTTCTCCTTTCTTCATTGATGGTGCCTAACTTAGGTTGGATTGTCAAAAGGAGGTGCCTAATTCCACCAACCCATATAAACCTAATCTTTACTAACCACACTTTTTGGGGCTTCTAAATATGACTCTCTTTTCTCATTTGTAATCATCTAAAGGTAGTAGAGTACAACTGCAGAGATAGATAGAAAGAGCTTAGTTTAGAGCTTGAGAGCACAGAGAGGAGGAATTGTGAGAGAGAGATGCAGTGTGTGAGAAAAGAGGCAGTAGCCTCCTCTATTGTAACTTATCAATCTTATAGTAAAGAACCTGCAGCAGCCCGTGGACGTAGACAAGTTTATGTCAAACCACAAAAAACTCCGGTGTTCTCTATATGGGTGTAATCCTTTTACTTCAACAACTAGTATTAGAGCCCAGTAGCAGTCACTGGAGCTGTCCGAATCCAATCGTGGTGACAGAATTTGCTAATTCTATCCAGATATGAGTGCTCCTTTGATATGGCTTCAGATAAAGAGAAGATCAAATAGTTCGATGACACCAATTTCGGTTTCTGAAAGATGTAAATTGAAGACTACCTATATCAGAAGGATCTTCACTTGCTATTGGAAAGAAAGCCAGAAGCATGGATAATTTCGAGTGGACATTGCTTGATCAAAAAGCACTTGGCCCCATAAGATTAACATTGTCAAAGTTCGTGGTATTCAATATAAAAAACAAGAAGACCACAACATCTCTTATGGAAGCCCTATCAAGCATGTATGAACAGTGGCCTGCAGCAAATAAGGTACATTTTTCCTAGGAAACTTGGGAAGAACAAAACAATGAGGGGTGTATGGGCACCCCAAAGCGGACAATATTGTGACTATTGGAACCCCGAGGTGTTACAAATGGTATCAAAGACAGTTTCCTCGTGGTGTGGTGGCTAACTGCACGCGGGCGCCTGGTTGTGGCTATCACGGGAGGACGCGTGTTCCCTAAGGGGGAAAGATGTGAAGCCCTAGGCCGAAGAGGGTGGACAAGAGAAGGCTGGCAGGCTTCTAGGCTAGGGTGAGGGACAAAGAGTTAGTCTTACATTGTTTGGGGAGAGGAAATTGGGATGTTTATAAGAGTTCGAAAAACTCTAACAGTCACTACGCGTTTTTCCTAGGAAACTTGGGAAGAACAAAACTGTGAGGGGTATATGAGCGCCCCAAAGCGGACAATATTGTGACTATTGGAACCCCAGGATATTACACTAACCTTGTCAAGGCATTTCTTTGCAAGGCAAGTGGAAGTAACCCCAATGCTCTTGAAGGTTTAAGGGCAACTAAGCTTGGGCAATCTTGTCTTAACTTGAAGTGAAATTATCTTGCATCTTAGATACGTAAATATAAACCTCATGTCCCTCATATTTACGTCTTGGCCAAACCCTAAGCTCTCATTTTTGGTAAATTTAATAATCAATCCCATGCTTTACTACATACTCTCTTAGTGCCTTCCTAAATGTGACTACATTTGTAAACACCAACCCATCATGGAATTTAGGATTTCTCTTGTCCATCTTTGCATCAAACTCCTCAACATGCTCTGCCCTTCATATGAAAACTTACACGAAATGTTTAGCATTAAACTTTGGTTCTTCAAATTCTTTGAAATGATCCTCAGTCAAATCCAAATGCCCATTAGCTTCTTTGTTAAGCTTATGGCTACTTTTTGGACCTTTTTTCTCAACCAATCCACACTAACTGAAAATGTCATCGTCTTCATCATCACTGCATTCTCATTCATCCAGTTAGGATCACTGCTATGAGTGCTTCTCCTATCACTATCAACTTCTTCTTCTTTGAGTTAAGTTCAATTCATGTTTTTAATCAAATTGAGTCCTTGCTGGAAAAAATTTTAAATCACATCTTTGAGGCATCGATCCAAGCCCATTTGGATTTGGAACATAACTCAAACTTTACTATTATCATAACATCACAATTAGTAGAAGGACAGCATCTAGTTTCAATCTTTAATGCCATCCACAATAGATAAGGTGTTGCCGGGATATAACAAATATGAAGTAGATGGAATCTAAACAACCACTTTTAGACATGAAGAATAGGGTATCTTGCAAGAACCACCCTGCCCACACCTACTTGGTGCGGGTTAAGGTAGTATATCAATGACTCGCACCCGTGATGGGGCAAAAGTTTGTGGCCCAAGGTGGGTCAAGGATTAGGATAGGTCGTTAAGGAAATTTCTTGGGTCAACTAGTATTATTCATAAATATTTATATGCTAAAAGTGCCCATGGTTTTTTATTATTATGCTTTAATTATAAAATAAGGGTATTTTTGTAAAATTAGATATTGAAACTTTTGACTTTCGGTTCCCTATTGTTAAGTCTCTTTACTTTAAGAGTCTCTTCTTTTAACTTTACTAGCAACCATAATTTTCCTTGCACATTTGACAAAAAAAAAAAAAAAAAAGAAAGAAAAGGAGAAAAATAGAAGAAAGATTTCAATTCTCACCCAGAAATGGTGAGTTTGACCCATCCCATGCTACCTTGCCTGCCCATAACAGTTGGTGGGTGGGGTGCTCAAGGTGGGCTTTTAATGTTTGCCTTGCCCTGTAGTGGGTCTCAAATCTTAATGATCCATGGTGAGTGGGGCAAGAAAAATAAGTCGTGCCTGCCACCCCTCACCCAATTGCTATCCCTAGCCCTTGTTGCTTGAAGTTATAATCTTGTAGAAGGGAAAAGTAAAATATTTGACATTTTAATGGTCTTTTTCCATATTATATTAAGAGAGTTCCTCCCTACATTTTTAGAGTCACTAAATAAACAAATTTGAAGTTTGATTCTTTTAATATCAAAAGATATTTTCATTTTTCTCTCCTATAATGCCTTTCGCTTTTGCATTTGCAAGTATTCTTGTTTCAATTAAATGATCCGAGTCATACAAGTGACCAGCATGTTTTTTCCATTGAAAATCACAACAGCAGACTAGTTATAGCATGCATTTCATGCAAACAGGTTCTTGTTCACTTTATATTTTTCTATTTATTTGAAGTTAAAGAGCTTCGAAAAATAATTAGCATTCTCATTCCATGAGAAATGCTGTTAAATCAAGAGGTAGAAAATGTTTTAGTTTTTTTTTCATTTATATAGGAAAATAATGATACGAAGTTGAGAAATTGAAGGAAATCAAATAATTAGATAAAAAAATTGCCACTATAGCAGCTATCCGCTCCATCTAATCACTGATCATGTGTTAACCCCCCTCGAGCACAGTCCATCCTTTTGCATCCATAACAATGTTCACGAAAGCATCCACTCCTTTTTCAACACCTCCTTCAACTGATCATACTAATCAATGCAGAAGGCCTTCATCATGCACCAATTGCAAGAGCAAGATCTGCCCTATTTTCTGTGTCAAGGACAAATTGGAGTCGTGAATAAATGAAAGAAGAAGGTGAAGGGAGAGGGAGAGGGAGAGGGAGGGAAGGAAATATGATTGGGTGTGATCAAATCAAATGATTAGATATTGAAGTAATTCTTAGTTTTTTATTTTTTCTTTAATGAAAAAACATCCCACTAAAATTGCATTCTCAAGGATGTGAAAGAAGTTCACAACTTTTTTCTTTTTTTTTCATACACGGCGAGGCTTTTTCTTGTAAATAAGAGCCATTCATTATGTTTAAAATGACTTAGATAGGCTAGAGATTAAATTTCATGCCATTGGATGCTTTTAGTATATAATTTTTTGGGTCAAAAGTTAGGATCATTCATTTTATTAAATTTTTTAAAAGTACAAAACAAGTGGTTAGGATCATCCAACTGCATTGATTTCTTAGGAATTTCTGTTTTTGGTATGCAGACATAATGGATGGCCTAGATCTACCGAAGAATGTGCCTCCTTTTGCTTAGATGATGAGAGATTCTTTAGTAGATCTTAGCCATTCATTAATTTTTCCAATACATGGTGAGACTTTCTTTAGTAGCTCTAAGCATTCATCAAGTTTAGAACGTCTTAGATAGGCTAAAGATCAAATTCCATGCCCATTGGAAGCTTTTAGCCTATGTTTCTTTGGGTTGCAAATGAAAACAAACAATTTTTAAATTTTTTTTATAGATGCAAAAACAAGTATTGGGATCATCCAAATGTGAATTTATTGGGAATTCCTTAACTTTTTGGTATGACAAACACGATGAATAACTTAGATCTATAAAGGAAAGCTTCACTATGCATCAAAATGCAGGCATGATCTTCTTACTCACTTAGATCATAGATTCTTATAGTATGCTATAAGCAATACCAGATTTGCTATCTAGACAAAGGTTCCTTGGAAAGTAGGGGAGCCTTGGCACAACGGTAAAGTTGTCATCATATGACCTTGAGGCTACATGTTTAAGGCATAGAAATAACCTCTTGCAATGCACAAGATAAGGCTGCATACTATTGACCCATTGTGGTCTGCCTCTTCCCCAGACCCTGCAGGTTTCCTCCGCCACCTTCATCTATTCTTCTGTTCTTCTTATTCCATGGGAAGCAGCATTGCTGGAAAGAAGAGTTTCCCAAGTATCTTCCTCTTTTGTGCATCTTTAAAGATGTTCCAGCCAAGGAATAACAACCAGAGAGATTGTGGGAGTGGCATAGAAATATAAAGAGGCTCGGGTTTCTGTGCGAAATCTTTTGGGCCATCTTACATCTTAGCAAAAGATGATCCACTGACTCTTGTGCACCACACATTACGCATCTGTTTGCGATTGTGAGAACTTTATTTTGCAATGCACACCATGAAAAAGCAAGAGCTCTTGTGATTGCTTTGAATTTTCATATAAGGTAAGCTTTGTCGTTGAAGTTCTGCAACTGCTGAGAAGTTGGGTATTAAAAAGTATATTTAAAAGAGCATTTAGGTGTCTTAGTCCCGATGACTTGTCCTTAGTGGTTTGATATAGCATCTGGAGAGAAGTTGGATAAGTTGATTCCATTCCTCTTGAAGTCTCCCTCCCTTGGTCTCTAACTCTAATACTTGGTCTCCATATTACATTGTTTTGTTGAATCTTAAATGATTGTACCACAGTGGCCTCTTTCTTGGTTAAAGCTACAAAAAAGTTTGGAAATTTGAGTTGGAGTGGCTCATCCGCACACTAGTGAAATTAGCAGAACTCAATTCTATTTTCTCTTCACATTTGAATTGGATACATTGATGGAATTTTAGATGAAGATCGAACATCCCTTGCCAAATGTGAGATCCCCTTCTTATAGATCCCTCCAAAGTAGACCAATCTCCCAATTTTTTACCATAATTTGCCTGTAAGATGGAATTCTAAAGCGCATTTTCTTCATTTGCTAGTCTTCAGTGTCATTCATAAAAAGTGCCTCATTTGTTTCTCTTATTCTGTGAATTCCCAGGTCTCCTTTACAACTTGTAAGCATATTGAGTCCCAATTGATCAGGTGGAATGTGCTGCTCTCCTTGTGACCACTTGATAAGAAGTTACTCTAGATCCTTTTTTATCTCCTTTGCAACTAAGGTAGAAAGAAATTAAATTTGGAGGGTTGACATGAATCATTTGACAAGTGTAATTCTTGCTGGTAATGACAAGTAATTTCTCTTCCATGGGGAAAGCTTAGATTGTAAAGGGTCTCATTGATGTTTGGATGGTTTAACAAGGATGAGTGGGATACCCATGCAAGGGGCTACAAAACGGGAGTGATGCAGCCCCGCAAAATGTTTGCAAACTGAGGTATGGTTGTCTGGTCTATCTTTACTCGCATGATGGTGGACTTCTGGAAGTGGATTCATTACCCCTTTGCATCTTCAAACACTCTAATAATTGCTTAATGCTTAGACACTCACTCAATGTTAGGTCTGCAAATAATGATTGTGTTATCTGCATATTGTAGGTAGACACAGTAGGGCTTCTTTTATTGCATTTGCACCTTGAAGTTCATTATCATTATGAACATTAAAGCCTTATCCCAATTAGGGGTCAGGTATATGAATCTTGTTCTTCCATTCTCCTTTATCAAGTTTTATGGCTTTAGTTAGTCCAAAAGTTTCTAAATCTTTTCTCACAACCGCTATCCATGTCCTTTTGAGCCTTCCACCTTGTCCTTTTAAAGCCTTCGACTTGAATTAACTCACTCCTAACTGAAGCCATTTTAAGTCTCATTGGACATGTCCAAACCATCTAAGTTTACCTTCCTCATCTTGTTACCTATTGATGCTACTCCTAAGTTTCCTCTAATCTTTTCATTTCTAATTCTATCCATTCTTGTATTGTCACTCATCCATGTCAACATCCTCATTTTGGCTACTCCTGTCCTATATACATGTTGTTCTTTAACTGCCTAACACTCTAATAAATAGAGCTCAACTAACCTTAGAATCATCCTATTGAAATTTTCTTTTAATTTAAGTGACACCTGCCAATCACACAAAATTTTAGAGACACATCTCTATTTGCTCCAATCCACTTGGATTTTATCAGTAATATCCCTCTAAATCTCTCTACTCTTACGAATTATCAATCGCAAGTATAGAAAGTGGTCTTTTTGGGGGACTTCTTGGTTATCAATCTTTACCGGTGCTTCACTTTTACCCCTCTCATTACCAAAATTGCATTCCATTGATTCTATCTTAGTTCCATTAATTTTAAATCCTTTATACTCTATGGCATCTCTCTATGACTTTAGCTTTGTATTTATGACATCTCGTCTTATAAATCAAAACTAAGTCATTTGTAAATGCCATGCACCATTGAATCTCCTCATGCAGCTATTTGTTAACCTAAAATTAATCCTATTGATAAAAATTTCTCCATAAATTTTGAAAAGATCTCTCTTATAAGGGTAAAAGAAAGAGTGAAATAGGATCTCCATGTTTGAGACCTCTTGTAGCCTTGAAGAAGCCCTTTGAAGTTCCATTTATGAGAATTGAAAACCATATATTTGAGAGGCAACTAGACATCCACGCTCTCCATTTCTGCCCAAATCCCATTCTCACCATGATTAACTCCAAAACTTTCCAATCAACCATGTCATATGCCTTCTCCAAGTCCATTTTAATCAAATCACCTCCCTCTAAGCTTTTCATTGAGTGCAAGCTTTCGTGTGCCACTAAGATACCATCTACTATCGGGCTCCCTTGAGCAAAGGTAGATTGAGACTGTGCAATAAGAGATGAGAGTACCTTTTTTAATTCTCTTGGCCGGACCCAGCAATGATTTTGTAAAGACTTGAAATCAAGTTGATTGGTCTGAATTGTTTGATGTCAGCTGCTCACTAAATTTTTGGAACGAGAAAAATGAAACTGGCTCCTACACTTCTATCAATCTCCGAAATGGAAGTCATATAAAATCTGCATTGGGCCCTCTTGGATAGCGTCCCAGAATTCTTTGTAAAGTCTGAGACAGAAAAAGGGTTCTCTGTCTCCTTGTGATTGAAAGATGTATTCTTTCACTTCTTCATTCGTGAACTGCTTTTCTTCGTTGCTCCTCCATGTTCTGAAATTGAAAGTCTGCAAAAGAAGGCTCGAATGATTCATCAGCAGTAAAAAGAGACTGAAATTATTGAATGATATGTTGAGTAATGAGTTCCCCATCTCCTGTTTTGCCTCCATCAATCTCTGGCGATTCGATTCTTTTGTTTTTTGTTTCTGAAATTTGCCTTGAATGGAAATAGGCTGTATTCCTATCTCCCTCGACCATTTTATTCTGCTTCATTGTCTCCATCTAATCTCCTCAGTAATTGCAATGGATTTGAGAAGTTGTTTGCAGTGATCCCTTTCAATTACTTTGAGTCTCTGAGATTGGGTTTGCCTCTTCCAGACCATTGTCTTTGCAATTTGCTGTTTGCTTGACCAATTTGATGATTGATACTTGGACCTGCCCTTCAGCTTTCCTTTGAGAAAACTCAGTTTTGTCCTGAAGTTTCTCTCTGTTTTTTGAACTACTAGTTCGCTCCACCATGTTTGAATCAACTGAAAGACTTCTTGATCCTCCGGCCAGCAAAGTTCAAATCTGAAAGTTGTTGGACCCCAAGAGTCCAGCTTTGCCTCTATTGAAATTGTCTAATAGTCAGAGGCGAGGCAGTGGTGCATTTTCCCCAAAGAGAGTGGGAATCTCTGCAGCCATTGTAAAGAGACCAGAAACCTATCAATTTTGCTATTAGTTAGGCACTATTGGTTATTGCACAAGTGGTAAAATCACCTCCCACAAGTGGTAAGGCAATCAATTCCCACCCTTTCATGAAGCCTGTCAATGCCATCATAAATGAATCCAGAACCGTTGCAGTGTTTCTTTCATGTGTGAATCTGACAACACTAAAATCACCCCCTGAGACCAATGGGAGATCCCAATCATGAAGGCATTTCCCTAATTCTTCCCATAAAGTGGGCTTCTCTGATCCTGAGGAGGTCCATAGACTGCTGCCCAAGTCAGATTGTTTAATTTTCCAGCCACACAAAAATCCCCAAATTTGTGCCCCATGTGTTGCAATAGTTCCTTCCAAGCCAAGACGATGCCTCCTGATTGCCAATTGCCTGTTTTGCAGTCCAATTGTGTCTGTTGTTGATCCCAATTGTTTGACCAGACTTGAGTGAACTATTTGTGCTTCAGTTTCCTGAACTGTAATGATATCTGTTCTGCACTCTTGAATAAATTGTTTAATCACAACCCTTTTCTTTGAAAGCCCACTACCTCTGACATTCCATGAGTACTCGTAACATGTTTTCTGATCTGATCCAAATTGCTCAATAGATAGATGACTATGGGAATCAGATGCTCCAACTGCCAGAATCAACCAATCATAACCCTTCAATTGGTACCCAATAAGCATGACAATCAAATCCGAAATCAAACTATAAAATGATAACGGATCATAGAGGAAAAATAGAAAATAGAAAATAAAATGGTAGCAGGTTCAGGAAGGGTTGGATATGAACAGCTGATGCACGATGAACAAGTAAGATTCTCCAATTTTCTTTGGTCATATGAGACTCATCTTCTTGGAAGATTCATCACCTTAAGTACACGTTGTTATAATAATAGCACTCTGATTCCTTTGGTTTCTTGTTTCCCTGCATAACCCAACATGGTGTTTTCTTGCTGGGACATGCCCCCACCTTCGTGCTATATTATACGTTAATCCATAAACATGCCAAGAATGAGAAGTTTCATTTTTGAGTTTAGGTGAATATAATAATTAGGCGTGGAAACAGCCTCTTGCAAAGATGCAAGGTAAAGCTGCGTACTATAGATCCTTGTGGTCTGCCCCTTCTCCTGACCCCGGCTGCTCTTTTTTAGGTAAATATAATAATTCAATGAGTTTAGGACTGAAATAAAATTTCACTGCAAGTTAAAGGTTTTTCTTGGTTGAAAAGGCCATTAAAAAATAGAAAGACCCATGAATCATAGGCTTAAAACCATCCTAAGGAAGAGAAGTTTTAAGTATGACTCATCGAGAGTGGACTCTACCAGATGAATGGATTAGATGACTGAAAGAGTAGCCTCCACTTTTACATTTCATCATCAAGACCTTATCCTGACGATGGGTTAGTCACTTGTAGATTTACAACTCATATTTTTAGAATGAAGATGTGTGCAACCATTTATATGATTTAGTTTATGTGGCTTTCCAATGATAGGGTTGTCCTCATGTGACCTTGAGGTCATGGGTTCAAGGCGTAGAAACAGCATCTTACAAAAGGCAAGGTAAGATTGAGTACTATTGACTCTTGTGATCTGCCCCTTCTCCAAACCCCATATAGGCAGGAGCTTCGTGCACTTGGACTGTTCTTTTTGGCTCTCCTAGGAGAGGATCCAGAAAAGTCGGAATTGGAGAGCACTTATTTTGGGATGGGGCTTACTATTCAGATGCTTGCAGCAGTCATCCACTTTGGAAATGGATATCCCAGTGTTTTCCATGGGTATGATAACAACATGAAAAGTGCACCCTTAAGGTAAAAGTACTCTTAATGCCCTAACACCAGGCAGTGCATATGGTCGACTGTTTTCAAAGCCTTGCTCTACTACATTTTCTTTGTGTGTGCCTGGTGGGGGTGCAAAGAGCTAGATATATACACTCATGCACAGCCTCAAACCTAGCCACCCAAGTAAGAGACTCCATCTTATGTCACTATACTAGAAGGCTTTGGTGCATGTTATTAGAAGATTCATTCTCAATGAATCGAACCTTCCAATACTATAGCTAGAACCATCCTTTCCACGCAAGGCCGGCAGCACCGACTTATCTGTAGAAGTTAACAAGATCGTCGGCTACGATCACCACACCGAAATATACACTGGCCCCACAATCTACAGAAAGATCAAATTTGATCGTTAGATGTTCTTCATTCGAATTCGATCGTGACATCTTCTCTCAGTTGAAAAGGAAACACATACTTCCGACCAAGTCCTAGCCAAAGACTAGAAAAGCATGCACCTAATAAAGAAGAAACTTTTAGGAAAAAACGTTGCCGGCAATTCAATTCCATGCACTCTCGTCAGTCTAATTTAATAAGGCCACGTTGGTAGAAGAACTCGACCGGCAGGATCCCCCGTTGCTTCCCGGCATAGAAAAGTAGAAGAAAGAAGGAATTGCTTTCCTTTGATTCCGCCCTCGGGACTAAATAATCTGGAATTCATTTTCCTGATCGGCAGATGGACTCGTTCGCATTCCTTGGCCCCTTAAAAATGTCGCCAAGAAATTTCCTGAAGGCGTCGGCTTTGGAAAGTGAAAGCCCAAATTTTCTCGGAAGCCAGCTGCTAGCGGCTAGAAATTTGGGAACTATTTTCAGTTGACAAAAGTACCCTTTTCAAATTGGAAAATAGCTGCCGTGTCGGTGATAATATCATTTTCATTTCCAAAACTACCCTAAGCTTTGATTAGATGTACATATGACCATTTTGCTATCGAATCAATGGTTCGGACCCGTGACAAAGTCTCAAATGCTCTTGGGTGTCTTTTGGCAAGGTTGAAAGGAGTTTATCAGCGTGTCTTTTCGAGATCCAACGGTTTGGATTGATTATCAATATGATTTGTGCATTGATTTTGTGTACTTGTTGAATGGGACTATTCCTCAACATTGCAGTTCCAATTTGAATGAGCTTCAACCGATTGGATTGAGAACACTAATTGTTCTTTTAACCGAGTTTAGCGTTACTAATATCACCATTAACAAATTTTAACATAGTGGGTGGGCCAACCAGAGGCATAAGTTTTCTCCTGTAACTAGATTATAGGTGGTGTAAAACCTTTAATAATCTGAACCATTCATGTTATCTAGGTAATATCACTCATTAAAAAAACTCTAGCCATTTGATTGTTTAGGATTTTCTTATTATTGTTCACTTCTATAGAAAGGGAGTCATAGTGCAATGGTTGAGTAGTCTTCGTGTAACCTAAAAGTTAAATGTTCGAAGCATAAAAACAGCTTCTTGCAAAATCCAAGGTGAGGCTGCATACTTTAAACTTTTTTGTGGTCCGCTTCTATATCAACCTTGCAATGGGCTACCTTTTCTTTCTTTCTTTTTTTGTACTTTTAACATATTCATTTTACAAGCTAAAAATTTAGAAACTAGGATCACCCAAATAAAATGGGGCCAACCTATTTAAATAAGACAGGCCAGAAGAATGATAATTGAACCATCCAAATCATGCCCCCACCAGTAATTTTAGCCACTAGAATAAAAGTATACCCCCAAATGAAACTGATCACCATGGAAGTGGCTACTCTATAAGTCTTTTGTTCCATTTAGAGGGGCAGTTGAGTCAATCAAATGAGCTCGGTGACATTTCCGTTAATCTTCTAAAAAACAAGGAGAACATAGTCATTTCAACCAATGCCGGTCAGTCAACACTTGTGGACAAAACGGAGAAAGTTGAAAGACTATAGGAATCCTTATCATTCCGAAATACCGAAAATACCCTTTCCAGTTTCCGCGAAACAGACTGGAATTTGCAGAATCCACAGCATATTAAACTGTCTGGTTGTCATCCATCGCGACTCCTTCCTCGAACCACTTTTTCTTCTCTTATTTAACCCACCATTCACAATCCATTCGACCCATCAATTACTTCTCCTCTACTCCTTATCATCAAATCAAACCTTCCCTTTTCTCTCTCTAAAATGGCAGGAAAATCAGTAGACTTTGAGGATTTTCTGCCCATCATGTCAGAGAAATTGGGGGCAAAAGGATTCGTGGAAGAACTGTGCAATGGATTTAGCTTGTTGATGGATAAAGAAAGAGGCGTAATCACATTCGAAAGCTTGAAGAGGAATTCCGCTTTGTTGGGGTTGCAGGGATTGAAAGATGATGAGCTATTGAGTATGTTGAGAGAAGGAGATTTGGATGGAGATGGGGCTTTGAATCAGATGGAGTTTTGCATTCTTATGTTCAGATTAAGTCCTGATATGATGGAAGATTCAGAGAGATTATTGGAAGAAGCTTTGCAACAGGAGTTGAAAGATTCCATGAGTTAGTTTCTTTGTTGGCATATGGATGATTCATTTTCTCTTACTCTCATTCTTTGCCTTTTCTATCCTTTTTTATGTGGAGAGAGAATATGGGTTTTCCTATCTTACCTAATTTGCAGCCAATTTTGAACTTTGTATACACCATTTATCTGATCAATAAAGGCTTCTTTTTCTCTGTTTTCTCCCTGTGGTTTGTAGTTTGATTGCATCTGCTCCTGATTTTGTGATGTATTTGTTCTTCTCTGTGAACTTCTCTTTGGTTGATGTTGGATAATTTTCTGATTTCACTTACAAAAATGCAGAGGATTCAATCAATCAATGAGGATTTCATTTTAGTTTCAATGGCGAATGTGATCTTTTATATGGCTAAAGCTGTTGCTATAGGAACCATCCCCTTCTACTATTATTAAACAAATGATGTTGTGGGTCATATTTGGAGGAAACAATTTAAGGGGTGGCCAGGGATCCTTCTCTAGTTCCAGGGAATATCCAGTCCAAGTTATTGGATTGCTAACCTTTCCCTTCCACCTTCTTTTCATTGGTGACAAGCGTTAAGAATAAAGAAATAGTTTTGGTTGTTCCTCCACTCAATATGGAGGATGAGAGAAGAGTAGGAACTATCAAAACTTCAAGCTCAACAGAATATGTACTTGCCCTCTAGTTCTACCAAAAGAAAGGAGAATGTACCAGGATGCATCTGTTTGAGAACTGGTGTTTCTTTTCCTTCAAGGTGCACAATGAGGAGCCCATACTACAAAATCTCTTTTTGGGAAGAGGAAATGGGGAAGATGGTGCTATGTTTCAAAGGAAGGGAGTGTTCAATTGGTGTCCAAATTCTTCAAATGCTAACCTTCTCTTAGCTATCTGTAGCGTGTTTTTTCTCTGTTCTTTTCATTTGTTTTGAGACAAGGGAGAGTTTCTGAATGTTTTCTTCCTCCATTTCATATGAAGGATGAGATAAATAGAAAATATAAAAACCTCAGTGTCAATAGAATTATGTACGAATCCTTCATCTCTTTGAAAGAGGAGATGGTGTTTCTCTTCCTTTAAAGATGCAAAAAATCTATTATATTCTATAAATTCAATCTTTAGGAAGAGAACATGATGAAGATCGTGCCCTGCTAAGCTTTGACAATTGTGGAACATGAACCTATCTTTCAAGGGATGGCAGCTAATGTAAAAAGTCCCCTCATTTGTGGAAGATGAACCTGTCTTTCAAAGGGTAGCAGACGTTGTGAAAAGTCTACTTTGGTTGTCCACTCTACACAATGAATGACTTCATTGAAACCAATCACTGATGGGACCTACTATGCACAGTAGATTGCTTGAATCCTGACCTATAAAAGTAGGTCCATTATGTCACATATTCCTTGGCAGCCTGTATTAGATGCCAAACAGGTTCTTCCTTGAGCCCCAAAAGATCTGGCATCCACCTACATGACAAGAGTTTTCACAATATCACAAGCTGGTTGCTCATCTGTGCATTAGAAAAGACACAGCTGTCTTCATCTCATTTATCATTTTCTTTATGAAACGGGTTTATATCCTTGGAGCTTGCCTGCATCATCGAATTTAAGCTTCCATCCTACTTGCAGGTATTGGACCAAGGAAACATAATTGATGAAGGCAGAGAAATGGTCAAATGAAACAAGGAAAGGGAAAGGAAAGAGATACTGTGGAGGATGCAATTTGTTATCACCATCTTATCCCCATCGTCAGAAATGCACTAAATGAGGATGAGCTTGGTGAGAAAGGGTCATCACAAGATTGGTAGACGTAAGTACAAAGTGCAGGCCGTTCCTTCAATATATGATCCAAACAAAAGTCTACGAGCCTTTGCTAGTGGATCACTGACCAGTTCAAAATTCACCTTGTCAAACTAGTGTGCAACCCTTTGATTTGTTAACGTTTTCTTGGTAAAATTTTCAGTTCTTCTTAATCAAACTTTAGTTGAGAGGCCATGAGTTGGAAGTAGTCTTCTAAGAGTGTAGTCCTGGAGGATGTGGTCCAGAGAAGTGAACAAATATTGGCCAACAAGGATTTGGCCATAGCCCCACCAGTCACCACATGCTTTTCTTCTTTCTTTTCTTTTATTTTTATTTTAGAGGAAAAGAGGCAAGGATGAAGGGGAGCCTTAAGGTAAAAGTTGTTGTCGTGTGACCTTGAGGTCACGGGTTCAAGGCGTGGAAATAGCCTATTACAAAAATGCAAGATAAGCTGCATACTATAGACTTTTATGGTCCGCCTCTTCTCCCAACCCAGCGTAGGCAAGAGCTTCATGCACCTGGGCTGCCCTTTTAAGAAAAGAGGTGAGGATCACATGGGTCATAAGATAGAGATAGATGGTCAAAGTACAATCACATTACACATTTTCCTCATTGTGCCTACTAGCTGCTCTTGATCTTTTAGATTGTTTAGTTGAAAGTTTCTACTAAATTAATCTTTAGGATTCAGCTCATGAATCTCGGATCTCATTGACTAGAAGACAATACAATCAGCACACATATTTTCCATACGCTCATTCTCTTTTTCTGTTTTCTTCGTAGCACTTCTCGTGCTAATTAATAAAATTCATCAACCTTTTCCCAAAAAACAGAAGATTTTTTCCATACGCTCACTGTGTCGATTGCTCCAAATCTTTTGAATTGCTTGGATCAATTTTTAGGATTCAGCTTGAGCACCTACGCTATAACTGGATAAGTTTGGCTTAAGCTCAACTTGTTTTTAGCAAATCACATTCTAACCAAAGTTGAATCCCAATTTGTTTCATAGTATTACAACAGAATGAGAACATATAGCAGTTTAGAATCGCTATGATTATGGGCTATACTTGTGTTTTGACCAAGTTCATATCCAGGAACTTCAACCCAAGTGTTTTACTGGTTATAAGGGGGGCTCTGTCAAAGCAAATTGCAGTCAATATGGGGTCTCCCCTTGATAATAACTTTTTTCAAGAAAAAAAGGGCCTCCTCTAGCATATAAAGACCTGAGGAATCCTAAACAGACACGCCGTTATGAGGGCCTTATGAGATTTGTCTGTGGAAACACCCAAGTCTTTGAGGAAAGAGCCCGACCGATGGATGCTTCAAGCGTTCATCTGAAAATGTGTACTTTTGATGACAAGAATTGGACGGTTTGAAACATTGTAAGAACAATGGTCTAACCAAAATCCAGTTTTTAGGATGTTTGAGTCATCTCTGATATTCGTTTACAAGGTACCGAAAGCTGGAACGGGTTGAATCGTCTAAGGGTGAGATTCCACCATGCAAAGGCTTGGGTGTTTTCCCAGGCATACCCATTCAACTGTGTTGCATCTACAGTATGGTCGTGGGTTTGCTCTCTCTACGGATCCAAGTTCAAATCCCACTCCCAGACCTATCTTGATGTGCACGGCGTATGGGGTGATTGCCCTGCAGCATTAGGGACTATAGTCTCCATCCTGTGATATGGAACAGTAAAGAAAATTGTTCCAGGAACTTCAACTCAAGTGCTTGGTCAAACAAATTGCAAATCAAATAGGGGCCTGCTCTATTATATAGAAACTTGTAGAATTAGTAGATCAATGACTGAATCACTGCATAAGTAAAAAGGGCAGCGGAGGTGCACAAAGCTCTCGTGTATGCAGGGTCAGGGAAAGGGTTGGACTACAAGGATCTATAATATACAGTCTTACCTTGTATTTTTGCCTGAACAACTTTACCATTGTGCCAAGGCTCCCCTTCAAATCACTGCACAAGTGTGTCACAAATATGGCAGTGATGTTCCATCAGACTTTGCTTGAAAGTAAGCTCAGCTTCCTCTTCCTCTCTTTTGTTTGTCCTTTGCCCAAGGTGAATCCCTTCCTGCCTTTACTTTCTTTGTCCTTCCCCAAGGTTATACAAGTCAAACAAGAGGTGGAGGAAACTGATGGTTGGGAACCTTATTCCCCTTCATTGAATGCCAAAAGAGTTCCCACCTACACCATATCTCTTTGAAGTCGTACAATCTTTAGCAAGGTTGCACCGAGGTAGCCAGTTTGTTCTTCTCTTCTCCTCATTTTTTTTTTTTTCTTTTGTTGGTCCACTCACCCACAAGTGAAGAGGCACCTTCCTTTCAAGAACTATGTGGGTAAGCTGCCAAATGAAGAAAATTGGACTATCCAAAATTCAGAGGTGCCCATTGTGTATGGCTGCTAATGGTCTGGTTGTGGTTGGGGTCTGCCCATGATTGGAACAGGACCAGTTTTAGAGTTGGATTCCAGCTTCAAGGATTAGAATTCAGTTCCACTCTAAGTGCTTATCAGTTTTGTAAGTTAAATAACTACTTATATTAGAAAGTATACAAAATAAAATAAAATAAATAGAGAGAGAGAGAGAGAGAGAGAGAGAGAGAGAGAGAGAGAGAGAGAGAGAGAGAGAGGCTTTGTATATGTCTAGCACAATTGGTTACTAATAGGGGTGACAAAATATGACACGACATTATAACACAACTTGAACCAGACACAAATTTAAGGGATTAGGGGGGAGTCTTATCATGTTCGTGTCATTTTCGGGTGACACGTCAAAAATTGTGCCATGTTTAGATCAATTAATGTTGACCCGTCGTGTTGATCTGTTTGACACGTGACCTATTAATTCATCATGTTGACCCATCTGACTCACAACCTGTTAACCAATCTGGTTAAAAATATAAGATGGCTTTTTAAAAACAGTCATATATTATTATAGTAATGTAGAACGATTTTTACCATCCTGTATTACCCATCCTATATTTTTATGGTTTAAAAAAAACCATCAATATAGGATGATTTTCCAAAATCGGTCTTATATTCTTATGGTTTTTGAAAATTCTTCTATGTTAGACGAATTTTCAAAAATCATCATATACTGTACTCATATACTCTATATAAGAAGATTTTTGAAAACCAATCCTATATTATTACGATTTTTTAAAAACCTTTAATATAGGACGGGTTTTGAAAAGCCATCATATACTCTTATAGGAATATGTGATGGGTTTTGATAACCGATCCCATATTTTTATAACTTTTGAAAACCATTAATATAGGACGAGTTTTTAAAAACCGTCCTATATTTTTACCATTTTTGAAAAACTAATCGCCTATATTCTTATACGAAAAACCATTATATATTAGTTATTTTACATTCATTTAGTTGTGTTAAACGAGTCGTATCGACTCGTTTAATAATCGTGTTGTGTTCGAGTCACAAGTTCTTGACACGATTATTAAGCAAGTCGTGTTTGGGTCGACTCATATACTATAATGGGTCAGTCTCGACACGACACGAATACAAACCGCCAACCCGAATTGCCAGGCCTAGTTGCAAATAACATGGCATCTCCCTGGAAGGACGCTTGGTTATAAGTTTTAGTTGCTACTTCCCCTTAACTAGGTATTAGATTTAGGAGTGTCGAAGTCTGAATATACAAGTAATTTACTTTATAATTCTTGTTTTGTAAAAATAAAAAATAAAAAGTCTACATTCAGCTATCTAAAAAACATTTTTAAAATTCTAGAATCGTCCGATCATATTAAATCCTGGTTTGCCAAAAATCCAACTCTAGGGTAATCTGATGAACAAGCAATATCGTCCAAATGAGGATGATCCTTGTGTTGCCTAAGTAGGACGTTTCTGTGGACAAACCTTGTAAGGTGCGTCGATTTACCTCCTACCTACAAGAAACGGGACCCACCCGGAAACTTCATCTCCTCGATTCCAGATAACAATTTGGATTCCCTTGGTCCTGTACAAGAATCTCTCTGCGATGTCTTGCCCTTGATGTCACTCATTGGACCCCACGAATAAGATGCCGGTCAATATAGTGGGCCCTACAAAATTGATCAAGAAGATAAAATCAACGTACATCCGAGAAAAGGAAAACTAATCCTCTGCATTTCTCTATCACACAAATCGTTAGCAAATAAATCGGAGAACAAGTTATTTTGCATTACCTTAGGTCTGACCCCACCATTTCCATTTTCTTGTTGCAGATTTCACAACTTGGGATTAAAATTGTGCCCTCCATGTCAGCGATCGGGACGTCCAAGCAGCTACGGCACCAACTTCGGTCCTAACAAACATGCACACGCTGCAGCGAGTGTCACGTTGCTGAAAACCAAAGAACGGGTAGTTCCCCGGACCATTGGTTCGCGTGGTTGTTCTATCTTTCGATTGAACTCCATCAGATCAGCCAATTTAGATTCAATCAATGTGGCAACTTGAAAGCCACTAGATATGACGGGGATCATGAATTATGATATCTCAGCCCTTAAACCATTCTTTTGTGGTAGGACCACTAATGTGGGACTAAGATGGTTGCTGATCTAAACTGTTTATGCACCATAACATCGGATATCTAAAGGATTAAATACAACATCGTCACCGAAAACAGTAGATTTTTTTAAATAGACTCGTAGATGAGCTCTTGAGCTGCCATCTACATAACCTAGTGTTGTAAGGCCCACGAAGGAGCAAGTAATAATCGGAATCACTGATTATTCTAAGCTTCCTGAACTTGCAATAAATGACTAAGACATTTGAGGCCAGAGCAATCAAATGAACGGGTCGGATCATCAAAAGACGCTTCCCTTCAAGCAAGAAAGGGTAAGATCTGAAATGGGTGAGGCTGTGAATCTTGTATCAACGAATACAAATCCCCAATCGGATGGGTCCCACTTGTACTTCCAATTTTCCAGTAATGCTGCCGACTCTGTGCACTCTGAGGTTTCTGGACTGAGGTCCGGTCAACTACCAAAATCAGGAGGACCTCCTTCCTATCATGATGGCAGAAGCCGACCCACCTCCACGTCATCCAAATCAATGTCCTTTCGCAGAAAACGCGTGGTCGAAAATAAAGACTTCCTCCGACGAGTCAAATCTCCAAACGCCCATCCTTTTCGTGCCAGCTGGAACGTGCAGGGGCGTACGCCCATCCTATTTCTTTAATAAACTAATTAAATATATAATTAAATGGCTAAAATACCCCTGGCGAAAGAACCGGAAGCAACAAAGCAAATCAAATATTAATCTGGAGAAAAACCAAAGAACTCTTAAAAATAAATGACAGGAGAGCCAGAAAGAAGGAGAATTCAAAAGTGGCAAGGAAATTCTCAAGTAAGACTGAATCTACAGCCTAATATAAAAAACTTACCAATCCTATTGCTTTAGCTAATAAAAGGAGAGGAGGAAGCGACTGAAGTAGCTATTAAAGCCATAGTTTGATTTCCTCTGGAGGCACTAGAAGGAGACAACAATCTTGGTCGCTATTAAGTCATTAATTTTGCAAGTATTCTTTAACAAATTTAGATTCTAAATTGATGTATGACTTAAGGTATGTAAGCTTTAGCTTGCACTTGTCTCTCCTCTAGGGTCTACCTTGGACTCTAATTTTTTCTAATGAGAAACACTCTTTTCTATAAATAAAGAAAAAAGAAAAAAAGAAAAGAAAAGAGCACACCTCTAATAGATTTTTTAGTTGCTAATACATACTTGCTTTTTTAAAAGGGCAGTCCCGCATATACAGGGCTCAGGAAAAGAACGGACCAAAAGGGTTACTAGTAAGCTACCTTACTTTTTATTTTGAAAAAGGTTGTTTTCACTCCTTGAACTCATGACCTCAAGGTTACATGACAACAATTTTACCGTTTGGTCTGAGATTTCTTTCGTTTGCTTTTAACAAAAAAAGAAAAAGAGAGAGAGAGAGAGAAAAAAAGAAAAAGGTGAAAATGAGTTTGTTATTTTGTCAAAAAGACAAGGGTGCTTTTGTAATATAAGAATAATTGTCTACATAATGCATTACACATGGCACAACTACAAGAGCTGTATATAAGACATGGGCATTATCTTCCATGCACTTTTAGAAAAAGTAATGCCATTGCATATTGGTTTGAAAACTTTAGTCTCAATGACATTAGTTGAGGGACATTCAAACTCTTTACTTGCTATCCCATGCTTGGCTGCTATTCTTTCCCTTGTGTCTGTCAAATCCCATCAATCCCCCTCAAATATCAAATGAGCTGCCTGTCGCCAACTAAGTATCCAAATTACACATCTTTCCATCCCCCTTGCATGGATGTTTTAGGAATCTTTCGTACAGACCATGGTTAATCTGTATCTTGGTTTTCTTACTCTGGTGATTGATTTTGGAAAATGATCCTTTGGAGGAAGACAGCAGAGTGAGAAGTTCTCTCAATTCCTTCTCCCCCAATTCTGGCAGGCTCACTTTCTTCACCACTGTCATTGGGAAGTTACTTTTACTTACAAGTACTGTAGGCTTGCTCTTCTGCTTAAGTGTTGATTATCACCCAGTTTGTTCTCTCCTTTTCCGAAACAAATGCATGGATCTGCAGAAGATGCCTGAGGGAAAGAACATAAAATGCAAATCTGTGGCTGAAGAAGTAAGAATAGTGGCACTAGAGAGGGCATGAAGTGAAGACTTTGGGATGAAGATTACCATCAACATCTACTGGAGGAGGAGGTCATAAAATGAAACAATCTACCTTACTTTAGGATAAATTTTCATGACATTGGAAAAGTGAGTAGGGGAGCCTTAGTGCAATGGTAAAATTGTCGTCGTGTGACCTTGAGGTCACAGGATCAAGGCATGGAAACAGCCTCTTGCAAAAATGCAAGGTAAGGCTGCATTATTGTAGACCCTTGTGGTTTGTCCCTTCCCCAAATCCTACATAGGCAAGAGCTATGTGCACTAGGGCTGCCTTTTAGATTGGAAAAGTCACATACGACCGCTGGAAAAACCCACACCTGACTGAGAACTCATTGCCAAGCTATCAACCTTTAGGATTGCCTTTTAAGAGATTGCAAAAGTCATATTTAGAGGCTATAAAAACCTACATCGGATAGAAATCTCATTGTTGTATTAGTACAACATCACAAGAGAGCCCATACACTGAAACCAGTCCTCCACATCAGAATTTTATTTCAAAATCTAGTTTAAAAGTTTAGATTGATATATTAATGGCCATTATACTTTTTCTTCACCCAGTAGACACACTTCTAGTGCCATACTAACTTGATTGTAAGAAACTTAGTGGTTTCAATCTCGTGTGGGAATCACTTCTGATCATGAGGTGATTACAATTAGATCCTAATAATTGACGCTAGAGTTGTGGAGAGAAGCATTACAATCTAAAGGATTTAAAATTAGCCGAACTAAGATAAAATATATGGAACGCAATTTTAGCAAGGAGAGGAGTAGGAGTGGAATACCAATCAAGATTGATAACCTAGAAGTCCCCGTAAAAGACCACTTTTAGTACTTAGGATCATTAATTCGTGAGAGTGGAGAGATTGAGAGGGAGGTTACCTAGAGAATCCAAGCAGGTTAGAATAAATGGAGATGTGCATCTAGAGTTTTGTGTGATCGCCAGGTGTCACTCAAATTAAAAAAAAATTTCTATAGGATGACCATAACACCTGCCATGCTATATGTATCGGAGTGTTGGGCAATTAAGGAACATCGTGCTCATAAGATGAGCGTCGCAGAAATGAGGATGTTGAGATGGATGAGTGGTAAGACAATAAAGGATAGAATTAGAAATGAAAATATTAGAGAAAATTTAGGGGTAGCACCAATAGGTAATAAGATGAGGGAGATTAGACTTAGATGGTTTGAACATGTTCAAAGGAGACCAACAATAGCACTGGTTAGAAGGAGTAAGGTAATACAGGTAGAAGGTTCTAAAAGGGCAAGGGGAAGGCCCAAAAGAACATGGATAGAAGTGGTGAGGAAAGATTTAAAAAACTTTGGGACTAAATGAAGCCATGATACTTAATAGTGAGGAATGGAGGAATAAGATTCATGTGGCCAACCCTAATTGGGATAAGGTCTTGGTGATGATGATGATGAATTGAAGGGTCTCATTTGTCATCCTTATGTGTGATTTTTGGACTTATTTGTTTGGTTATGATCATGTGAGAAATGTATATAGACTGCTATTGTTCTACACCATTAATCAGATGAATGATAACACTCTAATTATTGACACAAGAAATTGGCTATTAGTGGATAAGCTTTCTTGGGTTGGTTTATCTTAGACTTAACCTCTTTCTAGGAATTGTTCACATTATCTGTAACTTTTTTTTTAATTGTCCCATTACTTGTAACTTATCTTCTATCTTGCTTTTACATATCCAGTAGCAAGGGCTAGGACTTTTATCCAATGGATATATAGCTATTCCATGCCACACAGCCCTGTCAAGTTTTTTATTAATTCAGTTGTTGATTTTTTGTTACTTTTCTTTCAATTCCTCTTGTTTAATCTTTCCTCTTCCGATCACTTGAATCACTTTGCTTGCTCTTCCTTTTTGTCTTGGCTCTTGTCTACAAGTGCAACTAAGATACTAACAAAACATCTGCCTTTTTCCAAAAGATAGAGAGAGGCCTCCTAGAAAAGAAATGGTCATTCTATTCCCTTGTTTTTCTAAATTAAAGAAAAGAATTCATCCGCAACCCTTTTGGGCACTTTGTCATCCATCTTTTTCTAATTGAGTAGAAGCAAAATAATTCCCCTTTTTCTTAAATTCCTGTCCTTAACCATAAAATTCAAGGACTTGGTTTGTGCTATTATTACATATTTTCTCTTTGTTGGTTCCCTTGAACATCAAGGCAATAGATTCCCTTGGACAGGTTAAAAGGCTTTTGGTGCTTTATTGAAATTCAAGGGCATTTGATGAAAGCTGTTTTGTAGTGATTAGGAGGGTAGGTTGGATTTACTTACTAAATTAAAGACTAGGAATAGGATAGTGTACTTTGTTATTACCGAATATAGGGAGGATGGATCCACTAGTGCAATTTGTTTGTTCTAGATGACTGCAAAAGAAGGGTAGAGTGACAACAAAAGAGAAATATAGCACTGTGTTTATCATGTCATCTACAGTTTACCCAATCACTACCAATCACATAATCAATCCTTTTGTTTTCTATTAGTGAATAGGAAAATAAATACTTCAGTAGTACTGCCGTGCTATAAGTTATGCTATAAGAGCTCCAAAATATATCAGGGAGAATTATAATCCAAAGGAAAGACCCCTGCATCTAACTACATAATTAGCTAAAGCTTGTGCTACTTGATCACCCTCCCTATATGTGTGTGTAATGTTGGAGACATACACTTAAGAGCCCCTCAAATCCATGACCTACTAGGTATGATGAAAGAGGCCCTTCTTGTCCAACAGCCAGAAGTCACTTGCTCGAGGACTCCTTAATGTTCTGACGCTACTTCACATTAATCATCTCCTTGTACATAGCGTGAATTCCCACAGTGATTGTTTCCTCTCTTTCACTGCCACAACACTTTTGACGCTGTGAAAAGTCTGTCTTTGCTGGCTAAAAATAGGTGTATATAGGTAAAGATATAAAGTATTTTAAGTCTTGGCACATCGCTCGCATCTTACTGGCATATTTAGCTCAAGTATCTGCAACTTGATTACCCTATCCATATATGTGGGGGGCACTCGTTAATGTTATTGTACTGCATCAGATTCATCACCTCACTTGTAGTTTGAATCTTCCATAATGTACATTGTTTCCTCTTGTTCACAGGTACAGCCACCTTTGAAAATGTGAAAATCTCATTTTCTAGTTAAGAATGGTACCGTAAAGGCAAAGATGTGAAAACCCCAATGGTGATAGTTAAGAATACTTACCATCAATTGGCGATCTTAACTGTTCAGTTGGTAGCCTCCAACCATTCAAAAGTGCCCTGACCATTTCAAGCAAAGCCAAGCCTTTCTAGCACGGTTGTGACAGAAGGGGTCTCTCTTGCAGGGAACTTGGGCTCGAGGCTACTCATATGTGCACGATCGACAATTAAAAAAACCAAAATCTAGCCTTTCTCATTAGTTATAGGCTGAATTCTGATAAATTTCAGTCTCCTTAGTTTGAACTCTTTTACGTAATCAAAATTTTCCAAGAGATTTGGCTGGAGGTTTGCTCAGGAAACTAGTGAGAGATCAGAATTTTCTATTCTGAAAGCCAAAACGGCAGATCACGAGAACTGAATTGACAACTATATGTGCTACAGTTTGCAGAGAATGGTTCATGAGATAGTACATGTAAGATCAATAATTTAGATGATTCAAAAGTGCAAGTTAACACTGAGTACTATAAACAAATTGTTGTGATCTGCTTTTTTTCCGAATCCTGCATAAGCATGAACTTTGTGTACAGTGGCTGGCCTATCATAGTTGGGGCTGAGACAGGTCTCAACTTCAGCCTTGTCAAACTCCTAGAGAAACAATCCATTCTACGATCAAATGCCCCAAAGAAAACATTGTTACATGCATCCATGTAGTAATGGCCTCGTAGTTCTGTCTTTGACCTTTCTCTCTCTCTGCCTCAAAGTTGATTGACATTGAGTGGCTCCCACTTGCCTCCACTAGTAAAGAATCAAAATTCAGCCGGTCCCTCCTCTTAATATCCAGGAGAAGAACCCACACACCTCTTCCTTCCGCGAGCTTTCTCCATAATCTAAGGCATTTCTATTTGCCCCCCACCACCCTTTCCTAATCTCTCTGCTACCATCCCCGAATCTCTCCATCTCAAAACTCCCCCACAGTCTGAGATCGCTGAAAATCGCTCTTCTTCTCTCTCTCCACCAGCAAAACCCTCAAAAACCCATAACCTTTCTCTGTCTCTCTCTAACCCCCTTTCTCTCTCTCTAGAAACAGAAGGAGAAGAGAAGAAGAATACCCAGGAAGAAAACTTTCTTATTTTCTCCAGTCCTCTATCTGCAGAAACAGACTAAGAAGAAGAAGCCCAGAAAGAGTATCTCCGTCTCATTGTCTCTCTCTAGAATCAGAATTAGAAGAAGAATAACCAAAGAGAGAAAAAACTCTCTTTATATATCGCAACTGAAGAGGAGGAAGAAGACCCAGGGGGAGAAGAGGCAAAAGAAGGGAAGCAAAAAATGGCAACACAATATCCAGACGATTTCAAGTGCCCAATCTCGCTGGAAATAATGTCAGACCCAGTAATCCTATCATCTGGCCACACATTTGACCGATCCTCAATCCAACGGTGGTTAGACTCTGGCAACAGAACATGCCCCATCACAAAACTTCCCCTCCCACCCCACCCATCTCTCATCCCCAACCACGCCCTCCGCAGCCTCATTTCCAACTTCAATCCTACCTCCCCTCAAAACCCACAATCCAACCCTTCCCCACAAGCTCTCCTCTCAACTCTGACGTCCCCTTCTACCGCTCTCCTCTCCAAACTTGAATCCCTCACCCAAATCCGCCGTCTCTCTAAACACAACCCCACTTTCCGGCAACAGATCACCGATTCCGGTGCCGTTTCCGTCATCATCCGCTTCATTTCATCAAATGATCAAAACTTACAAGAATCGGCCTTATCAGTTTTATTCAATCTAAGTTTGGATGATGATAACAAAGTTGGTTTAGTGGCTGAAGGAGCAATTTCTAGTATACTTATTGCTCTAAGAAATGGTACACCAAATTGTAGAGCACTTGCAGCTACTACTATAACAAGTTTGGCAATGGTAGAAGTCAATAAGGGCACAATTGGTGATGATCCCTCTGCTATAAAGGCCTTGGTTTCTCTTTTGAGAGATGGGAAAGGGAGGGGTAAAAGAGAGGCTGCGACTGCTTTATATACACTTTGTTCATTTCCTGATAACAAGAAGAGGGCCGTTGCTTGTGGGGCAGTTCCTGTTTTGATTGAATTGGCTGATTCCGGTATCGAACGGGCGGTAGAAGTGTTGAGTTTGCTGGCCAAGTGTAAAGAAGGAAGAGAGGAGATGAAGAGGTTTGATGGGTCTGTTCAGGTTTTGGTTAGAGTGTTGAGGAATGGGAGTTTGAGGAGTGTGGAGAATGCGATATCAGTGTTAAATTTGGTTTGTTCTTATAGTGGGAAGATGTGTGAAGAGGCAAGGAGCGAGGGGGTTTTCTATATTTGTTTGAGATTGGTGGGGGATGAGAATGAGAAGATCAGGAGGAATGCGAAGAGTTTGATTCAATTGCTTCAGCAGTGACAATCGATGGTTTGAGAACCGTTTTAAGTTTTGGGAGAATTTGAGGAAATGAAACAGGGAAGAATTGGTTTCGGATGATGAAATGGTTGGTGCTTTGTTTTTCATTTTGTTCGTCATCATTCGGAGGTGAGTTGAATCGTGTTTATTCTTTGTTCCTCTCTTGATTTCGATCATGTAAAATTGAGTATGCTTTTATGGGTTGGATATTTGTATCTTGTACATTTGAAATAAACAAGAAAGGGGTTCTCTTCTTTTTCTTTTTCTTTTTTCTTCCTCCTGCTTTTGTTCATCTTCTTTTGTCTATATGGAAATAGCTGCAATTGGGTGGATGAAATGTAGCTGTCTTGATGGAAATTCTATCTGATTTTCCACGATTTGTTGCCCCTACAGCAGTTCTAAAAAGAAAAAAAGATAAATTAGCTCGAATCTTACTTGAATTATTGTTTTTGTTTATGGGTCACAGATTGATGAATTGCTATTATCTTTCAAGTTCTTTTGGTATATGAATGCTTTTCTCAATATAGAACTCTTGCTTTGGAATCGATGTGGAAGCCAGAGAGAATATAGAATTCTTGCTTTCAAATCGATGTGGAAGCCTGAGAGAAGGAAGTATTCTAATTGGGATAAAATCATTACATTCAGCATTGGATAACGAGTTACCTTGTCCTCCTTTTCATTTTCTAAACAAAAAGACCGAGTCACCTTGTCATGGATATGGGCATGGTCTTGTATTTCCAGGATAAAGATAAGCATTATAATTCTTTTATAATCTGCTTATTATATTTACCAGAAGCCGTTCAATGAAGATAATGATACATGTTTTTTCACCCACAACAACTGTGGGAAACTCTTTATTCACTGAACAGCTCTATGATAATGCTCAAACATATGTTGTCGTGCAGGTTTTTGTGGATGAAAGAATGCAATCTAGAAAAATGTATCCAGCAAATAGAAATACATGAACTAGGTGACTAATATATAAAGTGCACCAGGAAGATGGGAAGGGATAAAATAAGCTTTTTCTAATCACCATACTGACGTGTGCCTGACTCCACATTTTACAAACTAATGAGCTGTTGTCACGGTGATGTATAGAGTTCCATGTCTGTATTCTGTCTGACATAATTCAAAGCCTTGAATCATGTAAACACTCTCTATAGAATATGTATTGTTGTCATCCGTAGCATTGGATATTAGTATCGTTTTAGCTTGCAGGGCTCTTCTTCTGCATTTCCCTAAAGAAAGGAAACTGCAAATATGGATTCTGGAATGTGGTAGTTTGTCATGCAGTCATAAATGCATATATGGATTCTGGAATGTGGAATGTGGAATGTGGAGCATGAAACTGCATTATTGCAATGGCCTTCTAGAATCAAGTAATACTATCTAGGAGCCTTTAGAAAAGCAGTGTCTATTGATAATCAATAAATCAAATCAGTGGTGGCTGGGTTTGTGTTAGCATTGTAGTAACCAAACATCAAAAAGACATCCAACAGGTGATTGTTCACTGCTGAATACATGCTTTATGGCTCTGCATCTTTTGATCTTCTGGGCTGGAAGCATACTCTTAGTAATGACTGACATGCAGCATAACTTGTCAATATGATCCCTTCTGTACCATGGCCAAATTCCTGTGGCATGTTGCAAACTCTAGTTGGAGCTACAAGGAAGTGCAAATTATAGCAACTATTAGTTGATTAGGACTGATGACTGGAAAATGTAAGATGACTTTGAGCACTTATCCAGGTTGGTTATGTTTCTGATCTCACATCCAAGGGATTGTGGGTAAAGACCATGCACAATTGGAAAAGAAAAAATGGATCATGTAAAATATGGCAAAAATCTCAAGTTAATGGTAAGTGCATCTCAAACTATTGAAAGAGCTAATATGCGATAGATCATGTCTGACGTGGTGCATGAGAAAGTTCTGAGGTCAGTAGTTCTACACTTCTTGGAGTGCATTAGGAAAGGAAATATATGAATTGTTTCAAAACCTAAAGATAGAATGGAGTTACTTTAAGCTGAGTCGTGGGGGCATGTGTGTCGAGCATTCGAAAATGAAAAAGAAAATAGAGTAGAACAAGGTAGATTGTGCAGAAGCTATTTTCAGCTACCATCGATTGGAAAACCTTGGACCAATTTAATGATATTTTGTTCAATGATCAGGCATGAATTTAACCTACTGCTCGGTAGATAATTAAATTCACACAGTGGTATGTGCTTATCTTCATATAGATTGTTCGACAAAACAAATCTACACAAATAAGTATAAATTGTTTCAGGAACTAGTTGTCTGTAAGCTTCATAATCCTCCCTGAATCGCTTTTATGTCATTCCTTTAAGTTGATTTATTAAGCAGTTGCAATGAGAAACTGAGAATATTAATATTCAAAGTTTGAATATGAACTGTTGAAGTGAGGAACGATTGTATATTGTTGAGAAGGAATGACATTGTGTTTCCTAATATTCAAGGTCTTCCTGAATGCCTTAGTTATGGTATTATAACTGGGAATAAAATGGTCAGAAGTGGTGAAGTTGGGATTTAAAGATTACAAGACCTGTATAGCAGAGCATCTAAAACATTTCATGGGTACATGGAGGATCAATTAGATCTATGGGACTGCTGCCATAGATAAAGTAGCCAAGGCTCCTTGATTGTTCAAGATTGCTTCCATGGATAAAGTAGGCCCTCGATTATTCGAGAGCTGACCACGATGCAGGTCACAAGCTTAGTTTAGCATGTTCCTGTAGCTCAGGTGTATTCTCGTTGGCACTTTATTATCATCAGCATGTTATGTAGTCCATTAGAGTCGGATGGTTGTTTATGTGCCCCTATTGCAATGGCTTGCAGTCTTACCACATCAACTCCCTTCTTTTGCATTCCTTTGATTAAAAATCTGTCAGAATTGCATGCAAATGCAGTGTACAAATACAGACTGATTAAGCTCAAGCAGTAGAACTGCTTATTTGTGTAAAGCACACTTTAAATGCATCAAAATCAGAAATTCAAGGCAAATGCATGATGGGGACTAAATTTCAGTTGACAGGTCCTCATATGGTAAAACTGAAATACTAACTAGTCCCAACTTTTCACAGCACCTCCTACATGCCCGGATCAGAAATCTACAGTCCGCATTGGTTGAATCTTATGTACTAGAACTAGAAGCCAAACCCGGAGATAAAACTGTAATCAATTTGTGGTCCAGAGTTTCTGGAACTGGTGTTTGCAGGGAAAGTTCTTTATCCTTACCCTCCAATAACTACTGTTTGATTGCTGGACCATTCTATCTGTTGAAACCAGTGCTAGGAGATAATGGTCCCCAACCAACCCATTAAGTTTGAATGGATCAGAACTGGTTTTTCATAGCTATCATTTGCAGACATCTTTACCATTTCATACCCACTCATATGCATGTATACCAATTGTCCAATACAATACGCCCTTTGCATTCGTTCATTGAATTCTAGTTCCACAGTCCCATCCATAAGTCAGGTCAGCCAACTTGTCCCCCCATAGAAAACGTTGGAAATTTTGCTCAGCCTCCCATCTGTACACAGAACTACAGCAGTTTTGTTTCCTTGTGCTTGTTAATTGAATGGACTCGATGAATTGAATGAAGATCCATGTACAACAGAAATCCATTAAAAATATTTCTGGTCCTCTTCTGCTACCTCTGTTTGCCATCCAAGCCATGAGTAATGTACACTTGGCATTGTAAAAGAGAAGAGAGTGCTCTTCTCGTGCCAATTTTCTTTAGATAATGACCTATACATGAATCTGCATGAGTAGTTCCTCAAAATGCACTGGAAACTTTCTACTGGAGACGCATTCTTTACCTGCTCTCTTTATCAGCAATTGTAGTAGTCTGATAAACGTGGCGTTCATTTGTGTAACTGTATGATTGCTGATGTTGATCCCGGGGGCTAGTTGTGGTGCCCATGGCTTGGCCATAGTACAGTGGCTGACAGTAGATTATGACTGCAGAAGAAGTAAGGTCCACATAAACTGTGTAAAATGTTTATGGATTTTGACTGCGTAGATCATCAATCAATGTGAGTTCTGGACTAGTACTCATGGATTATATTGCACAAATAGGTAAATAATTTGGTGTCACAATCATACCATTTTTAGGGGGCGATCTCCAGAATAGAAGTTTTAGTTCTTATATAATTTATGGATATGCTAAGAAACGGACATAAAAATTTATATATTATGAAAAGAAAGGGTTTTAACTAGTTCTATTAATAGTAATTAATTTGACGTATTATTAGTTAAAATTTTAATTAAGAGAAATGATAGCCAGGGATGGCCCCATATGGGTGATGATATCTAATACCTTTTCTTTAAGATCGAGGCCATTTATCTTGTTCTCCCATCAGTTTAGGCAAGAATCTGATGATTCTAAGCACCAATGTTATTTTTTTTATTTTTTTAAAGTTTTGAGCTTGGTTTTGATTTTTAGATTGGAGTGCTTATTGCCTATAGTGTCCGGAACAAGATAAATGGCTTAGATCTTCCAAAAATCATATATATCCCATGAAAAATGGGCCTCCTTCTTGGAGACCCAAAACATGGGGTGTTTCTAGTTATCATTTATCTTGCACTAATTGTGTTTAATTAGGAGAATTTGAGTATGATTTTAAGAAAGTGCACAAATTTTCAATTATTCAAGATTTTTAGATTTGAAAAAGGGAACAGAAAGTTTTGGATTATTATTATTATTATTATTATTATTATTATTATTATTATTATTCTACAAAAGAAGCCAAAAAAGGCATTATTCGGAGAGCATTTAGTATGCTTGATATGAAAGAAATTGTTTTCGGAAGGTGGGAGAATAGATTGTAGGCATCATTTTCCCATTGTTTACGCAAGTTGGGGAGTGTAATCAGGTTTGGATTGTATTGGATGAGCATCTATGCTTTTCAAGCTCTAAGGCCTTAAAAAATTCTTTCTTTTTCCCTTTTTCATTTTAGAAGGGGAGCCTTGGCGCAACGGTAAAAGTTGTCATTGTGTGACCTTGAGGTCACGGGTTCAAGATGTGGAAACAGTCTCTTGCAAATGCAAGGTAAGGTTGTATACTTTAGGCTCTTGTGGTTTGCCCCAAACCCTACATAGGTGGAAGCTTTGTGCACTGGGGCTGCCCTTTTCCTTTTTCTCTTTAGGAAAATGAAGCAAAATATTTGTCCTTAATTTTTGTTGATCCTATCACAGGAAGCAAGCATAGGTGTGCAGTGGATTTGGAAACTGAGTTTAAAGGGCAGCTTGATACACAAAGCTCCTACACGTGTCGTCTGGGAAAGGGGTGGACGAAAAGAGTCTATAGTACGTAGTCTAACCTTATATTTTGTAAGAGGATGTTTACGTGCCTCCAACTGAATCCATAAGGCAAAAATCATAAATTTTGGAATATACTAAGAAAAGCTAGGAAAATGTTGGGAGAAGGAACTAAATTTAATCTTTTAATTTGCAGTTTTGGCTAGATATAGAGGAAACATTGTTGAATTTAATAAAATATTTTTTTAATTTAAGCTGAATTCCATAAATTCATATTGCAATTGATAAATTTTCTTAGAATTAGAAATATGTAAGAAATTATAAATTATTTAGAGAGCAATAGGAGGATTAAAAAGTTAGAACTTCTTTAAAAAAACAAAGAAAAAAATTCAACTATTATGAGCTTGCTGTAAATACGCAGGTGTGGTCTAACTTTTAATTGATTGAATGGATCGAAAATATAATTTTCTCTTTTTTTTATTTTAGAAAAAAAGAAACATACACCTTTGGAAAAAGTATCTTGGGACATCCTCTAATTGTAAGAACATGTCCTTCTATGTTTCCTAAAGAGATGCGATGCATTACCACGAACGCGTAACCTACTTATGAAAAAGGCATCTTAGCCCAATTACTAAGCTATCGTAATTGTCTTCATGTGATCTTGAGGTCACGGGTTCAAAGCATATAAACAACCTTTTGCAAAATGCAAAGTAAGGCTATGTACTATAGGCTCTTGTGGTCCGCCCTTTCCCTGAACCCCTTATGGCCTATTTTTAATTTTTTAAAAATAAAAGATCATCCACTGAGTGAGATTTTTTAGGCATGATATCTACGCCTAGACTTACAGCAAGAATGGTTCAAATCGCTTGATATCTTTGCCCCACTTTTTTACCACATAATTTTTACCTCAAGCGGAAATAGCAGGATAAAAGGATAGTCCTGGTGCACAAAGCTCCCACGAATGCGAGGTCTAGGAAAAGGACAGACCACAAGAGTCAATAGTAGGTAGTATTACTTTACATTTTGCAAGAGACTGTTTCCACTCAAGGCACATGACAACAACTCCACCGTTGCTCAGCAGAATCTGTCCTAAAAACTGGTGAAGTTAGGCAGCTTACGCCGTTGAAGATTACAAATGAAAGGACTAAAACCAACAGAAATAAGTGTGTAAATATCCTCTGAAAACCCAGTATATTGATTTTGGTGGTTGCTAGGAATCGACACAGGAAGCAGCTTTAATCAGCTAGGACTTTGGCTCATATCAATGCACTGAAAGATCGCTATCACTGAAAATTTAATCGTTGGCATGATTGACCCACCGATGGTGGACAGGCAATTAGTTTAGCCTGCTACAATGGAAATGTACGCAGCAGTATATACAGGAGATGCACAGCTGAAATTTCATGTGGGGTCAAAATGATGGTTAATCCAAACAGCTTATCCCTTGATTTTGATGGAGCACGGGCCGATTTTCTGATCAACTGAATGATCCTACCCACTGTTAAATGAGAACTTTGGAGCATAGCCCCTCGTAAGTCAAGGACAACATTCTAAGCGACTTGGATCTTTAAAAAATTCGACTCACTGAGAGTTACAACAAGAGATAGGAAAAAATCAGAGGAATTTATGATTTTTTCTTATTGTTTTCACAGAAAGGAGCTACGAAGCAAACTACCTAAAATCTATTCTTCTAATTCTTAAATATACTTGAAATCTCTTTCATTAGGCGAAAGCAACCAAATATAACGGGGAGAGGAACGTTGTTTCCTTGGAGCCATGTTGTTCGCGACCAATGCACCGGACCGCTTTTGGCTCTCTCTAAACTACTGTACCTCTTTGGCAGAAGGCCTTAGAATTTTAAGCCAGAAATTGGGCAACTGAGCTGAAATCTTGGCCCTTTGGGTTCACAGTGGCTGATAAAGTGTGGCTAGTAGAAGAAATCCTACTTGGTCAACAAAACTGCAAAAGCGCGTCTGCATAAGCATTACGTTAGAATTTCAGGTATTTGAAAGGAAAGGGTGTTTGAGCAAAAGATTTCGAGTAAATCCAAAGGGATAATTGTTGACTAACATCACTATCCATAGTCGCTTTGAAAGACAGCAAAGGCATTAAAAGAGACGCGTTATGCGGGTACGTAGTGGAGAAGGTATTGGGTGCTTCCGTAGATAGGGGGAAGCATCCAGGGGGGGGATGAAAATGGAGGTGGAGACCTTGTTTTTGTATTTTTCTTACAGATCTAAACTGTTCTCCATTTTCCAAATCTTACATTTTTCAATGCATTTAGGCACTTCGAATGGGAGCTTGGTGCAACAGTAGAGTTGTCTTTGTGTGACCTTGAGATCACAGGTTTAAAGCCTGGAAACAGCCTCTTGCAAAATGCAAGGTAAGACTATGTATTATTGACCCTTGTGGTCCGCCTCTTTCCCGGACCTCGCACCAAAGCTATCCTTTATTTATAGGCATGTTTAGAATATAAAATAAAAGATTCTAGTGAAGGAAAGCTTTGCTATTATGCACCGTGTGTTATACAAATTAAAAGAGGGCAAAAATAAGAAAAGAAAGAAAAAGACTTGTATACATCTAAAAATGTGAGATTTAGTACCTAAATCATCTAAGAGAGGTCAAATCAGACGAATATTGTATCAAAAATGCAAAAAAGTTAGTCTCTGCCTCTATTTTCTTTCTGCTAATTGGTGCTTCCCACTATGTATGGAAGCACCGAATACTGTCTCTTCTCTCTCTTATTCGGACCGCAAAAGCTTTGTGCACCGGGCTACCCTCTCTCTTATTTAGTGCTTATAGAGGCACAATTAGGCACCATGCCAAATTCAAGTGCCAGCCCGCTTTTATATACATTTTCAAAGATCCAAGATGTTTATCATATGGCCAAGGTGTCAAAAGTGACAAGTACTGGATACCTCAAGGCCTTTGTTTCCCTGTCAAATTTGATTATAAATAGACAAAAAATGGCTGAAGAAATAGAGTGCCACCGTTCATTGTATGATCACAACAAGCCCAGAAATAAAGGGCCTAGAGGTATTCAGTAGTTGTGAATTTTGGTATCTGGGTCATTTTGGTTGAGGCCAAATGAGATGAATGTCTAGGATTCTTGAAAAAGTGCACAAAAGTGGGCCTGCACTTGTATTTGGCATCATGCCTAGCCATGCCAGAGAGAGAGAGAGAGATTCATGGAAAAGCTTGAGGAGAAAAATAGCCTAAAATTAGTAAGTGGAGGCAAAGAGTTTTGCAATAACCACTTATCGCTTGCTAAGTACATCTCAAATTCCCAATATTAAAGTTAAAATTTCATGATTTTTTGAACTTGCAATACGAACATTTGATAATATAAATTAATTGATTTGTTCCTCACTCGTATTATTTTACTTCTATAAAAATTATATTTCAGATACATGGATACGAGCCTTCATTCAGTATACATTTTAAAAATTAATTCCATATCCACCTACGTATAAGATTTGATTTTCTATTTCATATCGTCAGCTAACTGCCTCCTTCAACCCGACCTTTCTTTGCTGTGAGAACAAGGTCTTAAAACCGAAAGCATGTATGGGCATTCTGGGCAGATCGCAAGAAGCTGCTGGTCGAAGGTTTAGACCAATCACAATTCATCACCATCTTGCCCGCTTCCAATTGATGACTGCTAAATAATCCATTCTGGCAGACTTGCAATATCTATTTTACAATAGGTTACATACACAAAAACAATGGGTTGCTGGTAGGATATGGACATGAACTGCACATTTCTATGCTTCTACGGAGGCTTAATATCATCAGAGTAAGTCCAGCCTTGTCAGGTAACTGGATTAAGTTTACTAGCGACGCCAAAACTTCTTACAGAGCATTCTCCACCCATCAGCTTCTTTAACCTTGTTCTTTGTAAGGAGTCCAGATCAATTTGCTCACGTCCACCTCTAGACCACCTCGGCCCGCTGCTTTTAGGTGGCGATCCAACACCTTGGGGTCTGCACAGATTGCATGTTGTCCTTTTCGGTACTGAATTAGGTCTAGACTCTGCAGGGTGCTCAGGATGTCATCAGCTTTTATGGCTGTCATATCACTAAGCTCCTGCACAAAATAGGAGATTGTTCAGAAACGCAGTTGTATTCTTGAATGGCCTATGCAATTTCAAGACCAATAACTTTCAAACTTGTTTGGACTCCAAAGATACCTGCTGAAATAGAATCTCTCTGTAAGAGAACATGTTTTTTTATTTTTTACCAACCCACAAAGAAAATATTTTGTTGCGAATGAATAAGATATTGAAGAATCATCAACATGTAAGATCATAATTATTGATACAGGTCTTTTCCACATAAAAGGGAATCTTTTGTTATAATAGAACCAGAAGTGATGTAGATTATTCAAGAATCAAAGTTGATTTGCTTTGTAAAATGAAGATATCAATGAACTTCTATGAAATGGTTTCCCAGGATTCAGCCAATTGTCTTGATCGTGAGATATTATTAGGAATCAGTGTTATCAAAGGATTTCCTACGATTATTTTTAGTATGAAATGAGTTAATCAACCACATTGATATCTTATTGACTAAAAATGGTGATATTAGGATGAATAGCCAAACTTGCTGATTGAATGATTGATTTCAATTGTCTAGCTGACAAGAGCAGGTGAGCTTGGTTGATTTGCAAAATGCAAGGTAAGGCTGTGTACTTTAGGCTCATGTGATCTGCCTCTTCCCTGGACCCTGCATAGGCGGGAGCTTCATGCACTGGGGCTGCCCTTTTTAGTAACAATATGTGACTACAGACCCTCGGCTTGTCGCCATGTGAGCTCGAGGTCACAGGTTCAAGACATGAACAAAAACAGCCTCCTGCAAAAATGTAAAGTAAGGCTGCATATAATAGACCCTTTTTAGTCCACCCCTTCCCCGGACTCGGCATAAGCAGGTGCTTCGTGCAACAGGCTGTCCTTTCTTTTTACTTCTTAGTAACAATATATATCTACTTAGGCTTTATAAACCCAGCCTCTTACAAGTTACTCTGAGTTAAATTGAATAACTCAGACGCCCAAAGCAGGCAACACAAAGGCTGGTAAGCATACATCTCTTTAAGTTGAAGACAATGCCAAGGAAATGAGGAAAGCATAAGTAGAGATTATGTTTATTCAATGTGCTAGCCGTGTGAAACAAAGAACACGCACATACCTTGATGGAGATGTTGCTTTTGTGCTTTTTTAGAATGTCTAGAAGAACCCTTGTCCAGTACCCTCTGTAGCTCAAAAGTCCCAGGTCAGAAAGTGGTCGTTCAGGTGTCCCTACTTTGCCTTCTTTCTTTGAAAGTTCGTAGGCTGCTCACCAAGACACTGGATGTCAGTACAGGCCATTCTGAACCAGTAACTCAAGAAAAAGAGCAGGCAAGGAGAACAAAGATTGATTGTTATATAATAAACTACGAACGATTCTCTGTGAAACTGATAAGTAGGCAATTTTGGGACATGGAGTGTTATTTGAATTCAAATAGTCACTTGCCTTGTAGGTCACTACCAGTCCTACATGCATTGCCACCATACCGAGGATTCTTTACTCTTACCTATAATAGGGTGTACATCACAAATAGATCTAGTGATAAGCAAAATTGCTTAATGCTGCGTGATCAGAGCACATTATGGAGCATGGGAAAGAAAAAAGCAGACCCCTGCGTGTCAATTCAGACATGCCAAAAGTGGGGCTTGATAATCCAAAATAAGCATTCTGCATCATAATACTATTGCAACGATATATTATTCATATCAAATGTTAATTACTGATTCTTCTCTGGAATAAGCAAACATGAGCAGTGATATTTGGAAGAGCTTACAGAATGCAATCAGAAATTTTCCGTATCCTTTTCTTTGGTAAGGAGGAAGGGTGAGAATGCAAGCCAAATTATATGATTCCTCTGAATGCTTTTCCTGCATTATTGGACACCACATTGACAATAAGATCGATGAAGGAAACTCTGTATAATTACATAATTACAAGATAAACAAGTTGTCACAGGAATTTACAAAAATTAAAATAAAACCAGAAAGAAAAAGAGCTTAATTTGCAAAAAATGCTGAATTTCAAGTGCAACATAACTAATGCATGCAATCTTGAAGGCACAAAATGATACCAGTCGTGTGACGTGTTATTAGACAGCTTCTGTTTGCTTCCACTACTCACCTTTATGGAAGCCCACAGCTTGACTGACAAGCTGTTAGCTACCAACCATAAAGACAATATTTAAGAGACTTGCCTACTAAGCCATCGGCATAACAATTTCCAGCTTTAATTTTGGAATCCACTTAAACCAGGAAAATATACAACTCTAGCATGGACCTCACCTTCTATTTCGTGTACATTCTCCAAGAGTATTGAATGCTGATAACAGTGACATTGGAATAGCAGGAAATACATATACTATTACTAGTTAGTCATCTGACTCAGGGACTTCATGGGTAGTTATATTTCTTTGGTGTCTTTCTAAATATGGACTGCTAATTTGCTTATGCACACTTTCCCTTATTCTGAAATGATCCTTCTTGTTGACCTTATTAGGACGGATGCAGATTAGCTTCTGACCAGCAGCAGATTACATATGTATTATATATTTGCTGCGATTACACACATGTATAACATGAGAATCTAAGATGTTGATGCAGCCTTAATTATGCAGTGACTGCTTAAAAGTGTACACTACATATGAAAACATATAAATTTTAACTACATGTTCATCCATAAGCAACACTTAGAAGTGCTTGAAAGTACATAAAGGAATCACAAGATCATTTGGTTTGATAACAGTTGCAAAATCAGAGCGGTGGAATATTACTCAAAGTAAGGGGTAGGTAAGATGCGTGGTTTGGATAATCTAGAAGAAAGCCAGTATTCAGGAAACACACAAGGGTTTTTGTTCAACCACATGCGGACAAGTGCAATCATCTGTTTAAACAGATCCTGGTTCTTATAGCCACCAGAGACCCATATGAATAGCGATCACAAGAGATAATGCATCCCTGCCAAAAATCATCAGGTAACAGTCCAGCTAAACACAACTAAAGACCCAAACTATAAGATAGAAACACCCTACTTGAAAGCATCAATTACATGCAGATGACATAAAGAATGCAGTTCACATGCTAGAACAAGAAGGAACATTCATAGTCTAATATCAGAGGCCTAGGAGATGTAGCAGAACAATAGACAGTTGATTGTTTATGTGAGCAATTCAGACAAAACAATAACCAGGTTGAGACTCAAGTATACTCCACAGTATTCCATAAGAAATCTCCATGATAATGGCCTCTTGAGAACCCAAACTTCCCAAAGTAACAGGGTTTTATTTTCATTTCCTTTAATTAACTTCCACTGAAAATTACAGTATGTCCATCTATGTGATCTTCATAACATATTTAAATCAAGTGAATGTGTATTCATCATACATGATTGCATGAATGATCCTATGAGCGTGCAGCTGTGACCTGGGGCTACCACCAGAAATTATCAAATTAAACAAAACTTTATCCCTTTTTGATAACGCATTTGTCTACTATAAAGACAACAGAGTTATGAAAGAAGGAACTGAACCATATGTGAAACGTTATTTACTATGTCACTTATCACAAAAATGAGATATGATGCCATTATGGGCTGACAGAAAACTTATGGAAATAATTGCATTGTTGAACAATATAACTGAAATAAAACAATTACCTTGGAAAAATATCCAACCATATGACATCCTCGATCATCACATTCACATAGTATGTAAAACAAAAAGAGATCAACATCGTAGTAAAGTGTCTTGTGATCAAGAAACAACTTTGCCAAATAGCAAAGGTTCTGCCCATAGACCTTGTTCTTCTTGCCATCAACCTATACACCATGTTAATTATCAGTGATTAAACAAGGTATTAAAAACCATGCCCTCAGACAAATTAAACTAGAGCAACAAAGACAATTCTAAATTGGGGAAAAAATGAAAAAGACTTTGAAATATAAGATAATAAGAGAGAAAGTCAGTCTTAAGTAAACTTGTGACTAACACTAGCTACAAACAATATCATCATATTGTAGATACCAACAGGAATAATGTCACATATTGATTTGCTGTGTGCTTCTCTATCTAACTATCTATCTGTGGAGACAGACAGAACCATACAGAATAAGCGAGATAAGATGGACATTGTTGGATTTAATAAAGATTAGATGATCTTGTTAGCAGAATTATGTAGATAGGATGAGAGAAACTTGCCTCAAACATTGAGAGTGTGCCACAGCGATAGATCTCATCACCAGGGGGATGCTTAAGGTCACACTTCCTCTGCAGGAAAAGCCAACTTTCATTAATAACAGAGCAGAACAGATAGATAAAAGAATATATTTCAATCAAGGATTTAAATATCCTTATATGCATGTGTACTGATAGAGGTTCAGAACCAAATGCCCCAACTACATCAAGTATCAGCCAACACGTCTGCAAGCTTTCTCTTATGATCTTATCTCTCAAGCTTAGAACAACATCAATTTCTGGGTAACTATTGCTATTTACTTCATTTTATAATGATTTTTGGCATAGCTACATTAACATATATTTTGACAGTTTCAGTATGCTTTATGATATTACAAGTGAACTGTTGGACCTATCAAGGCCTCCCCTACTCTCCTTGTCTATCAATTTCTATTACTACTGCTCAAATTGAAATAACAATTGGCAAATTGAAAAAACAAATAATATAAGTGGGTAATAGAACAATCACCAAAAAAATAGCACAATATAACTAGACAAGTGGTACAATATGAAATAGTAACTCATAAACAGAAGTGATCCAAATAGATTAGAATCTGAAAACTGAGATGAAGCTCACCATATGCCTCTGAAGTTGTTCTTTCCGCTTCATGAAGGCAAGGCAGAACTCACAAAAGTACAGCTTCAGAGTATCAGTATATTCTGGTGGAAAAGGTGAGAAATACCATGTCTCAATCTCATATCTTCCAAGTTCTATTGTTGCTATATTTTTTACTTTTGTAAATTCTTCATGTTCACGTAAGCTAGCAGCATCAAGCTCCTCATGGCCCTGGTTATGAAAATATGGATTCAAGTGTAAGCAGATGGTGATACAAACAATATAAAAGGAAAAAATACAAATAAACACCCAACTCAATTTCTTTAGTGTGAAGGGGAGTTTTTTCCTCTGAATGTTCTGGGATTCTATGTGGAACACTTCCTCTTGAAAACTATTTTTGAATGTTGAAGCAAACTAAAGTCAATTGGGGGACCTGACCTGAATGGTCTATAAGGGTGAGGGTTAGGGGAAGAAAAATATTTTATCAAAGCGAGGCTAGGTCAAAAAATCTTTGAACCTAGGGCTAGGATTGGTTTAGGAGGAAAAGAAAAGCACTATGGTCAGGGTCAGTGAAAAATCTAGCCTGACCCAACCCATTGCCATCCCTATGTAGAAAGACCATATCTGGCACTTCAATACTATTTTCTCTGTAGGGAAAAGGATACCCAGGTTATGTTTACAGTTCTGACAACTTCAGTCATCAGTCCATGTTCAATTGTTCTTCCAATAAATATGTTATTGATCGAGGATTTTATGCATTATCAAACAATTTCCAACAAGCCTGGTTTTGATGTATTTTGAGTTGGATGACATTTCACTTACAAGAAGTGTGAAAATGAGTGGAACAGAAGGCATGACTTCAACAGGGCAACTCAAATACCCTCACAAATTTAAGCAGAAATAAAAGAAAATAACTACAAGAATCACTGTATGAAAATGAATAAGAAAGAATATCTCTCAATATACACATACCTCTACATGATTCTCATCAATTTTGCGTTTTTGGTGGCGTGTCATTTTCAAGCTTGTTGCCTGAAAAGACCGTGGGTAAGAAACTTCTTCCAAGCTGTAGAAATACAAATCCTTCCCTATGAGAAGCAAACTTTTAAAGAATAGCATCAATCATGTACACGCGCAAGAGAGAGAGAGAGAGAGAGAGAGAGAGAGAGAGAGAGAGAGAGAGAGAGAGAGAGAGAGAGAGAGAGAGATGGCAGCGCAGATGTAGAGCCCCTCAATACTCCCAGACCAGACATAATTGCAACTGCAAGAAAATATCTCATATACAACAAAATTGTTGCCAGAATTAGACAAAGTTGAAATAGAGATACCTTGTCCTCCACCTTTTCATCAACATCAGTCTCCACTGAATCAAGATCAAAATGCTCAATCTTAACCCATTCATCAAGCCTTCTATTGACTGCAAAGAGTAATATTATCATACACAAGAACATTTTGAGGAAAAACTTTGCAGCAAACAAATAATGAAAATTAAAATAAAATAATCAATATCATGTAGTGTAGACCATAAAATATATTCAAAGAGACAATATACTACTGCACAGTTCCTCAAACTAATTTGGTTTGTGGTACAGCATAGATATAGTTATTGTCTAAGAGTAGAAAGCCATTTTTTGCTAACATTTACACTGTGTTCTAAATTCTTTTTTGATTAACTATAGCTAGGCAACACAAAGTGCTTGTTTCGTTCATTTGCAGGAACTATTTTACAAGACTTCAATTAGCAAATAAGTGGTGCAAAATGTAGTAAGCCATCTTTTCCATTCTTATATGAGTACTCTAATGATTGGAATGAGTATGTACTTGTTCAACTAATTTTTCTTTCTTGCTTTGCTAGGTCCATATCTTTTCTATTTTTCAAAAAAAAATTGGAACATTTTAAGGAATTTTTCATATTTTTTAGTTTTTCTAAAGAAAATAATATTTCTCCAAAACGGATATTGCGTGATTATTCCATCAAGCGACATCTATAAGTAGAACTCATATTGGGATGCTACAGCATATGCAGCAATTGCTGATCAAACTCAGACAGGAACCTTAGCATGATGCACACCTTCTCAAACCAAATGGAGGATATAAAATTGTACAGAACTGATAGATGAAACATATCAACTCTTTAAAATTTGTAATACTTGAATGTTGATAGGTTACATGTAAGAAAGATTCGACATCACGTCATGAATGGTCTCTTTCTCTAGGTATTTATTGTCATGAGGAGATTCTTTAGTGATGCACTCAGTGAACACCTTAATTTTGGAAACCACTTCACTGAACGATCCAAAAAAGAAAATCAAATCAACATTTAACTCAACAAATTTAGATGCCCTTAGAGCACCTCGCCTGCAGAGCAAGTGCAATCACCTAGTAAACTTTAAAATAAGAATAATCATCAAACTAAACCCGTCTTAAGTACCAATATGCACAGTAGAGCCACCCTGAACCCATACTAATCACCACTTCATAAATGCGATTCAACCAAAAAAGTTCAATTAGTACAGACCTACTTAAGAAAAGGGATCTTAAAGAACAAGCTACAGCAGCACTACTGCATTTCATCATAGCGAATTAGTGTAAACATGTGTTCTTCTTGCCCAATCTGTTACTCCAACTTCCTTTTCATGGCCAATTTGGCCACGTACTGCTCCCCTCATTCTATCTTTCTAATCATTGCTCCCATGATTTAACCTCAAACCTCTCAAAGTTTTCCCCTATCTGACATATTTATTAGAATTCTTCTATTGCATCCACAAAACCCTAAAATCTACTTATCATTTCTGGCAATCACCAGAAGAGAAGGCCGAAATACCATTTGAAGATGACGCTTCAGAACTTAAAAGAGAGACACTAATTCCAACCTCATTCACAAAATTTGAAAACAAATTCAAGAAGAGAAAACGTACAGTTAAGATGAGAATTTAATTTGTAACCTCAACTTGCAGTTAGATTTAAAATTTACATTTGACAATTTAACAAACAATTCATAAAGTTTTAGTTTAGTAGGTAACTTTATGTTTTTTAAATTGGCAAGGTAAGAAATAGGAATTTAAAAAAAATCAATTATTCACAGAGATTTTTGTTACTATGATTTTCATTTTCATAGTGTTATCCACATATCATTTTAGTCGTGTTTATTCTTTGCTGTACTTCTCAAAACTCAAATTTGGTTCAAACCTAGAAACTGGAACACAAATCAACACGGGCAGCCTAATTTGTAAAAACCAAACTATGGTTGTTTCATGCATTTCTGAAGCCTCAATTTTGAATCAAAGCCCAACCTAAAATCTGAAACGTAAACCAAATTTCAGAATTTCCATTCATTTGTGTCTATTTCTCAAGACCCCCAATTTTCATTGAAACCCTAAACCTGAGAACTGAAGCAAACTCAATACAAACAAATCCAATTATAGATAATAAAAAATATAAAAAAAATGAATTTTCTGATACTTACATTCGGAATAGTGCACATAATACTCATATTCATTTCCGCTGCAATGCAATTTCCGGCGTTCGATGACTTTAACTGGGTGATATTTCTCGTCCCTCCACCGGCACATGACACGCGTTCCCACTTCCAATGGCGGAACTCCAGTTTTCCTCTTTCTGGGTCCGTCGTTTTCCCGCGTATTCCCGGCAAAATCTCCGTCCGGCAAGGGTGTTTCTGATCCATTCTCATGTTCTGGCTTTTGCTCCTTGCCATTGCAGTTTTGAGCCCCGCCGTTTTCCCCCGATGAAGCTTCCATGAAACCTATCGTAGAGAGACAAACTAGGGTTAGGGTTAGGTTTTTGGTTGAAGCATGGGAAGGAAAGAAATTTGTCTTGGTAGGAGGAGACTGGCAATGGGATAACGATTTTCGCACGCGTGATTGTTGCTAGAGAAGCCAAGACCTCTGCTTATGCTATTCATATGATTTCCATACTATTCTAATATTTCTAGAACTCTTGGATGGCCTAGAATTCACGAATAATCACCAGCACTCATGAACACTGGACTAAACTTTTACATTCTTGAATGCTGTTTGTGCATTCCTGAGTTCTTTAGAAGCTTGTATTCAAGAATTCTCAACATCATATGCAGCTGAAAAATCTCAGAGTTTTCACAATAAACAACCCAGAAAGTGAAATTCTCACTCTTCATAACATAACATGCAGACAACGAAACGACACCCTAAAGCAAGAATCCCCAAAATTTGGAGTCAAACTAGAGAAATCACAGCCGCCGGAAATCTGAACTCAGGCGACCGTAGAAGAAGAAGAAGAAGAAGAAGAAGGGTAGCAGAGAGAGAGAGAGAGAGAGAGCACCTCGAGGTTGCCGGAGTTGTTGCCGGAGATGGGGTCCGAATTTGTCGCTCCTGTAGAGGCTCGAGAATCCCACGATTGACAGCGCCTTGCGAGAGAACTCGGTTGTGGAAACAAATGAGTCACCGGAAAACGATGAGGGTGTTATTTCTTCAGATGCTGCAACAGAAAATAATTAAACATGAGCTCTACTTTTTTACTTGACATCAAATCTGTCACGTTGCATGCTGGGTTTACATTGATTTCACTTGGAAATCACACAGCCAGCTCCATTTTCAGTCACTATTTAAGTTATAAAATGAGTATAAAAATGAAGTTTAACAAAATCTAGCCATTGGTTCCTGGCAATCAGTGGACAAGATTATATATAAGATTTGCCTGCGAGTTTGTTAAAGCTATTTGGTGGGTGCTCCAATCTTCTCCTCTTGAAAAAATATGAGCAGGCAAAAGCACCAGTCACTCCTTCCACTGCTTGCCCATTAATTTCTTAGTTCTGTGATTTTCTTTGTTTTGACAAATATTTTCTTTGTCTTTTTGTTTTGTAATCTTTTTATAATAAAAATTTATGAAACAATAAAAATAAAACTTTATGTAATGTGGGTGGAGACAACGTGGGGTCAGGGTCAATTGCCATTTGTTTAAAATTTTAAAAACTCAAATAAGTTTTTGTTAGTTCAGATACAACAACAGGCCTTTTTTTTTTTTAAGATTTAAGCCGTTCATCGTATACATGAAGTCCTTTCCCAAGTGATATCAATTTTGGCCAACTGTTTTATTATTTTAATAGCTTTGATACTTTATATAGTTTTTTTTTTAATGGGGTTACGTATGTACATTTGTAAGTCTTTATGGGCCCATATAGCATTTGAAAAGTATGAAAATTGGTCTATTTAAGGGTCAACCAATATGAATGGCATTGATCTTTCATAAAACATGTCAGATTTAGATTCTCCCTTTGAGGAGCCTCAATTTATCATTCCTTTTCAAGAAAACAAAGAAAAATATAGGGTCCAAGGTATTTTTTTATAACCAGTACAAGACAAAAGGCTTTTTGGTTTCTTTGTTTTTTTCAATCAAAATAAAGAAGACTACTTTTTGGTTTCTTTGTTTTTGTCAAAAAAATTAAAGAAAACTAAATCATGTTTCCTAGAATACGAGCATACATGTTAGTAAGCTAGTCACTTACACATGTTCTCTTTGGTTCTCTTATTTCCCAAAAAAATTTGATAAAATAAGAGAAAGAAAGTCATCCATTTACATTATTTATCAAGATTTTAGATAAAATAAAAATTTTCACTAAACTAATATACGAGACAAGCTAGAGTCCTAGGAGAAAGGATTTTCAAAAAAAAATTAATTATATAAATATTTTCATTAAATTTACAAAAAAAGACCCCACTCAGCCCCAAAATTTTTGCCCATACTATCTCCTATACGGCTACACCAATTTGATTTTCCCTCAAAATCTGTCATCCCTTTGCTATTGCTAATTGTAGGGCACACGGTTTTACCAATTTTCATCAAATGATTTTCAAAGTTTGATTTTAGTGTCGTTTGTCCAAATTCGACCTAAGGCAAGGAGAACAAGAATGCCAAAAGAGGGAAGGGAGTGGGTCATCAACTCTGATTCTTACTTGTGATGACCTGGGTTTTTGTAATATATTTTTCAAAGGCAGGAGCCTTAGTAGTAAAAAAATTTCACAATCAATGTAGCGGAATTTCTTTTCTTTTAAATCAATTTGTAAAACAACCAAAGTCTCACCTCAACATACATAATACACATAAAGATTTTTGTATCAAAATAAAATTTTATTGAATACCAGGAATCATCCAGTAGTTTACTTTACACAGCCCCTGTATTACAATTATACCTGTATTACAATTATAATACATTGTTCAAATACAACCCAAATACAAAGTACATTGTCTGGTTTCACAATCTTCAAAGAAGAACCCCTGATCAGTCTGGTGGCGTCTGGGCTCTTCAAGCTATATGTCCTCAAGTTTCCTTCCCTGTATTTGAGATATTATAAACATTCAAACATCTACAATATCTCAGCAAGCTATGCTTGGTAGGATATATAAGAATATAATACTTCATTAATACAAGAATACAATCTCTCATTCATCATTTTATCATGTTTACCCATTCATGGACCATCTTATTATAGAGTACATACATCATTTATATAATATAGGGTAAACCCATTAAAATAGTGAAAATACTCAAAATTTATTCCTTTCCCTGGCTCTACTCCCACTTAGGAGATCAATATTTAGCCAAATCTCATCGGGGGATTTTCTCTTTAGGAACTCATATATTTCATCATACTTGGCATCTCATCATGCCATAGCATTTCACTATACTTATCATATATGTGTATTATAATGCAAAATCATCAAGGACTACTATGCTGGAGTCTAAATCCATACAGCGTCCCCGGATAACTGCATAATAATCCATTGATACCAATTGTGAAAATAACAAAATCCATGTCTGCATGGGCGAGGATCATGGCTGTCATAGTGGCGGCCTTTCCATGATTGCCCCACCCAACTTTTAGCCTCTCTTTGGGCATGGTATGCATTATATCATATATTTCAGAAAGCAGGTGGCCAAACCCTCATAACTTCCCTAGCATAGCATCCCCCAAGCCTAGGCCTATGTAAAACAAAATCACAGCCCACCACACTCATATGTAAAATACATTGTACATATCAGATGATGTGTCTGTTTAACTAAGACTGTAATATTTTCTATGTCATATTCTTAGGGTTTCCTTAGTCCACACATCTCACTAATTTCTCATTGTTGGATTGGATGAGTTGGATGGATCATGAGGTTGGATTACTTGGTTGAATCATTTACTTGGATCATTATTGTTCTAAGGTACCACATGTATACTTATATCATGAAGGTCTATAATTCCAAATAGAAGATCATGTATGTACACACACACACACATGCATGAATCTTTAATACATTCTTGTACATCCACCTACCTCAAAGTGGTATTCACTCCATATTGTCCATCATGGTCTTAATTTATATATCTGTCAAACCATACATATAAAGTTATTCCTTTATTCAAGTATTCTTTCTACATATATTTAGGCTATCCTATGAATGATGCCCTAATTTTTCTTGAATCGTATATAATCAAGGTTTCAAACCTTCTAAGCTAACAAATCTATATTATAAGTAAAATCACACAACAATAATATACTCTACGTTGTATTTATTTTTTTTCTTTTGTTGTTTTTGATCATTCAAGATCTCTCTTGGATCTTGCTAGATCATCCTTATCTTACTTATAATTTTTATTAGGATTAGATAATTTATTAACCTTTATACTCTTATTATTATTTCTCAACCAGTTAGTGTTTTGCTAGATTTAAGGTAACTTTCATTTTTAATTCTAGACAACTCCTCTTATTTTCAATTGACCAAGGTTTAGTAGTTACATGTTATTCCCAACGTCGTTAATTCCCTCATGTAAGAAGGCATTTAGATCTCAATAAACATCAACAGAAGGTAGAGGGACAGCAAGGCTCATTAGAAACCCCCTTAACCATGATGAATTACATGCAAGGGCATAGCCTTAATTCAACCTTTAATAAGGTCCTATGAGCTCATAACCCTAAGTTTTATTTCTACTTGATTTTAATTAATTCCATGAGCATATACTATGTCATTCATGGATGTTTATTATGCTCCTATTTTAGGCCAAGAAAATGAAAAATTCACCCCTTATATTGTCCTACTAACTATAGCCCTTACTGTGATTATTTCTCATGATCTACATGTGTATTTTATGAAATCCAACTATATTTCATTAATTATCCCTTTTAAGATATTTTTCATAACTCTACTAATGTAAAGGAAATTAAAAGAAATTACACTAATAAATATAAATCTAAGGAATTTAAAGACAATCATGCTAGAATTGAAAAATTGACATGAAATAAATTTGCTAATAAAAAAATTACCTAGAATACTAACAACATTTTAATCTAAGAAATTAAAGAAAATTATACTAAATTTAAAAACTTGACATGGATCATAATTAAATCAAATATACTATTAAAGACAATTAACTAAGCATATGATCAATTTATCCTTATGATCCAACCATCCAATTTGTTCATCTTTTAGATCTAGGGTTAATATTCCATTAAGAGTACAACCCTTGATCTTTCATGTTTTTTATTGATCCAACATCTCTAATAACATGATATTATCCTTACATCATCACTTTTATAGGTCCATCTAGTTTGATCATTCTTGATCTACTAGATCAAGAGGATCCATTAGAATTTTCCATGATCATTTTTACTTTCAATGGTCTAAACTTTAATTCAGTTCATGTTAGTCCAATCCAACCATCCCCATGATGATTTATCATCATTATATCCTTAATGGATCCAAACCCTCACTTCTGATCACCTCAGATCTACTTGATCAAGGGTGTTAGTAGGTGTATTTTTAATTAACAAAAATTTTTAATCATTAAAATATTGTTTTTATGGGTTCAGTAGGTTCCCCTCATCAAGATCCATTCATAGAATCTTTTGATAAAAAATTAGACTTAAAATAAGCGAGGAATTTCACTTTTAAGTTTTTAGCCGTTTTCAACAGCTGATCTTAATCTATAATGTTTTGATCAATTTAACTAATCTAGAGGCTTGGAAATTCAACTGTAATTATTGATCTTAAGGTTTTGATATCCTAGATCCATTAATCGGATCATATTTCCATTTTAACATCAATTTGATCATGATCCACTACCATTGGAACTAACTTTAAAATTTATTTCATATAAATCAAATTAAAAACCTCAATGTCATTATTTCATTATATTCTACACAATACAAGGAATCTATATCTTATTTCTTATCCAAATTTGGATTTAAATTGAGTTTGGAATTGAATTTTCAAGTTTCCATCAATTTCAATGGTCCAGATTGATTTTGGACTGTTAGATCTTATTTCTTAAAATTAAGGGTCCAGATGAAAAATAAAACTTACTATGATCATGGTTTTTAAGGATTTTGGGCCTTCTGAATCCATTGGATGACTTAGATTTTTCATTTGAGGTGTCCGTGATGGTGTTTTAGGCCTGCATCATTGGTACTAGTTTTTCTAGAATTTTGGTTGGAAAACCAGTCCGGTGACCCAATTTTAGGAAAATATATTGAAAAATGAAAATAAAGAGACCTACTTGAAAGTGTCCAGAAGAGAAGATCTTACCAAAATTAAGAAAATCCTCACAAAAAAAAGTGAACTATGCTGGAGACGACATAATTTGTGATCTTCCAAAGAAATCACCGGTGGATCATGCAATTAGCATAGGGGTTTTGTTCATAAGCTTGTTAGAAACTGATCTCACAGTTTGGATTTTTGGTATGAGGGTTAGATCATTGGATTTTTATAGGTTTTTCACTTAGGGGTAAAACTAGAAATAAGAAAAGAAAGAGAGGAAAATAGGGAGAAAGTATAGAAGGAGAGGGAATTTGGAGCTAGAATCAAAGGATGAGTTGGTGAATTTTGTGGTGAATTTTATGAATATTTTTGGAATTTTTTCTTAAGTATTTATAGGCATTTTCTTTAAAAAAAATTAATCATTTTTCCTTAATAATTATGTTTTTCTCTTTTGAATTTTATATTAAAAAGAATTCCCCCACTTCCACCTCTGTCTCCACTACTAGGTGATAGTGGTTTGACCAATTATTGATGTTTCCAAACCATTTGTTCCACATCTGGGCTCCACATTAATGTGAAATGACCATTTTGCCCTTTTTGTTGAAAAATGTAGAAAATACAAAATTTTCATACGAACTTAGATTTTGACATACTGAGTGTCATTGTAATTGGTTCACCAAGTATGTTTTCAATTATACATGTCTTACACCTTGATTGTGAGGTGAAATTACATTTGTGCCCTTTTTAGGTTAAAAATTGAGAAAAATATAGATTTTTCTACCGGACTTGGAATTGGACAAACTTATAGTCTATCCAACAGATTTTTCACATACATATCAAATATCTAGCTTTCCAACCTTAATTCCAGTTCTATGAGAAGTGCATTTTTAATAACCATAATATTCTAGCCCAATTTTCCTTAGAATTTTTAATTTTATTATTTATTCAATCTCCTTACAAAAATTAGGGGTATTACATTACTCTCATGGGAGAACAACGTGAGCCAAATAAGAATCCCCTAATGGCCAAGTTCCCAACATTCATACGAAAAGCTGGAGTTGTAAGGATTTGGTTAAGAGAAAAGTTCAATGTAATATTGATTCTAAATATGCTTTATATTCAAGAAAAGCCATTTACTAAATAAACATATCTTTTCTTTGTATTTTATTAAATTTAGGGACTTCTTCAATGGATATGCCAACCACTGCATAAACTACCCATATATAGTGACTAAATGCCTGACAGATGCCTATTTTTAAATTTAGATAGTACCAATATCACCTTTTGAGTTATGTAAGTCCATATTTGTCATTTTCACCTGAACATGTTTGAAATACCTATGTACACAATGATTCAGATCTTCAAATTGAAGGAAGCCTTGACATAATGGTAGAATTGTCGTCATGTGACCTTACACTCATAGGGTCGAAGCATGAAAATAACCTCTTGCAAAAATGCAAGGTAAGGCTACATATTATAGACCTTTTGTAGTTCACCCCTTTCCCCAGCTTGCCTATCTCGGCTACATATTATGGGCCAACACTGTCTTTGGTAGTCTTCATGGTTGGTAGTGAGATTATATCCCTTCCTAATCCAAGACAACCAATATTTGCTAAGAGGAGAATTATTGAGGTTGCTAATGAAATGTGCTCTGAAAATAATGTAACTAATGCAACTCTCCAACCAAGATAATAACAAAAAAGAAAGGCTTGTGGTTACCTCTTCACAATACCCTGTGAAATCATTCTATGTTCCAAAAATTTTAGAGCTTTTCCATTAGCAAAAGAAGGATGACAGTTGAGAAGCCTGTTAGTATGAAAATTTTGACCTGCATTCGTCCAAACAATATAAGCATTAACCTATTCATTCCACCTGATAGCCCTTACTCATACATCACTTACTACCACAATACATGATGTAATGAACCACACTGCCTACTAACAACTTCTTCCTTCCATCATGGTTGTTGATAGAAACCTGACATTCATTGTAAATTCTAAATTTTTGTAATAGACTAACAAATATCGAAGAATGATTCGATTGGTGTTGTTCCTGTTATGTTTTGGGCCAAATGTTTTAGGCTGTAAAGAGCCTAAAATGACCTGCTCAATTAGTTGAAAGAGTTGAACTGAGCCTAAACTTATTATTTGAAGGTCGGCTCCAACAAATCTAATCCGCAATGGATCCACTCTTAAATGAAGTGCATTTAAATGTAGTACAAAGTAGTGACTTTTGTCTACATTGTGCACCCAAACTGTGGATAAGTTCATGGGTTGCGTGTTATTACCTAGCTAGAAAGGTCTCTGAGGTTTCCAAGTCTTCCCTAAAAGGACAGCCCGATGCATGAAGTTGCTGCGTATACGAGTCCAGGGAAGATACAAACCATAAGGGCTAATAGTACACAGTCTTACCTTGCATTTTGTAAGAGGCTATTTCTACACCTTGAACCCATGACCTCAAGGTCACACGACAACAGCTCTACCATTGCACAAAGGCTCCCCTTCTCCAAGTCTTCTCCTTTGACCTAAAATTCTAGCCTAGATGAGCTCTCATATCAATATTCCAAGCAATTGTTACTTCTCCTTTACCAAACTTCCCACTAATTTGCAGAAGAAAGTCCCCCTTATCACTGAATCAACCAACCCAAGATCTTTAGAGTAATGCTGAGAAAGCCCACTGAACATAATCCAATTGGTAAATGATTTCAAGTAATTGCTAAGAAGGACCTAGTCACATAATCGGGGTGCCCAGCTACTCTTTTCCTTTCATGGATTAGGTCCATCGAGGTTCCTTGAGTTTTCTTCTCTTGTACTTTTAATCTTCAACCAAGTGTTCCTTCGGTAAATATTTGCCTGTCTATTACCATGAAGAAAAACAAAGAGATAACTCTAGGAATACCATTTCAGAAAGGAAGACTAGACAATGTGTTTGAAATGTTGGCTTTTCCCATGAAGTGATAGTATTTCTATAGCAACAAAAGAAGTCTCCACAACCTCTTCAAGAAAAAAATAATGGCCTAACACCCCCTTGATTTGTGTAGATGGCGAAAGGTTCATGCAAATGGATATATTTACTATCAAATTTGACGTATTTACTCATGTATATCATAACTCAAACGATGAGACTTATTTGATGTTTCAAACTATTAGTAGACGTCAAGGAGGAGGATTTGGAAGATAAATCAATGAGGTTTCTTGGTGAATTTGATGTGATTATGGTCACTATTCCTTGTGTTCTTTTCCATTGTATAGGCCTTCTAGATGTCAATTTGAATAATAGGTGTTATGGTTGAGGCATAGAAATAGCCTCTTGCAAAGATGCAAGATAAGGCTATGTATTATAGAGCTTTTAGGGTCTATCCATTCCCTGCATATGCAGAAGCTTGGTCAACTCGGGCTACCCTTTTTTATTTTGGGTGTTATGAAGATGTAAAAAGATAAAAATAATCATACTAAGAAGAAGAAACACATAGATTTACAGGGTCACACCAATTTTAATATATTCATGGCCAGAAAATAGCCGCCACAAGATATAGAAGATTTTTCCACCCTATCAAACCCAAGAATTGTGCAAATACGTAAATACATAATATATATATATATATATATATATAGTAAAAGATGCAATTGTCCCCTATATTACAAAGTAGAAAATCATCTTTCTTTTTTTAGAGCCTAGCCCCTGGCAAGGGTGTGTCGTCACTCGATCCATTGATTTTGTAGCACAACAAAATTCAATACAAGCACAGGAGGACCAAGCCAATCAAGCTCTACACTCATAACAGTAGTTGTGGCTAGCTTAATCTAAAATTGATTGCTAACTTATACTTCCATGACCTTTTGAGATATTTCAACTTCGAAACCAAGTCTTGGTAAAAAAGAGAGCATGAGTTTGAAGTGGATATCCTAATAACTGCTACTACGTTAGAATTAGAGCAGAAAGTATAAGATCATGAATAGAACTTAGTTGTATTTCTTTGAATATCAAGCTAAATATTACCAGCTTACATAGCTTTAAAAACTCAGCATGCGGTTTGACACTGTTTGACTATGGTTTACTTGTTGACAAAGATAAAAGAAACTCAGCTCTTTGTTGACTTAACATGTGAATAGGAGGATGTTTTACACAGTAAACAAGTGTTCGGTAGTTGGCAACCTGTTTTTTGCGAGGAATCCCGGGATGCATCAATCTTGCAATACCACAAATAGCTAAAATACCAATCAGTTTATTTGCTTTGGAAAATTTTGTGGGGTCTTTCTTAGTTTGCTCAACCTTTAGATGATTCTAAACCTTATCTTGTCTGGAAGGAGATTAAAATAGTAATTATACTGTTCGTAGTGGGGAATAATACCTTAACATCTCAACCCCTGATTAAAGTCCTACGTTCATACCCTGCATATATTCTATGTTTTCCCCTTTTCCTTCATGGTGTCTCCCCTTACTGTGCATTTTGGTCAAGCTTGGGTCCACTATGATGTAAATTTTGATCCCGATTCCTTGTGTTAGCAGTTAGGTAGTCATATCATCTCTGACAATAGGGCAACTCCGTATCTGTTGTAATCACTTTCACAGCATAGTGATCGTTTCTTTTGACCCCTCAAAATGACATTTCCCCTCCTACTATCATAATCTTCCAAAAAGTGGCATTTCATTTTTGTGGCAAACGCTATTTTTTCACATTTCTGAGTGGATTGTGACCTGTATGATATGTAGATAACTTGATACTTTCTCCATTAACGAGCAGATCACTGAAAAGAGAAAAGGAAACACAGGCAACACCACGTGTTCTTCATTCTACATAACATGTATCGATGTCATTCTTGTTAGAATGGTGTTGATGATGTTGTTTGTTTAGGTACTACTCAATGTACGGGCATGTTGAGAAGCTAGCTGAAGAGATTAAGAAAGGTGCTGCATTCGTGAAGGAGTGGAGGCCAAATTGTGGCAGGTTGGTGCTTGATCCCTTCATCAACCTTGAATCTGTCTCCCTTATGTTGGCAGAAATAGAAGGCACGGAAGTTGTGGTAGTGGCATTAGGCCTCTTTCTTTGTAATTTTTTGTGTCGAGAATATGACACACTAGTAAACAGTTGGAGATGTTCTGGACTAAGAGATCTGCACGGTATATTGGCTTGGAGTAAAGGCCAAACCATGGCAGGTTTGTGCATGTTCCTTCAGTCGCCTTTGACTCCTGTAATTTGATTCTTGGCAAGGAACAAAAGCAATTACAGATTTACACAGAGTTTTAAACAAAAGCAGAAGGCTAGCATCATAAAAGGATTCCAACGGTATGCAAATCTGGCTATTTTCTGTTCATTCAAGTTCGACTCCCTCAGTCGTTCAAAGTGGTATAGAATTTTCACCCCACAGTAAGTAAATGTGAGTTAGATCTTTAAACAGTTAGGGATCAAACTAGAAACTTCAAGGATAGGAAGCAAAGTCAAATATATGTTAGGATTGTCAGACTGGTAATGGCAAATCCGATACGGTTCATAAGATATGACAGAAACCAGTTGAGGTGGCACATTATATCAGTCGAGGTTAGGCAACTGAGACCATTGAAGATTACAAATGAAAAGACTAAAATGGATAGAAACAAGCGTGTAAATATCCAACCGAAATCAAATATATTGAATTTGGTAGCTGCTAGGAGTCAAGACACAGGATGCAGCGTTTATATCAGCTAACACAGGCTCATATCAATACACTGAAAGATCGCTATTGCTGAAAAGTTGGTCATTTGGCCTGATTGACCAACTGATAGTGGACAGCCAATTAGTTTAGCCTGCTAGCGGTGTATATAGTACATGCACAGCTGACCGCCTGAGCTTACATCCCACAACGTTTCCCTTGACTTGATGGGCTATGCGTTGAATTTCTCATCCACTGAATGATCCATGCTACTGACAAACGAGAACTTCGGAGCAAGGCAACATTCTGAACAATTCGGATCTTCAGAAATCTTGGCCCACTTGGAGTTACAACCCCTACCATTTAGTAAGATGAGGGAAAAACCAGATGGAAGATTATGGCATTTCTATGTAATAAGTCTCTTAGAATTTAAAGCCTGGAATTGGGCAACTTAGCTGAAGTCTTTGACAATCCAACTTGCTCGTCCTATGGGTTTATAGTGGCTGATACAGTGTGGCTAGTAGAAGAAATCCTACTTGGACAGCACCGAAGCCAAAGCTCGTTAGCTTGAACACTACGCACGTTAGAATTTCAGGTGTTTCAAAGGAAAGTGTATTTGAACAAAAGATTTCCTGCAAATCCAACGGATACTAGTTGACTAACATTGCCATATCCATTGTTGCCTTGAAAAAACGAGTCTGATTGGAGTCAATGAAGTCGGAAAATTGGATATAATGTAATAATATCAGTAAAAGCATCTTGACATTACCGGCAGATAAGGATACTGGCAAAAGTATTTTTTCTTAATGCAGCCGAATCCAAGATGGAAAGTGCAGAAAGTCTACAACCGCCTTCGCTCAGACAAGTACTGAGTTGATGCTGTGCATTTCTATACCATGTTTAGGACTAATTCTGTTGGTGGTAACATAGTGACAGTGATCCTCTCTCTGGTTTTTCTGTATACACGGTGCAGGGTTTGGGCGTACCAAGTTGAGAAGCAAATTTACAAACAAGCCACTTTTTTCATTTTTTCATGATCTAAACTGTTCATTGGATCCATCATCCCTTAACTTAAGAAGGGAAAGCACCAAAAATGTCATCCAACGGGTTTCTCTATAGTGGGCTTAAAATGGCAGCAATGTGGACAATGTTAAATGGTATTTTGAGCCCATAAATGTCTGCAATATAGACGATGTTAAATGGTATATAAGGACAGACAGTAAACCCACTCACATTTTAGCTATTGAGAGCCCAATATAAAGATGCCTACTGGATGATATTTTTTGGTACCCTCTGATCTTGAAGGAGGGTGAATCTAATGAATGTCTTGAATCATGAAAAACTTCAAAAAATTGGCCTACTTTATAAATTTTCATCTCCAACACCCAAAAAAATCCTCTCACTCTCTGCATTTCTTAGTCTCAACTTGCACTTATTATTTGTTTTTTACTGGCAGCCCCACACAAGACGGTTGGAGATACCAAAGCCTTTAGGGTTCGAGAGTGCTCACGTATGGGTGCCTACGTTCTAGAAAAAGGGAAAAAACAAGACTGTTGGAGTGACTTAGATCATGGAACGGTTAGTCATATCCAAAGAATAATCCTTACAGAGAGATGCTTGTGAATGTTTTACTTGTTTCCTTTTCTTTTTGAGGCAAGGTTTTTATGAGGCTGGAATTGTCTTTAGTTGAGATTGCTGTCCATAAATTCCAGATGCACCTTTCAGCCCGTTTAATCATGATAATTTCGAACTTAAATTGCTTGCAACTCATGTAATTTAACTAAATGAACTTAAGTTTTTAGGTGATTTTCACTGTGTGAAAACACAGAAAGAATTCCAGCAATACCATTTCGGAAAGGGAGGCCAGGCCATGCGTTTGACGAGGTCATTCTAAGCATAAGATATTGCCTCAATGGCTTTCCCACGAAGTGAACGTAGTTCATAGCAACAAAAGAAGTCTCCACCAACCTTTCAAACGCCGTAGCATTACATCCTGGAAAACCAATTCAATCCAACCGGCAAACACGACCATAGAAAATCAAAGCAATGGCGTCCATCAAGGAAAGCCTAATCAAATCCGAGTTGTCCAACAAGGGGAAGTTTCTGTTCTTGATCCGTTGCAAGGCCTGAGGAATGACTTGTCATGACCATTGAACCGATGGGCACCCTAACTGCTCGTACTTGCCTTCGTAAAATATGCTCATCATCATTAGACGGACCATTGAAGGGGAGCCTTGGCACAACAGTAGAGTTGTCATCGTGTGACTTGAGGTCACATGTTCAAGGCGTAGAAACAACCTCTTGCAAAATACAACGTAAGGCTGCATACTATTAACCCTTGTGATCTGCCCCTTCCTCGGACTCTACCTATATAGGAGCTTCTTGTACAGGAGCTGCCTTTTTTATCATTATATGTGAATAAAGAGAAGAGAGCCCATCCATGCGTTCGACTGAGCTTTAAAGTCACATTCGTACCGTTGATATTGAATTTAGAACACACTTCTTCTTCTTTTACAGTCTATCTTCAAGCACCCGATCATACGAGTAACAGTTCCTGATGCAAGTGATTACTTTAGTTATTTGCAAATCAAAGTGGATTTACGTTGCCAGTGGTCGCCGTTGGATGCCGATTTATCAAGGTTGGCAAGCACATTGGACCAGTACTTGTTCTCACATGTTGTAACTAAGGCCCACCATGGTACCAATCAGGCAACTAACCTACCAAACAAATGGAATTTTCTGTCATGTTTAGGTCCACATTCAGTACGCAAATGGATTTCTTCTACACTCTATGCTATTTACACTGATGGGAATGGCTTCGACATCAGTCTGCCTTTGCTCAATTAAGTTTCCTTAGTATTGAAATCAATCTTTGAAGTAGTTGAGAGAAATGGTTAGAGTTATGGTGCCGTCAGTCAGATGGAATTGGTGGCCATAGAATTAAATTCCGACCTGACTGACGGGCCCGATCGAAACTGCACCATGGAAACTTGATTAACAAAAGTTTCGGTTAGTTTTCAGGTAAAAACGATGGCAAGAGGAATCAAATATGGAGGATTCACAAATGAATTCAAGAGTAGTGCAATCCAACTGAAGGAGTGGAAACCTTGAAATCCACCATAGAGTTCAGTCCAATCTTCACATATTGCTCCTACCTGTGTACAAGGCTTTTGATCAAATATTAATGGGACTTCCTGGATGAGTGTTAGTGACGCATGCCACAGTATCATAAGTGCCCCTTCAACAAAAAATGCAAAAGTCAAATGAACTTCTAAAATGGCTAAATTGTTACCACTTAAAAAGGATACGTGGCTGCATTGGTGTGGCCTATGGGAGGACCTAGCATTTGAATATCATTCCTTATTACATGACTATATCTCCACACAGAGAGAGAGAGCCCCCATGGGAGGACCTAGCATTTGAATATCATTCCTTATCACATGACTATATCTCCAGAGAGAGAGAGAGAGAGCCCCCATGGGAGGACCTAGCATTTGAATATCATTCCTTATCACATGACTATATCTAGAGAGAGAGAGAGAGAGAGAGAGAGAGAGAGAGAGAGAGAGAGAGAGAGAGAGAGTGGCCTATGGGACGACCTAGCATTTGAATATCATTCCTTATTACATGACTAGAGAGAGAGTGTGTGTGTCCTATGGGCGGACCTAGCATTTGAATATCATTCCTTGTTACATGACTATATTCACACACACATATATACATAGAGAGAGAGAGAGAGAGAGAGAGAGAGAGAGAGAGAGAGAGAGAGAGAGAGAGAGAGAGAGAGAGAGAGAGAGCGGCATGATGGGAGCCTCCCAAAAGGTAAGCAAACAGGAAGCAGGGAGGGGGACGATAATTATCAGAGGGTTGATGCGCGGAGCGGCAGAACTTTCAAACAAGCAAACACAATGAGATATGATTATGGAGAAATCGTGGAGGGAAAGGGGGGGCTTTCGGGCCCTCTTGCGACACCATCATATTCATAATGCGTACAAGCATGGTTGCACTTCTCTCTCTCTCTCTCTCTCTCTCTCTCTCTCTCTCTCTCTCCTGTTTTGATCACGATATATAAAATACAAAAGATTCCTTCACGACTGGCTCGTTGGCCGACCGACTCGAGATTCTGACCAATTGGATGGTGGAGATCAAATACAATTTATGGAGTTAGGTGCGTGGTTCATGCATGCACTGGATTTGGCCAACGTGAAAGGGCCAAGAGGCTCCTTGTTTGATTATTTTTATCTTGTAACTATCTTTCTAGTTTCTCCTTTTAGTTGTTCTAAAGAACTACATCCTGGGATGCCTCATCAGACGATACAGCATTTAATTATGTAAAAGCGTTGGTGTTTAAAAACTCGAAAGTGAGATGAGTCGATTTAACTTGGACCAATTCATTAGTAACTCAAAAAAACTTGAGGTGAACAAGGAATAATATTTCTTTGAATTTCAATACAGAGAAAATATTTATATTTCAATTTGCATTCCTGCAAAGGGGAGTCTTTGCACAACGGTAGACTTGTCGTCGTATGACTTTGAGATCACGGGTTCAAGGCATGAAAACAACTTCTTGCAAAATCCAAAGTAAGACTGCATACTATTAACCCTTATAGTCCGTCCCTTCCCCAAACCCTACATATGTAGAAACTTCCTACACCAAGGCTGCCCTTTTTGAATTTACATTCCTGCAAGTTTTGAGATTAATCGTTGCCATTAACTTATCAGTATTTTTGACTCGGCAATTCAACTTGATGGCTAGCAAGTGAGGTTACTCAACCAAGTTTCTGAGTTGACTTTCGAGTTTTTAAACTATCTCCCACTGCTATACTTGGATTTCTTTTTGCATGGGATATATTTAAAATTTTAATTACCCCAAATATCTCCTACTTAGAGAAATGTTACCTTAATTCCCTATTTTACGGAAAATTAAATCATTTTATTCTTCCTTATTCCTATCTTACATCATCCTTCCACTTACTAAAACCCTTTTGACTTCTATATTTTCAATAAAAATCTATCGAATTAGCATCATGGTAGCCATTTAATATTGTTCTTTAAGCTACTTTTACTAATAATTTTCATTTAAATTAATGGTAAATTAGTATAATTTCTTAATAAGAGGACTGTGCCTCTTAACACATTGCTTAGTTAGGTCCACTGTATCAAGCTCTAATGAAAGAATGGAACTGCTACAATGTAGGGGAAATTAGTTTAATTAGAAAAAATAAACCATTTTCTTTCTACGAATGATGTCATTGATGACCAAGCTAATTTCGAATGCTTTCGCAAATTTATGTTGTTTATCAGGTGTTCTGCATGCATGCGTCAAATGCACATATTTCTAAAAGACAGATAAAACTCTCTGCCGAATTTTCAATAGAAATGAGACGTACTTATCACCAGTTGAGCTGAAAACAAACGTTAATCCAAGGGATCAATAACTTCAATTGCTTGATCACTAAGCTTTTTGTTTGATAATCTAGATTGAGTTGACCGTTTAGGCTACCATTTATCCAGTAACCAACTCATCAAGTTGATCGATTGTGATCTATCGCTATGAAATTTGATAAACAGAAAATGATTAGCCATTAACAAAAACCTTTTCCCTCTAGCACCTAAAAAGAAAAAATTAAGCAAAATAAAATAAAATAATTCTGGTCCCACGCACGAAATACCAACATGATTAGCCATTGATCAAACATTGTTAGTCTCTCTAACCCCTTTGAACTATTGATTGCCCATTGAAAGTGCGGTTCTCGCTTAAAAAATGTGACGTTTGTTTGGCAGGAGTGACTATCTGATCGTCATGATGATCTGCAATGATCAACAATCTCGACTGTACATTTGTGGGACATGAAAATTGACAGTTAGGATTGACTTGACGGTGACTGTTTGCCATCCAGGCGTCTGCATAAAGTTCCAGATCTAGATAGAAAAATAATAATGTAATGATGGACTGACCCTGTGATTACAAGAGAAGGAAAATAATTAAGGAGATCTAATAATTCTAATTTATGCGTAAATGGGAGGAAATGGAAGTGTTGATGGAAGGATGTTAAGGACCACGCCGTGGGGATGTCATTGATGGCATGTTATGATGCCTTGATAGATCGTCATGATAGCCCATGTGCACGTTCCATAAAATTAGAATAATGCATTAATGGAAAATAATAATAATAATAAATTTAATATTAAAAAGTTATGAAATTATTAAGATGATCAAGATCTGCAATTGGAGGGACAGTGTCCTAAATTTACATTAAGCCACCGACTGCCGGCGGCTGGTTGACTCCGATAATTGTTTAAAATCATCTTGGCAACGTTAATATATATGCGGGCGGTCATCGGCGCCCAGTTGACAGATAAATAAATAAATATTAATTAAGTATATAATGTATATTGTTTTCATGATCTAGATTTCAATAATTTTTTCCATATTGTTTATAATTTTATTTAGATTCCTTCCTTTTTTTGTTCATTGTTGACAGGGTCGTGAATGTTGTAATAAGTATGTCATCAATTGGTAATAGGGTTGACAATGATCTGATGGCTGAAATTGAAATTTTAGGCATCAGATCATGCATCGTATGCTCAAAATACAACCAACAAAAGATTCGATCACCCAAAAATCTGTCGTTTTAGTCATTGAATGTGCATGATTGCTTCTACTAATGTCTTAATATTATAATTCTACGTGTTTTTAGAATTTTAGACAGAGAAATTAGATGAACGGGCAAGATCAACCAAAGGTGGGGTCCCCAGTGCAATAATGGGCCTCCACGTACAGAAATTTACCATGTGGTCGTACTCTGTGGTAGGTTGGTGGCACACCAAGACCCTTGACCCGTACGAAACGTGAATTTAATCACAACTTGCAAGACTTCCCACGCTTTCATCCTTTGCGGCTGCACTCAATTAGTACGGATATAATTATCCATGGACAAGCTTTTCATCCATATTTTCTGTTATTCTCATTGAGGCATAAAACAATTCTATTTTATAAGAGCATAAAAGTATAATAATTTAAATTTTTGGTTCGCCACAAGCACCCAGTGTTGTACGTGTGAATCTCACCTTTAGATGGTTGGACTCATTCATCTTATTATTTTACTAAAAAAAAATATTATTAAATTTAATTAGCTCATTATTATTTAAAATTTTAATCCATTAATTTCCTCTGATTAAAAATACACATTTTCAAGCCACACAGTTGCATTACTCATCGAATATCCAGACCAATCAGGCAAATGAGCCATATCATTCAAATGTGGGGCCCATTACATTTAAAAATATGGTACGTCTACACCAGCATCTCAGAGGGTGCTTCCATTTGCCATTTCTCATGAAAAAGGACATTTTTTAGAAATAAAAAATTATAAAAGACAAAATTAATCTCAACGTTTCCTTTAATTTTTTTTTCCAATTTTCCTTCTAATATTTTGTAATTATCAACGTAAATGATTACGGCGCGTGACATCAACGGCTTTCTTCTCCTCCCCTCCCTCAATTATCTACTCCTCCAAAAAAGGGAAAATTTTTCAAAAAATTAGCACCACTTGCTTAATCAATGACTAATCACGCTTAATTAAAAACTAATTATTAACTAATCCCTGGGTACGCGAAGAGGGAAATATAAATGAACCACCCCCGTCTTCATCTCCCTTCGTATTCTCTTTTCTTCTTCTTTCGCTCTCATTTTTTTTCTCAGCCAAGGTGGCAAAAAAACAGCTTCGCAGAGATTCTTCAATGGCGACCAAAGTTTACATTGTGTAAGCATTTATCTGAATCTAACTCTTCCTTCTCTCAGTTTATGTCTCTGTTCATGTATTTGATATAATTTTCGCCCTTTTTTGGATTTTTTATGGCATTTTGAGATTTTGTTGATGAATTATGTGGTTTTGGATCTTATTTTTGAAATTTAGGTTGATTTCCCGATTATTTTGTGCGGTTCATGCTTTGATCTGTGTTTGTTGCTCCAAATTTCTTGCTTGAATCGGTTTGTTCGATTAAAACATAAAAAGAAGTTCTTGTTACTGTTCTCGATCCGAGGAAGTTGTGTGAGATTTGTTTTGGTAATTTATTTTCGTAGATGATTGGTTGTTAATGGCGTTTTAGCGTTTTACCTTTTCTTGGATTGGGAGCGTGAACTGATTTTGCGGTTGAAATTGATCTTTCTGTTATTCAGATTGCCTACTTAGGTTTTTAGATTTTGTGTAATTTTTGCGTTTTGAGAAGATCTAGTCTGGAAAAAGAAGGGGGATTTCTAAGATTTTGATGCAGTCTTGAAGGTTGTCACATTTATTGAGTTATGATTAATTTGAATTAAAATGCACGTCTTTGTTAAATCTTTCCAATCTCTGCAACTGAACGAATATTGAGCTTTCAGTAATCAATGAACTACAATTCACCAACATATGGCCCTTTTCCTAGTTAAGTCCAGCAGTGGTGGATGTAGATAGAATTAGAAATTCATTTTTAGTTTCTTTTCCGTTCTTTAGTTTCTCTCTTTGGATCTGTGTAGACGGCAAAAGGTTCGTGCAAATGGATATATTTACCACGAGATATGATGCATTTGCACGTGTATATGATAACTCAAGGGATGGAATCTTGTTTTATGTTTCAAACTCGTAGTCAACATTAGGGAGGTAAGTTTGGAAGATAAATCAATGAGGTTCTAGGTGAATTGGATGTGATTATGTCCACCATTTGTTATGTCTTTTTCCAATTTATAGGCCTTCGAGAATTTGGATAGTTGGTGTGGCTAGCTTAATCTGAAATTGAATGCAGATCTATACTTCCCTGATCTTTTGCGATATTTCCAACTTCTAACGCGGGTCTTACTAGAAAGAGAGTATGAGTGTTTGAAGTGGATATCCTAATAACTGCTGCTATGTTAGAATTGGAGCAGAAAGAAAAAAATCATCAATAGAACTCGGTTGTATTTCTTTGAATATCAAGCCAAATATTACCAGCTTAAATGGGTTACAAACTCAGCATGTGGTTTGACACAGCTTGACTATGGTTTACTTGTTGACAACGGTCCAATGAACTCAGCTGTTCAGAAGCAGAAAAATGCTGTCTCAACATGTGAATAGGAGGATGTTTTACACTGGAAACAACTGTTTGGTAGTTGGTAATCTGTCTCTTTGTGAGAATCCCTGGCAATGCATCAATCTTGCAGTACCACAAATAGCTAAAATTCCAGCCATTTTATTTGCTATGGAAATTTTTGTGGGGTCTTTTGTAGTTTGCTTAACCTTTAGATGATTCTAAACTTTCTCTTGTCTCGAAAGGAGATTAAAATAGTAATTATACTGTTCGTAGTGGGAATAGTACCTTAACACCTCAGCCCCTGATTAAAGTCCTATGTTCACACACTGCATATATTGAAGCACAATCCTCTCTTGTTACCTTTTCCTTCGTGATGTCTCCCCTTATTGTGCCTTTTGGTCAAGCTTGGGTCCACTATCATGTGAATTTTGATCCTGATTCCTTGTGTTAGCAGTTAGGTAGTCATATCATCTCTGACATTAGAGTAACTTCTAATCTGTTGTAATCACTCTCACAGCATGGCTATCTCTTCTTTTGAACCCTCAAAATGACATTTTCCCTATGACTGTCATAATGTTCCAAAAAGTGTCATTTCATTTTTGTGGCAAAAGCTAATTGTTTCATATTCCCGATTGGATTGTAAGCTGTATAATATTCACAAGCAGATCACTGAAAAGAGAAACGGAAGCGCAGGCCACACCATGTGTTCTTCATTCTACATAATAAGCATCAATGTCATGCTTGTTAGAATGGTGATGATCAAACTTTCTATTGTTTATTTAGGTACTACTCAATGTACGGGCATGTTGAGAAGCTAGCTGAAGAGATTAAGAAAGGTGCTGCATCCGTGGAAGGAGTGGAGGCCAAATTGTGGCAGGTTTGTGCTTGATCCCTTCACAGACCTTGACTCTGTCTCTCTTATGTTGGAAGGAATAGAAGGAACAAAAGTTGTCGCAGTGGCATTAGTTCTCTTTCTTTGTAATTTTTTGCATCAAGAAGATCACACACTAATACACAATTGGAGATGTTCTGGAGTAAGAGTAGATCCGCACAGTATATTGGTTTGGAGTAAAGGCCAAATTATAGCGGGTTTGTGCATGTTCCTTCCATCGCCTTTGACTCTTGTAATTTGATTCTTGGCCAGGAACAAAAGCAATGACAGTTAGTGGGATGAGGTTTCTATATTTTTAGTTTATTAAATAATGGATTACTACAAGAATAGTAGTTATCATGATGAGATTTGATTTCTAGGCAGTGTATTTGATTCAAGTAACCCTCAATTGTTTATCTAGTTAGGGTATATGAATGAATTAGTCAAGTGAAGAGTACATTCAAATTGTTTTGGAGCATATGTGTTTCTAAAATTCATTCTGTTCTTCTGTTATAGTTAGTTGAACTGGACGCTTGGCTTTCTCTGTGGTTCTCCAACTAAAACCGGAGTTGTCTTGAGTTATTGCTGATAGAAGAGATTGAGGGTTAAACTTAACAAATGTGTTAGTTCTGTGTTCAAATATTATTTGGTACTTTTGTAACAACTCTTTTCAATGCCCCTCGCTACTTAGTATCATTTCAAAAATTGTACATGTTATTCTGGTGTCTGGTACATTGTTGATATTTTGAATGAAACACACATCTTGTGATTACAGGTGCTTCATGCAGAAATGATAATCAAGAAAATAGTTATTGTTGGTAGATTAGAAAACATGTCAGGTGGTTTTAATAAATTGAAGAAGAAAAGAATGTCTTGACTAGTAGTATAATTCAAAAATTCCACCTGTTAATCTGATGTTTAATACGTTGTTAATGTTTCTGATGGAACACATCTTTTCTTTATCGCTGCTTCAGGGAGAAATGACAATCAAGATATAGTTGTTGTTGGTAGATTAAAAAATATTTCACGTGCTTTTAATTAATAGAAGAAACGAATGTCTTGATTTTCTTGAACTATGGCATATGAACAGGTTCCTGAGACTCTCTCGGAAGAGGTGCTTGGAAAGATGAGTGCACCACCAAAGAGTGATGTACCGATCATCTCACCAAATGAACTTGCTGAGGCGGATGGGCTTATCTTAGGATTTCCCACAAGATTTGGAATGATGGCAGCCCAATTCAAAGCATTTATGGACGCAACCGGAGGTCTATGGAGGACACAGCAGCTAGCAGGCAAGCCAGCAGGGTTATTCTACAGCACCGGATCACAAGGAGGTGGGCAGGAGACTACACCGTAAGCTTCCTGTTTCACAGTCTGTTTGTATTTCTAGACTGAAGTTTCACATTAGCTTGAACTAATTTTATTGGCATTCTTTGGTTTTCACAGATTGACTGCTATTACTCAACTGGTTCACCATGGCATGATCTTCGTGCCCATTGGATACACATTTGGAGCTGGCATGTTTGAGTTGGAGAAGGTCAAAGGTGGCAGCCCATACGGTGCCGGTACCTATGCCGGAGATGGTTCAAGACAGCCTTCTGAGCTTGAACTCGAGCAAGCTTTCCACCAGGGGAAATACTTTGCCGGAATTGCCAAGAAGCTCAAGGGAGCTGCTTGATTTCCACACCGTATACAGCACATTTTGGAATTCTACACATGTACAATTTATTTTTCTAAATGCTGCTGTGTTAGCATTTGAATTTCCTCATATCTGGTCATTAAATAATGTTGTCTTATTATGTCCTGTTAGCCGATGTTCTTCATGTGCTTCTTTGGTACAATTCTTGGTTTTTATTAATGATACAACTTGCTTGCTCTTAGAATTCATCTCCTGAGCTACTACATAACCTATAATGGGAAAGGTTTATCCAATTTTAACTTGCTAGCTTGATGACATATACCCAACTCAATGTCCCGTAAAAACCCAATTTGCGACTTGATGACTTGCAGGAGCACATGGAGCGCTTGATGAGGTCTCACTGTAAAATGCATCAAATCATTGTTTAGGTCAGAAACAGAGGAAGACTATTGAAATTGAAAAGTGCAAATGGTGTGATGAGTATGTAACCGCCTGTTAATCTGTTAACAGGAATCAGTGGAACGGGTTATCGAACTTTTAGGCCCCACAACTGGTGACGCTATTAAGCCTTGTTGAACCTGTAACTGAGTTTGAGCTCACCCTGAAAGATGGTAATAAAAGGACACTTGGAAGTAAATTTTTCCCCATAAATAATGGTCAATCTCAAGATTGTTGTTCCTTTCATGAACAAACTGACTTGTTAGCAATCTGAAATGCAATGCCATTGTCAGCATATCACAAAGTAGAAGCTCATGATTGACGACTCAGAATCATATTCTCAAGTTGTGCTGGCCTTGGAAACTTTCTCTTGTTTCTTACTCTTCTGAGCATAAAGTTGGGGTCCAGGAAAGAAACAAAAGCTAGTGGATGAATCATTATCCGAAGGCTCACTGTGGCCAACATTTACGTATGCTAGTGGCTTTGGGCTTTGATGAAGACATCTCTTAGGCAGCCTAATGCACCAAAAGGTGCATTTTTTTACAGGCTCTTTTAGTCAAAACCCTTCCATCTCTGATAAGCTGATGGAACCATATATATATCGAGGCCAGCTAGGGAAATTCCTCGCCACATTGCAAATCCAGTTGCTTCAATCTATTCAAGCTGGGAAATTCATCTCTATGCACTCCCTATATGAGAGATGGTGAACTGTATAACGTAGAACTGTGAAGCCTGGAAGCGGCTCTAAGACAAAACTGGGGTACTTTGTTGCCGGCCGGATGAGCAGTGAGCAGTGAGTTGGCAGTTCATGTATTTCTGAGATGGCCGGGCCTGTTGGTAAGTTAATCTGTTCGGCCAATACATGATTACGGTTCACGAGAAGAAAATGTGGATTATGTGAGTATTCCACATTGAAGTCATTGATCGAGCTCTTGGATCCTGCATGACTAACAGTGACCTAATTAAAGCATCTTAACACAGAAAGAACCTGTTGACTGCAGTAAAGGTAGTGGAGAGGTGAGACGGACTGGAGATTGGATATAACCTTCATTTTGAGGACATCTGAAGAGTGCAACTCTCACAGGCCATTGGTAGAGACGGAAAATGGCCATAACAATCAGAAAAGAGTCATATTTGCAGCAGTCCTACTCTCGGTTATTGTTATTTCTTTGGCTCTTCTTATAAAATGTCATCACTATTGAGAAAGTAAAAAATAAAAAGCCCAAAAAAAGGGATAAAACTATAAGGTTCCTGACATGGTTAACATATAACTGTAAAGGTTAGTCTAGCTTGAGTTGGCTTGATTTTGCTTCACACGGATCATCTCAATGTTAGTCTATGCTAAGATTGCCATGCCATATTTTCTTCTTCTCCCATTGTTAGCCTAGACTGAGACGAGATGCTTGTGATGCCATCTCAGTGAATCTTATCATTGGTGAGCTTCAGATGAGATGACAATTTTGAATCTCCAGCAATCTCAAGATGATGAGATATGAGGTGACTTGAGACCACCTACAGTGTCAAGATAAGGTCAATTATTGAGTCGGGTATACTCTTGCGTGAGATGGAGATAGCCATCTCATGCAAAATCTGCATCACACCCTGCCCTTTCAAGCCAGCTCAAACAATGTCGCATCTCAGGCACTCATGCACCACTAACCCTAGGTATAGCTTCTCTAGCTAGAATTCAGAAATTAAGTCAAGGCAAACAAATGAGAAATAGCGAGTAAAAGCCTTATGTAGGATGACATATGGATAAATCTTGAGACTGATATTAATAAGTTCCAAAATCCTATTAATTCTTGGCTATTCTTTAATCATTGTGACTCAAAAATTACAATAGATGGAAAGCTGTGCAACCTAAGGTGGGAAAGTTGGTGAAATATATGGAGTAAATACCTTAGAAATTAGTCGACATAATATGTGGTGCTGGTTTTCTTTCAACAACAGCACTATACTTTTGTCGTATAAGGACATTTAGAACAAGTATAATGGAAAGATCACTAAAGCAACTCCACAACTTCCGTACCTTTTTTTTTGGAATGATGACTAGAATTCATTAAGAGAAGGGATGCTTAGAGACCGGCCAAGAAGAAATTCTCAGTCAGCAAGGCCGCTACATTCTTAGTTGCAAAATTCTCCGGATAGTTGAACTTTTTTTGAAAAAGTTCCAACTCTTTTATCACTTGATTTACTCTCGAATAATATAAAAAGGTTCTCGCATTCTTTAAATTCAATTATTACTTTTTTAATGTCAGAAAACTTTTATTATAAGCGACCAAGGGGGTCGTAAGATACAGATATATAAGGCATGCTAAGGGATTCTAGCATGATAGACTTAGAGCTAGCAAGAGATGCAATGGATGTAGCTAGCACTAGACACCACAATCAGAAACCACCAAACACAGAGAGGAAAAACATAACCAATAGCTATGAATTGAGTGATATAATACCCAAGATGAGACCATCTCTTTGATATCTCTCCTTAGCCAAACTGTCAGCTAGAGAATTGTCAGATCTAGGAACATAAGAAGCTTTAAATCTTCTTGTGAATAGTGATTCAAACATTTCATCAAATATGTAGCAAAATCTCCACCCACCTGAGCTGGATTCTTGATCCACCCAATCACCACTTGTGAGTCTCTCTCAATCCATAATGGCATTTTTTGTTTCTTGAAAAAGACTTCATAGCGGTTTGTTTGGAAACTTTTCAGCTAAAAGTATACCAGTCTTGGATGCACAAACCTCAGGTTCTATGACATGTTGAGAACCAACTTGACTAGGCTCATCAGCATTGGAGCATCAAAAATAAGTTTAATCCAACCTTCTTCAGGGGATTTCCACACTACCATTTCCTTAGCTTTACTTTACTGCAACTGAACAAGAGCTCCCCAAGAATGATAGATCTCTTGAAAGGAATAGCTTGCAAATTGTTTGTCTATAGCTGCCCATTGAACATTAGACAAATAAATTTTATAACAATACTAATTTTGTTAATATGTTTATATCTAAAGATTCTAGTATTTCTATCTTCCCACGGGGACTACAAGGTGGCTGGGAGACACCAAGACTATAATCTTTTCCCTTCTAGAGAATGAAGCTTCAGTTTCTATGAAGGAAGAAGGTTGATCACACTATACAACATCACCCAATTCACCCCAAACCATTCAAGAATTTTATGTTACACTATCGTAGCAAAACTACCATGTAAAAATAAATGATTGCCATCTTCCAAGTATTAATTACACATCAAGCAAAGGCTACATGTCATCCAACCTTTGTTCTCAACCTGTCCAAGGTTAATGTTCTTCCTCAATCTAGTAACCAACCAAACCTTTGAACTCTTGGGAGAATTTTCCACTTCCAAATGATATCTATGGGATGAAGATCTTGGATGCCCAAGAGTTTCTTAAAGATAGATGCAATGGAGAATTTTTCATTGGACATTAATGTCCATGGTCAATCTTTTATTGTCATCTTTCAATGCCTTCATTATTGTCTTGATTGATTGGCCGAACTTTTCTCTTATTGTTCTTTTTCAAGATCTTTGTTATTGTCTTGACTAAAATTTTCTCTTATTGTCATCTTTAAAGACCTTTATTATTGTCTAGATTGATTGACTAATATATATATATATATATATATTCACAAACTTATTTAGAGACCTAAGTATAGACCAATTCTAATAGTGCAAATCAGTTAAGGTACAAATTAAGTCTAGCTTGGTTGAATTCCAGAATAGAGTTGTCACATCCCTTACAATTATTGGGAGGCTTCAACACTCTTCAAGATGTATATTTTGATGTATGCCTCCAAGTTAAGGTTCATCATATTTATTTTGTGCAAATTTTTCTATATTTTTAACATTATGTCTCTTTAGTGATCATCAATTGTTGTAAACCCACTAACTCAATGAAAATTTACACAACTAAATACAAATCTCTCAAATCAAACAAAACCCTAAACCTAAAGCTCATAAATTTTTATTAAATTCTAAAATATTGCTTACAAATTTGATGAAAAATCCAAGTTAAAAGATTAAATTCCCATGATGCTTTAATTTTTTTTACCTAAGATTGTTTCAAGTATATTCCTTGCCTCTTGAATCCAAACTTTGTGACTATGCTAACAACTACCACTTAATAAGTGCATTGTTCCTTAGTTAAGGAGCATGTCAACTAGATAAATATGATTACAACAACCTTAAAGACAAAGAAAAAGGGCAGTCATGTGCACGAAGCTCCCACATATGCGAAGTTCAAGGAATTGATGGAATACAGAAGGTCTATAGTATGCTGTCATACCTTGCATTTTTTTTAAGAGGCTATTTCCATGCCTCAAACTTATGACCTGTAGGTCACATTATGACAACTTTACCATTGCACCAAAGCTCCCCTTCCTCGAAGAAAGAGAAAACACTTCAAATAGATCAAGCAGACCAAAAACAATTTTGAAAGAAAAATTGAATGAGAGAGTAGGGAGGCAATAAGGTCGGCATGCCTACCCCACACCATGAGTTGATTTATCCTATTCTGGCCACCCTGACCTATCTCCATCCTAGGCCACTAAAATTTACAACCCAATATAGAGAGGAGTAGACTGTGAAAAAGCCATTTTGACTTGTCCTATCCCTTCAACTGTTACAGGCAAAGTAGGACAGGCAACTTTTTCATTCATCAAATTTGCTCATGAACATGATAATTTTAAATTTTCTTTGTAGGTATATGTTTGCCCTTTAGTAATGTTATCACTATTATACTATACTAGAAAATTAATGGTTTAGAATATCTAGAAAGAAAATTGTTTAAAATACCTAATGGATAAGAGAGAGAGAGAGAGAGAGAGAGAGAGAGAGAGAGAGAGAGAGAGAGAGAGAGAGAGAGAGAGAGAGAGAGAGAGAGAGAGAGAACAAAATCAGGAATTTTCACCGAAAATTTTTGTTGGGAAAGTCGAAAAATGGAGAGACGAAAAGATAAGCAAAGAAAGCAAGTGCTGTAAGACAAGGATAAGGTATTCGTTTTCCTTTGTCTGTGTAATATAATTTTGCAAAACTGCCTTTGCCTTTATACTAAAGAAAAATAAAACTAGGGGCACTTTTTATATTTACCTAACTACACAGTACCAAGTTGGGTCGTTGGTTTTTTTCTCACCACCCCCTAGCTCATACCCATCTCAGGTCATAGTTTTCTTGCCCCACTCTACACGCCCCAAGTCAGTGTAGGGCACTACCCAGATTAAACTGCCCCATTGCCATCCGATTGAAATATCTTTTGGCATGTCGTTGATGGTGTGCAAGTTTAATGGTGCGAATCTATACAAGGATTCTTCACATGGGCCCAAAAAGTATACTTTTCCTTAATCTGGACAGTACCTTTTCTTAGCAGCATAGACTCCTTCCTATAGAAGAGTTATCCCATCCGCTAACTATTTGAACTACTAGACAGATATTATTCAAGATAGGAGCAACGAGATGAACAGGACTATCATAGAAAGTTGGCCCCACTTTCAAGCAAAAATTATGAGAAATGGGCGTTTCTAGGGAAGTGTTCTTCCTCTTTCCAGTGAAATGATACATCATCAGAACGTGCTTGCCTATTAAACTAAAGAGGAACAAAATGGTAGCAGCCTTCTGCAAAGAAAGAAAGGATGGCCCTAATTGTTTTCTTTTCCTTCTCTCTTTTTTAGTTAAATCACTTTATGCAGACTGCAAATCTGACAAGCAATGAAACTAGAACCCTGACTTTCTTCATCTAAACCAGACTGTAAGACAGAAGATCATAACATGATCAAGCTCCCATTCTTGTTCATTCTTTTCAATAAGGCCATACTGTTCCCATACAGTAATCAAACAAAGGGTGAGTTTATCCTGTCGACGTCTGTTTGCTCCAAGTACTTCACTGGTTACAATGGATGGTGGATTTTCAGCTGCATGTGCATGCTTACCTTGAGAACTAGATCTAGGCATGTGGGAAAGAATTCTGGTTGGAGCTGAAATATTCTGACTCAATCTTTCTAAACGTGCCTGGTTTTGCAGAAGAAACTAAAAAAACAGGAGATCATTACGAAAATTCATTGGTCAACAAATGCTTGCTTCTTTTATCATTTTTTGTTTGTTCTTGGCGGTGTTCCAGAGTAGTAAGTTCTACTATTTTAATTAGGAATTCTAGTTTTGTTTCTTTACAAACTTTCCAATCCGCCCACATACTAGAGTCAGCATGATCTGATTCATTCAACTTGTGGGTCCTCACATGGAGATGCTAGGTTGGGAGAACTGATTAATGGGCTACAACTGAATGATGATCTTTGGCACACAGTCGATTGCCTCCATCCTATGTTTAAGTTCTTAGAAGTTGCATGTTCACTTGTGTAAATTGGAGCATCGATAACGAGTACTGGGGTCCTCCATGTTCTGAGCCCAAAAACTTATCTGTGGCACGATCTTGCCCCAATAACAGCTTACAATTCTCGATTCTCAAAAGGCCCTAATTGTTTCATTAGCACGTGTTTAGCTGCTAGGAAATGGATAGAAATTGATTTCCACAATAAAGGAATCCTCCCTAGTATTTTAAGCCTTGAAATTAAATTATGCAAAAGACCCAAAATTGTTTCAATCTTTCACGTAATTCAATTTCAACGCCTAATTTTCCACAAAGAATTTTCTTTTTCACAGAAGTCATTTTCTGCAACCAAACAGTCGTAAAACCGGTAATTATGTCTCATCTAACTGCAAATGTGTTCTGGTGCAGGCTCTACGTAGGATGGGTTCTAGAGATAAGCGGTTTCGATCATTAAATGATCAAATACCATATAAGTTTTCTCGACGTACATTTAGCTAGTATAGGCTAGCATCAAACAATTGGCCCTACCCAGGCGAAGTTCTAGACCATGGTGACGTTAACTTCTAGGCCCAGTCAGTTCCTCTCTTCAGTCTCAAACAAACATGTCTTATATAGGTAAGTTGGGTTTTAGTTAGAGCCTCATTTAGTTCTACTGGTGCTTAATTTCAAGTTTGAAAAGGATTATTAGGGATAACCTATATTTGGACTGCCGTCGCCCTCTTGATTGTTTTTAGAGCTTTCTTTTCTCTCTCGAATCACCTCTCGTTGGCTTAGTTTGATTCTTTGCTATGTAATCTAATGTACTTACTTGGACACAATATATATATATATATATGTTTATTTACATCGTCTTGGCTACAATTTCGTCATTATGGAAATCTAGCATTTCTGAAAATATTAAAAGGAATTCCAAGCAGCTAATATATAGGACATTTCTTAAAGAGATCAATTTCTATAATAAAACTCAGATGAACAAAGAGGAACTAACCTTTCTCACAAGTCGAGGATGACTGAGATGAAATCATTTTCTTCCTTATTCTGGGATGTGAATGATTTCATTCTGTCAGTGACAGAGGTAACGGGAGCATCTTCTTCTTCTATCAACAGTAAGAAAGACTTCTGCATTTCAGGAGGCTAATTATACATCAAAACCAAAGTTAAAAAAAAAAAAAAAAAAAACAACAACAACCACAACAGATATGACTGCTTCCTATCCCTGCAACTCTCACACAGTCACATTGCTCTTTTGTTTCTCCATCATCTTCTTTACTGTCATAGCTTCTGCGTGCATGTGTCCATAGTTCAAAAAACTCTGGTCGTTCGGGTTTAGAATTTGAGTTAACTCGAGGGATGGACAAAACGAGTGATCAGTTTTCGTTATCAAGACTTTTGAAAACAGTGCTAAACTCCATAACCTGTTGGTCTAGCAATATGGTTTTGAAAATAAATATTAAACAAAAAAAAAAGTATCAAACAGTGTAATATTTTGTTGAAAATCTCACTCGAGTTCTTTCGAGTCACCAACATTCACTTTGAATTGACTTGACGTGCCCCACTATTGAGTTGAGTCTGAGTTTTTAAAATATGGTTTTGTTACTTAATTAAGAATATGGAACTTGTTTACAGCCGAACAAACTTTGGTTATTCCACCGGTGAAGGAGAACTAATTACAGGCTAAAGACGCTGTAAACCTAGTTTGCATGTCTTTCAATCAGTGCATATGTGCTTCATGTTGGTACCTGGCCAAGTTGGAACAAGAGTGTTTTATCATATGCTTGGTGGTACAGATGCATGCCAAAGCTTTGCTAATTCCTAAATGAAGTGAGCATCGCCGGATAGCTCTTTGAACGTGATATACACGTCATGGTCTCAATCAAAGAATCAGTACAAATTCTAAGAAGAAAAGAATCAGCATGTTCTTGGTCTCAATCAAACTCATATCCACTCTCCCTGTTCTTAACCCTAGTAACTTCTTCCTTCTTGTTTATCCGGTGCCCTCATCTCTACTTTGCCAACAGTTAATCCTAGATACATTCATCTAAATCACAAATTCTAATTTAAGATGAGATTGGGAAGGTGTTTTTCTACGGGAAACTTTTGAGCCCTCCTATATCAAGTTTGAAGTACAAGACATTTTCAAAGTTAGGAATTAATCATAGAATGAATCAAATTCTTCTACAACGTATAGTGTTATTTTAAAGCCACAACTTGTGATCTAATTATACTTCCATTTTGATTAGTTATCAATCTTTATTCACCCACCCATGCACAGCCTCTAACCTTGGTCACTTGGGTGAGAGACTCCTCCTTAGGCCACTATACTAGAAGGCACTGATGGAAGTCATCAATCTTTTCGTATCATGAAGTTGCAAATTCAATTCATTCATCCTAATCTCAGCAAGGAAGTTTTCCAAGATATGTTGTGTCTACTTAACCAAAGACCCACCATTAACCAAACATAATGCTGGAAACAGCTGTTGTGTCTACGTAATTTTCCTTATTTTTTTTATTTATACTAAAAAATCAGCCTAATCCTTTTCAGCCAAGGGATCAAAGGAAGGAAATAATAAAGTCTTTTACAGACGAACTAATTGAAGCAATAAGTGGAAATTAATCGACATGGCAGTATAAAAAAAGGGGCAGCCCCACTGCACGAAGAACCTGCCTATGCAGGGTCTGGGGAAGGGGCAGACCACAAGAAACTATAATAGGCAGTCTTACCTTGCATTTTGCAAGATACTGATTTCACTCCTTAACCTGTGACCTCAAGGTCACATAACGACAACTTTTACCGTTGTGCCAAGGCTCCCCTTCACATAGCAGTATATGTATAATAATAATAATAAATTCCCCAAATAGAATCGCTATTCCTCGAAGGTAGTACGTTACAGAATATTATTAATTAAGCAAGCTGTATAACTAAAGGCAGTTAATCCTAGCTTTAGCAAAATGATTTCAGGTAATCATGTAACTATGCTTTTCATTTCTTTCCAAGGTTTCTTTTTGTATCTCTTGATTAAAGGCTTGCCAATGTAAAAACAAAAGGCACTACTTAAGTGGATCCATGAATCAATGATGTATTTCATACTTTACTTGATTGAAGGGTTGAAAAATGTGTTCCAAGCCTTGCTAACTAAGCCTTTTCCATTCTTGATATCAGTGTAGGGCTGCCCATGGCTTTTGAGACATTATCACTTTATGGTTTCCGGCTGAGCTTATACCACCTGCAAGCTGTGGGTCATCCCAGGACCTTAAAAGCTAAGAAGAGTGGACCTTTCTTCACTTGAGCGGTCCAGCTATGTAATAAAGCAGCAGCAGTGTGGTGAGATCACGTTACAATACACGACCCAAATGCACCATAAATGGGACTACTTGATTCATCTTTGTAGGTCTGAATTAGGCAGGTTTCTGAGAATGGATACTGGTATCTACACTACTTTGTGAAAGATACCCCTTTCATATTCTTCTTTAACCGGATTGTCCCCAAGAAGAATTTCCATTCAAGTTTGAACAATCAATGGAAGAGGCTCAAGACAAGGTGGACGAGTATCTGTCAAAACAAGTTGCTTCTACAGTTACAAAATTCTACGAGTAATTGAAATGAATTGAAAAAATCCCGAGTTTTTGACGTGTCGTTTTAAACTAAAAATGTTGCAAATAATTCTAAATTTTCACATTATTTGAATTAAGTGCAAACTGTTGAAATTATATGCGAGTTTCATGAATAATTCGTAAAATCTCATATGTTTTTTTGTTAATGTAGTTACCTAACCAAAAAGAATTGGATACATCACCCCATGAAGCTGTTTTTTACCAAGTTTTCCTTAGGACTATTCTCACAGTACTGTTGATTTGCTCCTAATTCCGAACTTCAGTGGCCTTCCACAGTATTGAAGGGTTGAGCGCCTCTCATTAGATTTTTTCAGTCTTTCATTCTGACTTTGAGAAGAGAGAGAGAAGGGGGGGCGGGGTTGGAGATAATTGGGTTTGGCTTCCTTGTGCCATCCAATCGATGTCCACCAATGTGACCATCCGATGAAAAGCACAAGAGCATGCTCCTGATAGTTCCCTCAGAGATAACCCTTCTTCATTCCGAATAATCAAAACCCTAAAAAGAGAACCGGTGGGCCACCCTCTGACTTCCACAACCACATTCAACACAAATAAAGAAATAAACAAACAAAAAGTTAGATCCCCAATCAAAATACCTCCACACACACATACACATACAGCATAGCTATTCTGGAATTCAATTATTCCCTTTTCTTATTTAAAAAAGGTGGTGCCAGCCCTATACACATTTCAAATAGGAACAAAAGCCCTACCTCCCTCTTCACCTTTACCCCATCCCTCTGCTAAATTCTGCTGCTAACAACAAATGAATTTAGCACCTGTTCCCATTCTCTAACCCACCTCCTAAATATGATACCTTTGATTATTACACCACTTATATTCTGTTCTAACGGTCCCTAATTTTTGGCCAGCCTACATCATTTTGCCTGTAGCTGGCCCAACATTACCGGTTCTTGAAGGGTCACTTCCTTTTTCTTTTTTCAATCTCTTTGGGGGTCTCTTGCTTTTTCATTCTCTTTGGCTTCTGGTTTTTTTCTCTTTCTTTTCTCCTTCATCTCTATCACTGCCCAACTTTTCTTGGGTGTAATAACTTGATATTTGGGTGAGAATCAGTTCGTCTTTTGTCTATCTGAAAGTTCCTCCAAAGGTTGGAGTCCAAAAATCAGATGTGGTCTCGTTAGTAACTTGAAAGGTGCTTGAGATTGGAACTAGACACAGTCCGCGGCTTCGAAGATCTTGCTTTGATCCTTCACCATCCTTTGATTTTTCTGAGCTCTGCAGTGGAGAAAATGGATAATATATTAAGTTTGATGAACACATGTAGCAAAAAATAAAATAAGGTAACAAAAAAATATACGTAGCAAAAGCAAACAGAAAAGTCATTTGGATTTAGTTTCTTCAGTATTACCTGTTGATGTTGTTGTATGGGTGCGCCATTTTTCATATATGGCGTACTTAGAGCCTGTTGAAGGAAGATAAGTTAGAAAGAATTACTCCCTCTCTCCCTCTCTTACACACGCACGCACGCACAAAAACACATTTTGTCCACTTGAAATGATTGAACTTACACTGACTTGATCATGGAGGAACCTGATGTACTCAATAGCTTCAAAGAGAACTGATGCTGTATCGGTCTGAAAGGAGAATATTTCAATTCAATCAAGGAAGTTTTTGCAGATGTAATATCAGAATTTCTAACAGTTACACTTTGTTAAAATAAAAGGAAATTCGGAAGCCTCACCTTTCCGAAAGGGGAAACCAATTGTTGAAGAGCAGTGATTCTGTCCCCTAATTTCTCTTTCCGAACCTAGAAAGAAAACTGCAAATTCTCAGCTATCTCTAAAACTGACTCAAGGTTACAGTTATTAAAAAAATTGTTCAATTAAGGTCGTACCTTGAAAGTTGGCAATGGGGATGGAGTTTCAATTCTAGGCCTTTTGAATGCAGGTTCAGCATTGCTTTTCCTTGAGTCTCTTACTTCTTGGGTATTCGGCTGAAATCCAATTTATGTTAAAAAGTTAGGGTGAAATACGAAATAAGGATCGAAAATAATGAATTGTTTCGGCGGTGCAACAATATCTACCTTTGAGGAAAGGCTACTGCAACTGGGTTTTTCTTCATAAGACTGACTGAATTGGGCATATGATGTAGGATAGAAGCTTGAGCGAACATCGTTCATGGCAGACGCAGAGGCATTCCAATAAGCTGCGTTGTTAGAGAAGTGCAAGTGGTTATTGGGTTGTTGTTTAGGAGGTGAATTCTTTAGGAACTGAGGGATTTTAGGCCATGAAGATAAGATATCACTAGAATTCGAGCGATAGGTTTCAGGCGACGGATTATTTATTGATCGATTCTCGTAAGGTGCTTGTTGTGCTTGAAGTTCAGATTCAAATAAACCTTGTAGTAATGTTGTAGGGAAACCATAAGAACCCAAACTCATGGAGAAACTACTTGCAGGTAATCCTTGGCAAGTCACTGAACTGTCAACGCAACTATTGCTGGAGCTCAAGCGCTGTTGATCTAGAGCAAAAACTTGATTCATTTCCCCGCCACCGGAAAAGTCCTTCTGAATTTGGGCGGATTCTTCTTGAAGCATATCATGGAAACTACTTTCAGCTCGTCCACTACTTCGACTGTCAAAGATAAAAATTAAAAAGAATATAAATGTAAATTGTTAAATACCAACCAGGATCTTTGTAGGTTTATCATTGAAGTTACTATAGTTCATATATCTTATCAATCATAAATCTAGTCAAAATAATTCTAAATTCTAGTTAAAATATCAAGTTCAGTAAACAATCACGATCACTACGGTTCGAAAAAAAAGACTACGGTCTTTGATTTAATTCCATGTATCAGTAAATATGTCTCCGTGCTTCTAACATATCGAAAAGATGCAAAACAAACAGAGAAGGAAATCGGATTACACATCTTTACTTACAGCAAAGCCTGGCTCCAGTCGAGGTTTGGCTGCGACGAGAGACCGAAACCAACCATTTGCAAAGTGGAATCCACCAAAGTAGTACCCCCGACGACGGAATCCGATACTTGAACTTTGTGGGTATCTTGGAAAAGGACGGAATTGCTCGAAACCGAAGCCGCCGACTCTTCGCAAGATCTTGTCTTCATCGCCTCCGAGCCCATCCATTCAAAGCTCCCGACATCGCTAATCGGCGTCGAACACGGCGAAGACGAGCCATTAAATCCGGTCCTCGTTGAATTCCACCAATTCCCACTGCAAATTCCTGTCTGAAATTCATCTGCCATGGCTAGCTAACACCTGTGTTTGTGTTTTCTCTCTCTTACTCACTCTCCTTTGGCTTTGGCTCGTAGATGGAAAATGATTCTTCTCTTCTGGGGTTTATATCAAAGGGTTTGGTGTACGGTTTGAGGGAGGAACCAGAGTCTCGGTTGACATTTCAGGGTGGATTGATTAGACAAGGCAAAGGGCCGTTTTGAAATCGAATTTTTCTTTTTCCATCTCTTTTTCTTTTGATTTTTTATTGTATTTTATTATTCTTTTATCATTCCTTGGTGTATTTTTTTTTGGCTTGCAAACCAAGCGATATGATTAACGAGTTTTTGTCCCCGGTGACGCCTCAGCGCACCGGGGAATAATCTTTTGCCCGGGATTTACGACCTGAAGGGAGCAAAGATCTTAGTCGAATGGGATGGGGATGGGAATTTTGGGCAAGTGGGATATTGTTCTCTTAAATAACGAAAATGCCCCCTTATATATTATTTTCTTGCAAAGTTACCAGCTATCTATTGCGAGGCCCTTTTCTTTGTTCATCTAGATCTTTAGTAAGAGAAAGCTCTATATCATATCTCATGTGCATCACAAGATTGTGTAAATCGTAAAATTTTGATATGCATTTTTTTTTTTTTGTTACAAGCAATTATTACAAAGTAAATAGCTCACACGCTCTCACGTACACATACTCATAAATCTAATTTCGAGTCAAAGGGAATGGTGGTTCTAATCTACAACCAAATGCCCTAGATATGTTGGCCCATACTGTGTTGTTTCTTGCCTATTCATAGTTTGTGAATATCCATATTAACAATAAAAAAGAAATTAATTGGATGTAGGAATGTGAATTGCGTGAAAATTTGGGTGATTAAAATTTTTTTTAGACAATCCACCATAATGGTAAGAGTGTGATCATGATAATCCTTGATTATGACTATCATCCAGATATTATCCAATAGAAAGCGCCATTTTTTTCTTCTTTTTTTTAGTACAAAGAGAAGAACTGTAAAGTAAGACTTAGGGGGTAGCTTTCAATCTCTAAGAGCCAATTCGATGGCATCTTCTCTTGTGATATCTCTGTTTAGTTAGTGCATAGTGGCTTAATTCCTATTCAATTCATTTCTATCTTGAAATAAATGGTACCACCTAGACATTTATACTCAGTCACACTTCTAAATCTAATCTCCAACCAAAAGAAAAAACGGCAACTCAAAATCTCCAACCAAGCACAGTTTTGGAGAGATTCTGTGACCATTTGTGCCACACATTTGTTAGCAAAAAATAATGAAGATAGTCTTGCTATAAACCTCTTCAATAAGCTATTTGTTTGTTTTTTCATCATCCATTAGCAACAGAAAATTTAAGGGTTAAGATTGTCCAATAGGAACACCTATCAAAAGAAATAAAAATTGTCCAATTAGGGGGAAAAAAAATTTAGGTAATGGTTCCTACAACCGGCACCAAGAGTGACTTCGATGATTGAACATGAGAACCCATTTGTACATTTGCTTTGCCTCATATTCCTTTTTTTTAAAAATGGAATAAGTACCATATAGCTGTTCACAGAAATGACTTTAATCTTTGAAATGGAACAATACCATGAAATTTTCTTTTGGGAAACGATTCTAATAACCCCATCTAGCAGGGTTCTGAAGCCTAACCATTTGTTTGTCATTTGCTGAATGTAACTTTTATTTTCATAACAGTAGAAATTAAAGAAACTTTACATCCTACTACTTTTAGGAAGAGACAAGTAAAAGAAGGTGAAAGTATTATAATGAGATACCAATTCCCTTTTCTTTCTAGGGAATCTTTTCTCATAGACTACTTCATAGGAAAATCTCCTGTAGACCCCATATTTAATGGCACACCTAACCTTCTGGATATACATTTTGTTTATGAGTGTTAAAATTTCTGAAAAAGATGATAACATAAAGGGCAGCTCCGGTGCACGAAGCTTCTACTTGTGAGGCTGTTTTCACGTCTTGAATCCGTGACCTTACAGTCACATAACGACAATTTTTACCGTTGCACCAAGGTTCCCCTTCAAAACGATGATAACATCACTTTAAAAAAAAATTATTTTGTTTTTTATTTTCAGGAATTTTGGTAGGTAATAAGAGAATTTCTTTCTTTAGGAAAAGAAGAAACAACAAACCCTTTTTTCTTTTTTTTTTAAATGTTGAACACGCACCATGACTACATTGGGCACCCTCGTACCCATGACCCCCATAAGAGAGGGCTAGAAGGCCTTTACTCGAAGAAAATTATTTTATTTATATATGATGATATAAATAGTATTTACGTATTTATTCATTTTCATATTCTAGTATAATGTTGTAACAAACTTCTTTAAAAATATAAAAATTCTGGACAGAATCAATTTCTAACATTTGACACCAAGTTCAATAACTTTTGCTCGATTTTAACATATACTTTTTTATCCATTTTCTTCTCCTTTCTTCGGTTTCATTGCCCGATAAAAGAAAAGATATATTCAAAGAAGCTAATTCAACAGTATACATGTTGCGAAGCTTGTGAAAATCTATGCCGAACAATTTAGTGTAGTTTTTATTTTTTGAGTGGTGAGATGGTCTGATTATATATTAAAAAATAATGAAAAAAAGAAGCTAAAAAAATAATTTCTAATCACTTTACTCTTGGCGGGCTCATCAGCAGAAGAATTTGCTGATCTTTTCACAAGTTGAACAAATTAATATAATTTTTATTTGACGTTATGAATAATAATTGCTCATTTTCTCATATGTAGGGTTATTTTGTAATTTCACTACTTATTAGAAAATATAAATATGAAAATTCAGAGACAAAAAGCAGTTGTGGAATTTAATCTGCCAAAATTCTGCAAACTTTACCAAACTTTAGTATAATGATAAAACTATTTCCTCCCTTTTTCTTCTTTCTGCACCGCACGCGCCTGTCCTTTTTTTATCAACAAAAATACGACCTCAAAACACCTATCCGTGGCGAGGCGGCGCCCTGGTGTATCACAGAGACCTTCACGTCATGCTTATGACCTTATAGTTGTGTGGGTCAACGTGGGTCCCACGTACAACGCACGCGTGCCGCGTCACCTGAGCCCACTCCTCACTCGTATCTGAGTCAAAGCCCCGATGGCGACCGTGTTTTTTCTTCCTCTGAATCATTCATTCATTTGACGTAGCCCACACGTACACAACATTCCTCTCTCATTTACATTCTCTCTCTAGATAATGAGATCATGCAGAGCGCGTTGAAAAACATATACAGGTCTCATTTTCAGTGATCTGAGCCATTCATCTGATTCGGGCTGCCTCAGATGTTTGAAGTCTCAAAAATCTCATCCTGACCCAGTGAATAATTTCAAAAATACTTTGAATAAAAATACATGGAGAGAAATTTTTTTCTATTTTATACCATTTATCTCATCAATGAATGAGAGCTTTGACACTTGCAATACTTAAGATAGTCAAAATTAAATGAACAGCTTGGATCATTGAAAAATAAAACTTACATGCCCTTTCGACGCGTTGTATGATAACTTGTCTCTCTCTGTCTCTCGTCAATTACTCCATAACTCTTGCCTTTGAATTTCAACTCCATGTGTTTCTGCACCAATGGTACAACACACCCCGCTGTGATTCAACGGGTGGGACCCGCCTTGATTTCAGGTCTGTAATTGGACGGTACACGGCTTGTAAGGTGAGTAGAATGCCAAGTGGTTTGAAGGAGAAAGAAAATGACACGGATAAAAAGTATTAAAATAGACTGGTTTTTCTTTGGCTTGGCTACTAGTGCTGAGGGCTATGAGTTGGTTGATAATATAGGATATTAATATGGCCACGACTGAGAGATTTACCTTTGCTAGGGTTAGACACCTTGGTCACCTTTTGGTCACGCATGGATATTAGGTTGTATCCATCCACTCCTTGGTCTCTTCTTCCTGTCTTCATCTGCTTGTGGAATTCTCTCTCTCTCTCTCTCTCTCTCTTCTTGACCCAACGTCTAAAATAATGAAAAGGAGAGGTTGGAGGTGGCTTATCGTGTTTAGTGGCTGTTTAAGAATTGCTGGTACGAGAAGCTTCCCTATAAGACACAAGGGTGATGTATGTTAAGTCTTACCTACTATTAAAGTCAAAATGGACTTCCAAAAGAAGCTATATTTCTACAACATCTACATTAGCTGAGACCTTACTGGCTTTTTAATTAAGATTTAAGGTAATTACAGCACGAAGATGTGAAACGTGGACCCGCTAAAATGTGTTGAGTGGAAACTCAGCCGAGTAATTGAGTTTAGAATGATATGAATCCCATCGTTAGTTGAGTTTAATCAATTCAACTAGTCTCTCAAGTACAAGCATAAACACTTCAGTAGGAATGAAGAATATCCCAACATGCATTCATATTATGACACTCCAATGCACAAACATGGCTACTTCAATGTAGCTCCAATCTGAACTCAATAGGAGACAAGGATCATAAATTGCACCAACAGTGACAATGCAAACATGACTACTTCAGTGGAGGAAGTCTACATCAGTCTTAAGTTTCCTCGCACAGAGATTTGCTAGCAAGACATGGTTGGAGCAAATAGGACCAAAATCAGCCTACTTCTTCTTGTATGCATACACACGTAGAGATTTGTCAGTAGACGTGGTAAGAACAAACAAGGTCCCCATTGTCAGCTTAGTTTTTCTTGTCTGCATATACACATGGAGATTCGCTTGTAGAGACATGGTAAAGAGCCTACTGCGACCTGCTCGTCCTGGCATGGTCCTTATACATGATCATATTATTCTCGTTATTTTATACGTACGAGAAATTGCTCAACAGACGGTATTTGTAGCAATCATTAATCCTACAGAACATTTTTCTAGAGCAAACTTGTGCCACATGAACACGATACAATCCACTAATGTCACAGATAACTGCAATATATATCATCCACTAATGTCACAGATAACTGGAATATATCCACTAATGTCACAGATACTGCAATACAATCCACTAATGTCACAGATAGCTGCAACTTTCATTTCATTCTGTTGGATTATTCGAATTCGTGGCCTCTCGATCAGTACAATTCTGATACTATGTTGGATTATCATTCAACCTATGAGCTTAATTTGATAGGAATTAGGGCAACAATATTTATATCTCTAACACATTCCATCTATCATTTTCTAACTAATTTTAGTAGAAGTTTATCTCACAGATGTGATATCAGTTCAGCACAGGACCAAAACCATGCGCGTTGCGCCTATTGATAGTGGCTCCCTGCGTTCTTGAGTCTGCACATATAAACACATAAAAGGGCAGCCCCAATGTATGAAGTTCCACATATGCAGAGTCTAGGGAAGGGGCAAACCACAAGGGTCAATAGTACATAACTTTACCTTGCATTTTGCAAGAAGCTGTTTCTATGCCTTAAACCCATGACCTCAAAGTCAAATGACAACAACTCTACCATTGCGCTAAGGCTCCCCTTTACGTATAAACTACACACACATATGAGGAGTGATAATTTCATGCAAGGAATTACAGGTGTAAAGTGCAGGTGACATGTGATTAGCTAGGAAAAAATTTGTAACTACCTTTTCCTCTAGCTTTTTCTGTTTTTGCTTTTTTCTAGCAATAAAATGTCACCTGCTCTTTGTACCTGTATGAAATAGCTGAAACTAACACCCCATATATATATATATATATATATATATATATATGATGTCATAGTGATGTAAGGTTGAGGTAGGGGAAATAGGACAAAATAGAGAAGGCGTATTTTGGGAGGAAGGACTGAGAAAGGAGAGTATGGAGTGACCTCAAGAAAAGGTGAGAAGAGTTTCACGTGGGAGGGACACGAGTGAAAAGACCCAATAGAAAGGGTAGACACGAGGAAGTGGACATGGGGTTGACCATGTGGTTATGTCCATACATACATTTGCTTTGGACCATATGTTTTGTCAATCCAGTGTTCCCCATTCCATGCCCCCTGGTCAACCAAATCTAGTAAAACACGCACCATGAAACGCCGCCCATTATCTTCACCCCCGTAATGTAACAAATATAAAGCCATAGTTTGAAATGGAAGGAAATAAACAAATGAGCAAAGGTGGGTGGTACCACCCATGACAGATGAATCACGGGGTCATGAGGCGTGTTTGTCCCTACAAGTCACTGTTTTTCCTTTTTGGATTGATGGGTCTCACCATTAGGATATGGGTTTATTCCTAACCCAAGAACAAACACTAAATTTGGTCCATGGACAAGCAATTCAGGTAGTCAACAACAATCCTTATTCGACACATGTCAATACGATTACTGTAATTGATTGTTCCACAGTTTCAGAATGTCATTAGCCTAAAACTGGCTAATCATCTGCAAACAAATTGATAAACCTAGCTAACAGGAAGTGATTAAGGTGCCAGATCTGCGAAAGCTCATTGGTTGGATTGCCTAAATTGTGTATTATTCGGCACCCATTCGGATCCACCAGGGTGACAGCGGAAAGCCTGTTTGACAAGTGGATAACAAATGTGGTGGGGGGTGAATAATTTTCCAAGGATAGTAATGTATATTGTCTGTGTTTAAAGTCTAAACGCAGGGAATTATTTAAACGTAGATAAAACAGATTAGAGCTGTGTCCTTTCTGTTCTTGAATAACTTTGTCTATGTTCTAGGGGTATCAATAGCAAACAGCTCCTTATGATAACAGAACCATGGAAAGAACTACGCATAGAAATAGTCAAACTTTGGCTGCCAAGACCATGCATATAAAAGAACCATCCATGGCTGCAATCCAAACAGCCCATAAGATTAGCAACTTAATGCGTGTGTCTCACATGAGTTATTTGGAGATTAGGGTAGAGTACCAGTTAAGGTGGTTAAGGGACCACCTAATCTTTTGTGGTTAGGTAAACTAATGGTAGTTAGACCTGCTGGAGGAGGTCCACCCTTATCTATATTTAAATACCAAAAGATCAGGCTACTTCAAGAAAAATCAGAGTTGATTTCCTTTGCCGTGGACCTGGATCTCCATTAGAGGGTAAAATTCTCAACTTTTGCTGCTTTTGAACCCCTCCCATCACCGCCCTATTATATTGAATTAAGAAGCCAGTACTGGGCATAACAAAAGGAGGCAAGTCCAACATTTTAAAAAGGTCTGTAAGTCATTCAAATGAGTGGATGGTTATGGTTGTATGGTTTGGTCAATTAAAAAGAATGCCTTGAACTTATTATACAAAGTAGGGAGACCCATCTAGTCTGCTAAGCTAAAAAGATGTGCAAATCATGCTGTTGACAGCACACTCATATTCTTGTATTTTTGGACTTTGGATCAAAAGATAGAACCTGTTAACTAATGAACAAAAGTCTACTACTTGCTTTTGGAGAAAAGTTCGGTACATGTCTGGCTCTTACTCTTTAAGGAATAGTAAACCAAAGTGCTGCAAAAAAATGCGCTTGGTAATAAAAGCGCCCCGATTTTGCATGAAGGGTTCACCGCTGGATGATCCTACTCGTTCTTCTGAGTAAGCGGGCTTTGTATGTCTGATTGTTCAAAAGCAGCGTAGGTTGCATGATTCTTGTGTGGGATAGAACTTCATGTAAACAAATCAGAAATACGATTTTTAGGATGTTAGAAACCTACGGCCGCTCTGATATTTGGTTTATGAGATATCAAAAGCTAGATCAATCAGGTGAATGAGATAGATCATACAAATATAGACCACTTCATGCAAAAAGCTAAGTGTTTTGTGATCAAGCTCCTAACACGGACGTTTTGATGACATTCCTTCTTCCCCTTTATCCTTCACCAACCTCGCTAAATGTTCTTCCTCCAAGTGCCAACCTCTTGATTTAGGGTTTGTTTTCTATGTGTTTCTCTTTTTCAGATTGACTCGTTGGGTTTGAAACTTGTGATAGTTTTTCCACGATGAAGAAGCCTTTGTCCATGTATTAGAATGACACAAGGCTGTAATCATTTGACTTGAAGACTTCCCCACGTCATCGAACTTGCCAACACCCCTTCTAGTCATAATGTAGGTCCCCCTTAAATCCCCTCTAAAATTTTATAGCCTTTGAGGACATGGATTGAAAGATATGTCCACTCCTTGTCTTCTTATGAATTTGCAAATTCCCTTGACCGAAATTTTTTATTACCTCATTAATTTTCATCTTCAAAAGTCATAATCTCTCTACATAGGAAACCTAATTCACGAGCACTGTAGATGTCAAAGGTTTGATCTAGCAATGTTTTGACACGTGTGCCACAATTGAAAGATCGATTGCAGATTACGTTTCCTGACATCATGGTTGCGTCGTAAAGAAACAATTCTTTCTTCTTGGTGGGTGCATTTCATTTGCCTTTATTTTCTAGTAGCTACAGGTATTTGTAAAGGACATTGAGTCCCAGAATTATGTAAGGAATTGGTGTTGGTTTCATGATGGTGAGATAGAGACGAGAAAGGTTGGACCTACTCCTTGCAATTCCTTTCTTTGTAGTCATGATTGCTCTTGGAAGAAGGAAACTTATTCAAAACTGTTTGTCCACACGCATTTCTATCTTTCTTTTAGCTCCTTGGGGAGATGCCTTTCTCTTCAAGCTTACATTGATGCAAACAGCTGCAACTAGACCTTCATCAAGCATAACATCAATTGGCAAATTTTATCTGTCTTAATTGAGCAAATTTAGAACTGCTTAAGGTTGACTCAACTTGCTTAAATGGGATACAAAATGAAAGGGTAGGTTGTGTCCTTGTCATTAGACTACCAGAGAAGTGCAGGAATGTTACAGTAAGGTACTAACCCACTTATCCATGAAAGGTCCAATCTTTGTTTCATCCTGTCTGTTCATCTGATTTCTTCCACTTTGAGTATCTTGCAGCCCGAATGCTGATGATTCCAGTGTCTGGAGAAATCTGTCAATGATCACCGAAATCGATGGCTGATCGGCTCAAACAACGTTATTTTGGATACTAGAGTTGTCTTGTAATCGTGTTCTTAGGCTATGAGATATCCGAAGTCAAAGAATTCAGTTTGAAGGAGCTCGACCAGATAAAGTGAGGGTTCTTCACAGCAAACGGGGACACGACATTTTTCTTTCTTTTTCTTTTCAGTGAAGAATAATGAAGTAAACTATCAGGTAACTTATTATTTTAATTTTTAAATCTATTTTTAAGATCTCACCAACAAAAGAGAAAGTGCCATGTCGAGCCTCCACCTTGTTGTCTATTGCCAGATATTATAAAATTTTGAGACTGATTTTTTAAGAAATTAAAACAAAAATCGTGGTTATCATATGATTATGAAGGGCAATTTCTGTCCTTTTTATTCTTATAGTTAAACATTGATGGGTGTGCTGGAAACCTTGGCTAAGGTAAAAGTCTTTGGAACTCTTGCAGACCTACTTATGTAAACTAAGTTATGATTAGAACTAATGATTTTGATTAAGGAAAACTTTTATCTACGAATAAGAACCACTAAATGTTGCTGCCAATGGAGAAGTTTCAAACGGCGACAGCAGTTCCTCGTTAACATCAAAGACTAGACATTTGAATCAAACCAGAACAGTCAAGTTTCAAGAGGGCCATTTCTTGGTCATCTGGGTCCCACGGATTAAACAAAAATATTGCATCCAACTTTTCTCTTTTTTATTTTCATTTTTTCTTAAATAGAAAAAAGAAAAGAAAAAGAGGAGCTCTTAATCTAATAATTGGACATAGTAATTAATAAATAAATGAATCGGCAATAAGCATAGCTGCTCTTGATTTTTTAACATTTGTTTATGCTAAAGTCAGCTTGTGTGGTTTATGATCTCATGGCCAATCCCAAGTCCAGATAAAGGAGGAGGGTTGTGTCAGGTTGCAAATCGGTGTAAAATCTTTTGGTGAATCCTATAGCATTAATTCCTTTAGGCGAGGGCATTATCCATAAGTGACATGCTACATCTTAACTTGGATGCTGTGAAAAATAGGCAAGGGCTACTACCACATTTTGCCATACAACACACTAAATCGGGTCCCACACATAGTGGAAAATGAGCAATGGCTGCGAGCATTCCCTTGAAAGTGACTCGCTACATCAAAATCCAAGTACGGGAGAAAGTAGACAAGGATTCACACGATGTTTTATATATGTCAAGATAAAGAAACTAACTTAAGAGAATAATATTTGCATCACCACATGTAATATAGGTGTATTGACATGTAAGATTACGGAGTTAGTAGATAAAATGAAACTTAAGAGAGTCAAAATAGCTTGTGCCTAAGAAACCAAGTGAAAATGAGCTAAAACTAAAGAGATCAATAGGTATAAGCTCTAATGCATAGGAAAGGATAATAATAGAAATGACACAAGGATAATGGCAAAAAAAGAATTAAAGGATAAAGTTGTGGACGTTAGAAGAACAAGTAATAAAATTCTATTAATAAAACTTGTTTTAGGATAAAAGATCATAAATGTTGTAAGTACATACACCCTAGTGGTAGGGTACATGAGGGGCATGATATTGGAAAAAGAAATAAGATGGGAAAAGTTATCATCGATTTTACTTAGGCATATAATCTCACTCTAGCACACACGCATATTTTAAGAAGAGTGATGAACACTTACTAACCTTTAAAAGTGAATCAGTGTGTAAGCATTGTAAGGTGATACCCGATAAGAGTCTAACCATACAATAAAGGCTAATGGTTAAGAATATTTACATTAAGAGATAGAAGAAAAGAAATGAACTTAATATGTATCCAAAACTAAGTAATGTGAGTTAAAATGAGAGAAGATTACATTATTCACAAACAAGTTAATGGTAGAAGGAAAGTAGAAAATTTGAAAAAAAAAGTAAACATCATTTGGACTAATATGGTTGAGTCTATTGATAAAGTGATAAAAGATGTTCTGAGAGTATCTAAAGAAAAAAGGCAACCAATAAAGAAAACTTGGTGGTGGAATGAAAAGGCACAAAAATTTAGGTGGTGAAATGAACTTAAAGTCAAATGGGTGTTTTAAAGCATGACAGATGACTGCAAATAATGAAAACCTTCAATAATATAAAAATGCAAAAAAGATTGTTAAAAGAGTAAATGAGGCTAAACTCAAAACATACAATGATCTCTACAATAGATCAAGGTCAAAAAAAGGTGAGAAAGATGTGTTCAAACTTATAGAAATAAGAGAATAGAAGAGTGAGGGCTTAGACCATATTAAATGCATTGAAAGTGATGACCAAGAATACAAGTTAAAGATGACAAGATCAATCAAAGTTAAAAATGTTACTGTAAAAAATTATTAAATGGCAATTGCCTTATGAATATAGCAATTAAAATTTTATTAAATGACTGAAGGATTAGCATACCTGAAGTGAAAGAGGCCTTGAAAAAGATGAAATTAGGAAAGATTTTAGAGCGCAATGGTATACTAATAGTGGTTTGGAAGTATATGGGAGAATATGGAGTAGTTTGGTTAATAAAGTTATTTAATAAGATTGTAAAATGCAAGAAAATGTCAAATGAATGGAGGAAAAGCTCTATCATACTCATTTATAAGCCATACCATAAAACTCTAGGAAAGAGTGGTTTAGAAGAGGCTAGACATGAGATGAGTGTATCAGAAAACCAATTCGATTTTGGTTTTATGCTTAGGAGGTCTACCATAAAAGCTATTTTCCTACTTAGATAATTGATAAATAAATATAAGGAGTGGAGAAAGGACCTCCACATGAACTTTATTAACTTAAAAAAAGCTTATGCTAGGCCCTAGAGAGTTAATATGGTGAGAAAGAGTTTCACAAGGGTATATACTCATAATTAAGGACATGTATGAGGGAGCGATAACAAATGTTAGGACCACTAGAGGAGAGACCGATGTTTTTCTTATCTCTATAAGATTGCTCCAAGGATTGGCATTGAGCCCTTACCTTTTCACATTGGTTATGTATTAGTTAACAAAACATCTGTATGAGGAGATTCATTGGTGCATGTTATTTGCAGATGGTATAGTTTTTCTTGATAAGACAAGAGAAGACATAAACATAAAGCCAAAGTTGTAGAGAGATGTAACAGATGGAGATATGCCTCTAGAATTTTGTGTCATCAGCTGTGCCTCTCAAACTGAAAGAAAAATTCTAATAGATTATTGTAAGGCCAGCCACGCTATATGAATCCGAGTATTACGCAATTAAAGAACAATAAGTACATAGGATGAGTGTACCTGAAATGAGGATGTTGAGATGGATGAATGGCAAGACAAGAAAGGATGGAGTTAGAAATGAAAACATTAGAGGAAAATTAAGAATAGTACCAATAGGTAACAAGATGAAACAAGGTACACTTAAATGGTTTTGGACATGTCTAATGGAGACAAAAAACAACACCAGTTAAAAGGAGTGAGTTGATCCAAGTTGAAGGTTCTAAAAGGCCAAGTTGAAGGCTTAAAACAACATGGATAGAAGTGATGAGAAAAGATTTAAAAACTGTTGGACTAAATGAAGCCAATCACTTAATAGAGGGGAATGGAGGAATAAGATTCCTGTGGCCGACCCTTAATCAAGATAAGGCCTTGATGGTAATGATTTATTTCTATCATTATGGCTTATACATTATTTAAAAATGATAAGGAGAAGTGCTTTTGCATGCTTAAGGAAGAATAATGCTTTTTGGGGCTACATGTGTGCTAACATTTGCATGATCCAATCAATTAATTTGGCAATAATGACATAGTCCAACCCATGAATACTGATATATGTTTGACATGGGACCAAAGCTAGGTGGTTTAATTGTTGTTGGTATACTAGTGATGTTTCATGTGCCTCACAAAGTGTACTTTTTCTTGGATAGGAAATGTGTCTTGTTTAGAAGTTGGATTCATGAGTCATGGCCTATTGTGGTGCAAGAAGGGGCTTTTTTCATGGTAGGTCATGGGTTGGTATTGCAAAAAAAAGAAGAAAAAAAGGTGTAGGTGGAATCATCTTTTGATATGAGTTCTTTGTCAGGCAGTTGTTACAGGAACCAAAATGTTATGGAAAATGCTATGAGGATGGCAACCATCCTACATCACTCCATAGCGTGGCCTAGTCTATTCTAGTAAGAGGGGCACTGTAGTCATATTGAAATACTTTCACTTCTTCAAAACTACATTGTGCCATGTCTTTAGGTCAAAATGGTATGCTGCCATCTTAGATGATGCCTTTGGTCATACAAGTCTCGAATTGAAAGGCTTTTCAGATGTACAACGAGGCTCACATTTTGGGTGATCTAAACTGTATATCTTAAATCTAGTCTATCTAAGATAGGTGATATTGTCATACCCCAAGAAATTTTTGTTTTGGAAAGCTAGATTAATTGATAAGAAAAGAAAGTACGTAAGGACAAGGAGTCCTAATTGGCAACACTCTTCACATTGACACATATACATATCAGATTGTAGAATTTCAAAGTCAATATTTAGAGTATAGGAGGTTGATTCCAATTAACAGTCAAATGTTGGCTACTAGTGCCCTTTCTAGCAAGCATGTCTGCCATCACATTTGCACCTCTTATTGTGTGTGCAAATTTTGCATACTTACCCCTAATCTTCAATCTCCATTACTAAGAATGCATTCTCTAAGGAATTGTTTCCAAGTTTTGAGCCAAGAGATGATGAAAGCATAATTAGCTTCCATAATCATGAGATTAATTAAAATCCAAATTCCTCCACCATTTGATTCCCTTATGGACATCTTTAAATTCTACTTCAAGTGAGTTTAGAATGCACATGTGGCCAATCAAAGAGAAGATGGAAGCACCTTGCTCATTCCTGAGAACTATCGCTATCCCTATATCCCCTAGTTTCCCAAGTCTAAAGCCATCAATGTTAAGCTTCACAACCTAGATCCATATTGTGAAATACTTTTTGGAGTAGAAGAGGTCATGGTAATAACTATCTTCAAGTTTCTTGACAAGCCTATACTAACATCAAAAATTTTATACTTTCAACAATCAATAAATATAACTTTGATCTTGCTCTTAATGTGAATGAGTATACAATATAGTATTCAAAGAACACTTAAGATCAATGTTAGGTGTTTAATTTTGGTCAAAATTCCCCTAATTTAGCATTCAATTAGATCATCTAACCGTTCAATTTTACAAAACTTAGCTTGATTTTGAATATAAATCCAATTGACCATTCAAACCTTAATTTGTCAAAATCAACGGTCAGATGATCATTAGAGCTCATTAGATGACTAATGTACGGTTCAGATGAGTCTACTTTAGTCTATTCTTTTGCAGATCAACCAAAGGGCGCGCGGATGGCTGTGATTAAAAGATAACGGTGCAGATCATCTTAAGGGGCAATGGATGGACCAGATCACCCATGAAGATGGATATGATAGTTTCCTAGAAGACAATGGAGCTAAATTTAGAATCATGGAGAAAAATGAAACCATTTCCCCCACTTCTTTCTTTCCTTTTCTTTTTCTTTCTTTTTCCTCCTTTTCCTTTTCCTTTTCATTTTTCATTTTTCCTCTTTCCTTCCTTTTCTCTTTTCTTTCTTTTTCCTTCCTTTTCTCTTTTTCTTTCTTTCTTTTTCCTTTCCTTTTCCTTTTCCTTCTTTCTTTCTTTTTTCTCACATACCCACTTTCCTTATTGCCTTCTTTCCCAACCGTACCCAACTTCTTTTTCTCCCCTACTTCCCATTCTCTACTCTCTCTCTCTCAAGGCTCTCCTTCTACTCCCTCTCCCTTCTCAACGCACTTCTCTTTTCTCCTCTCTTTCTCTCTTCTCATTTTCCTCTTTACTCCCTCCTCTCGTCCACCACCTTTCTATTCATTGTTTTCTCAATCTTCTCCTTGGCTGGAATGTTAGAGGCAACCCCCAACTATCTTCCTCTCTCTCCCAACCTCTTCTCCTCCTCTTTCACTATCCCCTCTTCTCTCAACGTCTTTATCACCCACCTTCATCTTCCCTTCTTCTTCTCCCTATCTCTCTCTCTGACTCTCAAATTTTCTCTCATTTTCTCCCTATCCCCATCATCTCTGTCGCACCATTCTCACTTGCCCAATCTTCACCGCACCACACTGCCCTCTGTTCATTGCACCCCCATTGGCCGGACCCCTCTTTTTCCTCATTTTCTCCCAGTCACCCTTCACTAGCGTTGTCACCAGCATAGGCTTCGTTTGTCCAGTTAGTCTCCACCACCCAGTTCTCCTCTATCTATCCTTCTCACTCCTTCACCACCCACCAGTTTACAGACCCATCTACCTCCATAGCGCCAGACACGCCCCAGGTTTTGCTGCTTGTTACGGCTAGCCATCCCAGTTTTCTTTTCACCATCATTTCCACCAGCCAAGCCGCACCTCTATAGGCACGAACCCAGAACCGTAGTACACCCAGACCAGGAGCCCACTTCATCACCAGGCCAGGCATCATCTTCACCAACCAGGAGCAAGCCCCAGTCCAGATCAAGTCCGGTTCTGCTCCCAAAGGCCTAGACGTCTACTCTGGACGACCCAAGGAGAGAAAACCATCTCCGGTTTTCTCCCATCGTCCTCCTTCCCACGTTCTGGGTTCTCCCTTCTTCTCAATCCCTCTTTTTCTCTTCACCGGACGGCCATAGAGAGAAAACCCTGGGTTTTCTCCCAATTTCTTCCTCTCCGGCTCCACCTTCTTCTGACTGGGCATATACCCATTCCAGCTGGTTCCGGGAGAGAAAACCTGAGTTGGGTTTTCTCCCCATCTTCCTTCCCTCCTTCTTCTTCTCCTTCCTCTTCTCATCTCATCCAGATTTCTTCCAAAAACGTGTTTTCCTGGTTTTTTCGTGAAAAACCAGAACCCTGAAGAAATTACAGTTCTGCCATTGGCAGATCTCAGGAATTTCATCTGTGTCCCCAAAAGAATTCCATCTGTGTCCCCTGGCAGATTTCAGAAATACCAATTGGGACCCCTGTTTAATTACATATGTGTCCCTGTGCTATTCTGGTTTTACCTTATCTTCATTCTGACTATTCAGGGACAATGCTATCCAAGGACAGACTAATCCAGGGACAGTGCAATCCAAGGACAAGCTTATCCAAGATGCATTTTAGTTTTATTTTCTGTTTTCCTTGGAATAAATATTTGTGAACATTGGAACAATTGAATACATCTGGATTTTAGTTTATTTCTAGTATATTCTGTGTTTTTATTCTTTTAGTTGAATTTTATTTAAAACTCCATCATTTTAAATCAAGTCCTTGTGGGATCGACTCATATTTGCATAGCTATACTACAATAACCCGTGCACTTGCTGTAAAACAATCAACAATTAATCTTAGAAATTCTAAAGTGCTTTAAACCAATATTGCAAAGTTGTGGAAGTAAATAAGCTAATACAAATGTGAACTTAGAGTTTTTAGTTTAACAATAATATGTCATTTCAAAAAAAAAATAGCATTTAAAATCAAAGAAATACCCTTGGAGTTTGAGTTTTAGAAAGTTGACTTTAGCTTCAAAATATTGATTTTGTACTAAGAGCTAAGAGTTGACTTCTTTTCCTCCTAGAATTAGATCTTTGGACTTTTTATTGAACTCAAATGAGAATATTTCCTTATTACTTTACATTATCTAAGTAAGTGAAATTAAAATAATAATGTCATTTATTTAAATGACATTATATACATATATATATATATATATCCAAGAGTTGTTTGGACAAAACATCTCACTTTCTTCTTCAAATAAAAATGCCCATGAGGCCCATTAATGTTTGAAATGACTTAATATTCTCTTGGATATAGAGTCATTTATATTTACTTCTTTGCATTCATTTATCTTTAAAAGGATTCTCCAAAATCTCCACTATCCCTCAGATTCTCTTAATCAACCCATAATGGGACCCACTTATCTAAAATATGAAATCTATTACCTCTAAAAAGGATAATTTCCCATAGGAGTCCTCACTAGTTCAAGGTATCTAGGACTCCTATGAAGAGAGTCATATCTTCAAAGGATGTGTACAAACTAGGACTCTTTAGAAGGGGGGCCCACCTTAGCTATAATAGTGGGACATGATCTACTATCTTGATGCAAATGCTCCATTTGGAGACTTCTTAGCTCTAAAGAAACATAAGACTCTCCAAGAGGGAGCCTCTTTTATGTTTTCTCACTACTACGCACGAGGGTTTTAAAGTTGGCATAAAGAAGTCTCTTATTTGAATGCAGACTTTGTAAATATTTTACAAGTCACTTGAAAATAAACAACTTTAAATAGATAGACTTAAGAAGTCGTTTATGAGTAAGCAACTTTAAAAAACTGGAGCAAGCTAAAAAAAAATTCGCGAGAAGAACTTTTTAAGTCGTTTATTTTTAAACAACTTAAAAAGTGATAAACTTTTAAAGTCGTTTACATATAAACGACTTAAAAACTTCATGACTTTTTGAAGTTGTTTAATTAAGTGACTTAAAAAGTATTAGATAAATTTGGCACAATTTTTGTATTTAGCAGGAACAGACTTTTAAAGCTGTTTATAAATAAACGACTTTAAAAGTGATAAAGTTTTAAAGTCATTTATAACTAAACGACTTCTAAAGTCTTCGATCATCTATAAATAGCTGTTGAAGGAAAAAAAATCCCTTATCCTCTTCTTCTCAAGGTTTTGGCATGATGGATTTGTCTTTGGTCCTTATGCATCTCTCTTTTTCCATTTTTACTTTCTATTTTTATATTTTGATTGTTGGTGTAATGCAAAAAACTATAAGTAAACCATAACTTCTTTTAAATCACACGAATATTTCTTTGCTTGTTACTAACTATCTTTTGTTTTTATTTTGTAGATCATGTGGGTTTTCTCTCTACATATCATGGGATTAAAGAATCTGTTTGATCATCCTAATTTATCTAGAATTGTATGATTTCATTAAAAATGACAACTGCTTATCTCACAAGCCTACTGTTGAAGAAAGGAGGAACAATACGATTTGTGGTTCTCACCCAAAATTAGGGTTTGATGAGGAGGGTGATTATAACATCAACGTTTGGTCTATTTTGAAGAAAAGAAGTGGTGTTAGCTAAATACTAGGGCAGATTTTGATGAAAGGGCAAATTCTCTGTTTGATCTTGGCTGACAAGATCTAATAATATGAAACATTTTGATATATATGCATGTGACACCCCAGGTTTTAACAAAACTTTTTCCTCATTAATATAAAAATAATAATATGTTTTAAGAAAATAGACGGGATCCCTGAAAATTAAAATTTTATATTGTAGAACTTTTAGTGCAGCTTTAAAAAGAATTGCTTGAAAGCGTAAACTTCAGGGGTCAACTACATTCAAAATTGTGATCATAAACAACATTAAAACCTTGATACTCTGAGCATGCTCGATTAAAAACCACAATAAATACATGGGCTAATTAAAGATGATATTAAATCAATTCAAACGTCACCAGGTTCCATCCATAATCACCACAATATTTTCGTCTAAACTTTAACAATCCTCCATACCATAATATGAGTCCAATCTATAATATGTATCCACATCTAAGAAAGTCTCGAAAGTCTAGTCCAAGTGACATACTCTAATATATGTCTGAATAAGAAAATAAATTGGAATATCTTCAAGCCTCCTTCCAGATCCCCACTACTCTGCCTGCTTTCCCTTGTTGTTATCACGTTCCAAATCTGAGGCATTGCAAAACAAGGCAATACCTCAACAAGCTATGCTTGTGTAGGTGATTACACTCAAATAAAGTTTAACAAAATTTACAATAGGATTCTCATAAAGGCAACATACTCAAAACATGTCAAATAACTGAATGCTTGCAATTACAACTTTCACAAATCAGATGCCAAGTTAAATCAGTATAGCATGCAAGGCATAATCAAAATGCAAGGTAAGTACATCAAAACCATACTAGTATATATACCCACGGAACAATATGCATGCAATCATTGATACCAAAACATTGTATCAAAACTATACCAAAATCCTCCAATATACTTAATCACCGGTGATGTGTACCCATACTAACTTTGGTCCCTCCCATGCAGCCAGCATCAGCCCCCGGAGTCTCTCACAGCCTAGGCCCAACTTGCCCCAGTTCACCATACATATAAAGTCATATGAACATGCACAAACTATATGGGTTACTATGCTGTAGTAGCAACCCCATCAGGATCTGAACCACTATCGCTCCCCGTCGACACCAAACATGAGACTTTCTCCGTCCCCATGGGAAGGAACGGACCTGTAGGGGGGACTACCCATGATACCACCCCTACGTACCTGGCCCTGTATCACTCTAGGGCGGTGTCTAATCATCATCATCCTCACAAAATTAGAGGACGGGTGGCCAACCCTACAACCCTCCTAGCATAGTACCCATCGGGTGAAAGCACCCGTCATAAATCATCAGCAAGATATAAATCTTATAAACCATGTAAATGCGCTATAAATAATTGCAATAACACAATTAAAGCCCAGCATACATTGTTATTATCAAATAGAAAAGTCATGCTATAACACGAAAATAGGGAGCTAATTATGTGCATGAGAAGACGTAAAACACATGTCTCAAAACTTTAAAAGTCCATTCATGGTTATTGAAATCATGAAATAATTGAATGGAATCACCTACCTCAGTAAATGCAGTGCTCAAATCAAGCGCATGAAAAATTACGTTGCGCGGTCTGACGTACTTGTTACATCATAAATCTTCCATCATTTGACAATTCAATACTGTTTAACCCTCTAATCCTCTAGATTATCTTACATTTGATGTATACCATCAACATCTAAGGCCTGATCATCCATTGATCGGCCTAATTGAGACTATCTCACAATATTATATGGTTTAACTCTTAAAAAGGAATTTATATCTAGCTTTTCAAGTCAAATCTAGGTCCGCGCCGTCGATACGGTCGCAGCGCCTCTTTCGGATCGTGATTTGAACCTCTGTAGCTCCTAAAAATCAAGTTTTTATAAATGAACGATCAAAAGACCCGAAAAAATAATCCTAAAACTCGTGCGTCGCACGTGCGTGCGTGTGCAGGCGCGTGCACAAACACGCTGGACGGGCATACGCCCGTCTTCATGCAAGCGTGTGCACAGACGCACTAGCATGTAAGCATGCCGTCTTCGGCGGGTACATGCACAGATGCGCTGCGCATGCGTTGACTTCGAGCAGCGCGCACGCGTGTACTACCCTTTTACACGCGCATGCACCGTTTCCATGCGTGCGCGAGTACGCCGGTGCGCATGCGCTCGTGCATTGATTTTTGTGTGCGCGTGTTGTCGGTGTGTGCTAGCGTACGTCAGTGCGTCAGCCGCGTGGTGCATGTTGTGTGGTGCCACGTGTCGCCTACGTGGGACGCATGGCGCGTCGGTGTTGCGCGCATGACGTCGCGAGTCGCGCACGTGGCATTGTGCGTAGGGCGTGTGTCGCCTGTGTGTGTGGTGCCTGCGTGGCGTGCAACAGGGGTGACACGTGTCATGGCTGGTTGCCGTCGCCAAAGAAGACGACCGGACTCCGATCGTCACCGGCCACGCACAGGTGTCCAAATGGTGCGATTTTTGCATCGTTTCTTTCAGTTTTTCACGTAGATTCTATTTATAAGCCCCTTTTCAACCAACTATGTCATTATCTAGTGTTTTTGCACTATTTTTGTTATGTCCCTAAAATTTTTCCATCTACTGTTTTATGAGTTTTCTGACATATCTAGTTATCTGATCACCATGAAAATTCATGGGATTGTTCTTCATGTTACAACGCCCATGATGGACGGTTCAGATCACGATCTGATGCTGTTTCATTAGTTTACTTTAACAAAAATACTACTGCCTACTTATTCACTGAAAAACGGCAATCCACACCGTTTTCTGGCGTTAAAAACAACAGAAACTATAGGAAAACACGGAAAATGATGGAGGGTGGCCTACCGTGGTTAGATCGCCACTGCGTGCGCCTGCTCGGGGAGTTCCTCATCGTTGCCCTACGTCGTCAACCCAGAATCAGAAGTGAATGATTTGGCCGTACAAGAGACAGGGCAGGCTTTTATAGCCTCATTGTGGGTCCCACGCCCTGTAGGCCCACGTATATTTACAAATTTACCCCTCCTATTATTATTATGAAATTATTAATTGTTTGGGTTATTACATCCTCTCCCCCTTATAATAAAATTTCGTCCTCGAAATTTAAATAGGTGCATACCTCTAAGGAAAAAGCTCTGGATATTTTTACCTTATCTAATTCTCCATCTCTCATATAGCTTCTTGAGTTGAGTGATGCTGCCAAAGAACTTTGACCAAAGGAATGGCCTTTTTCCTCAACTCGTGGATCTGCTATCCAAGATTCGTATAGGGCGCTCATCAAATGTCATGTCAAGTTGTATTTCTCTAGGAATTTGTTTGAGTACGTGGGATGGATCCGGCACGTACTTCCTCAGCATGGAAACATGGAAGACATCATGTACTACAGCCAACTATGGGGTAAGGCTAACTGATAAGCTACTGGTCTCACTCTGCGCAGGATTTTGAAAGGACCAATATATCTAGGACTGAGTTTCCCCTTGACACCAAATCTCATCATGCCCTTCATAGGTGAAACTCTCAAAAATACATGCTCTCCCCCTACAGACTCCAGGTCCTTCCATCTCTTATCTGCATAACTCTTCCAGCGACTGTGGGCTGCAACTAATCATTTTCGAATGAGTCGGACTTTCTCTGCACATTGCTCAATCAACTCTGACTTCACAATCTGTCTCTCTCCCACGTCACTCCAACACAACAGAGACCGACATGGTCTGCCATAAAGTGCCTCATAAGGCGCCATGCCGATACTCGTGTGGTAACTGTTATTATACGCAAACTCCACTAGTGGCAAATGCTCATTCCAGCTGCCCCTCTAGTCCATGACACAAGCCCTCAACATGTCCTTAACAGTCTGAATGGTCCTCTCAGACTAGTCATCCGTCTGGGGGTTGAAGGTCGTACTGAATCTCAACGTCGACCCCAGAGCCTCCTGTACACTCTACCAGTACTTTGAGGTGAATCGTGTGTCTCGATCCGAAATAATCATCAATGGTACTCCATGCAAGCTCACGATCTCCTTGACATACAGCTTAGCCAAACTGTCCACAGTCTGTGTCTGTCTGATGGGGAGGAAATGGGCAGACTTCGTCAATCGATCAACTACAACCCATATCATATCATGCCCACTAGCAGTCCTTGGCAAGCCCACTATAAAATCCATATTGAGGTGGTCCCACTTCCACTTTAGAAGGTCTAATGTTTGCAATAATCCCGCTGGTCGCTGATGCTCTGCCAATATCTCTCTTCACCCATTCCACCAGAAGTGTCGTCTAAGGTCCTAGTACATCTTCGTACCTCCGGGATGGATAGAATATGGGGACTGGTGCACCTCCTGGAGCAAGTCGTGCCTCAACTGATCATCTACAGGCACCACTAACCTGCCCCTATATCTAACACCCCCATCTAGCCCTCTAGAAAAATCAACCTCATCGACCATGTCCTGTATCTCAGCATCACTAATCTGTGCCTGAAGAATTCTGTCAAGGAACCTAGATCGAGTCGAGAGGTTAGCAATCATCACCCTCGACTTTCTGCTCAAGGCATCAGCTACAATGTTGGCCTTCCCCCAATGATATTGTATGGTAAAGTCGAAGTCCTTGAGGTACTCTATCCATCTTCGTTGCCTCATATTTAGATCGCTCTGAGTAAAGAAATACTTGAGGCTTTTACGGTCTGTGTATACCTCAAATTTCTCTCCATATAAATAGTGTCTCCAAGACTTCAATGCTAACACCACTGCTGCCAACTCTAAATCATGGGTTGGGTAGTTCACCTCATGAGTCTTCAACTGTCTCGACGCATAGGCAATAACCCTCTCATGTTGCATTAACACCACTCCTAAACCTCTGCCTAATGCGTCACAGAACACCACATAGCCGCCTAACCCTAAAGGTAAGGCTAGTACTGGCCTAGTAGTCAACCTCCTCTTGAGCTCTCAAAAGCTCTTCTCGCAAGCATCAGTCCAAACAAACCTGGTATCCTTCCTAGTCAAGGTGGTCAAAGGCCAAGCGATCTTCGAGAACCCCTCAATGAATCGTCGATAATAACCAGCCAAACCGAGAAAACTACGAATCTCTGTCACAGTCGTAGGCCTCTCCCAATATACAACTGCGTCCACCTTGGCTGCGTCCACGGTGACACCATCCTTGGATACCACGTGTCCCAAAAACTGCACCTGTTCTAACCAAAAATCGCACTTACTGAGCTTCGCGTACAGGCGATGACGACGAAGCTCATCCAACACAGTGCGAAGATGCTCCCGATGGGCCTCATGGCTAGAAGAGTAGATCAGGATGTCATCCACGAAGACAATTACGAACTGATCTAAATAAGTTCGAAATACTCTGTTCATCAAGTCCATGAACACTGCAGGTGCATTTGTTAAACCAAAGGGCATTACCACAAATTCATAATGGCCATACCGACTCCTAAAAGCAGTCTTAGGAATATCCTCTTCTCTGATCCTCAACTGGTGGTAGTCTAATCTCAGGTCAATTTTAGAGAATACCTTTGCCGACTGCAACTGATCAAATAAGTCATCAATACGAGGCAAAGGGTACTTATTCTTTATAGTAACAATGTTCAGCAACCGGTAGTCGATGCATAGCCTCAAAGATCCATCCTTCTTCCTAACGAAGAGGACTGGTGCTCCCCAAGGAGACCCACTCGGTATGATAAAACCCTTATCTAAAAGCACCTGCAACTGTACCTAGAGCTCTCCCAACTCTGCAAGGGCCATCCTGTAGGGCGTCTTAGAAATAGGTGCTGTACCTGGCACTAAATCTATAGTGAAATCAATCTCCCTGGTGGGGGTAGTCCTGGCAGCTTGTCTGGAAACACATCGGTGAAATCTTGCACCACATCAATCTCCTCAATCCTTGGCTGCTCACTGTCAGTCATCGTGATGCAGGCCAAAAACACTCAACAACCTCGAACGTAACATCGAGCTGCTCTCATGGCTAAGATAACACAAGGGCCACTAACACTCCTCCTGCCCTGAACTACAGCCACTAGTCGATCTGGTACACCATCTGATTTGCTTCTTATGGCAGTCTATCGTAACCCAAAATGTAGCTAACCAATCCATCCCCAAGATAATATCATAATCCACCATATCTAAAAGGATAAGGTTAGCATCCATCTTAATGCCTGATATCTCCACTGGTACCTTCTCAATATATTTCATAGCCTCTACTGCCTCCCCTGTCGACATCAATACATCTAACCCAAATGCTAATTCGTGTGTGCATAAATCGAGGCATGATGCAAACGCATATGAAATAAACGAATGTGTAGACCCTAAGTCAAAAAGAACTCTAGCATGTCTATTAGCTACTAAGAAAGTACCTTCCACCACCTAGTTCGAGGCCTATGCCTACCTCGACGTAATAGCGAAGACATGTCCCTGACTACGTGGCACTGCCTCTGTAGCAGCATCTATCTTCACTGTCTTGTCTCTTTGACCTCTTGGACAATCTCTGATTTCATGACCTGCCTCACCACATCTGAAACATCTAAATGACTATCCTGGCTGGTACGACTGTCGCTGCTGATGATGGTAGAACTGCTGTGGGCCCTGATGCTGAAGACCCATTCCTGGGCATGGTCGCCCCATATGTTGACCCTTACAACGAGGGCACACTCTCCTATTCTTATCTCTCCTCTGTCTAGGAGGGTATTGATGATCTGGACCCCCTTGGGGTTGTGTGGACATGAAGGGTCTCTTGCCCTTAAAGGGCTGACTCATCTCTCCCCTGTTCCATGCTAAGTCTTTTTCAAGCATGGAAGCTACGTCTGCAGCTTGCATCACTGTGGTCGGACATGCAATGAGTACCTCATGCCTCAACTGTGGTAGTAGCCCATCAATGAATCTCTCTGTATCCTCCTTATCTGAGGCAAAAGATGTAGACGCAAATCTCCTCAATGTAGTGAAACGGTTCAGATACTGCGGAACTGTCATACTCCCCTGAGTTAATGTGACGAATTCCCTCCTCATGGCATGTAGGGCATGAGGAGGGAAGTACTGCTCGTCAAAGATCTTTCGGAAGTCCTCCCATAGTAGTGGTGGTGAGGATAAGAAGCGAGTCTGTTGCTGGGTCTTCCACCAAAACCCAGCCTCATCGATCAACAAGAAAGTCGCCAATCTCACTTGATCCTCTGGCTGGATCTTCATTCCCTCAATGGCCTTATCGACCTGAAATAACCATCTTTCTACTATTGCTGGGTCTCCTTGCACACAGAAAGAGGGTACCATCTTCTGGAACCTCTCGAATTGTTTTGTTGATGGATCAGGCTGCTTCGAGGGTCCTCCCTCTGTATCTCCCAGCATAGGAGCTGTCTATGCCTGGTGGGATGACCGTGCTGAAGTGTCTCCCTGTGCTGCTACAGTCATCGATGGGCAGGCAGAGTGAATAGCCCGTACTGCCGCCTGCACCTGCTATGACATCTGTTGAGCGAATTGTGGCATAAGCTCCTGAACCACACGGGCTACTATATCAGCCTCTGAATCCCCTTGCTCAGGTGTCGCAATAGGAGTAGCGACTGGTGGAAAAGGGGTGGATCTTGTCTTCCGTCAAGGAGCCATCTTCCAATGTTTCAATATAATATCATGTAAGTAATTCTCCTATCTCTATCTCTATCCAAACACTCCTTTGCTATAATTCAATTTGGACCCTTAAAGTGGTGATGATGGAATGAACTTGGGCTCTGATACCAAACTGTGACACCCCAGGTTTTAACAAAACTTTTTCCTCATTAATATAAAAATAATAATACATTTTAAGAAAATAGACGGGATCCCTGAAAATTAAAATTTTATATTATAGAACTTTTAGCGCAGCTTTAGAAAGAATTGCTTGAAAGCGTAAACTTCGGGGGTCAACTACATTCAAAACTGTGATCATAAACAACATTAAAACATTGATACTCTGAGCATGCTCGATTAAAAACCACGATAAATACACGGGCTAATTAAAGATGATAATAAATCAATTCAAACGTCACCAAGTTCCATCATGGGATTGTTCTTCATGTTACAACGCCCATGATGGGTGGTTCAGATCACGATCTGATGTCGTTTCATTGGTTTACTTTAACAAAAATACTACTGCCTACTTATTCACCGAAAAACGGCAATCCACATCATTTTTCAGCGTTAAAAACAATAGAAACTATAGGAAAACACGGGAAATAATGGAGGGTGGCCTACCGTGGTTAGTTCGCCACTGCGTGCGCCTACTTGGGGAGTTCCTCGTCGTTGCCCTGCGTTGTCAACTCGGAATCAGAAGTGAATGGTTTGGTCGTACAAGAGACAGGGCAGGCTTTTATAGCCTCATTGTGGGTCCCACGCCCTGTAGGCCCATGTATATTTACAAATTTACCCCTCCTATTATTATTATGAAATTATTAATTGTTTGGGTTATTACAATGTAACATTGGATGTAATAAAAAAATAATTTGATTTCCTTATTGATGTGTTTGTTTGTGTGTGTGTGTGTGTGTGTGTGTGTGTGTGTGTGTGTGTGTGTGTGTGTGTGTGTGTGTGTGTGTGTGTGTGTGTGTGTGTGTATTATATGTTATTGTTTGTCAAATTAGTTTCAATGTGTATTTATGTTAGTGTGGAATGCAAAAAAAGGTAAATAAAAAATAAATATTATGAACATTTAAAGTCGTTTATATTCAAACAACTTGAAAATCATAGACATTTAAAGTCATTTTTCATCAAACGACTTCAATTGAACATCTATTTTAAGAATTATTCCATCGACTTCCGGCGTGCTTTTTCACTCTATGTTTATTATTTGTGTGCAAAAAGTAAACCAGACTTCTATTTTTCTACTCTGAATCAAATCCTACCTGTGAATTGGAATTACATTCACAAATTCCTGGTCAATATTGATTTTTGAGTGTTGGTTAGTATCTCTATGTTTGTCTCATATGTATTATGCATATTTGAATAATTTTTACAAGGCTGTTGATTAGATATTGTTCTTTTGAAAGTTGATTTCATTTGTGAATGTGTATGTCATAATTTTCTTTTATTTTTTTGTTAATTGAAAGTTTCTATGCATGAAATATATATATAGTTATTTTACATGTTTCTAATTCATGTATATCTAAAGTTTGGTAAAATGCATAACCTAATCTTTTCATGTCTTACAAGTCTCCATGCAAATTTGGTTCGATTTCTTGTGACAATGGACAAATATGCTTGGATATCTGCGACAAGAACATCAAAAGAATATGAGGAGGGTACAGAAAACTTCATAGACTTTGCACTTAGGGTAGGTGTTTATCATAATCGCATTCGTTGTCCATGCTCAAAATGTGGAAACTTAAAAAAAGTAATTGTAGAGGTGTTGAGAGAACACTTGTGCTTTAATAGAATAGATGAAACATATCACCCATGGATCTGGGTCCCTTTGCAACACATGCAGGCGAACTAACCTTATAGAGTAATCACCACCAAAAGATCACATCATACTTCTCAAATCATATGAAATTATGACGACCCAATTTTTTGTAACACATTTTGTAATACATTTTTCAAAGGCAAGGGCGCCCTTAGTGGTAAAAAAATTTCACAAACAATGCAGCAAAAATTCTTTTCTTTTAAATTTGTTTGGAACAAAACCCAAGTCTCACCTCAATGTACATAATACACAGATATTTTGTATAAAATAAAATTTTATTGAATACCAGGAATCATCCAATAGTTCACTTTTACACAACCCCTGTATTACAATTACAATCCATTGTCCAAATACAATCCAAATTACAAAGTACATAACTTGATTACACAATCTTCAAGGAAAATACCCTAATCAGTCTTATAACTTCTGATTCTTCAAGCTTTACATCCTTAAGTCTCCTTCCCTGTATCTGAGATACGGTAAACATTCAAATATTTATAATATCTCAGCAAGCTATGCTTGGTATACAAAAATTTACTACTTCACTAATATAAAGAATACATACCTCAGTCATCATTCTATCATGTTTATCCACTCAAGGATCATCTTATCATAGAGTATATACATCATTTATATAGTATAGGGTAAATTCATTAAAATAGTAAAAATACTCAAAATTTGTTCCTTCCCCTGGCTATACTCCCACTTAGGAGATCAATATTCAGTCAAATCTCATATGGGGATTTTCTCTCCAGGACCTCATGTATTTCATCATACTTGGCATCTCATCATGCCATGGCATTTCACTATGCCTATCATATGTGCATCATAATGCAAAATACTCAAGGACTACTATACCGCAGTCTAAATCCGTATAGCGCACCCAGATAATTGCATAATAATCCACTTATACCAATTGTGAAAATAACAAAATCCATGTCTGCATGGGAGAGGATTATGGCTATCATAATGGCGGCCTTCCCATGATTGCCCCACCTGACTTTTAGCCTTTGTTTGGGCATGGTATCCATCATATCATACATTTCAGGAAGCGAGTGGCTAAACCCTCATAACTTCCCTAGCATAGCATCCTCAAGCCTATACTTGTATAAAACAAAATCACAAGCCACCATGCTTGTATGTAAAATACATTGTACATATTAGACGATGTATCTGTTTAACTAAGGCTGGAATATTTTTTATGCCCTATTCTTAGGGTTTCCTTAGTCCATATATCTTACTAATTTCTCATCATTTGATTGGATCATTAGATTGGATCAGTTGGATGGATCATGGGGTTAGATCACTTGGTTGGATCATTTTCTTGGATCATTATTGTTCTAAGGTACCACAGGTATACTTATATCATGAAGGTCTATACTTCTAGACAGAAGATCATGTGTGTGTGTGTACACACACGAATCTTTAATACATTCTTGTACATCCACCTACCTCAAAGTAGTATTCACTCCATATTGTCCATCATGGTCTTGACTCATACATCTGTCAAACCATACATATAAAGTTATTCCTTTATACAAGTATTCTTTTTACATGTATTTGGGTTATCCTATGAAGGATGCCCTAATTTTTCTTGAATCATATACGATCAAGGTTTCAAACCTTCTAAGCTAACAAATCTATACTATAAGTAAAATCACACAATAATAATATACTCTACATTGCATGTCTTTTCTTTTGTTGTTTTTGATCATTCAAGATCTCTCTTGGATCTAGCTAGATCATCTTCATCTTACTTAAAAATTTTATTATGATTAGATAATTTGCTAACCTTTTATGCTCTTATTATTATTTCTCAACCAGTTAGTGTTTTACTAGATTGAGGGTAACTTATTCATTCTAATTTCCAATTGACAAAGGTTTACTAGTTACATGTCATTCCCAACGTGGTTAATTCAATCCTCATAAAGAAGGCATTTAGACCTACGTCAATAGAAGGTAGAGGGACAGCAAGGCTCATTAGAAACCTCCTTAACCATAATGAATAACATGCAAGAGCATAGCCTTAGCTCAACCTTTAACAAGGTTCTTAACCTCCTCTTATTTCCAATCATGGTGAGCTCATAACCCTAAGTTTTACTTCTACTTGATTTTAATTAATTCTATAAACATATACTATGTCATTCATGGATATTTATTATACTCCTATTTTGGGCCAAGGAAATGAAAAATTCACCCCTTATGTTGTCCTTGTAACTATAGCCCTTACTATGATTATTTCTCATGATGTACATGTGTATTTTGTGAAGTCCAATTATATTTCATTAATTACCCCTTTTAAGGTATTTTTCATAACTCTAGTAATGTAAAGGAAATTAAAAGAAATTATACTAAAAAATCTAATCTAAAAAATTTAAAGACAATCATGCTGGAATTGAAAATTTGATATGAATTAAATTGCTAACAAAACAATTAACTAGAATATTAACAATATTTTAATCTAAGAAATTTTTTAAAAAAAATTATACTGAAATTGAAAACTTGACATGGATCATAATTATATCAAATCTACTATTAAAGACCATTAACTAAGCATGTGAGCAATTTATCTTTATGATCCAACCATCCGATCTGTCCATCTTTTAGATCTAGGGTTAATATTTCATTAAGAGTGCAACCCTTGATATTTCATGTTTTTTATTGATCCAACATCTCTAATAACATGATATCAGCCTTAGATCATCACTTTTATAGGTCCATCTGGTCTGATCATTCTTGATCTTCCAGATCAAGAGGATCCATTGGGATTTTTCATGATCATTTTTACTTTCAATGGTCTAAACTTTAATTGAGTTCATGTCATCCCAATCCAACCATCCCCATGATGATTTATCATCATTATATCCTTAATGGATCCAAACCCTCACCTCTGATCACCCTAGATCTACTTGATCAAGGATGTTAACATGTGTATTTTTAATTAACAAAAATTTTTAATAATTAAAATATTATTTTTATGGATTCAGTAGGTTCCCCTCATCAAGATCTATTCATAAAATCTTTCTGATAAAAAATTGGACTTAAAATGAGTGAGGAATTTCATTTTTAAGTTTTCAGCCGTTTTCAACGGCTAATCTTAATCTGTAATACTTGGATCAATTTAACAAATCTAAAGGCTTGGAAATTATATTGTGATCATTGATCTTAAGGTTTTGACATGTCTTAGATCCATCCATCCATCAAATCATATTTTCATTTTAACATCAATTGATCATGATCCACTACTGTTGAAACTAACTTTAAAATTTATTTCATATAAATCAAATTAAAAACTTCAATATCATTATTTCATTATATTCTATACAATACAAGAAATCTATATCTTCTTTCCAATCTAGGTTTGGAATTGAATTTTCAAGTTTCCATCAATTTCAATGGTCCAAATTGATTCCGGACTGTCAGATCTTATTTCTTAAAATTAAGGGTCCAAATGAAAAATAAAACCTACTATGATCATGGATTTTAAGATTTTTGGGCCTTTTGAATCCATTGGACCGCTCAGATTTTCCATCTAAGGTGTCCTTGATGGTGTTCTATGCCTGCATCATTGGCATTAATTTTTCTGGAATTTTGGCTAAAAAATCAATCGGGTGACCCAATTTTAGGAAAAATATATTAAAAAATAAAAATAAAGAGATAGGAAACCTACCTAAAAGTGTCCGAAAGAGAAGATCTTGCCAAATTAAGAAAATCCTCATTGAAAAGTGAACTATGCTGGAGACGACATAATTTGTGATCTTCCAATAAAATCACTGGTGGATCATGCATTTAGCATAAGGTTTTTGAAGATAAGCTTATTACAAATTGATCTGATGGTTTGGATTTCTTGTATAAGGGTAAGATCACTAGATTTCTATAGGTTTTCCACTTAGGGGTAAAACTGGAAAAAAAAAAAAAAAAAAAAAAGAGGAAAAGAGGGAGAAAGTTGAGAATGTGAGGGAATTTGGATCTGTAATTAGAGGAGGAGTTGGTGAATTTTATGAATATTTTTAAGAACTTTTCTGAGGTATTTATAGGCATTTTCTAAAAAAATTAATCATTTTTCCCCAATAATTATGTTTTTCTCTTTTGAATTTTGACCAATTATTGATGTTTCCAAACCGTTGCCACATCTGTGGGCCCCACATTAATGTAAAATGGCCGTTTAGCCCTTTTAATTTTAAAAATGGAGAAAAATAAGAATTTTTCATCCGGACTCAGAATTTGACGTACTTATAATCATTCTGATCAATTTTTCGAGTACACTACAAATATCCAAGTTTTGAGTCTTGATTTTATTTTTATAAAAATAAATTTTCCTGGAACTTAAAGTTCCAATTCTACTTGTAAAATTTTAACTTTTAATTTTTAATATTTCAATTATATTCATAAAAATTGGGGTTATTACAAAAATAGTATGCATACTTTATGCAAAACTATATATCTCAAATATTCTTTTCAAAGTATAGCTCAATAATCAATCCAGCTCATTTTCATATTTGTATATCTCAAGTTTGTATCGTATGACATGAATATCCCATACAAAACTATGCATTTAAAGCTTTCGTTCCAAAATATGGAATTCATGCATATACAAATCACAATTTTCTCATGTCTCACAAGTGAATTTAGTATTCAAATACTTTGAATAGAAGAATTCATGGTTCTTTCCAAATTAGGTATGCAATATGAATTTAAAATCCGATATCAATTCACGCACTTCATTTGTAAGATATAAGAAACATAAGAAAAATCATGAGTCTATAAGAAAATTATATACACTCACATCATACATACACATATATATGCATCATATCATTGGTATAATAATTCAAAACATTCTAAACAAGAAATAGTTCTCAAATCATTTTCTCATTTTGAAGATCATTTGAAACTTGGCAGTATCAGATTACCTACCTCTTAAGACAATTTATCCTTTCTCCATAGCTTTTATGGTCTACTCATCATCGTAAATTAACTTGCGTGTCAGTCTATGTTGCATATAAAGTTGATGTTCATAACATCAGTTCTAACTATCATACCATTATAAATCCATAACTTATATTTTTACTCATCTCACCCTGACAATTTAGACTTCTCAAAGTTATAAAACTATTAGACTTAAGATCTCTCATTGATCCATGATTAACCATTTTAATCAATTTATCATCTAAAAGTCATATTTGCCTATTCCAGTGTCTTACTATTATTGTTCCTAAGTTATACACAGAGATATGATCAAATCATTATTTGAAATCATTTATCCAACCAATGGAAGCAGTTAGACTATGTTTCTAGTTGATAATCAATAATTATAAATGTTAGATTAGGCATGACTTATTACATCTCTACACTGGATGAGACTACACATCATCTCATCACTATCAGAATCACACAAGCATAATTTCTCCTAATCAGGATCATCACTTTAAAGTAGCATGAGATCTCAAGGATCCAATGGTTAACAATCTGATCTAGTATAACAGCATAAGGATAAATGATCAGATTTTCCTTTTGTGATCATTTGTCTATTAAAATTTGTTTAAGGACCGAAACATGCTTGGACAGTAGTTGAATATATCTTTTACAGATGATCCGGCAACTAATACTTACTAAGAACAGTCGGATCTATCTTTTACAGATGATCCGACTATTCGAGTTCATTGAAGATGATTAGATCCACCTTTTTGACATGATCTGAAAGCTAGCATTCATGTAAAAAGGGTCAAATTCATCATTTACAAAGGATACAACGGTCATCATTCAATGGAGATGATCCAATAGATCTTTATAAGGCACAGATTGATGATCAGAGTGATTGCATTCCTGATCAATCATTGATCATCACCATAGGTGAAAGATCATCCTCAAGTTGATGTTTTACCATGGATAGGGTTTGGATCTGTCTTTTACAAACGATGGAATGGCCAAAACTCGTTAAGAGTGGTCGGATCTACCTTCTATAGGCGATCTGACGGCTAGACTACACTGTAAGTGATCGGATCCATCTTTTGTAGATGATTTGAAGGCCAACATGCATTAAGAACAATCGGATTCCACATTATACAGATGATCCAATAGCTCAGATTTTTGTAAATGGTCGGATCATCATTATCCGAGCCCAATTTGGACGATTGAAATCTCAGACAATACGGTCAAGGTTCCCGTCGATCTCTGTTTCTTAATTATGGATGAGCTCGACGATTTGATCTTGTTTCACTACTAAATCAATCAAACCCTACCTGAAAACCCTAGATCTACATGCATCCACAATGAATTAAAATAAAAACAAAGTTGGGTTTGAAGAAAACCTACCTCCAAGTCATTTTTCACTGAAAACCAATTGATAATTGTCGTTGGAGAAGACAATTTTGTGATTTTTCGGTAACAGTCCACATGCGCAAAATTCCCCCACCCCCGGCAAAAAAATTTAGCATCTTTTCTCCTCCGATGGCGGTGGAACCAAAGGGGTTTTTCTCCTCAGCTCCTAGAGAACCAATTGGACGGTTGGATCTCCGATCTAGGTCACCATTGTCGTCGGCGAACTCAGTTTCACTAGTGACAATGGATTTCTCCTTCACCGGAAAAAACCCGAATTTTTAGCATCTAGGTTCTCTTTTCTCCTCTCCTCTCTTTCTCCCTTCTCCTCCTTTCTTCTTCTTCTCCCCCGGAGTCTAGTTTCTTCTCCTCGGTGTTCTTCTTCTTCTTCTCTTTTCGTCAAGTTTGGGAAACAGACATTAGTCTATTTTCTATTTTTGTTTAAGTGGGGGGTACCATTATCAAATGTGGCCCCCTCCACTAAGTTATTTAAAATATTTTTTCCTCTTTTATCCTTATATATAAAACATCTAATCATTGTCTTTTTTCCTCATCATTCCACTCACCCTAAGTCAATTAACGTGTATGATTGTTATGCGTCTAACACCTCATTACCAGTGGACCCATATTCCTGCAAGTGGGGCCCATTAGTGAAATTACCAAATTACCCTTTATAAGAAAATTGCAATTTATTTGTCTGAACTCCGATTTCAGCAAACTTAGTGTCATTGAAATCGTTTTTCTAGGTACAATCCAAATATGGATGTTTCAACACTTGATTTGATGTCTATAAAACTTTCACTTTAAGAATTTCAAATATTAGATATTTCAATATTCTCTTTTCATCCCAATTTAACATAATTCAAAATTTACTTAAATTTAGGTTTGAAAATTAGGGATGTTACACTCTGGCCTAATAGGCCCCTCCCAAATTGAAGAGTCCTAGAATATAAGGACTTTAGCAAAATGGGCTTTGCCAACTTAAACAATCCCACAAATCAAAAACTCTATTCGAACAAGCTCCACTATTTCGAAGTCTTTGAAAATAAGCACTTTAATCGAATAAGCAACATGCTCAAAGAGTCTTAGAACACATGCACTCTAGTTGAACAGGTTTTGCATGCTCAAAGAGGTCCAAAAATGAGGTCTTTAGATAAATGTCCCTCGCCAACTTGAAGAGTTCCAAAAATTAAGGACCCTAGTTGGATGGGCCTTGCAAACTCAAAGAGTCTCAAAAAATGAGGACTCTGACTGAACGGCTCCGCCAGCTTGAAGAGACCTAGAAAATGAGGACTTTAGCTAAATGAGTCCCACTAGCTTGAATAGTCCCATAAATCATGAACTCTAGCTAAACTGGTCCTATTAGCTCAAAGAATCCAAAAAATGAGGCCTCTAGCCAAATGAGCACCATGCTCAAAGACTCCCAAAATTCAATGAAATTGGCCAAGTAGTTCCTACAATTGAACTAGTTTCAGAAAACAAGGACTTTAGTCAAATGATCCTCACCAGCTCAAAGAGTTTCTAAAATTAAGAACCTTGATCAATGGGTCTCATTGACTAGAAAAGCCTTAAGACAACGAAGGAACCTAACTAGAAGGATTTTGACAACTCAAAAGCCTTGAATGGTAAAATCCCAATTAATTGTGAACTTATTATTGTGTTTGAAAAAGATGCTGCAACTCTTGCAGAGTTACCCTAGTGTCCTCTTAATATTATCAGTCAATGGCAATGTAGGCATTTTACTCCAATATGGAATGAATAAAGGGACACAAAATCTATACCTAACACTGGTACACATCTCTGACACACAATAAAAAGGACATTGCTATGCAATTAAAGCTACGATAACTCTACCTAGCCTTAATGGTCAAAGAGAGAATATGTTAATGCTACACCTAATATTAGATAGGGAAACACCAAAAGCTACAAAATCTTATTGAGTCTATGAGACACTTTAGATGACATACCAATATTAGTTATTGATTAAGTCACATAATAAGAGTCAATGACCCAATTATGTAGTAAAATTCATACAAGCTGGCCTATAAGAACATTGAAGCTACAAGTCTTTGCGCTTTTGTTATAACCAACCAACCTCTAATTGAGGGTGTTTTCTTTGCATGCCTATGTATGTCATGTAATCAAATATTGTATGTATCTATTCAGAAGCCAAAGGTTGTTTGTATATATTCAATTGTCAAAAAAATATAATTAATAACTATAATGTAAATGTTGCACTTGAAGTAACTAGAGGAATGTATCACACAATCACTTGATCAATATAAAAACCCCTTTCTCCTGGGAGAATCAGCCATCTAGTGTTTTTTCTTTTGTGATCGCATGCACAAATAGTAAAAATTTGGAGTAGATAATCTATAGCAAAGTAACTGTGGCAGCTATTTAAAGCCAAAGTCCAATTGATAATAGAAGCTTTAATACCTTTAAAGATGGAATTAGAAGCAATACCTTGGTCTTTGAAGATATCATTACGTCTTTCAATCCAAATAGACCAAATAGTCTCAAAGAATGCAAATTTCTAAAGGGATTTCAGTAATTTAAGACCGAAAGGAAAGCAAAATCGTTAGATAAGATCAGCAATAGAAGAGTGCAGAACTCAACAAATGCCAAATAACTTAAAAACATAACTCCAAATCTTTTATGAGAATGTGCAGCGGATAAAGAGGCGATCTATGGTTTCTTTAAAATCATGACAAAAGGAAATGTCTAGATGGAAAATTCCATCCTCTTCTCTTGAGGTTGTGAGCTGTTAAAATTTTCCTTTTAGAGAGTGTCCAAACAAATGCAATGATCCTAGGGCGAGCTTTAACATACCATAAATGAACAAACAGAGAAATAGGATTCCTATGACTATAGGCAACCTTGAAAAGTGATCTAGTAAAGAATAACCCAGAAGGAGTAGGTTCCCAAATGAATTTATCTTGTTTGTTTGGTAAGATTTGTGCAAATTTGAGAAGACGATACATATTGTAAGGCCTGCTGCTCATAAGAAAAAATAAGAGGTCTGCTGAATTTAAGTTCCCACTTAACCTGTTTATTAACAACAGAATCCATCAGATAATCTTAACAGGTAATTTCTCTAGATATTTATGCCATTTAATGTTCGTGTGGATCTTCCAGGGAAAGTCTCTAGGGCAGCTTCTCTATGGTGACTCTAGTATAAAATAATGTAAGAGAAGCTTCGGTGTTTAAGTAACCTGCCCTATATATTAAGGCAAAGTAAGCAAGGCAGAATAATTATATGAATTCCCATATCTTTTCATCTAATCTGATCTCAAAGAATGTCGGGTATTAGGGTGCACATAATCTTTCATGATAACATGACCTAAACTTTGATATACTCTGTGAAGTCAAACACTAGTTTTGCTGCAACACCCAAGAATTAATCCAACAATATCCCTAGGCTTCAACTGCTCTATCAAGCACACCATGATAAGTTTAGACAGACTTCACCTGCTTTTGCAAAATTAAAAGTCTAGTTTATAATGGCAGTTCAAGGGACCTCGAAGTGAGGTCATATCCCTACTGGTTCCTCCAACCAAATCAAGGAACTTTGCATTGTTTTTATGATTTTCTGTATTCCATACACTTTATTATGATAATATCAGGGCCCGAGATTTTTTCCATTTCGAAAAATCTCAAGTTATCCGAGGGCACAGAGAAACAGGGAACCGAACCCTTGATAGGAAGATGTCATACAACAGATTAGCAACAACCCGCTTTAGTAAACTAAGTTGAGTTTAATTCAAAATTAGTTGGGCATAAGCCATGTTCAACAGCTCACAAGTTTATATAATCCATTCATGGTTACCTGCCAAAACGACTGTTTTATTCATAATCTCTGTGCTTTTTCTACTTCTATTCTCTGCATGATATGTTTATTAAGCTAAGACATGTTTGTTAGATGAAAGAACTGCTCGTTTAATATATGGTTTGTTCTGTCTGATACGTATTAGAATCTGAAACTTGTCTAGGTTTTTTAAGACTTTGGTTCGAGTCGAATCGTCATCGATGCTACAGTTAAGGCTTTTTTGTATGGGTAAGTCAAGACGTACTTCATCTGAAGTAAAAGGAACCTAACAATCTTGTAAGGACTCTAAATAAGGACTTGAATATGGAACAAGTCAATAGATAAAGTTCAAGGGAATCGTCAAATTCCAATTGAAACTATTCTAGCACTACCGTCTTATACTGTACTTCATCTATCTTTCAATGAGTGTGACATATACTGAGTGTGACATACTCTCAATAATTGATCAAATTCTTCATTTGATGTGGTTTAGATGTCCCTCACAGGCCACAAAATCCGGAAAGAGTGGACAAACGTTTTTTTCTTCCTAGAGATTTTTTTTGCAGGTCTTATCTGCTTGAAAATGTGGCATGAGCCGCCCATCATGGAATAATAAACTTAGTTTAGTCACCGAATCCTGTAGACAATTGAGTCTAATTGTCAAACAACTGGATGGATAAATTTGTACTGAAAATATTTCCATTAAAAAAAAAGTTCGTCAAAATATTGGAAAATAACATTCACTGATTTATAATCACGTACTTAGATGGATTTCCACCGAGTTTAGATTTACTTCACTGAGTCAATTCGAATCAACCCACTCTTGAATCAAGACTCAGCAAATAAAGAAAAAGCTCTCTCTTCATCAACGATCCTTCCACAAGCAAAAGGTTAGAATGATCCAATGTTGGAAATTCTGATGTATTATTCATCCAAAGCTATTATTGGGTAGCCCGATGCATGAAGCTCCCATGTTTGCAGGGTTCAAAGAAGAGATGGACCACAAAAGATCTATAGCATGCAGCCTTATCTTGCATTTTTGCAAGACGCTATTTATCTACCTCGAACCCGTGACCTTCCGGTCACACAGTGATAACTCTGCCATTACACCAAAGGCTTCCTTTCATTATTCATCCAAAGCTACTATTCATATCAAATAGATGGATCGGATCATAGCGTGCAAAACTTTAGCCAAAGTTGCACTTTTAGCCCTTTCATATTTTCAAGTGGAGGATATAAGTTGTTTAAGAAGAGAAAATTGTTGGTTCCTTATAATCATTTCTCTTTCCTATCATGACAACTCATATTCTCCCTGTTGTCTTGATTGAATTTGGCTTCGATGTGCCTAAAATCAATCAAAAAGCTTATTGATTTGATTCATCCCATTTCATTTAGGCATAGGGAGTCAGTGAGTCACCTGGGCTATGGATTTTTCGGTTGATTGATTCTCGGGAGAGAGAGAAAAAAAAAAAAAAAAAGGGCCAACACCTTACCCTTTTAATATAGTAGGTCCCAACCCACAAACAAATGAATAGGAAATGGGACGAGGGTCTTCCATTAAGGGGGAGAGAAATATGCACATCCGTGATATTACAACTACAGAAATTGTAATTGAGCTCCTACGTTTCAAACAACTTGAAAGGGCAAACTAAGAAAACATCATTCGGTCGTCCAACATAATATAATATTCATTCAGCCAAAATATCTATCACTAAACAAGGGCTCTATATGCATTGCTAGTGGCAAGGCATGATTTTGTTCAAGTCTTCTTAAGCACAAGATCCTCTCTAATGGCATGTTGAACCTGGCTCCTACACGCGTGGGGAGATAGAAAGGTGTCTCTTTCTTTACTTTTGGGGTTGACCTGCTACTGCTACTGCTACTGCTACTGCTACTAGTCAATTGGACCTTGGATGCACGCCTGGAAAACAAGAACTAAATGATGGCGCCAACTGAGTTTGACGCTAACAAAATTATAACTTATCTACTTCCTTTTCACATTGGAGCCCAAGTCAGGGATATCTAAGTTCTCCCTCCGTCGGGATATATGTCCATGCTCCTTGTGAAGTTAATTGAACCTGAGGTTATGTACTAAACAGAGGGAACATGCTCTTTGGAACCAAACCCGATTTCGATTCTATTAGTCTAAACTTTTTGTGGATTTTGTGCCTGGTTTGTTGGAATGGGGCGTGTCATCTCATATTCAGAAACTCTCCAAAACTGCTAGTAGGGCATAATTTTGATGTGTTTTGAGGCTCCGGCGAAGTTTTTTCCACAGTAGTGTTATCACCCACAAAAGTTTTTTTTATGCATTTGTGTTGATCCCCATCAAGCCAAAATAATCGAACGTCAACTCTTCTAATGCCAGGGTTTCTAATTATTTTTAATATTGATCCCGGAATCTATCGAAAAGGAAGAATAGTATAAACATTTTTTAGATAAAAGAAAACCAAGTCACTTTTTAGCCATCCCGAAGAATTTAATAGTTTATCATATAGTATAAACATTTTTTTGGATAAAAGAAAACCAAGTCACTTTTTTAGCATCCCAAAGAATTTAATAGTTTATCACATGATATTATACTTGTGCTTTTCGTTTTAATGTCAAACACACATGCATATGCTTATGAGCACCTCGGACTCGGGACCTGCCATGAGCCACTGCGCTAGAAGGACATTGCTCAAGTCAAGGTGTTGTAGGACACCATACTGTAACTCACCTTAGAACAATGTGATTAGTTGAGGTAATGAAAACTTAATTCCTCCAGCGATCCTTGGTTTAGTTTTTTAATATGATTTCTAGTATCATCTGGCTCTTGAACTCTCCCTTACGGACTTGAGCCAACATTTATAAGGAACTGTTCAACGACTTTCAATCAATATTCCCAACCTATCGAAGCCAGCAAATGAAAATTCCAAAACTCTTTCCATTGCCAGACTAGAAAGGGAAAGAGGAATTCCTTTGCCACAATCTTTACTTTACTAATTCAGCCCATGGTCCAAGATGACACAAATGTCACTGTCCAAGGATCAAAAGCAGTCCCTAGGAATGTACTAGCACGCCTTCTTTTCTATGTTACTTTCCTCAAGGAATAGAATTCCATGGTGCTTGTCCACCCGTTTCTTGTGTTGGGTCTCTGCTGTGACTCTCCTAGTCTTCTTTGGTATTTTCTCAGAGTACTTGTGAAGAGTTAGTCCATGCCATCACTGGAAAGTGGGAATTTAAGGAAGCTGCTGCTGATGTGGAGAGTCAAATGAGGCTGAGAGTCTTGACGTGATGGCATTAATGTGGAAGAGTTCTAAGCAAAGTAAAGCTCGAATTATCGATTGGCAAGTGAGTCGACCAACACAAAGCCATTAACTTAGTTGGGCAATGCAAATGTGTTATCAATTTGTTTTTGCATGCTTCTATAGTGAAATTAACAACAGTCTACTCTAGATTTAGCCACGGAAGCTCAGAAATTCGCTTCGACGCTGTCGACTCAGCTTATACATTGCTGGAAGCCGGGGACAGGTTAAGACGAAGTCTCTCTCTCTCTCTCTTGCGCGTGGGAATGGAGTTGTTTTGTTTCCCACAATTTCTGAAGACTTTGAGGTCCCATTTATTCTGTTCGGAACTTTATAACGATGCTTAGAGGGTGCTAAGTCTCTGTTCTGACTAGGAACTTTGTGCTCTATTTAGGGGAGGAAATCCACTTTGAAGTTAGGGGTTTTAGGCCAAAGAAGCTTAGTGATGACCCGAGAAAAAAGATAGAGATTGATAATGACAGCGACAAAAGCAGGTTTGGTGTCAAAATTTTGTTTACAATTTGTTCGTTGTAACTATATTTATATAGCTATATGCAAATATGGATATGGATAGATTAAGGTTTGGATCTCTAATACTTACCGTCTATTTTTTTTCTTCAAAACGTCCAAAATGAAGCACTTGAAGATACCCAGAATATAAAAATTTTCATGACTAAGCCATGCAACTGTGAGGAGACACACATCATATAATTCCTCTCCCCCCCCCCTCTCTCCTGAAAGTGATAATTAGCATATGAATTATTACCACAATTTGGGCTTTAAACCTTGCGACCAATGGAACCATTTAGACCAGTTTTATTGGGCTGCTACGTAGGCTGAGCTAGAGGTTTACATTTAAACAGCTAACACTTGGGCCAGCCCTTTCTTAATTAGGCCCAAAGCTAGGTCACAAATCCTTGACTAGGAATATCAATAATTTGTAATGTGATTGGTCGTAGACATCTCAACATCGTCCTTGAAATATAGTCTTAAGGTTCGAGTCACTGCTGTTTCACGTGGCCAGGGATTAGATTTAAGAGTACATGAGTGATTTGCTTAGAAATTCTTTGCTTCTTATACTTTTGTGCCAATGTGATGAGGAATGTCGTTCAAGTTTGGCTGTGCCCATTTGTGGATTGGAGCCAAGTTGTTGACTCATACCTAATAGAGCCCTACCACTTCGGCCCAATTAAGATTTTGGGGATGGGACTCTAGGATAGAGAAGTTGGATCTTATATATTTCTGGGCCTTGCTACAGAATGAGAATTCTGTATCTCTGGGTCTGGCCCAGCCGTTGAGACTACATTACATGACGCACTATATGGTGTCTTCAAACATAAGGTCCACGGTCCCTATAAGCGAGTAAAGTGGGCTTATGTCTTTGGTGATCAAAACCATTTATGACCCGAAGTTGTTCTTCCTTGGGTTCGCCTAAAGACTTATTTTCTGCAAAAATAGGATTTTTTCTTTTACACAGAAGCAAAATACTTAGAAGCATATTCTAATTTTTAAATTTACTTTAATACTTCCCAATACGGTAAAGTGTCGCCTTGACCTCCAACCAAAAGAAAGGTGCCATGATCTTACTACTACCCTGCTTACGAATAATCATTGGGCTAAAAGATAAAACCAAATACATACAAGTATACAAACATTAACCTATAATAAAAGTATATATGAAAATGCTTTCTGCTTCAAGAAGAAGTACATTTTTTAGGACTCATTTGTGCTATCCCACCATGATCTACTCTGTTTTTTTCGTAGACAATGGCCCCAACTCCCTGTCCTAGACCTTTCGTCCAAGAAGCTCTGTTAAGAGTTTTGTTTAGAAATATATGGGCCAATGGTTTTTTCGAATAGAATATATGTTTAAGACAATGCCAAACAAGGTGAATAGATCAGATCATCCAAATATGAGATCGTTAAACTTGTGTTTCTAAACTTCATGGGGCGCGAGATATGAATAGACTAATATATCCAATGTGAATGTGATACTGGCTGCTGAATAATTTGCCATCGCCAATCTCACCTTTTGGAAGGTTAAGGTTACAAGACTGCAACCAAATGGTCTAGCATGAAACTGGAAGTCATATATTCCGAAGTCTTTGGTCTAGCATTCCTTTAAATGTGCACATAAATATAGAGTAATGAGATGAACGAGCCCAATCATCCAAAGATGAGGCCCATAAAATGTGGTCGATGCAGTATGTTTAGCATTTCTCTAATTAGTATTGATCTTCAAAGGAAAATTGATGCTTGTTCAAAAATATGCACTGACTAACAGATGATATTGTTTTCTTTGCTGGGTGATCTTCAGAAAGCTGGTTTTCTTGCCGATAATAATCGGATATTATGTTCTGTTAGGATTTTAAATTTAATTACCTTGTATGATTATTTTTCGACTTAATGGAAGTTAGGCTAATTCCTTTTGTTAAGCATGAGATGCCATGCATTTTTTATGACAATGAGTGATTATTTTCCACCATGCTAATCGTATTCACATTCCAAGTGTAGATTATGGGGACAAATCATAACACTTATTTCCCTGATCTGAGTGTAGATCAAGGCACGTATAACTATTAAATAATTTAAATTTCTGTCAGATTAATTAATTAATATTGGAATACATTCTACAATTTTTTGTTTTATTTTGGCGCTTTTGTTGGCATCATCAAATGTATGATTGTCACCAAGAGGGACAGACAAACAGGGTACCTCTTGAAGCTAACAGAAGACCCAAATTTGGCCCATATTACTTGCCTTTTGCTTAGTTCATCATCATTATCGTTAAGACCTTATCCCAATAAGGGGTCGGCTACATAAATTTTATTCATGCATTCCTCTCAATTAAGTATCATGGCTTTATTTAGTTCCAAAGTTTTTATATATTTCCTCCCCACTTCTATGCATGATCTTTTAGGCCTTCCTCTTGCCCTTTTAGAACCTTCTGCTTGCATTGCCTCACTTCTTCTAACATGTGCGGTTTTCAATCTCCTTTGGACATGTCCAAACTATCTAAGTCTAATCTCCCTCATCTTATTATCTATTGGTGCTATCCTTAAATTTTCTCTAATATTTTTATTTCTAATTCTATCCTTTCTTGTCTTACTACTCATCCATCTCAACATCCTCATTTCTGATATACTCATCCTATGAACACGATGTTCCTTAACTGTCCAACACTCTGATGCATAGAGCATGGCCAGCCTTATGGTCATCCCATAGAATTTTCCTTTTAGTTTAAGTGACACCCGCCGATCACACAAAATTCCATATGCACATCTCCATTTGTTCCAACCCGTTGGATTCTCTATGTAACCTCCCCCTCAATCTCTCCACTCTAAAGAATCATTGATCCTAAGTACTGAAAGTGGCATCCTATAGAATTTTTCCTTTTGCTTAGTTGCCGCCCAATTTGAATGAAGGTAATTAGTTTAAAATCAGAATTAATTACCAACAAGTTATTAACCCTTTGCTAGAAGCCTCGAAATGATCGGACCTAGCTCTTCTCCACAGTCCTGTACACATGCCCTGCCTGCCAAACCCAATAAGTTATTCGGTGCTTTTGCCAAATCATCAATATGCAATTATGATCTTTATGGAAGGCAGTTCCCCATGCACATGCATGAGCGATTCGAAGATCATATAATGGTTAGGATCATGAAATGTTGATGTTTTTTTTGAAGACTAAGATGGCGTGCAGAAGATGAATGCTTTGGTTTTTTTTTAAGACTAAGATGGCGTACAGAAGATGAATGCTTTGGTTCACCAAACTTTATGTTTGGTGAAGTTTCTGCCTTCTCCTCCTTGCACGTGAATCCATTCACTGAGTTTCAGTCTAGCGGGTGACTTTTAGTTTCAAGAAAATAAAAGCTTTAACTGAAAATATGGGAAATTGACAGTGAGACAACGAGATATTATTTCATCTCATCTTAGCTCAAGTACCACTTACAGTAACATGATCCATATCATCTCATATCTTGTCAGAACATCTCATCTCAAGCACCACAAACGCCCTGTATGCTAGATACCAAATTATTGATCATTGGATGAATTTACCTATAAACTTTGAGTTTTTAAATGGGTGAATGTTGAAATTTTCAACTGAAAAAACTAGGTGCTAGAAACATCCAATGGACATAACTTTTTACAGGAAGCCTAAAATTGGAGAGGCCAAAGAAGACGATTAAGTAAGATTATCCAAAAGTGCAGCTTGGATATGCAGGGTTTCAGAGTTAGTTCCAATACTTAGTCCGGACAGCATCTCTCAAATGTTTTTGTGATGAACCATATGTTTTTACGAAGATAATATGCTTTAGGATTTGTCTTTGCTTATTGATAACTTCATTTCCCTTCTCTTCCCTCCCACCATATTCTTTGTAAAGCTATATCACAGAATTGTATATTGCCCCATATACAGAAGATTTGTTTCTCATAATTATGAAGATCACTTTGTCGAATAAACCTTGTTCAACAAACCCTTACATTGGAAAGTAAATGCAGTTATATCAACTATACAATTAACATGTAGAAACATGCAAGAGAGAGAGGGAGGTGCATGGTTAGTAAGAGAGAAAAATGCAGGGAAATATGAAGAAGTCATAACACATTTTGTAATGGTTAAAAGAGTTTAGGTTTTATCATTTGAAGATGTTCTCTTCAAAGTATGAGCAGCGCTTCTCTCTAAATATAGTATTTCTATGATTACTGATGCTAATGGGTCCAGTTAAATTGTGATAGTAAGCTCGTATTAAATCCAAAAAACCCAAGAATTGTTATGAACAGCCACAAATTCACACCAGAACAGCTAAGCTTCACTCATGCAAAGGTGAATGCTTTTTTATTATACAAAAGAAAAGAATAATGTAATTACAAACTGTTAATTGCACTGTAAGGGAAATCACAACTGAATACCGATGATATATGGAAGTCAACATCCCATGATTTTCGTTTCCTGTGACGTTCATGTCTGCACATGAATCTGCTTGCTGCATCTGCGTATGCACGCCAACGCCATCAATGTTTTTTCCACAGCTATCAAATTGAAGTTGTAAAGACGCCCATACAAGTGCTATCTGCTTCTCTTCTCTGAGGGAGGCTGTCTATATGGATCCGTCCAACAGCTGTCCTCTTTCGCTGCCCTCTGCCATCTTTCCCGGAAAATCGATAATTCAATGAACGACTGCCTTCTAACCTGTGTATAAAAGCATTCCTTAATAAATAGGTCTGACAAACGAAAGAAAATGCTCTTGACCCTCAAAAAAGAGAAAAATTCATGCTCTTGGAATTTTTAGATATTTACTGCTGTCCTAGCGAGTGCATCATCTGACATCTGCACATTCAGAAAAGAATATATCAGTTGGTTTGACTCTGAAAGAAGAGAGGATGCATGCTAGACTTGAAATATACTGTGGTTCCAGATTCAGATGTACTCTTCCATCTGGATGAAATTGGTGCTTCACCATTGACAGCATTTATGAGCAAAATTGGTGGCAACTGATTGAAAGATTGAAGATCCCTAGTGTATGTGCATATTTCATTGACGGTGCAGCTTAGTCTAGTTTACACTTCATTCCTGATCCATCCCAGAACTCTTGGAGTCCCATCCAAAGCAATTATGTAAGACTCTTACATATGTTCCAAAAATTTAAGACAGATATGAGCATCAATGATCAGATTGGAAACGTCCATTCATTTACATAAGATTTAGAAATTTACAGCCATTCAATACAGATCTGAAACATTCATTTTGATTAGATAACAGATTCAAAAGGAATCCATCACTACCAGTACAACCTTCCTATTGTTATAGTTCTATCAAGACTATTGTGTTTATAATCTAAAACTACACTAGATCCATCAAGTCATAAGGTTTATGTAAACACTTTTTGCACCCAACTTATGTTTTAAAACAGAAAAATAGGCAGCAGAAAGAGTGTCCAGACTGCCTGAAGCTTTAAGGCCAAAACAAGTCGAGTCACGATCCAAGGTCAAAGGTATGCACGCAGAACATATTTCTAAACCATGAATATAATAAATTGTTCACTATCCACCACACCGACACCGACATTGTTCCTTACGCTGTTTTCATCTGAGTGCCCAAGTGTAGGGATGCCCTGGTGAACTATGTATTCACTATCCACCACACCGACATTGCTGCTCCGATCACCCTGGAAAAAGATACCTATGAAAATGCAATCCAGAAAACTTAAAAAGAATTATGACTCATTTTGGAATTAAAAGTTGCCTGTGCACAGTAGCCGAGCTTCATATCGAGTCCCCATGCATGAATCAAATCATTCTGTCAAAAAAATCATAAGATAACTCATCTAAATAACAACAAAGCGAAACCATAAGATTAGATTTTAGCCTATTCAATCACATGCCAAATAGAATAAGTGGCATACCTGAATCATGTACCACGCACAATGCCAGGCTGCTCTTGAGAAAACAGGAGCCATCATTTCTACCCACCTGCAGTATAGTCATTTAGTTTAACAGATAAAATTGATTCTCTCCTAATAATAATGTTTTCACCACCAGTAGAACTTTATGAATCTGCTCAGCTTACACTAACAAACAAGAAAAGGCATTGGAAGCAAAGATGTGGGCAGAGAGTTCACATAATTCCAGTCAACAGAAGTAGTATAATACAAGTTGCAACCTTGGTTTGATTTCTTGATATGACCAGTTAACACCATATGGATCTAGCTATAATAGTTTAGAAAACTGCTAAAGCCTCATGAGCCAGAACTTTGACATTGAAAAAGTTATAAACCCATGTTATTAGAGTTCACTTAATAAAATGATAACTGAATACCAGGTTACTAACTTAAATTTGTTTCGGGGGGAAACAGCTCAGGAATGAAGTCAAGTCTGATGATTCTAATCAGATAAAATCTAAAAAGAGAAACTAGACATAACATGAACAAAATGTGATAGCAAGTACATGTTCATGTAAATCGGTCACCAGCAATAAACTGAGAAAAGATGTGAATCGTTACCCCGTGCATGGAGGAGCAGTACTGTTCTCATAACACCTCCCTCCACCATTATGCTTATACATTCTCCTGATAAAATAGACATTAAGTGTTAACAACTCATGTCTAGAAGTAGGTAAACATTAAGTAGCAATTTGCAACTTCGTAGTTCAACTACACTAGTAGAAACAAGAATCATATCAGTATCATGAAAAGATAAAAAGAAAGAGTTAACCTGTGAACCCTTGACCTCCTTCCACGGGCAGTGATCCGATGATGCACCTGCGACTTAACAGGGTCTAGTGCTGGCTGTGATATCTCAAGCCCTTCATCTTCAACGATTGCTAAGTACCTGTAGAGACACAGCAATATAGAAACAATTAAGTGAAATCAGAACCTCATGTTGAAGTTAATGCTACCACTGGTTCAGCAACTCTAAATCAAGAGTGATTGCATGGAAACACGCAAGCTTCCTGCTCATGATAAAGTGAGAAAGAATGAAGTTGTTTTAATTTAATGTCCATAACTGCATCCATTGTTTCAAAAATATCAAAGTCTACACACATTACCAAAAGTGTAAGGCTACATAAGAATGCTTTTCAACAATATGTGGCAGTTGGAGAGTCTGAAATCAGCTAGTGTTCATAAAATTAGCCAACTCAGTTTGCATTCAAAATTAGGCATCAGGCATTTTACAATATACGTATAGCATATAAGATCAAACTTCCATTGAAGTGGAGATAAGATAACAAATGCTGAAAATCTAAGTGGAAGAAGAAGAACCCATTATGACGATACCAAAGAAAAAGCAGAGAAGCATAAAGATCCCAATATGATGATGCCAAAGAAAAAGCAGAGAAGTACAAAGATCAGCTATAGCAAGGGTTTCATTGTATAAGAAGTCAGACAGAAGTCATGTGCATTTGCATCGTTCAAAAAGCACTTGTGCACATTCCCCAATTGGATTTGAACTGACTAAACTAACGTACAAAGAACATGTTATTGCCCCTACATTTTACTGAAACAAGTTACTCCAAACCATTGATTGATTTCAACAATAAGAAACTGAATTTGGATATTGAATGGCATGAACTAGCTCTTAATCGGGGTACTGGGACGAGTCCCCATCTGATATATGGCCAATACCAGAGGGTCACAAAAGAGGAACTGATGATTCTTAGCTGTAGAAGTATGGAGAACCCAGTTACTGGCGTGGTCTTATTCTTTCAATTGCATTTTACTTTTATCAACAATTTAGCAAGAATGAACTGTCAAAAGATTTAACATCAAAGATTGAAAATAAAATGTAAACCAGCATACTGCATTGCTTTCAAACACTTAATTAAATCAAAGTAGAGAAACGCTACTGAATTAGGATCCTGGAACTTGCTGCTATTCATGGAACCCAAGTACGGTGATCATAATGCTCACATGCTGGATGAGAATCCACCAAACAAAAAGGGTTTCTTAGGAATTTCCTCTTTGAAACTCGACTTAGCCATTTTCCATGACACTCTCGTGACAAGTTCTTGGAAAGATCATCAGACCAATAGTGCAGTCACCATAATAATAAAAAGCATGGCAGGATCCAAAAGCCACCAAAGTGGATTAGGAATTTAGGACATGAGTTCTGTAGGGTACTTTGTTCCTAGCACTATTTCAAATCAGCAAATTTTGATGAAGGCAATAAAGGCTTTTTTGAGGGGTATTAAAAGGGAAAGAATATAAATTTATGATACACACTTTTATTATAAAACACTCACTGATATTTCAATTTTGATTTATCATGTAAAAGTTGAACTTTGTGATTTACAAGTTAGACTATGGCATTCCAGTAGATTTCAGGCATGGTGATGCAAAGCGCTTCGCATGGATGGAATTTCCAGTTTCTTAAGCAAAAGACTAGTCCAAATTTTACTTACCATCCAGGATGATAATTTTCAACAAGTTCCTCATCCCAGAGAAAGACGTAATGGTACTCGGCAACTATGCTTGGATGTAAAAAATGGTTGGCAAACCAATTTTGACTTATCATGTAAATGTTGCACTTGTGATTTACAAGTAAGACTATGGCCATTCCAGCAGTATTCAGGCATGGTAATTCAAAGTGCTTCCTATGGATAGAATTTCCCCTTTTTAAGCAAAAGACTGAAAATTTTACTCACCGTCCAGGATGAAAATTTTCAACACCAAGGTCCTCATCCCAGAGAAAGATGTAACTGTACTCGGCAACTATATCTGGATGTAAAAAACGCTTGGCAAACCACCTACTTCATCATAACAGCTCCAGGTGATTATCCATACCAAAGCAATTCATAAAGAAAAGAAAATTGAAATTAATACTAATAGACTCTTAACCATTTTGTTTGATTGATTGCAGATACATGTAAGGCACTATCACTCCATTGAAGATCTCCCCATTCATCAACAACACCATCATAATGAAAAAGTATTATGGTAAACTCACCAGGAGGAAACTGCATATCAGAAATAAAATTGAACAATTAGAAACAACTGTTTTAAAAAGATAAAATAAGATAATAATAAAAAAGAGTAAGTTGGTGGAACTAAATGATAGTAATGCTTTAACAGGTACCTTTTTAACAATTTGGTCGACAATTTTTTTTTGCTTGATTCCAACTGCAATGGCCAATAAGCTCTTTGCAGATTTTCCATTCTTCTGGACCAAATTTTGCAGAGAACGTCAAGATCATGCAGAAACTCGATAGGCTAACTCCAACCAATCAGAATATCATAATCACAATAGTTGTAATAATGACCAGGCTCAAAAACCACTCATACAAGTCAATAAAAAAAAGGCTTTGGAGTCCGGAGAAAAAATACAGATTTCAAGCAATTATCTAGAATAAAAGAACCGATTACACCAACAAATATTGCAATTATTAGAAAAGCTGACTACACCAAATAACCTTTAATAGGTCTGCAGCTTCTCTAAATTTCTACATTTCATATGCGCGTGTGGTTGTTGTTGTGGCAGGGGAGTGGTATCCAATGAGGCTAAAGTTTCTGAAATGGAAATAACTCTTATCTATTTACAGAAACTAGGCGCCCTAGAACTGGGAATCCAAACATAATTTACACTTTATAAACAAACCTAAAAACAGAAGAAGCTAGAGCCATGACAACAACATAGAACTTTAGATTCCTGCATCCTACCATGGAATAGTATTAGACCTTAAGAAGACCCCAAAATTTTCTCACTGATGTACAACTTCTAAAACAAGAAAAGCAGCTAAGCACTCAAAACTTTATTCTTTGCAAAATTCCCATCACTCATCCAGACACAGAACTTTCATCATCATCAAGGGGTGTGTGTGTGTGATGTACAGCACGTTGTAGGTCAGAGAAAGTGAAAAATATATATTCAATATGAATTGACCACACCTGTACCAAACAGTAATTATACTCTGGCTTTCTTGCTCTTTATGAGAATATATCATTAACTTATCAGAAGCCAACATGCTACTTTACCAAAATACCCACTGATTGTGAGTGTGTGGGGGGTGGGGGGTGGAACTTCTGATGTACAGCACGTTGTAGGTCAGAGAAAGTGAAAAAAATATATTAGACATGAATTGACCACACCTGAACCAAAAAGTAATTATACTCTGGCTTTCTTGCTCTTTATGAGAATATGTCATTAACTTATCAAAACGCCAACATGCTACTTTACCAAAATACCCACTGATTTATAACCCTGGAATCTAAAAAAGAATTGACTACCACAGTGCTCCTCCCTTTGAGGTTGAAACCTTTAACTACAACTCTTACAACAAGCCAGCAAAAGTAGATCTATAACAAGTTTCAGAATCAGGTTCCAGGCACAGTTTTGCTTCGAAAACGTGGAGTCCAACTAAAGTGGCTGATTGCATCTTCATATGGTTCCATGATGGCAGCTTTATGTGGTAGTCATAGGATTAAATATCCTTGGAGCTCACTTTTGAGTTTGACACCCTATAAAACAATTTCCACCTCTTAATATAAGAAACTGATGCAAGAGCATCTCCAAAGGGGAGCCTTGGCGCAACAATAGAATTGTTGTTGTGTGACTTTGAGGTCACGGATTCAAGGCATGGAAACAGCCTCCCGCAAAATGCACAGTAAGGCTGCGTACTATTGACCCTTGTGGTCTGCCCCTTCCCCAGACCCTGCATACGTAGGAGCTTCGTGCACCGGGGCTGCCCTTTATGCAAGAGCATCTCCATTGCTAAAAATCATCAAGAATTACAAAAAGAAGAAAAAGAAGTTACTATTCATGTGTTACCATTCATGTAAATAGTAAACACGCTACAGGTCATGTGAACAACACATGGGGTTTTTGGAAGTTGAATTAGGTTACCTATTTCCAGTCGGATTCTTTATCTTTGTTTTAGAAAGACTCTTATTGGTTTAGTTCTAGAAAGTTTCCTATTTTAGGGAGTAGTCTAGTATTTCTTTCTTTTAGAGCTATTTATGTTTCCTCTAGCTATTTTGGAAAAAAAAATGTTGAAAGTTTGAGTTAGAGTGTTATTTCTGGTTTCCAGATACCTCTCAACCCTTGGATTTCTCTCCCATGGGAAAATTGAGTTTCAGATTTCTTATACACGCATTGTGTCAGAAACCAAAGGGATATGTTGCAGGAGAGGAAGAGAGAGATGGGGAGTGGCGAAGGGGTTTGGACAGCCTCTCTTCAAGATAGTTAGAGAGTATAGGAGGAGTCATTTGTAAATTTGATCTTGATAGGGGTAAATAAAAGTGTCATTTTCATTATTTCACCAAAATTAAAAAGAAAAAGACAAAAAGACCTTTGTAAAATTATAACAACGCCGTTGTTTTAGGGATGAATTTACTCTCTACACATACAACATCTTTTCAAGTCTACCAGTTTTATGGATGTGGTGTTAGGGCATCACATCTCATTTTATACTCATTTATTTCTCTTTATTCTTTTTTCTTTGTTTCTTTCTCGTCCTTCATATAGGTTATTCATAAGAGCCTTGTAATTCCACTCCATACCTTTTTATTTTTTTAAGGTAAGGCCGCGGACTATAGGCCCCTGTGGTCCGCCCCTTCCCCAGACCCCACATAGGAGGGAGCTTCAGGCACCAAGGCTGCCCTTTACCTTTTTATTTTTTAAGCTAATCACTAAACATGTCAAAAAATTTCATCATGTCCCAGTCATAGCATAATAACAATGTTCAACGTTTTCTGGCTCATCCCAACTCTTTCAAAACATATCAGGAAATACAATATCTTATTCTGTTGAACTAGGAGAATCTTACAAAAGAAAGCAGCAAAGGAAAGGCCAAAAGAACAGACTGAACCCCAACAAAAATAACAGCAAGTGCTACCTTAAAATAAAATTAGGAATTAAAAGTAGAAAGGCAGAAGAGAAGGAAAGACAGGTCAATATAATGAATGCACAAACTCTGTGATACAAGCTCCAATCAGTAAAACTCCTCAGGCTAAAGTATCCACCATATTATTAGCACTAGGAAGGAAATATGAGGACAATAGAAAAACAATATTAAGAAGGTCAAATATCTCCAATTTACAATTCTCTAAGCACATGAATCCGCACTTGCTGGTTTCGCAAACAATAGGTCCCATCAATCAAACTACTTCCTAAAGAAAAGGGAAGCCCCGGTGCATGAAGCTCCCGCATAGGTAGGGTCCGAGGACGGGGTGGACCACAAGGCTCATAGTACGCAGCCTTACCTTGAATTTTGCAAGAGGCTGTTTCCACGCCTTGAACCCGTGACCTCAAGGTCACACAATGACAACTCTAGCGTTGCTCCAAGGCTCCCCTTCAAACTACTTCATAAAGAAATGAACAGCAATTAAAAGAAACAGTTTCTTTTGTGGGAAATCCATCATTATGAGTGTGGAGATGGCTTTAGCTACTTCCAAAGATTTTCTTATCACACCTTACAACCATAGCTGAAGCTGGATATCTCCAACAATTCAACTAGAGGATATAATAGGCTGAAGGGTTTAAATAAGCATAATTTTCTGTGTGCCAAGAATGACTAAAAGAAATGGTTGCATAATTGTGGACAATGACCACTGCTGACAACCCAAAACATTCTTTTTGGCGACATCTACTAAGTAACCTGACTTGAGTCAACTATATCTCTCCATAATGAAGTTGATGATCCTGAAAAAGTCCTTTTATATTTTCCAATCCATAGATCCCATAAAGACCACAAGCAGATCATTATCCAGAGATTTATATCCCAATTGCCAAACAGAGCAAGCATATTACTGGAGAGAAGGCGTGTTACTGCTGCAGCACTGCTGGAAAAGAATGGATGTTCAACTAGTTCAATAGAGCTATACAAATGGTAATGCCAATTATCGAGAGGAAAACAGATGGCCAGTAGTTCTTTGCTTTCTTGCATAAAATAGATCCATGAGCAAAGACGAAACAAAGGCTGCTTATGCCAAAATGTATTTAAATTCTGCGAAAACCAACCTACAGGTTTTGAAACTCTTGGGGGATTAACCATTCAAACACTGTGCGAAGAGAAGTCAGACCACAAATTTGAGAAACAGAAGAATCTTATAAAAATTTAACTTGCCAGTATAAGATCCATATCCACTTATTACTCTAATAAGGGAGATATGTGCACAACCTCCTAAAATCTCAGTAGGAAAGCTATTACAAAACCAAGGATTGACTTCAGCTGGTTCTTGATCAACATTGTGAATCACAAACAAGAGACACAACCTATTCATACAGACCCTTGTGATTATAAAAAAATCCCCGAACAATTTCTCCACATCACTGTAATTTACTAATTCTTCCTAGATCTTGCTCCATACTCTAAGATACGGCAACTAACTCGTAACACTTCCAATTAAAGACTATAAATTACAGCTACAAATAACTTTTAAAAGGAAAAGAGTTTGTTAAAATTTTATCCAAATCTTTAACATATGTACGTAACTCTTACTTGATATAAAAAGACTCCTACAAACTAAAGAATCCACAATAAGACAACAACTCTCTCAAGTTTATCCTCACATTGCTGACCACCGAAGAGCTCTTTGTTCTAAGCTTCAGCACTTTTTTGCTATGTGACTAGACCAGTAGCGCTCCTACTCACCTTTGGACCATGTCCAATGAACTTTGATTGGCACATGGCATTTGGCCCACAAGTTGATGCGCACATTCTAGGACTTGCCATGGTCTCAACTTGGCAAACGAGTTCAAGCATCTTAGAAAGCAAAACCGTAAAATGTTATTGTGCTGAAAGTATGAAGTTCCATTGTGCTAGGCCATCAGCAAGTAACACCGTCCACGCCAACTCTATGCAAGTAGGAAAACAGTTGGAAGATGAATGGGTCATGAATGCTGGTGCTAGGATTTAGATATGATCATTAAGGCATCATCCATTTTACAGCATAACAGATAACTGAAGCTTGGTGTACTGTGCACAAGACATCTAAGGATCATCATCATCAAATCTGCCTGTTTGGTTTTATGATCTCGCAGCCGGTCCTAAGCCAGAATAAAGGAGGGTTGCGTCAGGTTGGCAGCCTGTGGAAAATCATTTGGCAAATCCTATAACATGAATCTAAAGATTGAGATATCTAAGCATGACTATTATAAAAAGGGCAGCCCCGGTGCACAAAGCCCCGCATATGCGGGTTCCAGGGAATGGGCAGACCACAAGGGTCAATAGTACGCTGCCTTACCTTGCATTTTGCAAGAGGCTGTTTCCACGCCTTGAACCCGTGACCTCAAGGTCACACAATAACAACTCTACCATTGCGCCAAGGCTCCCCTTCCTAAGCATAACTATTACAAATGCTTAATTTCACCTTTTGGATTTGGTTAAGACATCGAACTAGTTTTTAAAAAAAATTCAGTCCCTTGGCCAAGCATAAGAAGAGTACAACACTTCTATAACTTTGCAAACAATACATAAAAATTTATGAATCTAACAGTTTCTGTCCAGTTCACTTGGATATGCTTCCTTCAATAGCTGAAATGAGAGCATGGTATTCATTTATCAGGAAAGAGTACAGACTCTACATCTCTTACACACCTTTATCTTTGGAGAACCCCATAATGGCTGCATTTCCAAGTTAGAAGTCCTGCTAATTATACCTTTAGGTAATGCTTCACTCCCTTGAGGCATGCATTGATTCTGAAATAAAAGAAGGATGAAATGCATATAGAAATGCTTGCAAACGAGCAACAAAATCTTTCAAAGATAAGATAGTAGCAAATCTGACATCGGACAGACAGTGAAGAGAAAATTGGTTCCAGAGAAGCAGGAGTAAAGAAACAAGCCTTGCATCTATTAGATTGGATATTCTGCACTGGATCAGCCATACCCCTTCTTGATATTTTCTGCATAATGAAACAAAAGATTACTCCTTCAATACAGCCAAATATTTGAGTCTTAGCTTTTTAAGAGTCAGGTAAACCAACAAAAAACTCCCTTTTTAAATCAAGTTGGGTTTCCCAAGAAATCAAGATACAAATACCAGAAGCTTTCAAATATTCACACTGCTTAGAATTCAACAGCAGGCAAGAATGTGCTTCATACAGTAACAGCATGGAAAAGAACAAAATCCCACATAACACCAGATTGAAATGAAAAAGAAGCTGAGAAAGCATCCTTTCATTTTAAGAGAAGAGCCATCTCCAAATAGACAATTAACAAAAATCCAGATTAAAATCGAAATGGCATTTCATTTCTAAAGTCATTCATCTCGTTGTTTATTGAAGTCATCAATATACAATTAATAATCCTCCTACCAGAATACAAACGAAACAACAGTGAACGTGAACAAGACAAAACAAGAAGTTACACTTCTAGTAAGTTAAAAAGATGAATCAACAATGACCTTTGACAAGTGACAAAGCATACCTCCTTATAATAACTCGCAATGAATGCACTTCCTATGAAGAAAGCTAAGCAAAGTAAAGCAGCAGCAGGGAGAACATTGCAGATAGACCATCTTTTATTGGTTGATTCTGCCACGACCTGTGTATAGGAGAGGAAAATTAGGCAGACTCTATGACCGTGTAACATGTCTCTCAGCGAGGAAGCATTTATGCAAACCAAGAATCACGATTTATTCCCTCTTGAGAAATATTCTAATATTAAGTTGTTGCTTGAAGCAACTAAACTAAAATGCAAGATTCATGCCAGTATCTATGCACACAAGGAGAAAATTATAGCAAACTTTATGACCATGTAGCATCTCTCACTATAGAGATCAACTTGATAGCCAATCACATTTAAACAAAACAAGATCATGAAGCATTCATTCTTGAGATACATTTTAATAACAAGTCATTGGCTGAAGCAGCTAAACTAAAATGCATGTGCAAACAGTTCAAAGAGAACCAAGGAAAGAGGAAACATTGTTGAACATGATGATTCACAGCTATAGACAGGCCTTATATACACATGAAATCAGCTTTTACAATAAACATAAACATGGAAGCAATATAATCCACACAAATAAACAACCAGCACATTCACATAAAGATACTCACTTGTCTATGCCATGAGCATTTATGTTCATCCTTTCATAATTAAACAAAGCTACTACGAGCATAGATGCACTGATCCATAGAGCCTTACCATCTTAATGTACTATAGATCTTGCGGTGGTTTAACTGAACAATTGTGCCCTCCATATCTTGTTTAAATTCAGCCTAGAGTTTCAAAGTGCATGGATTTTACCTCCATCCTTTCCAATATTTACTGTCTACCTATCACTTGATATGATGGGATTAATGACATTGAAAACCCATCTCATTCTCAGGGTCAGTGAGTAGACCCTAATTAGACTGCACATCTTGTTTAACCCTTCCAACTAGGGGAGTATTGGTAGAGGTGCTAACTATGGCAGAGCAAGAGGCCATAACAGAGGGAAGGGAAGATTCAGCATATCAAAATGCCAAAATTTCCACAATGCAGAATTTCCGAAAAAGACGACGACGTGGGTTAATGCAGGTAATAAATCAATTATGGAGGGATAAACCTGCAGCTCTTTCCATTATACAAGCAAGATTGAATGCGCAAGATGTGAAATCCTATAATGCGGCGCATTTTGACACCTTGGGAAGAGGTGATCATGGATTCAGAAGGATATCCAGCTGTGCATTCTTCAACCACATGGTGGTTAAGTGCTGGATATCAACAGAAAATTTACATGGGCAGATACAAGCGAAACCCCAAATCCCAACTGAAACCAAAGTGCAGTCAAATAGTGTCTCTGCCAACAGTGATTCAATATTCATCTCCTGCAGTGATCATGAGATGTCAAAGATACATCACCAACGTCATCTCCCTCCTTGCCACAGTCAGATACTGCTCTGTATGTCTGAACTTACCCAACACTAGGTTAATCGATTCTAATGCATCAGAGGCATGACTAGTATGTTACAAAATGCTTTCTCAAAGAGTCCTGGTAAGAGTACACGCTGAAGAAGAGGGGAAGGAATACATGCTCCTTTTTCCATGCATGTTAAAACTTCCTTTGCAGATCTACACCATTCATCTTATTCAGAAATACTAAAAATAGGTCATCCATGAGAAATCAATGCATTTGGATGATCTTAACTACTTGTTTTGGGCCATTGAAACAAATAATAATACTGGATGGTTGTGTTTTGTGATCAAAAGAAACACGGCGTAAATCCAATGGGCATGAAATTTGATGTCTAGCTTATCTAAGCCATTTCTAACATGATAAATGTCTTAGATCTACAAGTTATAGCATGCATGGAGAAAAAAAAGCGTGTTCTCCCTCTCCTCTTGTGCATGTACTCTCATTGGGACTCTTCCTCAAAATTTTGATACTTTTGTAGATAACATCCACTCCCAAACTTCTGTGAAAATACATATTTCTGTCTCTGATTATCTGCCTCCATATTTTGTTTTGTATTTCTCGCTCTCCATATACTTGTTTTCTCTATTATTAGCCTCACCATATTGTTCACCTTCATCCCTTCTCATTATCTAACTCAAGACCTCCATAACTTTAAAAGCAGTTTGAAAAGAACTGACTGTATCTTCTTCATCCAACAACTTTGTTTTCAAGAGGTTCTCTTTCTAGATGGCATAATCGACTCATACATATACCTCTCCCTCAAATAAAGATGTATTTTCTTTCTGCCTCTTGTACTAGTCTTAATTATGAAACAAGTGGACTAGGCAACACTGTAGAACCATATTTGCCCCCAATAGACAACTATCTCAGTCCATTATGATGTTTCAGGACATACCCTCATGAACTCCATAAATGAATCGTGCTTCTTTATAATATTAATTAGTGACTGCACTAGAATGACAATGGTGTCTTCAATCTTGTGTTGCATGATCTGGGCAAATATCTGTGAGAGATGTTTTGCACAGTAAAATGGTAACCTGGGAGGAAGAGTCATGACTTGTTAGAGTTAATTTGCACCTTCATGGTAGAAAATAATTATCGTTGGTCGATGCCTGTCACACAGCTTGCCTTTTAATATCAAACACCCAGATGTAATTTATACACCAAGTTGTTCAAATTGTTGTTTCTTGATGACATCAAATTTACTGTCACTCCAAAAACAGTGGTGGTAGTTTTGTCAGTATCCTCCATGGCACTAACCATAAGTTTGCTGCCAAAATCTATCTAATGCATACTTTTAGGATATTCTATTTCCCAAAAAGGTATAGATGTCATCATCATCCTATTGGCAAAAGGTGGTATGTATCAATACCATCAATTTCTAAGATAAAACCATATTTACCACAACAAAGAAAATCAATCAATCCATAAGCATAATAGAAAAATGGTATTTCTTCCGGTGATAGAATGGGATGCAGGTCTACTTTGATGTGTACTTATGTTTCCTTCTGATGGCTCAACTAACAGATACAAGTCCAGCTTAGTTGGGGACAGTCCATAAGGAACTAGAATTAAGCACACTGAAGTATATGTCTATTACTTAGGAAAAATCTAGTAGTCAAAAAACAAAGTTACGTGGCAAAGGACACCTGTACTGCTCATGTTCATTCAAGGAACTACATTTTTCATGTGTTTTCTGGAGAATTGCCACTTAAAATTCTTTGTTTTATATTCAACAAGTTGGGCACCTCTGATGTCTTTGATCCAACTTGAGCAGGACTATCGAGAGAGGTTTCATACCTGCAAACTGCTTGTTGTCATCTACGTCACATGAATTATGGATCAATCACAATCAGGTTTCTTCAAAAGATGGTATGACAGTTCCAAGTTTAGCTAGTTTCTACATAAACATCTACTAAACGGTTAGGATGCTAACTACAAATAGCTTCCAATTGGTTACTTATTTGTTTCCGGGGGAGTTTGTTTCCAAGTTAGTTCTTTAGTCTGAGGTTGGTTTCCTTTATTAATTTGTTAACCAATTGAGTTCTAAGCAGCATTACAGATAAACCAAGGGAGTGTAAGGCTTGCCAATGCAAACTCATGCCCCCTTTCTTCCTCTTTTTTACTCATTTTTTGCGCCTTCGATTACATCTAATTTATGTAGACTGAGAAGAAGGGATCTTAAACTGGGAAGAATGGCCATTGGATAAACTATTAAAGAATACCTATAAACAAAGAAAATCTGAAAGGAGGGAAGGGAGTCGCTAGGCTTAAGGACTTGAAATTAGTAGGATACTTTCAATTTAAATATTAAGTTGTCTGTGACAAGGGCAGGAATATCTGCTCACCGGGAAAAGGAACATATTGATTCAATCAACCATAGCTGTCCCTCACCATAAATGATTAATAATTTTGACAAGGTCAAAGAACTACTTCAACTCATTGAAATAAAAATGCATTCAGATGAACAAGAAGCAGAGAAGGTATGATCGAGATTCATATGCCAAATACCATGCCATTACTTAATTACTTTGATCAACTCATCATCTCAAGAAACTTGCTTGTCTCACAAGGAAAGGAACAGTTTACTCCTAAGCAAGCCAAGCCTCTAAGAATGCAGAGCATCTATGTCTTAATGTTTAATTATCTAGAATGCGCAATGCTAAATCATATAAAATTTTCCTTAACAATGGCCCAGAGCATGTATCCAGTAGACTCACTAATTGCTTTCTCCTCCATCTGGCCTGTTTCTACCTAGATGGTATGGTAATTTTTCTTTCTTTTTTTTCAATGCTGAACTCGTCTAGATCCTCGGTCTCATCTTTTGCAGCAAAATTCTCGCCATGCCCAAACATTTTGTTGTCATTAGCATTCCTTACCAGATCTTGAGAGTGATGAACAAAACAATCCTCAAAGATGTCCCCATCCCAAACCTATGCTTTTCCGTTGCCCTAAGAAGGCTTGAGTGGCAGACAAGTCCTAATTACAAGATTCTTTCTTCAGAAAATGATAGATTAAGATGAAAAATGGGAACTAGGAAAACCAACGAAGTTAAAATATAAGACTTGCAGGACAGCTCCCACATCATTCTAAATTCACGGATGAATGACCAATAATCATCTGCGCGTCATTCTAAGTTAACGGATGAACGACCCAATAATCATTGTAATTCGAAAGAAAACGACTGCAACTTGCCATAGTCCATTGACTTGCAAATATTGGTTGCACAACAACACAAAATCCGTGCATTCAAAACCATTGTGATACCAATGTAATCTCCAAGCAGTGCCACGGCAGGACTTGGACTAGAACAATTTCTCCCAGTTTGATTCTACTATTTTACACTATTAAACCACAAAATAAAAGCAACCCAAATCAACAAAATCGGCCCACAAGTTCCAACTCAACCATTCCCCCTAAACCAAATGCAGCAAACATCATGCAATGAGAACTCCAACATCGGACATCACAAAAAGGAAAAACAGAACCCACATTAGCAAAGGCTTTTGTTCAGACAAACGAGAATCACTTCATACAATAACATGCAAAGGGATTAAAGGGAAAGAAGTATAAACGACTTACGCAGTTGGACAACTTCATCTTCCACAAAACACCAATACACTATGGGGGCAGACACGAAAAACTGAATCTGTCACCGCCAAATCAGTGAAGCCAGCAAACAACAGACAAGGTAAAGATCATCAAATATCAAATGGAGTCCAACAATCCACACAAGAAATCCAAACAGCCCAGATGAATATATAAAGTTTCCCAAGTTTATGAGAGAGAGGGACAGAAGGAGAGAGAGAAACGTTTAGGAAAGGAAATCCGAATGGGACGCCCAAGTCGCATTAATTCAAGGGGAGAGTGAATTTAGTGCGCTTTACGGAATTTCCGTATCTAATTGCAACAAAGATTACTCTACACGCCCGCAAAACCGCTTCCATGTTCTTTCTGTCTTCCCCAAATACCCCTGCCCTTGGATTTTGTTGCTTGGCAACATGTGACCCCAAATGCCCTTTTAGTGACCAAACTGCCCTCCCTCTTACAGTAAAAATCCATAACCCTCCCAACAAAGACAAAAGGAAGAGATTTCAACTCATTAACGCAAGCAATGGAGCCAATTCCATCCAATAAAAAGGGCAGACGAAGCTCCCACCTATGCGGGGTCTCGAGAAGGTGCACACCACAAGGGCCTAAAGTACACGTCCTTACTTTGCATTTTACAAAAAGCTATTTTCACCCCTTGAACCTGTGACCTCAAGGTTACATGATAACAACTTTTACTGTTGCACCAAGGCTTCCCTTCCATCCAATACTTAACAACAAAAAATGAGACCACATCCTCTAAGATCCTCTCTTTCTCTAACATCTTACCCACCAAATCCAAACTAGCATCAGAAGATATATGCACCATATTCCGGTAACTTAAGAAAATATGACATCTTACACACATTAATTTAAGATTCAACTTTCATGACCATCAAAGAGGGATACTAGACCAATGATGTTAATTATCAGTCACAGCCTTGACGTAATGGTATAGTTGTCATCATATGACCTTGAGGTCACAGATTTGAGGAGTGAAAACGGCCTCTTGCAAAATGTAAGGTAAGACGGCATATTATTGACCCTTGTGGTCCGCCCCTTTCTCAAACCCCGTGTATGTAGAAGCTTCGTGCACCGGAACTACCTTTTTAGGTCTTAGATTATATTTAAAATGGTTTTCTTCAAATAAAAGCATACTTAATGCACCTGTAACATGGGTTGCAACCCAAATTAATCTCCGCATGATCTCAAAGTACTATAAATCCTTTGCAGTCTGCCCCTTCCCTAGACCCTCTTTATGCAAAAGTTTCATGCATCATCCTTTCTATGATCTAAAAGTATTTGTTCTATATATTGACATGTAATGTGTTATAACATTTAGGAATGAACCAAATGGACCACTTAGATATGTTTAAAACAACTAACACATTTATCATCCTATACAATATTTCTTGGCTAATTAAAAAATATATATCAAAGGATATAACTTACTAGAGGTATTAATGTGTATTAACCTTCAAATAATTTGGTCCTAACCATTTTCTCCACAAGCAACATTACATAATTATGTATGGTGAATAGTTAAAAAAGGGTCGCCCTGTGCACGAATTTTCCACGTATGCGGAGTCTAGGGAAGGGGCAGACCACAAGGGTCTATAAGATGCAGCCTTACCTTGCATTTTGCAAGAGATTGTTTTCATGCCTTGAACACATGACCTCAAGGTCATACAACGACAACTCTACTGTTGCACTAAGGGTCACCTTCAATGCATAATTACAAGTGCAAAAATGGTACATGCACAACAACACTTATGGTACACCAGTCGTCTTCTACTCAAGCCACCATTAATGAATTGAGTACTAGAGAAAATGTGGTGTTAGGATTGACTTATGATAAGGCATCATGAGCACCTCATTTTTTTTCATCTTACTTCTGGTTGAAATCTAGGATCCAAAAATGAAGTAGATCAGATGAATCCTACATCCCAGAAAATTTATTTTTTGTCAAATTGGAATGGGCTACTTTTAGAAAATTCCTTACAGTCTGTGTTCAATGATCAAGTGGTTTTTTTAATCAAGAATAGTCCAATTGGCACAATTTTTGGACTTCTAGATATATAAACTGCAATGATCAGTTGAACGGCCTGGATCAACGAAAGGGGGGCCGTTGAGTAAAATATGGTCTCTCCTTACAGACATGAGGAGGGTATTTTAGTCCACAAAAGAAATGAAAACGGAGTCACAGTTTTGCTCAGGTTAGTTTTGTCATGTCAGGCTAAAAACATGGATGGCACTCCTGAAATTTTTCCCATTTTGGTGCCCAGATTCCCAGAAGTCAAGTCCACCTCGTTCACAGTAAACTGGAACTCAGATTTTTAAATCCTAAATTAAAAACAAGATGAAAAGGAGATGCCCCTTCAAACACACGCCCCCTTTTTATATCAAGTTTTCTAGCACTAAATCTGAACCGTTCATTTTGTTCGAACTGCTTATTTAAGCTGCATACCGTAATTCAATAGATATAATTTAAAACAAAAACCAATATAGGTCAAATCAAATAAAGTTTGTTGGCTAGGTAATCTTGTGATGAACGGATTAGATCATAAAAAAAAAAGGCCCCATCTTCAGCAATCAGGAAAGCATTTCCTCTTCTTTCTCCAGTTTTTCCTTCTGCTTTTCCATCTGCTTCCTTTTTCTTATTTAATAACTTAAATATTATTCTGTAAATAAAATACAGAAAAAAATAATATTATATCGGTTCAATAATGGCACTCCCCTCTCCTTTTTCCACGTTTTCAAAGGTCCCACCGTCGAACGTCTGAAAAATCTTTCTTTCTGTCAAGCTGCAGGGATACACCGTAGATTGTTTGACAAGAAAAAAGTGGTGCCTTTATAAAAACAAGGAGTGTGAATATTGTTACCTTCAAAAATAAAGTTGGTATATTTCGTTGGATTCACAATCATTAATTTAATTTAAAATCAGGAAGAAAACGCATTTAAATTCGAAGTCGCGCTTCATCGTGTGATTTCTCCCATCAAAATTGGAGACACGGCAGATCTAGGATATCCAATTGTTGTGGTCCAGTTACATATGGTTCGGATTGTTTGATCCGGAATAGATCAAATTGATCTGATTTGTAAAATGGGTCCATTCATGTGATATTAGTTGGATTTTGAGCTTGCTTGGTAGGGCTGAGTGGGCCCTCTACCAAGTTAATGGGGCTTGTTTGATGTAGTTGTCATTTTGATTAGAGATATGGCATAAGTGGGTTCAGTCATTAACCACTTGTAAAACCCGTAATTATTTAGACTTGGAACATTTTTATTATTATTATTTTAATGCTGGAATGACACATCCCTCCGTTACTACTATAATCTCTATTTGTGCTTTGTGATTGCCATTTTTCTTGCATATTTAAGGATTTAAAAAAAAAAAGAAAAAAAAAAGTGGAAGGTCACTTCAGGGATTTGGAGATAATGGAGATATTAGACCCATGATAGCTTGAGCAGGGAATTAGTGGTGATTGAGATGAGATGATTTGACATGATATGATGGCTTATTCTATTTCAAACAAAATTTACTAAGACAGTGCCTGCGAGTGATTTGATTTGTAATTCTTCCCGAGAGAGAGAGAGATTTTCTTCCATTCTTATATGTGTGTCATATGTGAAAGAAATCTACTAATTTGTATTTTTTTTCATGGATTCAAGGCATTTATCTAATTTGGCCTCAATAAGATGTTCTTGGTGTCAAAGCTCACGTCCGTTTGAGATTTTCTAAGCCCTTTAATAGTTGTAAAATGGGTTTTATGTTCTACACTATCTATTTTACAACTAGATAAGAGGGCCGAAAATGAAAGCCTCAGATATTGTCACTAGAGATGAGAAGAGAGAGAGAGAGAGAGAGAGAGAGAGAGAGAGAGAGAGAGAGAGAGAGGAGAATAAAATAAATTAACTTAAGAAAGAAAATAAGGTAGATTAGAGGGAGAAAAAGAAGATGGATTAGAGATAGAGAGAGAAAATAGGATAGATAAAAGCATAAATAGGAAGATTTGGAGGAAAATATATAGGAAGGACTACCTCCTTCCCTTTATTTGTCATTGAGAAGGAATCGTTAATGCTACAACATATTACAAGCAACACTTGTCAGTAGATTGAAGGGGAGCCTTGGCGTAGCGATAAAAGTTGTCGTCGTATGGTTCAAGGCGTGAAATTAGCCTCTTGCAAAAATGCAAGGTAAGGCTGCTTACTTTAGACTATTGTAGCCTGCGCCTTTTCCAAACCCTGCATAGGCAAGAGCTTCGTGCACCAAGGCTGCCCTTTTTACTTATCAGTGGATTATAGTGTTGAGGTTGATGAACCACCGAACTTAGTGATATTTCTGTGGACTGTAACGGCACACGAGTGCCTAGACTTTAGTAATTTTTAAGTTATATTATATTATTAACATTTTTAGAGAAATTTTCCTACAAAATGCCCCAAAATTTATTTAGTAGAAAGCAAGCTTTAGAACCAAATATTCCAACAAATTTGATCATTAGTAATTTTTTGCTCTTTTTTTTGTTTTTTTATGAAGGTTGAAAGTTCACATCCGGAAAGGACATGGGGCCCTTAGCTAGTTGATGATCAAACCATTGATCTTGAGTCACATCTTAGATGGGCAAAACATAAAAAATTGTCTCCAGCACCAGCAGATGATATGATTTTCTAAGGTTTTTTCTTTGGCTCATTTGCGGTGGTAGTGGTAGTTGGAAACACTCACTATAGAAGTTTACGAGAGTTTAAACATAGCATATGTCAGATGAAGACAAAATCTTTAAGCAGATTGGATCACTAAACTTTTTGGCTGTGTAGGCTGTTTCCACACCTTGAACCTATGACCTCAATGTCAAACGACAACAACTTTATCATTGCACTGTTGATAGAGCTTATCAATGAATCCGCCTAGCCCAATGCACAAATTTCCCCGTAGATAGGATCTGGGAAAGGGGCAGACCACAAAGGTTTATAATAATAGGTAGCCTTCCGTTGCATTTTGCAACAGGCTGTTTCTGTGCCTTAAACCTATGATTCCATGTCACATGGCAACAACTCAACTATAAAGTTTGGATTCTAAAAAAAAACAATTAAGTTTTCATCTAAATTTTTAACTAGATTTATAAATATTGTGTAATAATTTGGCAAATTATTTGTAAATTTTGAGTTTTATTAGATAAATTCACTTAAATTTTTTTAAGTTTATTTTAAATTAACAAAAAATATAAAGGCTTACAATTCTTGATAGAAAAAGTCAAAGTGTCAAACAATTAAAACTTTTTTCTAATTTTAATTATTTATAGAATTTTGTGACTGCAAAAGAAAAACTAATATGCAAAGTTGAGCTGGCATCTTCTCTCAAGCAAACCTACACAATACAGAGTTTATACTAGTTCATTTAAATAATAATAAAAAAAATGGAAGAACAAGATTTATGTAACCGACAGGTCTTGATGATGATTATTTATATTATATTATAAACTTGAGATTTAGAAGAACAGAATTAGCTAAAAGGAGTCTTTGAAACGAAGGACTTAAGATAACTAAGCTACGTCCTCATGTTGTAGAGATTAAGAGAATAAAACAAATATCTTACTTTCAGTAGACTTGAGATTAAGATCAAACATTGGATATTACCCATGGTAAATATATTATATACTAAAGCAATAATATTTGTTTTTCACATGACCGTTAGGCCTACATCCAACTCACCTTTATTTAAGATATTTCTTCTTATCTTATCAAAAAAAATTCCAGTGTTTCCGACATTGTACCTCCTAAAATCCATACATACATATGTTGTCGGTAGTAAATTTACTATGTGCTAAATCAATACTCTCTGTTGTTCCACGTGAGTGTTAGGCCCACATCCAACTCTCAATCTTTTAAGATGTTTCTTCTTATCCTTTAAAAAAAAAATTCTAATATCGATTATCATTTTCTGGGATCAATTAATATAGAAAAACAAAAAACGTGAATAAAAATAAAATACAAAGGTGTCAGACGAGAAAATAATAGAGAGTTTAGAAGTTTTAAATTTACTCATTTAATTTTCAAAAGTTGTACAACCTAATTGATTAGTACTTATTTTCCAAAGAAGCATATCCCACTTGAATTAGCTATCTTGATCAATAAACAAATGAGTCGCCCCATGGGACAAGTAACTACTAGTTTCCTAATGTATGTGTACAAAGAGGCAAAAGAGATAGTTAGCCCAACCGCATAAAAAAAAAAGAAGGCAACTTGGTACACAAAGCTCCTGCATATACAGAGTACAAGGAAAGGTTGAACTACAAAGATCTATACCATATAGCCTTACCTTACATTTTTGCAAGATGCTGTTTTCATAACTTGAACCCGTGACCTCTAGGTCACATGTTGACAGCTCAACTGCATACTAAGTTTTATTTATCACTTTATCAAGACCAATAAAGTCTTGAAAGGTGACAGCTCAACCTCTTGTCATTATCAAATTATAGAGGTATTTATGGAAGGAATGATCCACACCCATTTTCTTGTAGGTTATAACCTTCATTGCAGATCTAAGTATTCATAACATTAAGAATGAAATAGATAGGCTAGAACTCAAATTTCATGCCCATTGAATGGTTGTAGCCAACATTTTCTAGGGTAAAAATCACAACCATCCATTTTTTGTTAATTTTGCAAAGACCCAAAACAAATGGTTAGAATCAGTCAAACACACTCATTGTTTATTTGGTTACTGTTCTTAACATTCTAAACATGTCAGAAGGGTTAGAACTGCAATGAAAATTTTATCCTGCATAGAAAAATGAGCGTGCATCTCTTCCACTCTGGGACTCAAATTTTAAAGCTAAAGGCCGTTGAAGGAAAGTTTCAGCCCAAGTTAGTGTGGTAGAACTAAACATACATGAGTGGATTATGATCTTTTTCCATTTTGGTGAATTGGTTTACAATAGTTACTTCAGATAATTCTCCATTGATGAAAGCAATAGAGCTTTGACTCCAATCAGCTAGGATAAAATGCAAATTGGAACAAGTATCAAAATGAAAATATGTGCAAAGAAACACAAGGTCTGCTGCCGAGCTCTGGTGCCAATCTGTCTGATTCCAGCTTCTGCTGCTTCCGTTGCTTGTGCTGATTTAGTAACTTCATCAGCTATCTCTTGGCTTTGCCAAAGGTAATGATCATATCAGATACAAAATCTCAAAACGTAATAATAGTGGGTGTAATAGCAGTAATACTGGTTGTGATAGTAGTGACAAAAGAAAACAAGTATTTAGTGTTCATCAACCTCACAAAAAGTATTGGCAACACACATGGTCAATCTAGTGCAATCTCAGTGCAGGCTCAGGCATGCAACTGAAGGATAGGTCACAGATAATCATCATCCTTATACAGATTTTGTGGATAAAACGTTTCAGGTTTGTGAATACTTCTAAGTTTCTCAGGATCATTATTAAGAGCAACAAATAACAGTTGATACGCTACCTGTCAGAACAAATTCATACTGTTTACAAATGCAACCCCATAGGTTCCCAATTATTAATTGGTTTAAAGAAGGACAAAAGACACAATCCATTGCTAGATGAAATAGATTATCTTAAGCTCGAAGGCAAGGCTACAAGTGTTCCCATCAAAGCTTGGGTTACCGCAATCAAAGTTTCTAAACCTTTGCTGCTGATGTTTTTCTCAACCCCACACAGAATTAGCACATCCATGCTATTAGAAAAAGAGATGAAATCAATGATGCAGCAGTTAATTCCTTTCAAGAACAAGTTTCCCTTTAAGGACACAAACTGCCATGAAAGCATGATTGAGCAATTTCAGGCCCTGAAATAAACAGGTACCACGGAATCCAAACCGTTTTTCCTCTGGCCTCTGTACAAAGCCAACCAATAAATTCCAACCATTAATGTATCTCGAATCAAATTGCAGTAAGCTTGGATAAAAACACCATGCCAGAATAATACAAGTCGGTTTCAGGGGCATGTGATCCTTTTTGATACTACATCATCTTCTGCATGCATGACAATGCGTATGATGTAACCATGAATTCCTGTTTCTTAGCCTTCTCCATGTTCCTCTGGTCCATCTCTTTACATCTTGTAACCTTTATGCTGCACCCTTGTCACTAGATTTATCTCGTGTTTCTGTGCCTATTTCCAAACACTAACATGCATTCTCCAATAATATATTAAGAATGACAAAAGGGGAAATAGGCTGATAAGTAGAAGCATAAAAAGAAATAAACATTGCCTACAGTCCAACAAAATTGGGATTACCTCACTTAGGGGATACAAACTCCCAGTCTGAGATCAGTTATGAACTAATACTAGTCCACTAATGATGTCATGAGAGCTTACGTACTAGATTTTTTCAATTTCGTTCCATAGGGTTAAATTAAATGAAGTTTAAGTTTTTCTCAGAAAAAATGGATCGAGAGTTTAATAAGGCAGCACATAATGGCACAGCTGAGACCAAAACAAATCATAAAAGCTGGATAAAGTTGTTCATACTATAAAGCACACACAAAACAAGTGGTTCAATGGAGTCAATTTTCATCAGAAATAAGGAGAATCTGAGTGCATACTCTAACAAGAGTTGGACACCAATTTTCCCACCTTCAAAGCTAGAAGCTTTTCGTGATTCGAGACAAGACATTTTATCATGAAAAATAAATCTCCACATCTTGCTTATCAACAGTGTATTTCCAACAGAAACTTAGAGATCAAGGTTCACATCCTCTCTCCACAAGATCCTTCCTTCAGAGATGGCTACAAAAAAAGATGGAGAAATAGACTAAGCTATTGTGGTTAGTGAAGTATTCATTCGTTAGGAAATTGGTGCTAGAGCTACCAAGTGAAGTATTCATTTGTTGGGACATTGGTACTGGAGCTACCTGTGGTAGCTTTATCATCGCTGAAACAGTTTCCCGAACATCCATGCTATGAAACCTCTTCAAAGCATCTTGGAACTTTGCCAATCCATGCACAATATCACTGTCCCTCACTACATCACCAGAACCAAGGGCATCCTTAATCTTCTTACAAGCACATAGTTTCCAGCTTTCTATCAAGAGATCCAAGTAGTAGATAAGCAAACTGCTAACAAAAATGGTATGATCCACCAGCAAAAATATTAGATATCATTTTCCTTAAGAAGAATCTTTCTCCAACAAAATGAACCAATTATCTTTAAGTTCAAAATGCCAATGGGATATTGCCTTCAAGAGACTGCCCATACAATATCTAAAGCAACGGAGATAACTGAAGAACAAAAACCTTGCCAACATACAGCACCTAAGGCAAATTATCTTTCTCATATTGGATAATGCTCAGGGCTTCTCAATCATATGCAAACCTATACTTAATTTACCATCTCGCCATCATAATAGTTACAGTAAGAAACGTACTTCACTAATTCATTTTTAGTTTAGGAAAATCTGCAACACCCTCAGGAAGGCTGCTTGTCACTTGTCAGGAATTGTGCATACATCCCATACTACATATCTAGGATATTAGATGATCCAATATGCCAAAACAGTGTGTTAGCCATCCATAACTAATGTATCAAACACTCATAAAAGCATTATTCACTGAAATTGTATTTAAGATCAGAGTACAAATCAAACATTCAGAAAAGCTTGCTCATTATAGTATTTAGTATGCAAATACATTTTGCAAAAGCATACGGGCAGTCTGAACTCTCTTCCTGGACTTGCTAAAATGCTCAAGGTTAATGCAAGGTATCCATCCTACAACCACTATAGAAAGGAAATAACATCTAATCTTCTCCAAAAAGCAACGAGAGAGGGAATTGTAAAATTTCAAAGACCTTGAAAGGATCTCTTGAAGACCAATAACTAGTTTGGTAGAAAAGCTTCATCATAGCTTCACTTCAATCAGACATCACAAATTCTTCAACCAGTATTGTGAATTCCAACAAAAGAAGGGAGTAACTTAATCCGCCTTCTTCTAAGTTGAATTGCTGATATGGTAATAGTGGTATTTGAGAGATAACACAGAAAAAAAAACTGAAATTGCATGGAAAGATCCAATCTAGTTTAGTTACTTGAACTGAAATTGTACTTAGACGGGTCTATCACTGAACAAGAAAGCCCTAAAATCATTATAAACAAAAATCATCAACACGGTTAGTAAATAGGTAACAGAATCAGATTAAATTTTTTAACCGATTGGGGACTTTGGAAATTAAACCTTTCATAGTTCCAGAGTGGATATCGCAGCAGAAGCATTTGGTAACATGTTTTCTTTCCACTGGCTTTTTTTTTTAATTTTTTAATTTGAGTATTTCTGTTTTCCTTTTTCTTTCTCTTTTCAGCAAAAATACAGCTGAAGGAGGTCAAGTCCGAGCAAGCTCACTATGGGACAAAATTGTTCAGATGCCCATCAGAAATGGGCGTACAGATATCAACATCCTAAATAAATCATACACATAGAGCAATGTTTCCATCAAGCACAGTTGCTTACGGTAGCCTAACTTCATTTTCATTTCACATTTGAGGAATTCTTCTTCCAGAAACAATTACTGTAAAAAAAACACAGCTGAAGAAGATTATCTGCTCTAAACAACTACTGCATTAAAGCCAAATGATAAACCAATTATGCAGACAAATAATATGCTAAATACCTATAGATAGGTGCAGAACATATTTACAAGGGATCTCAAAAGGAGAACTATAGCAAGTTACTGGAACCCAATCTGCAGTCCCTATATAAACCTTTTCTGTAGCAAAGCCGTGCTAATTCAGCACTCCAGATTTTGCTTTATTCTGCTCAACTGCCAAATCAAGAATCTGTGTTTATACATAGAATTTATGCTTGAACTTAAGCAACATTACTGAATTTGTACCACAATGAGAAAATGTAAAGGTACTGATTTGAGCTCCGACATAGACCATTAGCGGAGAGAACAATGATTTTCCCATCACTATAGGATTGCACCAAGAATTGATATTGAGCCCGTACCTTTTCAGGCTGGTTATGGATGAATTAACAAAATATTTGCAAGAAGAGATTCCATAGTGCATGTTATTTCCAAATGATATATTCTTGATTGATAAGACAATGGAGGACATAAACACAAAGCTAGAGTTATGGAGAGATACATTAAAATCTAAAGATTTAAAATTGGCCAAACTAAGACAGGTATATGAAATGCAATTTTAGCAAGGAGGGGAGCAGACGTGGAGCACCAATAAAGATTGATAACCAAAAAGTCCCCCTAAAAGAACAATTCTGATACCTAGGATCAATAATTCATGACAGCTAAGAGATTAACAAGAAGGTTACCTAGAGAATCCAAGCAGGTTGGAACAAATGCAGATGCACCTCTAGAGTTTTGTGTGATCAACAAGTCCCACTCAAACTGAAAAGAAAATTCTATAAGATGGCTGTAACACCAGCCATGCTATATGGATCAGAGTGTTGAGCAATTGAGGAACAATATGTTCATAGGATGAGCGTCGTCAAAATGCAGATGTTGAGATCAATGATTGGTAAGACAAGAAAGGATAAAATCAGAAATGAAATTATTAGACGAAACTTAGGAGTAACATCAATAGGTAACAAGATAAGGGGGATTAGACCTAGATGGTTTAGACATGTCCAACAGAAACTGAAAACGGCATTGGTAAGAAAGACTGAGGTGATCCAAATCAATGGTTCCAAAAGGGCAAGAGGAAGGCCCAAAAGAACGCAAATAGAAGTAGTAAGAAAATATTTAAAAACTTTGGGACGAAATGAAGCCATGATACTTGATAGAGGGGAATGGAGGAACAAGACTCATGTGACCGACCCTTAATCGGGATAAGGTCTTCATGATGATGATGATGATGACATGGACATGAGAATCAAGATGCCACTCCATATTTGTGAGGGAGTGGGAATGTAGATGTCCACATAACCACAATACAATGCAAGGAATTCATACACATGAAAAAAATTTAATCAGCAAGTTTCAATTACTAATGAAGAACAAAAATGATGGCTAACAACAGAAGCTATAGATTTGAAACTGGACAGTTACAAGCAGAAAGAGGTGATACCGCAGTTCTTGCAGATAGCACAAGTCTGCATGATAAATTGGATCCATACAAGTATCAAAGCATATATAATAAACTCAAAGCAAATTTCTAATCATTATGACTAAGTTGAGTCTACTGATCAAGAACATTAGCAAATCTATGGTAAGCATAATTACCATGACTGAAAATCCAATGGTCATTGGAAACCTGATGGTACAGAAGCAGTATTCCAATCTCTACTACAAGCTACATCAGCTGGCTTCTAACATTAAAAGGCCAAGCAAATCTCATTCTGCAAAATAAACTTACTTAATCATGAAGCCTACATTTAATCCTTGAAAATATCCGGTAAAAGAATGACCAACATCCCCAATCCCACAGGCAAAGACCTGGGGTGGCCTTCAATGATCTTAGTTCTCTTGGTGAACTTTGAGGTCCTGAAGTTTTGATTCCAACTCATTATCATCTCCAGCACCTTCCTCATCTGCTTCAGATTTATCATCTTCTTCTTCTTCTCCTTCTGGATCATTGTCATCCAGGGGGCCAAGGACATCAACGGAGTTCTTTCCAGCTTTCAGTATCTCCTTCACTTCATCGATGCCTTCATCAGATATGTAATTCCCATTGATGTTCAGAAGCTTGAAGTTCAGCTTGTTTGCAGCAGCCTGTGCCAGTTTTCTGGCGCCAGCCCTTCGAATGGCATTGGTGCTGAAATCAACTTCCTTCAGCTGTGCATGATCCTCTTCCAGTGTCTTGCCTATCAAAACAGCACCTTCGTCTTTTAGTTCATTCTCAGACAAATTTAACTTGGAAAGCAACTCTTTTGTTGCTATACACTCAGCCAATGCAGGAACAGCTTTAGCTGTGATATCATTTCCAGCTAGCTCTAAGACTTCAAGTGATGGTGCAGAATCTTTGAGGGCATTAGCAAGTGCAATTACCCCCTCATCTTCCAAATTCAAGTAGCTTAAGTATGCTTCAGTAAGACCGGCATGTCTTAAGAGAGCTTTGCTGAGAGATATTCCAGGATCCACACCAAACATGTTGTCCCGCAGATCAAGCTTCCTCAAATTGGTACAAGTACCCAATGCCTCAGCCAATGCAATGCCTCCATTGGAATCTACCCTTGTACTGGAGCATCTAAAGTCCTCCAATGACACTGAACGTTTTACAATCTCAGCAATAGCAACTGCACCCTCATCTCCTGTCATGTTATTGTGAAAATGAAGGACCTTAAGCTTCTCAGTGGAAGGAAGGAGTTCGCATACAGCTCTAGCAGCTTCTTCAGAAATGCCATTATTGATCAAGTACAGTTCCTCCAAGCTCTTCTGGGATTTCAGAAGTGCCTCAAATGCCCTAACACCCTTCTCACCCAACGCATTGTCCGATAGGTTCAAATATTTCAATACACAGCCTTCCAAAGCTGACGAGAACATCTTCATGACTTCAAGGGCTTCTGCCTCTGGTCTTCCAGCAACAAAATCTGACAGATCAACAGCTGTTAACTGATCCCTAACAGATGCCAAGATAGGTTCTGCAACACGTGACGCATCAACACCAAAGCTTCTATTGCTAAAGCATATCTTAGTATATGAATTAACAGACTCCTTCAGTGGGCACAAAAGTTCCTCAGCCTCTTCTGCCTCAATGAAGTCTCGACGGCCTCCAGAAATATCAAAAACAGTTGAAACAGAAATTGCCACTTCCCTGTCCTCAGTTTGTGATGGACCTCTTTTCAGAACCTCCAGCATGCGCTTACTGGATTCCTTAGCATACAGCTGCACTGCTGAGCTTCCATCACCATCAGGCTCCTTCTCATAGTGGTTGCTTGCAGCAGCAAAAGCCTCCTCTTCTATTTGTTTGGCATTCACCTCAGCCTCTTCCTTGCTCAGGAGACCATACTTTCTGGAGAAAATGGAGGGAGTGGAAAGGTTCCTTGTCATTCTCTCCACAAGCATCAACCGAGTGCCCTGGCTTGGGGGCCATAGCTTGATTGAAAATGGCCGTTGCTGAAACGTCTGTGTCGCCTTCTCCATGCTGGGACAAATCCTAAAACACCTGTGCGAGGAAGACTTATCAGGTCATCAGTAAATGAAGACAAGAAATAGTGCCACCATTATTCATCATCATAAGGCATCAGTGTATTGCATAGATAGGTCATACTTCATCCAAGTTACTCACGAATAACACTAATCAACATCACAAACATTAGGGGTGGCAATTCGAGTTAGCGGGTCATGTTTGTGGCGACACAAACACGACACGATTAGAGTTATGGGTCGACACGAACACGACACGATTAATAGTCGTGTCAAAAACCTATGACTCGTACACGACCCGTGTAATATCCTCAATTTTAGGTATAAATTAAGAATTTATCAAATAAATTAAATTAAAAAGTTATAGATGGAATTTGATCCTGAGAACTTAAAAATTAGAGAGTACTCGTCAATAGGATTCCAAGGCCATAAAAAATGCGAAAAACGGAGCACAAACGAAGAAGTTATGAGCCGTTGAAGTTATAGGGGTATTTTGGTAAATTGTCACAGCACAAAATAGGAGGGGGCAGTTTTGATAATGGCACCCCTATCCACTTTGCGTTATCAGATCCGGCGATTTCGCCAGTGAAATTGTCGGAGGAAAAGCTTAAAAGGAAAGAGTTTCATTCCCCTTCCCAAAACGCAAACTCCTCCCCTAGACTGATCCTCAATCAACCCTCATTCCTCTTCATCGCGCCATTTCTTTTCCAAAACCCTAGCCTCTGCAAAAGTCTAATTTTTTCTGGTGAGTAGAGCTCCGGCAACACCAATAAACACCAAGTAAATCGAGGTAAGCCTTAATCTCTTGATTTTTTTTATTATATATGTATAATTGTAAAATAAAAATACATGAAAAATCAGTTTTTCCTGGGAACCCTATTTACGCTACTGTTAGAGCGTAAATTCGTTGATAAAACCATATTAGATTGCAAATCAGAGCGGTCATCTAGTGTATAAGAGATCCAAGATCAAACCCTTTTAATTTGAGAAAAATCCAATGGCTGGTATTGCCGGAAAACATGAAAAACAATACCTAGGGAAGTTTTTGAAACATGGGAAAAAAATTGCATAAAAAACATAGTTTTTGAAAAAAATCAATGCAAAAGGGTGATAGAAATGGAAATTAGACGACATTTTGAACAAAATGGCTTAAAAACCAAGTGATTTGGACACCTATAGGGTCACCGAAAATGACCGGAAGCCGGTCGTCTTCTCTGGCGCCGGTTTCCGCGTCGCCGGTGTAACCCAATGTAAACTGGGACCGCCCGTGTAACTCAATGTAAATTGGGTGCCAGTATAAACAGGTGTAAACTACGCCGCCGGTGCAAAAGAGCTTATGGTGATCGGTCAGCCCTAAAAGAGGCATAATTCTACTTTAAAATTGATTTTTGAGAGCTATAGGAGTCCAAATCACAATCCAAAAGAGGCATTGTGACCGTATTGACGACACGGACCTAGATTTAACCTAAAAACTTATACATAACCACTTTTACTTTAGAAACATTTTAAAATAGTGATGTGACATGTATAAGTGCATCCGAGCATATAAGTTAAAGGGATTTTACAAGCGAACTGAGTGATCTCACGTCGAGGTAGGTGACGACAATTAATGTTTTATTTTCAAACTCTGCATGATCATAACATTATAGTTGATTGTGAATTTAAATTTCACTTAATAGTAATCGTGATTTTTGCGAGATTTAGTGGATTTATTACAAATGATTTCATGAGAATGATATTATATATTATACATAATTAGAAATTTCATTTTTTTACTACATAATTGAAATTGATAGAATTGCATGAGAATGAAAAGTGGAGACTTTGTGGCTGGTCCTTTTATAGGCTAACCCCGGGATGAGCGGCGTGCCTTGGGAATTGCAAGCTATGAGTACTCTTGAGTTTTAGCATATACATGATTTCAGTGTTTTATGACGGGTGCTCTCACCCGGTGGCGTCATGCTAGGAGGGAGAGGGCCGGCCACCCACCCTTCGAGGTTTGTGATGTAATGAGATTGTAATATGATAGACACATGCCCGTAGATGGCATTTGGTAGGGATTTGGTAACATGGATAGTCCACACTACCGGTCCGAGCCCTTCCACGGGGACGAACGCTAAGTCTCCCACTATGGTGTCAACGGTGAGCGGCGGTGGTTGAGACCCATGGAGAGTTGCCACTGCAGCATGACGATCCATACTCTTATTATGTGTATTTGCATGATAAGTATGTTGATGGGATGGTATACCTGGGTGTGACGACACTCAGAAGTTGGATATGAGTACTCATGATCGGAGATGCTAGTGTATACAACACTTGTGGGACCCATTACCTTAGGGTGCCCTTATTATTATTGTATGCTCAATTACATCAATCATATCATGTTTTAAATTCGTAGAATGCATGTTTTAGCATACTTGAGAAATTGATACTATGTTGGCATGAGTTATAATGATTTTATTTCTTTTATTTTGTCGTTACTGTTATTTCATTTATTTCATTAATTGTCTATGTACCTGCACAAGCAATAGCTTGCTGAAGCATTGTTTTGTTTTCCAATGCCTTAGATCTCGAGCGCGACATCAGGAAAGGCAAGATCGTTGAGAAACCGTGATAGCTGTGGGAGATTTCCTTACTTTGGGTTATAGATATTGATGTGAGTTAATAAACAGGACTACAATTTGACTTTCTATATGGACTGTATACTTTTATTTTATGGATTTGATTAAGATAGTTATACATATGATGGACATTTAATGGGATGTTATGATGGATAGACCCTTGGCCATATTAATATTGTGTTTTAGATATTTATTTGATTGAAAATAAAGGCGCCGATGCATTTTGACGTTTATTGATATGCGTATTGTTATAAGTCTATTATCATAAATTTTTAATTATGCTTTAAGTTAAAAATTGTGATGTTGGGAAAGGAAAAATAACAGCCAGAGGTTTTAAGAAATGTTTTAGTAAACAAATTAATAAAACTTTTTCTCATAGGATCCCAAATGCTATTATTATTATTATTATTACTATTATTATTATAAAAAAATGTCATAAAATCCTGGGGTGTTACAACCCGGTTCTTAAAAAAATGACACGACACAACCTATGTAACACGATTAATTGACTAAGTCATGTTGAATACACGACACGAAATGACACAACACGACATAAAATAACTCGATTTTCCCATTACGACTTAGTAAAAAAACTGCTCCCAAGTGAATGGAGCCAAACCAACCACAAAACATAGGACGGTTATTTTACAACCGTCCTATACAGCATAACATGTAGGACAGTTATTTCACAACCATCCTATAAAACTCACAACCGTCCTATAAAACCCATAACATATAGGACGGTTATTATGGGTTTTATAGGACGGTTATTATGGGTTTTATAGGACGGTTGTGAAAAACCGTCCTACATGTTATGTTTTATAGGACGGTTGTAAAATAACCGTCCTATATGTTATGCGTTTTATAGGACGGTTATGTCATTAACCGTCCTATATGTTACAAATATAGGACGGTTATGCACTAACCGTCCTATTTTACACATATGGATATGGTTTATTAGTACTTTACCAATCTGTAAGTATGATTGTGATGTGCCAAACTTCCAGTGACCAATCTGCCTATGCCGGCAAACAACCTAGCCTTGGTGCCGGCCTACCTGACAGGGACAGATAGTTTTCTTTCCTCCAATTCCAAACTGGCAAGTTGCAACTAGAGTTAATGAAACTTACGCTTCAATCATTTGTCAAATATTTTGAGTCCTTGATGTTAGATCCGATGTGTGGGGCCCCTTGTAGTGGCGGGAAAACAAAATGAAAACTAAAAACATAAAAGTTTAACTAATCAACAATTATCTAGGCCTACTACGTCAATCTAGTCTAAGGCAATTGTTTTGTCTTTTTGTATGTAAGTAAACCAAATTCCCAAATCTAATTATCCAATTGAATTTGAAGTCTTATGCTAAAGCTAAGATGCTAAAGCGCCCTAGCCTGGCTGGTGATTGTTTGGTATAAGCCTATAACTATAAGTTATAACCTAAGACTTAACTACACATACACACTGTCTTTAATTTTCTTATCAACCATTTTAAGATTAGCTACACATTGTCAGTTACAAACTTACAAGTTACACTTAGTAAAAAATTAGTTAACCAAGTTTTGTAACTTGTACAAGTACAAGAAGTAAAAAACCAACTAACTATCATATATTGTATAAAATTATAAATGCTAATGATTTTCTTATGTTAATTTCACATGTTATCACCAATTGATCTCATATATCTCTTTTTCATCAAATTCATGAATATCATGTATCTAACTTATATAACTCAATATTTGTTTTTCATTTCTAACTCTCAATTGATGATAATAGATTAAGAATAACTCATTCATCTATGATCCATTGATCCATCATTCATGTAGAGTAAAATTTAGTAACTCCCTTAGTAATATTCATTCAACATTTGTTTTTTTTCATATGATTATTATTTATTTTACCATCAATGCCACTTCTTTTCAGTTTTCACTATAGAGTATAGACCACAATCCATAATTAATTTTAGTTTCACCAAAGTTATCATATCAATATCCCTCTAACTCTCTCTTGATAAGCTTTTGTGTTAATTCAACACATAACTCCTATTCTCTGTTCTCATTCTCACCTAATGAGTTAATTACATAACTAATAACTATTCCCTTCCTATACTCATTATCCACCAATGAGATAATTACATAACTCTTTCTATACTAATTCTCAAGGCAATTGTTTTGTCTTTTTTTTTATGTAAGCCCAAATCCAATTATCCAATTGAATTAGAAGTCTTAAGCTAAAGCCCCTGCCCTGATTGGTTGTTTGCTATAATTATAAGTTATAACCTAAGACTTAGCTACACCTATACACTGTCTCTAATTTTCTTATCAAACATTTTAAAATTAGCTACACATTGTCAATTACAAACTTACAAGTCACACTTAGTACAAAATTAGTTAACCAAGTTTTGTAACTTGAAGTGAGAGACTAACTAACTGTCATATATTGTATAAAATTATAAATGCTAATGATTTTCTTATATTAATTTCACATGTCATTACCAATTGATCTAATATATCTCTTTTTAATCAAATTCATGAATATCATGTATCCAACTCATATAACTCAATATTTGTTTCTCATTTCTAACTCCCAATTGATGATAATAGATTAGGAATAACTCATTCATCCATAGTCCATTGATCCATCATTCATGTAGAGTAAAATTTAGTAATTCCCTTAGTAATATCATTCAACATTTGTGTTAATTCAACATATAACTCCTATTCTCTATTCTCATTCTCACATCACCTAATGAGTTAATTACATAACTAATAACTATTCCCTTCGGACCCTTCCTATACTTATTATCCACTAATGAGATAATTACATAACTCTTTCTATACTCATTCTCAACTCTCAAGCTACTGAGTTAATTACATAATTGTTTCTATTCTCATTCAATCGTTCTTACTTAATGAGTTAATTACATAACTCTTTCTTTACTTATCCTCAACAACTTTTGAATGGAGTATGAGTTACTTACATAACTTTGCTTTTTTAAGCTGATTCTCAACTGAGATCAGATGAGTTAAATACATAACACTTACTTTACTCATCATCAACCTCAACAACTATTGAATTGAGTATGACAGTATAAGTTACTTACATAACTTTGTTTTTAAGCTGATACTCAACTGAGATGAGTTAATTACATATATGCTCTGTCTTTTTAAGCTCATCCTTAAGGAAATTAAGATGAGTTAATTACATAACTCTTTCTTTACTCTATACTTAATAACTATTTTTATTTAAGCACATCCTCAACTAAGATTAATTAAATACATAACTCTTATAGCTTATACGACGGTTATACAACATGTCAACAATCGTCCTATACCTTTCTAATAAATAAAATAAGCATCCTACATAACTTATAGGACAGTTATAAAAAAACGTCATATATTGTTCTATATATTGTTTTTCACCTTGATCAGCCCTAATTTCAAATTTTCAATCTTCTAACGATCCAAACTACTAAGAAGGTGAAAACAACCATTCCTCTTTGATCTTTCACAGATCTAAGCAAAAATAAGGCATGTATTTACAAATTTTACAATCTGTATACAATTTTATAAAAAATGTAAAAACCAATACCTTTTTTTAATTTTTTTGTTTTTTGTTAACTATTTTCCATAGATCTTGATGGGTTTTAGTCTAAGAAGGTGAAAACGACCATTCCTCTTCAATCTTTCACAGATCTAAGCAAAAAAATGTATGTATTTACGAATTTTACAATCTGTATTTTTTTCAATTTTTTTGTTTTTTGTTAACTATTTTCCATAGATCTTGATGGGTTTTAGTTATATGTGTATAAGAAACATTCCATTTGAGTTTTATACTTCTTTGCTCTAGATTTGAGTCTATTTTTAGATTTTTTACTGTTTTTCGAAAAAAATCAGTTGCGAAAATAAAACTCAAAAGTCATTTTTTTGTATTTCTTCATTGAAACATATTTCTATCCACATATAGAGCTTTCCCATGTCGTGTATTCATGTGTGATAATGTTTTCATCTTCTTCTTTTTTTGTAATTTATTGTTATTTTTTAATTTTTCTAAAAAAATAAGTTACAAAAATTAGGAAAAAATTGTTCTTTTTTATATTTATTAGTTAATACCTATTCTTATCCACATATATAGCTTACTCATGCTTGAATCTTCATATATTAATGATTTTTAGCTAATTTTTAGCATTTAATCTATTTTTTAGTAATATAGGACCGTTCTTCAGGAACCGTCCTATATTTTCAACCATTCCATAGGTTAGAATCATGTCAAGGTGATGAGTAAATAGGTCGCATGTCAAACAAGTCGACACGACGGGTCAAATTGATTGACTCGAACACGACACAATTTTTAGCGTGTCATTTTCGGGTCACCCTAAAATGACACGAACATGATAAGACTCTACCCGAACCTGCTAAATTCGTGTCAGGTTCGAGTCATGTTATCGTGTTGTGTCATATTTTGCCGCCCCTAACAAACATTAAACTCAAGACTGCAAACAGACATTCACTGGAAAAGCAACAGGAAACCAACCCCGGCCTATCACCAAAAGTGCAATCAAGTAACAGTTAGGATTGACAGGATGCAGTTTTAATGGCCATGGGAGATCTAAGGTGGGCCTGATGCATGCAGTACTCTAACTTTGTTCGACTTTCCCATCAAATGGGCAATTCTCTCAAACATTCAGTTAAAATAGGCAGATCAAGTTATTAGCTTAATAAACAAAGTCAAAGTAAATGAACTGGAAGAAGGCGAAAACAAACAAGCCAAAGTGAAAGAATGAGATGCCATTAAAGGAACAAAATCAGAATTACATCAGATAAGGTTTACCAACTACAAATGAAAAAATATATTTGCCTACAATTTCTGAACAATGATTGCACTTTCAAGTCCGCCACTTTCAAAAAGAGACCCCTGCTTGCACGAAAGTACAACCTAGCATTTAAAGGAGACAAACTAAACCTCATTGGATAAACAGGCAGCACCACTTGAAACCATTAAACCAAGACGTCTCTAAACATATAGTCCTACTCCATCTCTGCTCTCCTCTTCAACTGCATTTCATTATATACAAGCATTGTTTATTTCCCTCTAAGATTTTAATGTTGTTGGTCACTGGAGGGGGTAATTAATGAAGGTTTGCCGCAAACAAGCTGATATTCAACGATGAAAATGAACACAGTTTTCAGTTGTATAAACTATAAGCCTTTCTTCTTTTTTTCCACTACTCTCTTCATTTTCTCATAAAAAAAAAAAGGAATATTCACGAAAGCAATGTAGGCAAATTTACGAATAATCAGGATCAAAGAGATACATGAGATTTAAAGAGGTCACAACAGAAAACAACATATACATAAATAAAAGGTCGACCCACATAAGAAACAGAAAAGCAGTGGTATATTGTAGCAAGTAAGACAACTAGCTTATACAACATCAAGAGTCCCAAACTGTTACAGATATATTTAGCTAAAAGATGAGCAAACCACACAGCAACTCAAACCCAGTAAATAAATAAATAAATAATAGATGGACTTGGAGGATGATAATCATTTCATGAGCTACATAACAAAGGTGTTTAATATGTACAATCTCGCAAAATAAACCCACTGGGGCATCAATAAAAACACCATCACACCACAACCACAACAAATACCCCGATTTTTGCCCATATCACAAACTAACAAGTACAAATCAAGGCGACCTAAAAATTTACAGAAACAACCAAACTGAAAGAAATGATGATTCACATTTCAATCGAAACCTCATGAAATCACTGGCGAATGAAAACAAAACCCCAGAAACGACTGAATATAAAAGAATAGATCGTTCCAAAAAGCACCCAGGGAACGACCCCTAACAACTGCGACATTCAGAGAAATCCCCGCGAACAAGAGATTTCCGATCTAGACCGTCCGTTTACCTGTACGAGTTTCTCGATCTGCAAGGAGAGTGCCGAAAACAGAGACAAAACCCTAGCGCTTCTTTTTTCTCTTTTTCTTTTTATCTGAGACGCTTGTGAAAGAAAATAGGAAAAGAAAATGAAAAGCAAAATAAAATGTAGAAAATACCCGTGCAGAAAACCACCTTCTTCTTCCCCTTCCCCTTCTTCTCTGTTGCAGGTTTGCTTTGGCCCGCCGATTTTTTTAGAGAAATAGTGCGGAGGGAAACCAAAACGTAGTATATGTAGTGTACAGAGAGGCGAACTTCAAAGACAAATAAATTAGAACTTTTTTTTTTTATTCTTGTCCGTACTATTTCAGCCACTAACCTTCTTTCACAAGGTTACGGGCAAAAGTACACTTCCGTGATCCCAACCGTTTATCCAGCTGAGTTCATTATCTAACCGTCCGTTTCAGGGTGCAAATCTGATACTTAAAATATTCACTACACTACTCGTTCGGGTTACAAGTTGCCAAGTGTCGTCCAATTTTACACGATGGGTCCCACCTTAGCTTAATCGGCCCCGTTCATCTGATAATAGAATATTGGATTTTGCACTCCAAGCTTCAAGATGATTGGATGATTTTAGACAATGTGATCGGACGGTTTGTGATCTTTGACAGATGTACTTCTGTTTAGAATATAGGATATTGGATGATAAGTGCATTGTGTATAATTTCTCCTTGTATAGCATATAACTTCTCAATCGATCCAACACATTGATTTCAACACAAAAATTGTTATAGCTAGTGGGATATCTTGTAACCATTCATGTACTCACTCTTATTGTTAATAAAACGCTCCATATTAATTCATGCACTTCCCAGCGCCAAAACATGGTCAAATACAATAGTCAATCAGAATTTTTCGTTTCTATTTTCAGTGATAAATCTTGAATAGCACGTTGGACTTTGTAAAATAGCAAACAAAAATGAACTACCCTCAAAATGCCCCACAGTGCGTTTTTGTGCCAAAAGAGACAATGTAACATCTTAACATGCACTCTAAAGCAAGCAATATAATCTGGACCTAACAAAAGACTACCATTTCAAAAGAATAGTAAATTACACACATACACACGAATGTATATATAGTATATGAGTGCATGTATAGTGTATGTGCTATTTAAATTGGGTGCTTTTACTAATGACTATACCCTAATCTCATAATTCTTTGGGTACTCTAGAGACCAACCTAAACCTGAAAGGAGATGTCCAAACCCCTATGCCAAGAATAGGTGAGTTCGTTAATGGTGCACGTATAGACACCATAATCTAAAATTGGTAGATCTATAGACTCACCTAAACCATCCTTAATTCTACATATCATGCTACATAATCACAAGAATGGGAATGAAATTTTATTCATAAAAATTGTAGTGCATCATTAAATTCAGATAGCTTGTTTGTCCGTTAGAACCTAGTCAATGGCATTCAGTTGGATTGCTACTACTAGTTATAGGTGTTTAAACTTGTTCTCTTTTATGTTTCATCTCATGGGTCTTTAGAGAGAGGATTAGATAAATTATGCATGGATTTCATATATTAGGTCAACATAACACCAAGTTTAATTCCTTCTCTCACACTATCATGTTTCAAATGTAATTAGTAAGATTAACCATTATAGTGCTCATTGTATGCTCTGGTAATGGCAGCATTGTTGGCACAATAAATAGTATTAATAGGCATATGCTTTAACCATATAAGTAAATTTACTAACAACTTCCTCCACCATGCTTCCTCTCTAGTGAAAGCCAACTTAATAAACTCATGTGTTGTAGTGGAATGAGTTACACCTTTTTGTTTCTTCGATTTACATGAAATTACACCACAACTCAGGGTAAAAATCCAAGCAAAGACCAAATTTTAATTGTCTAGGTTTTGATGTTTAACCGCAAGTGTACTAGCTATTGCAGTATAGCTAATGCAAGTACGGGATCCCACAATGACTCAACTTAAAAGAGGAGTTTGAATTAAATTTAATTGTTTAAAAAATAAAGATAAAAAACATACAAAAATAAACTAATAATAAAATAAAATTCTAGATTTATGTCACTAATGCAATTTACAGAAATTTCAATTCTAGAAAATAAAAAATGAAACTAAATAATTAGTCTTAAATAGCACTATCCTGGATAAGCATTGTCCTTGGATTACTGTCAAAATAAGATAGAACACAAATAACAGAACCCATATAAAGTAAAACAAGGACCGAAGGAAGAAAAGACGAAACACAGATGTAAATGGAATTTTGTTTTTTTCACTGAGGGCAAATCTAGAATTTGGCTAAATTTCTGGTCTTCAATGAAAAAACCAGAAAGAGCTCAATGGAGAAGATGAAGCAGGGGAAACGGGGAAGAAGGGAGGAGATGGGGGAGAAGGAGGAAAATAGAGGAATTCAGTGGAAACCCGACATTGGTTTTGTCTCTGCGATTGCTAGGGATGGGAATTTGGGCTCGCCGGTTGGGTCATAATGAGATGGAGAGAACTGGGCAAGGGAAAGGAAAAAGATGTGGTCGGAGGAGCAAATTGCCGGTCTGGATGGTGGATCTAGGAATGCCAACTGGAAGGAAATGATGAGTGGAACTAAGTAGAGACGGTGACGATCACCGCTCTAGGCAATGCAGCGATGATGGTGTTCTTTCGGCTTTACTGGGTGGAGCCGTTCTAGGCTATGTGGAAACAAGAGAGAGAGAGAGAGAGAGAGAGAGAGAGAGAGAGAGAGAGAGAGAGAGAGAGAGAGAGAGAGAGAGAGAGAGAGAGAGAGAGTCTAGGCCGATTATTGGCATATGTGTGAGGGCTGAAGATGATGGGAGGCGCTGCCCTGGATGGAAGTTGGGGTGCCGTCTGGGCAGATGGGGTGAAGAGGTGAGCGGTTGGGGAAGGAGATGTCAGAGAGGGAAATTGAAGGAGATCCGGGTAGTGGAAGAGCAAGGCAGAAGAGACGACGACCAGCATGGCCTACCAATCAAGCTACGCTGGTCGGAATGGAGAGAATGGCAAAGGGGGAGAAACTCGGGCATTGCGGGAGCGATAGACAAAAGGAACAAAGGGGAAAAATGGGTTTTTTCCAGGACGTGATACCGGCGGAGCTGGACGGAAGTGCAATGAAGGGAAGTCAGCAATCAAACAGAGGAGAGATGAGAGATGATGGGTAGAGAAGAGAATAATTGGAAAAAGGTAAGCTTTTGGGGAAAACCCGAACCCTGAACCCTAACCCCCATTAGCTTTTCCGAGATAGAAAAATGAGAAAGAAGGAGAGAGAAAGCATAAGGGGGAGAAAAAGAGGGAACGTGGATGAGGAAGAGAAGAGAAAGAAAGAGGGAGAGAGCAGGGTTGATCCAATGGTGGATGGGTGAAGAAGAGAGAGAGAGAGGAGAGAATTGAAGAGGGATACGAGGGAGAGAGGGAATGAGCGAGAGAAAATCAGCCAGCCCAGGAGAGCGAGAGCATGAGGGTCAGAGAGATGAAGAGGGAGTGAGGTCCGCCAACGGTCCAACCTTGCCAAGACTCTGCAAAACTCATCCATTCTTCAAATTTATTCTGTCCTAGGAGTCTTCAAAGTCCTCTCTCTCCAGGAAACGTCTTCATCTTGATCTAATCCCCTTAATTTGATCTGGATCATCCAAGCTCAAATTGATTGATCTACAATGCACATAACCCAATTAGAATTATCTAAACCATTCATTACTCTTTTGAGTAGCTCTGATAATCATCTGATCATTAAATTTTGTAATTCAATGGTTGGATAGCCAATTAGAGCTAAAATAAAATATTTTATGTAAAATCTTAAAATTGATGGCGAAGATGATCTAATTGAATACTAAATTAGGGGTATTTTGACCAAAATTTAACACTTAAAACTAGGTCGAAGTTCCAGGTTGTATGAATGTAACCTTTTAACAAGTTGTTTCTCTGCCACAATGCAAATTATAATGTAGATTATTATTGAGATACTCTAGCACTTGCTGTAATGCTTTCCAGTGTGCTTCGCTATGATTGCTTGTATAACTAGCTTAATTTGCCAACTTCAAAACGATATTTGGAGCTAATAGGAGTATTCACAAATCAAATCTTTGAAGCTCTTTCTCTATGTAACTTGACTGTGTAAGAACTAGTCCATTCTCTTTTTTGATGATCTTGATACCCAAAGTTATATTAGCTCACTTAGAGGCCTCGTATCAAAATTTGATGAGAATTTGCCTTGTTTCAACAATACAAGTTTGTACCAAATATTAGTATGTCATCCATATAAAGGCAAATAATGACTCCTCTATCACAAAAAAAGTTATTATACATATAAATATCTTCATTATTAGGTATATAATCCTTAGAGACGAACTTTTTGAAGCTTCTCATGCCACTATTTAGGAGTTTATTTTAGAATATATAATGACTTAAGAAATTTGCATACTCCATACTTTTATCTTGGCACAACAAAGCCTTCAAGTTGCTGCATATAAATTTCTTCATCAAACTCTCCATTTTGAAAAGTTGTTTTAACACTCATCTAATGTATCAATAAGTCGTGTATGGCATCAAATATAATAGGCAATCTAACAATAGAGATTCTAGCAACTAGAGCATAAGTGTCAAAATAATCGACACATTGTTTATGTGAAAATCCCTTCGCTACAATTATGTCTTTATACTTGTCAAGTGTGCCGTCAATCCTTGTCTTTTTTCTACAAGACCAATTTACAAAAAAGGTGGCAAATCATCTAACACCCATGTGTTGTTAACAGCAATAAAATGCATTTCATCATTTGTGGCTTTTTACCATAACGCTACACCATGTCTGCTCATTGCTTCAGTAGCTGCGCCTAGATCATTTTCAATCATATATACTTCAAGCTCCGAACCAAAGTTCTTTTGTGTTTCTTGCTTTTTTGCTTCTTCTAATTTCAGTAGCATTAGTGTTTGAAGAATTCAACCTCTTATCAGATAAAGAAATGTCATCTATTTCATTTTGACCAAATTCTAGAGGTGTCCTTATATTAGATGAAAGAAATACTTCTACTTCATTTTGACTAGTTAACAAAATAAAAAATAAAAAATTCAACTCTTAACAAAATTGACATTAATTGCTATCATAATAGTTTGTGGATGAGGATTCACAAATTCAACAATCTATAGGTTTCTTGGCATTCAACCTTGAAATCTTTGTAACCTAATAATATGATATGAGCAAGACACTCACGCTTTCAAGTAGTTGAAATTAGGTTTTTCATCCTTCCACAACCATAAAGAGTGGTTTCAAGTTTTCTTCGTATAATTATAGTCAAATGCGGCACGCAGAGAATAAAGCTTCATCCCAAAACCTCTTTTGACATTCTAGAACTAATAAGCATGGAATTCATCACTTCAACAAGTATTCTAATTTTTCTTTATGCTACTCCATTCTATTGAGGTGTGTATGTAGCATTGAATTTCCTAGCAATACCAACTTCTTCACAAAAAGTGAAAATTCATTGGATATATATTCTCCACCTGATTAGACCTTAAAGTCTTAATCTTGACATTGTGAATGTTTTCAACTTCAAGTTTGTAAGCTTTAAAAATGCTCAAATGCATCACCTTTATTGCGAATAAGAAACATAGGCATATCTTGAGTAGTCATCAATAAGGGTTATGAAGTACCTCTTTCCATCTCATGCATTTGTATCTGTCATTTCACAAATATTATTTCAAATTAACTCAGGTATAGAAGATTCTCTTTCAGATGAATTGGATGCTTTCCTTGTAGTTTTGCAATTGTTAAAGAATCAAATTTATTTGCGGCTAGCTCTCGCACTTAGGAATAAGTTTGAGCTATATCATTCTTTTAATATGTTGAAAATTCACATGTCAAAATTCTAACATGCTATATATTAAGAGATTACTCCCAGTATAAGCATATGGAATTTCATTAACAGCGTTCAACTTAAACATGCCGCTAATTAAGTATCCCTTCCTACAAAAATTTCATTCTTTAAAATAATTATCTTAATAAGATTCAATTACTACTTTAAAGCCATGTCTATTGAAAGCATCTATGCACATTGTTCTTTTTTATGTGTGGAACATGCAATAGATTTTTCAGAGTTAAGACCTTTCCATAAGTAAATTGAAGGTCCGTGTTGCCTTAGTGAACCACTTCAGCAATAGAGGAATTTTCCGTCATTAACTTAGAACCAACCCTCACTATTCTTTAATTTTTTAATAGGTTCTAATTGCTAATCACATGCCTAGTTGCTCCAGTGTCAAGTCACCATTCCTATCGTTAGAAACAACATTAACTTAAAAATAGGACAACAAATGGCTCGAACTTATCTTCCTTCTTTGATTACTTGCCATTAATAGCATGCCCTTTTTCTCTACAGATATAGCAAAACAACTAGGTTATGTCTTATTTATTGGCTTGGCTTTTAGATTGATTCTTAAAGTTTCCATTCTCCTTGAAGAAGGTTCCTTTAAGACCATGAGTTTGATTGTTGAACTTCTTCTTTTAAGGACAACATCTTTTCTTTCTCTTTCATTGCACGAGCCTTGGTAACTGGCTCCTTTGAAGTAAGCTTGCTTTAGCCCGTTGTCATCTTCAATGTGCAAATACTAGGGCAGTTGATTGTAGTCAAATTTTTTGTTTTACAGAGGAGTCTCTCGCTAACATCTTTTCATAAAATGGTAGTTTTGCAATAATTGCACTCAAACAGCTATTAGGAATAGGGTCATCATATTCATTGATTTCATTGGCATTGACTTAAAAGTCTAAAACACGAGGAATAATTGGCTTGTTGTTTTCGAACTCGAATTTGATATAATTTGCAACAAGTGACTTCTTTTTCATCAGAGTAATGCCATTTAGATGTATTCTAGAGTTCTTTGGAATATTGATCATAGAGCAAGGCAAGCAAGATAGTGTTTTAGAACTTGTAATCATCTTCATTCCATTTATCAAACTGATTAAGAAGTCTACCATTAGCTTTTTATGCAGCCTCTTCGATAATAGTAACACAAGCTTTAGTTATCAGTCATCAATAAATGCAAACAAGAATTAGTGCCACCATTACTCATCATGACAGGGTATGCCTGCATTTCATAGAAAGGTCACATACTGGTTCACCTAACAATTTTTCAACGATGCATTAAATCCTTTCAACTTGATTCAGCTATCCCAAATTACAAATGTATATTTGCTCCAACTCCATTTCAATAGTCATCTGCACTTTCTTGTGGTTCCATCAACTATCTACGAGTATCTGTAGCTTCTCCTAGAAGGTTTGTTGTTCCCCCTGCTCAACACTCTTTACTAAGTCTAAGTGCTAACAGTCATAGAGTATACCGTAAGCACTTAGAAGCTTGTCAGCTAGAAGCCTGCCACCTAGAAGCTTGTCAATGCCTCTTGCACCCACTCTCATCGACTTTCCTTATTAGTTGCTTGCAAATATCACTCGAAATGGTCACTAAGTTTGCTCATAATGGTCATTGAGTTCACTCGAAATTGCTTGCACCTTTCACCGAGTCATCTCACCACTATTTATTTAACCATCCCACTGTTATTCACCGAGTCATCCTACTACTATTCTTGAATCATCTTGCTATTGTTCCCGAGTCAGCCCCACCCGCAGTCACCGAGTCCATTCACCATAGTCACTATGTCCACCTTTGGCACTTGTTCACCGAGTCCTCTCACTAGCTATCACCAAGTTCACAATCAACTGTCACCGAGTCTACTTCCAGTTTTCACCGAGTCCACTCACTAGTTATCACTGTTTACTCTCAACTATCACCTATTCCACTCACAAATATGGGTTTTCCTGTACATGGGCTATTGTTATCAAATTTCTAGGGTCCTAATTTTAATCCCCAAAGGGTGTCATTATCAAAATTAGGGGTTCAACATTTCATAAGAATGGGTGCCCAAATCAAATTTAAGGGTGCAAAAAAATGGTTTTTTTTTCTTTCTAGTCGTCTCCATCGATAGAGAGCTTTCCCCTTCTTTCCATTTTTCCTTCTCTCTCTCTCTCTCTCTCTCTCTCTCTCTCTCTCTCTCTCTCTCTCTCTCTCTCTCTCTCTCTCTCTCTCTCTCTCTCTCTCTCTTTCCCGACCTTTATTCCCTCCACCGATACTTGTCGGCTCTATAGTAGACTGGTGGGCCTAAACAACCCTACTTTCCATCTTCATCACTCGTTTGGTGTTGGACCACTGGCTAGATGATCACTGATTTCTCTAACCGGCATGTTGTCGCCTTGCCTAGCTATCTTTGGCTTGTACAATTTTAGATCAGTGCTCCTTCCTTCAACTGATGTCTCCCCCTCACTTAGTCTGGCATTGTCTATCACTTTACCTTGTCCGACCACAATCTTCTTCCACTAATGACCTGCTTCTTCCACCTCAACAAGAACTAAGTTGAAAGTGTGGCACAATGACAGTTCCATATATTTAAGTTGCAACAAGATGATGAGAAGCTTAGATCAGCGATAGGTGATGCTGCCTAGTTGGCCAATCACTTCTTTTCTCCTTCCTCTAACGTCTTTTAGCCGTGCAACATCTCAAACTTCTACCCTTGGCTGAATGTCCATGATTTGTTTTCATCGATTGTGGATGAAGTAGCCTAGCCAATTGCTCTCATCTTTAGAATCATCCCTCAAACCGTCATCACTTGCCTATTGACGGAGTGCCCATTTCCCCTAGTGATGAACATCAAATTCATTTACTAGGAAGCAGCTCTCACCACTCAGGTAATATCTTCTGATTCGGTGGGGTGGACCACGAGTCCTTATGTGGTTTGTCGACACATCCAAAATCTATGATCCCTTACATCTCCAACCCTACATAACCTAACATTGTTGTCATTTGCTATCGTATCATAGTCATTTTCTGGCACAAAGTGCTCCAAGAAGCTTACTCTCTCTCTCTCTCTCTCGACCCACAGTGAGAGACAGTGGCTACTCCTTTCACTGAAGGGATCTTTGTGCGCTGCATGGTCGACTAAACTAGACACCATTGACACACGCCTCTTTGGTGATCTTATTATTTGGCTGATTCCTTTCAATGATTTGTGCAAGGGATGATGAATCATTCACCCTGGGCTTTGGTACCACTTTTTGTGCCAAATCTGTCACGAATTGGCATATCTGACAACCAAGATCTTAGATACGTAAAGACACAATGAGCAAACACACAATAGAAGAGAGATTTACGTAAAGATATGTAAAAGCAAACACACAATAGAAGAGAGATTTACGTGGTTTGGCTCTCGAACTATGTCCACAGGAGAGGAGGAATAATCATCTGATAATATTACATGGAAGAGGAGGAGGCTCAAAGCCTCCTCCAATCCTCTATACATTCAATCTCTCACTCACTCACACATATACACCAACCCTAATGTATGTGTGTGATTTTTTGCTCACGTTTGTATGGATCACATGTGGGTCCACCCTAATACTAATGTGGGCTCAATGCATGGAGTACATGCAGACTTCTTATTTTACACCATGCACTAAGATTGGATTGTACTCTAACTTCGTTGGACTTAGGGAATTTTCATCATAATTCAAATGATTTCTTTCCTTTGGCAAAATTAACAGGATAAACAATATCAGAATTTGAGAATCCAAGCTGTGAAACAAGCATAATACACAAGATTAGAAAAGCACCACATATAATGAATATCATAAAGATCACATGATAACCTCATTGTACTGGACTGGTAGACCCAAATCCAAGGCTTGAATAACAGAACTATAGGAAAAATAAAAAATGTAATAGGGATAACCCATAAACATTAAGTATTAGGGATTTCTAGGTCACTTGCTAGTATACTACCACATTGTTCTTATGTTGATGCAAATACATAACTAAAGTCATCAAAATTTCTATCTAAACCTAGATAAAACATTATCTTCACCATATACTAGAAATTAAGGATCGCCATAGGTAACTTAAAAATAATAAAGCAAATGATAACCACTTCAACAAAAAAAAAATATATATTAAAAGTACAAGGGAGGGTTTTACCATCTACTTATTAACTTGGCTCTAAAAAATTAAAAATCACCCCAACAACTATTCACAACCCAAGAGAAACAAGCTCCAAGAAATAATCACGCACATGGAATTAATCAAACATCTAAGACACTATTTGGATATGTTTTTTGGGCTTGCTTAAGGTCTATCATGAGTTTGTGACCATACAATCAAATGGATGGACGGGATTGTATATTCATGTGGTTTATCCAGCCCATCAACTAGTTAATCCACAAAAGGAAAGAATTCTTTTAAGAAAGTCCTCTTGGAAGCGATCATGTAAGCAAAAGGAAATTGTGGGAAGGAAAAACTCAGAACAAAGTAAGAGGAAATTGTAGTGAGGGTTGATGAAATGAAATGCCCCCATCAGGAGAGAGAGGTGAGACAATCAGCAGCTGCTTGTGCAATACTTGTTGTGGTATTCTTCAAGGAGAAGCTTGCCAAGTCAAGGAAGGGCGGTGTGGTTGGTGGCTTCCAATTTGTCTTCCTAGGTGAAATTCCTTTGCAGATGCAACGAGAGAGAGAGAGAGAGAGAGAGAGAGAGAACAAGTTAATTAACGATACTTTGACTGAATGTCCGAAGATGTAATCACCTAATTAAAAAAGAGAGTTCTTTATAGCTTAGTTGGATGAACAAATCCCTCCTTATTTGTGACAACTGTCTCATCTAAATAGTAGTGAAAAAGAGCTTGCTGACTCTAGCACCTCTCTTGCTTGCAAAAGAGAGCTAGTTTTAATGCTTTCTTCTACTGATCAAATGACATATGAATAAATTTCTTAAGAGGCTGGCTCTTAAATAGGAAATACCTTGCGACCATACAATCCCACCCTTCCAATTTAGGTGGAGCCCTTTTTTTTACCTACACTTCCAAACCTAAAGTGGAATGTAGTGTCGCTTTTTTCCTTTTTGGATTTTTAGCAAAATGCTATTAAATTTTGACATTTTTGTAAAAAAGGTCCAACACTTTTTTATTTTTGCAAATTTGCTATTAAGTTTTGTGAGCTCTCTATTAGGTTTCTATCCTCCTTCCTTATTAGTTTTTTTGAAATTTCTATATTACCCTCTAACAGATTTGCTACCTCACAAATGTAGGTGTAATTAAGTTATTGACTTTGGCCACTAAGTTTAATAAATTTTCAATAAATTTTTTTAGTGAAACTTAGTATCTAACACAATTTGATAACAATGAATCTAATGATAAAGTTAGATTTTAAAAAATTAACCAATAGTGAGATATTCAATTGCGAATATATCATGTTCACCAACCTACACATTGGTACCTGCCTACTACCTGACAGACACAGATGTGGTTATGTTGAGGATTTTGACAACTAAGTTCAGTGACTTTATGATGACAAGTTTCAGCGAAACTTGGTACCTCATACAATTTGATGATAATGAATCTAATGATATGATTAGAATTTAATAAAAACCAACCAATAGTGAAATATTCAGTCTCATACATACTGCATTTACCAACCTATGCAACAGTACCTACTACCTTACAGACATAGTTGTGATTAGATTGCTGACTTTAAGCCACTAAGTTCAATGACTTTCTGATGGAAAGTTTCAACGAAACTTAATACCTAATATAATTTGATAAAGTGAAATCTAATGGTATGATTAGATGTCAACAATAATTAATCAATAATGAAATATTCAATTGCAAACATGCTATGTTTACCAACCTACACATCAGTACCTGTTAAGCTTTTTTAATGAAATTGAATAATTTAAACTTCGAGTTATCCCCAAAAACTTATGTAAAACTCTTAGTAACATAAATTATAGTATAATTAGTGCTTTGAATCAATCAAAGACACAATAATTAAAGAAGAATTCAAGTTTTAAACCTAACAAAGTGTTGTTACTATTCATCAAACAACAATGAGTAGTAGACTAAGCTCTTTGTTCGATGCCTTTATAAATGAAATTTAGGATTCAAAGACTTGGGTCTTTTTCTTCTCAATATCTTTTATCTATCAAGATTAATTTCAAAGATTTTTGTCAATTAGCGAAGCATGAAATTATGCAGAATCCTCAACTTAATCATGTATGCATTTGCGAGGTAGTAGGTACTGTATGTTGGTTGGTGAGCATGGTATATTTGTGATTGAATATCTTACTATTGGTTGTTTTCTTTTGAAATTTAACTTTATCATTGAATTCCTTGCTATCGATTTGTTATAGATATCAAATTCCACTAAATTTTTTTTTATTGGAAAGTCATTGAATTTAGTGGCCAAGTCCGTAACTTAATTATGTCTATATCTGTGAGGTAACAGGCCCATTAGAGAAGGATAATATTAGAATTTTATAAACAATAGTAAGCAAAGAGGATGAAAACCTAATAGGATAATAATTTTGTGAAGTTCAGTAAAACTTAACGACAATTACAAAACTTAGGAAATATTGGACATTTTTGTAAATATAACAAAATTTAATGGTATTTTTCTAAAAAATCCTTTTTTTTTTTTTAAATGTGTAAAAGTGGGGAACTAGAAAATTGGAAGGAAAAAATCTGAACTTTTTTTTTTTTTTATTATTTTTTTTTATAACTTTTATAGGCAAAATATTAGGGTCTCCCGACTTTTCTCGTTTCTTATCTTCCTCACTCTCCCTTCTCCTTCTCTCTGTCAAAGAACGCTCTCAACCTTCCTAGTGGCAGCACCGTCGCGCACCACCTTCTTTGCCTTCTTGCTCTTGCCTTCTCGCCCGTGAACCCGTCTCTCTCTCCTCAGCAGCAGGATCTTGCACGTTTGAGGGCCGGTCAATAACCCCTTTTCAGGCGATCTCTACAGCGGTCGTCTCCGGCTACTGCTATCCGGTCTCTCTCTCTCTCTCTCTCTCTCTCTCTCTCTCTCTCAGATTACTACTTTCAGGATCTTGCTTTGTTATCTGAGATTTGTAAGTTTTTTTGGTTTTGCCTTGGGTGGATTTTGGGGTAAATGCCAGCACAGCTCTCTTTCTTACCCATCTCCGTTCAAGGACCATGATTAGGCGTTTCATCTATTATCTGTCATCCAAGCTCAGTCAAGTCGAGTCCTTTGGCTATTGATCAATTTTCGGGGTTAGAATTTCACGTCAAGTATCGGACATAGATTCTGGTCACATTCCGATCACAATAGAACTAAGGAGCTCTTGGTCACATTGTCTACTGACTTATGCATCCGATTTAAATACTGTAATTTGGAATGGGAAGCTGCTAGCAAAATGGCTCTGTTTTATCTAGAACTGCATTGGCGCATATTCTGTTTTCTCGGTCTCGAAAAGGATAGACTGCTACAACTGTTCCCCAGCGGCTTTTTACTTTCAGAACATCTTCTCTGTGTAATGCGTGTGTTCTAGAGTGCACATTGTCTTTGTGCTGGTTGGCAGTGGGGCTATTGACAGCCATCTGAGTGTGCGCATTAACTAAAAAAAATATTGGTGAAAGCTTTACAAGTTCGAGTAATGTTAGGCCACCACCATCACAAGGGCTTTTACTTCTTGGCCCCCTCCATCGAGTTTTTAACATCCTGCTTGAGCTAGCATCCCTTGATGTTGGCTTGTTGCACATCCAGCGCCTTGTTTATCTCATCCTCAAAGTCAAGAGAGGCAGTTTGCATATAGACTCAAGATTTTTACTAGCTTCATGATGCTCTAAAGATTGCCATCCATATGAACAAGTAAACTCCAGCTTGTTCACATGCTCCTCCACGGCCTGGATTCTGAGTTTGATATGTCTTTGGCATCATAAACGTGCCCTTTGATTGTGAAACAAAACTTACCATATCATGACTTAGGTGCCATCCTGGTCACAATTGATGCTGAATTTGCACTTCCTTTGCCCACAATTCAGTAATCCATTGCTTTTAATTTGATGTTTTCTTTTCTTGTTTGTCATCATGGGATTATGCTAACCTTGCTGCATTACCTCCCACTATGACACAAGGTAGTTTCACAATTTTTGTTTTATATTAGTCATTACTTAAATCTGAATGTATCAGCAGGAATGCATATTAGGATATCATGTGTCTTTGGATTTTATCTTAATTGAGGTGAATTTATGTGTTTGGCCATAGAAGTTGAGAAGCAATATAACGTGTCATATGTGTGAGATATGATGCCTGATTCATGTGTAGATCTTTTCCTTTGAATAGGTTAAAAACAGTACAGTCAGCTTCAAAACAATTTGAAAGAAAAGTTAATAGGATAGTGATCCAGAAAAAAGACAAAAGTGCTTATCCAGACAGTTTTCTCATTCTGACCAAAATCTGAATGAGTTCTGATAGCTGTATATCCAGACAACATTCTGTCAGAAATAGAGAAAAAACCTATTCTTTAATTACTCATTCTGGCTCTTAGGATGAGAAAGGAAAAAAGTGTTTCCAGATGCAGCCTAAGGAATCTGAAGGTGACACTTGTTACTGGTCTCATCATTTTAAAAGTGTTGATAATTGCCATATTTAGCACAATAACCCATGTTTGCACACCCTGTATTATTATTGATGCTAAACATTTGTTTCCATGTCCACAACTCACATTGCGTCAAATGGGGATGTACTTAAAGTGAAATTAATATAAAAATTCAATGCCAAGTCAAGGCTTTGATGCTATATTGAAATTTCAAGAGTATTACTGATTTTTATTTTAGTTGAACAAAGTGGTAGTAACAACTGAAGATTGTAATAGAATTTGAAAAGGTGATTAAAGAAAAGAGAAAAAGAAGAATAGGAAGTTCATACAAAAGGCTTTTAATCTCGAGTGAAGGTTGAGAAATAGCATGAGAATCTGGGTCCAAATGGTTATAAAAAATAGAAAAGCAACTAAACCATATGTAGGGAGATGAATGTTGGGGTGCCATAATATAGCACCCTGACTTATGAAACAAAAATTAATAGCAAATGATTAAACAATAACATAAAAATATAAAATAATCAACAAAATGACACACATTGACATTCCTCTAGTAACTGATCAAACTCAACATATTTGCTTCCAGCAATGAAGCCAACCCAAATTCCACGAAAAACATAACAGAGTAATTACAAGTTTACAAACATATTAGAAAACACATAACACTAAGATCCCATTTGTTAAGAAAGCAAGCAGCTTTCCACTAGAAATGGTAACTCATTTCTACCACATACCCATACCTAGCTGATGTTCATATAAACAAAATTTCATATTTTGGAAGGGATAAATGGATTTGCCTAGCAAAATGAGGGCTTTTTTCAGCTAGAACTAGATTTCCAAATGAAACTAGATATTGAAGTCAAGCCAAAGAATAGAAATCATGGCTAACTAGAAACGTAGCCTCAAAAATGACTGAAAAACAAAGTAATCCAAATCTTGGAGGAAACAAATGCAAACACAATCAAATTCTAATAAGAAAGAAAAGCCTATTGGACTTGAACCAGTATATGTCCTATGTAACATAAGATTTGAATGTTGTTGAAGAGCTTAAATCCTGCACCAGAGTTGATTGGGGAAGAAAATCTAGACCTAGGATTTCTTAGCAATGAGGAGGAGATAGAAGAGGAGGAGAGAATGAATGGTGGAAGGATATTCTTTGCTGTTTTGTGGAAAGATGAAGAATTTTTCACTTCAAAGAGGGAGGGAGAGGAAGAAAGCAAATGGTGAGAGGCGACAATAGATAGATAGTATTTGTGGCGTTACGACTAATGATTTGTTATTGTTGGTGTGTAAATCTTTTTTTTGTTCAAATATCATGCTAATTGTGTGGATTGGTTGAGATTAATAGATTTTCATATTACCTTTGGATCTGAGATTTGGTTCGTAATTACACGATAGGATATGATTATATGGTTGGAGTAACTTAAGTTGTTTTTGTATTTGTGGGGAAGGAAAATTAGTTGATGTCTTAAGTGACCAATAGTGATGAGTAATATGGTGTCATTTGCCGGTCACACATTTACATGATAGGCTCAACCTTTGGTTGATTGGAATCATTGATTTGATTTTTTCAGCTTTTGGTTTGTGGTAATCCAAATAGTGTATGAATTGGGTGACTTTAGCACTAATGAAGGAGAAAAAATGATCCTTTGATCACTTGAAAGGGATAGAATCGGATAATGGTCTGTGTTGTTATCTATGGATGTTTAAAGTTGGATGAATCTACAATGAGTGAGAATAATCTAAGGTGGGGCTTTCATGAAAATTTTGGGATGCCACTAACATGATACTAGGTTATTAGCCTCTCAATTGTTGTCTTGGGGCCTCTTATACTTGGTTGTTCTAGTAACAAATTATCTTTATAAACAGATTTTATCTTCCGAAAAATAAGAAAATTTCTCCAATTGGTTTGAACAATCAATGATGAAGTGCTTTCTAGATAGATTTTCTAATGGATAATTGTGTTGCTACCAAGGATAGTATACTTGGAATGTGTTCCCATGAAGACAATTTGTAATAGATGGGCTCAATAGAGATTGCTCTGTTTTGCATCTGAGTTGTTACTAGGTTTCCCTTCCAACTGAGAGCTGCATCACCCTAAAGCTTAGGTCGATATAGAGTTTGGGAATACCTCACTGTGAGAATTGGTTAGTTACCCAATTTCATTTTCAACCTTCAAGTGAGAACTAATCAGTTCTCTTTCTTACTTAAGTTCCTTATAATGATGAATTAAACCATTCTTCTTCTTTGGCCACTTTCACATCGAGAGAGAGAGAGAGAGAGAGAGAGAGAGAGAGAGAGAGAGAGAGAGAGATGGACCCCTTGTTTTTAACTTTTTAGAACTAGTCACTTCCACCTTTTTGGAGACTTGAAATGGATCTGAAATATGGAAAAAATGTATTGTAACTTGAGTTCCAAGTGAGCTTAGAAGTAGCCAATTCCCAAACTCTACCTAGTACATGTGGCAACCTCCCCAAGGCATGATTTTGGTCCACGTTAGACTTTGCATTATTGAAAATCTAACTTCAGTCCAAGGCCAGTTGTGCCGGTGCAATGATGTGGTGTCTTTTCTCTCATAGAGTGAAAATTGTGTTCGACTTGAACTTGTATTATAATTTGGGTGCAAATGTTTGTTTTGTTTAATTTTTGTACTATTTACTTTCATCTATTTTTATATTAATACTAGTACAATATTTAAGGAGAGGAGTTTTGCAATGGCCACAAGATCAATAATATTATGAGACAACACTGGAGATCACCTAATTCGGATTAGAGTTAGCAAGACAGATTGAAATCCACGACACTCGTTTATCTCTCGAAATTAGACGGATTTGGATTTCATAATTTGGATTCTTATAATAAACTGGTCCGAATAATCCAAAACCATATGGATTTATCCATGGAGATCCATTTAAGAAGGGTAAAATGGGAATATATTTGTCTAATGAATAGTTAATAATATGGAAAAAATGAGAAGAGGATTTGACTCTTCAATCAGCCCCCAAAGCCTAGCTCCTCTTTCTTTCTGACTTTTCCTCTTGCTCTTTCTGTTTATCATAAACTGTCTTCATAGGAACACATTCCAAGCGTACTAACTATGCTTAGTAGCCACTCAATTATCTATCAAAAGATTTATCTAGATCACATTTCATTGCTGATTGTTCAACCAATAGTAGTAATTTTCTTATTATGTGGAAGATAAAATTTGTTTCTAGAGAAAGCTTTTTATATTTGACGTAGAACTTGCTATAGTAACTAAGTACTAAAAGATAAGTGGCCCCATTTGGGAGGCTATAACCTAGTATCATATCAGCGGCGTCCTAAAATTTTCATGAATGCCTCACCTTAAATTAATCTTAATTGTTGATAGATTTCTCCAACTTTTAAACATGCATGGATAAAAAACCAACAACCATTAGGTGATTTCAGCTCTTCCAAGCGATCAAAGGATCAATTTTTTCTCCTTTTCTAATGCTAGAGTCATCCAATCCATATTCAAATTACCACTCATCTGAAGTTGAAAAAGACCTATCATGTAAATATGGGAATCACAGACGACACCTTGTTACTTATCATTGTTAGTTACCTAAGACATTTAACTAATTTTTCTTTCCCACAAACAAAAAACAACTTAAACTACTCCAACCAAATGACTGCATCTTATCATGTAATTGAGAACCAAAACTTAGATCCAGTGGCTCTCAGGTAATTACTTATCATGTAATTAATTGTAACGCCACAAATACTATCTGTCAGTTGTCGTCGCCTCTCAGGTGTGAAAGGTTTTTGCTTTCTTATTAGAATTTGGTTATGTTTGTATTTGTTTCCTCTAGAAATTGGATTACTTTGTTTTTTCAGTCGTTTGTGATATGAGTTTCTAGATATCCATAATTCCCATTGTTTGGTTTGATGTTGATATCTAGTTTCATCGGAAAATCTAGTCATAGCAGGAAAAAGTCCATTTATTCCTCCTAAAATAGAAAGGGCAGCCTTGGTGCACGAAGCTCCCTCCTATGCGGGTTCCGGGAAGGGGGCCGGACCACATGGGCCTAAAGCACACAGCCTTACCTTGCATTTTGCAAGAGGTTGTTTCCACGCCTTGAACCTGTGACCTCAAGGTCATACGATGACAACTTTTACCATTGCGCTAAGGCTTTATTCCTCCCAAAATATGAAATTTTATTTCTATGAACATAAGCTATGTGGGAATGTGGTGGAAATGAGAAACCTATTTCCACTGGCTGCTTGCTTGCTTAGCAACTGGGTTCTTAATTTTATGTTTTTCTAATTTGCTGGCAAGATTGCGAAATGTTAGAGTTTCATTTACTTCCTGGGAAAGTCTATGTGTATCATTTTGTTGATTATTTTTACATTCTGTTATTGTTTAGTCCTTTTTCTATATTAATTTTTGTTTCAAAGTTGGGTGCTAGATTATGGAACTCCAATGTTCGTCTGGTTGTTTGTCTCTTGTTTGTAACAATCTGTGTGAAGATTCTCAAGGTTTTTCTCAATCATTTGGAAGTGTGTTCATGTTATCACGGGTGTCTGTGATTGTACCATATTTGAGGGTGATAAAGTCATTATGCTTTCAGTCTCTGTTTATGATTAGTATTTTGATTGTTTAGAAGAATAGAATCCTAGTGTTGGATTGTGAAGGAGAGCAATTTGTAACTAGCAAACCTTCTTGAAAACATAGAGTATATGCTTTCCCAGCTTGAGGTGATGATAGTACGACCGTCCTTTGGCAACTCATAAATCATAGCCAGGCATGTCTAACGATGGAATTGTCAATATCCTATCATGTCAATCTTAGTTTCAATTTGCATGAATATTGTAAGTCCAAATTTTTTTTCATCTATAAGAGAAAAAAATAAAAAGGATTGCGTTCATTCGCGGTTACAACCTTCAATTTGAGATTAAGAGCCTTCATATGAAGTTCCTACTCTTGTTTGTTTGTTTTTGTTGTTGTTGTTGTTTTTTTTATATTCTTTTCTTGAGTCACCTTATCAGTTTTCATTATGATTTTCAGTTGTTTCTACAACAAAATAAAATTAGTACTAGTCTTTACATTGCAATATAGCTTCAAACCTTTAAGTTGGCATTGAACTTGTATTAATTTGACTTAACTATCATCCCTATTTCATGGATGTTGACCATCAATAGTGATATGGGGTGTGCACACATGGCTTATTATGCTAAATCTGACAACTATCAGAACCTTAAAAATGGTGAGACAATCTACAAGTGTCTCCTTCTGATTCATTAGATGATAAAATAGAGATGAAACTGTTACTTGATTGATCATTGCCAACTGTATGATTATTTCTTGGAGCTTGCTTCTCAGTGGCTGTGAATAGTTATTAAGTTTTTTTCTCCTATGTATGTGTATGTGTGTATTTCAAAGCTAATTCTGTAAGTAGATAGTAAACCCTGCCCTTATGTTTAATAGCTCGGGCTTGTAACGTCAAATGTCAGGGTCTAAATGTCAAAGATCTGAACTACTAATGCTCAGAGATACTGTGGCTCATCTGGTGATAAAATTCATGAAAAGGCCTCTTAGTTTCTTTTCTGAGTTGTCATAGATGTTATTATAGTGCCTTTTCAATTTTGTTATGAGCAATGGTTTTAGGTTTATGTTACATCAATGGATGTTGGATCTGCATGCTATGTTAGGGTGACAGTACTAATTTGCTGTTGCAATGGTTATTAGGCTCTTTTTTTTTTTTTTTTTTGTTTCCAGAAGGGGAGCCTTGGCGCAACGGTAAAAGTTATTGTCGTGTGACCTTGAGGTCACGGGTTCAAGGCGTGGAAACAGCCTCTTGCAAATGCAAGGTAAGGCTGTGTACTTTAGTTTCTTGTGGTCCGCCCCTTCCCCATAACCTGCATAGGCGGGAGCTTTGTGCACTGGGGCTGCCCTTTTTTTTGTTTCCTGGTATCTAAGGTGATCGTCAGTTTCTAGAATGTGGTGCAGATAATGTCTTGTTCAGGTTTAGATAGAAATTTTTGTGACTCTGGTTGATTATTTGCATCAGCATAGGAACAGTTTGATAGTACACTAGCAAGTAGACTCCCTAATACTTAATGTTTATTGGTTAACCAGAGGATATTTTGAGTTTTTCTAGATTTCTTTTGTTCAACCCTTGCATTTGGGTCTACCAGTCCAGTGTATGAGACTATCATTTGATTCTGATATTCATTAGAGGTTGTGCTTTCTAATCTTGTCCATTATGCTCATTTCAAGATTACTTAATTTTTCCCTTTTGATTGACATATGCATAACAAAAAACAGTTCATCTAAGCAAAACAAGAAGTGTTATTGTTCAAATGATTATTTAACATTATTGTGGCTTGGATTCTCTGGTTTTGATATTTTCTATCCTGTTAATTTTGCTGCAGAAAATGGATCATTTGACTAATAATTAATTGTGTCTGCATAACTTTTTGTTTATGTGCTTGGCATATTTTTCTCTGTGCAGTACCACTGAAGATAAAACTTTATTTCACAGCTCTCCTATCTCTATAAAGAATATTTTTGATGGCAATTATATCTTGTGGAGGCTCGTGGGTAGCACAGTTCGGGGTTCGACCTCAATTTATATTAGGATCATCACCACGAGTCATGGCTTGTTATGATACTAACAAACTACTAGCATCCCACATTAGGTGAGTATTTCTATGCAACTATTTTGCAAATAGGTAGTGTATTCATTCATTATTGCTTAGTTGTGCCATTAATTTGTAGCTCTCTTCTTGTAAATGTATCCTCATGTTAATTTGGTTTTTTAGTTCCTTTTCATATAATATATTTTTGAATAGCATATATATTATACATGTATGCATATACTATGTGCATGTGTGTCTTGTGTTCAAGCGTGCATATGATTTTTTGTTCTGTTTGAGTGGTACTCTTTTGTTAAATCCATTTTACATTGCTTGCTTCATAGTGCTTGGTGTGTTGTTTTGGCACATAAAGCCTATCTAAGGTCTTTTAGGGTAGTTGATTTTTGTTTGTTATTGTACAAAGTCTTGTTTGATATGAAAGACTTATCACTCAAAATAGAAAAAAGATAATTTTGATTCACTCTTGTACTTGATTATGTTTTGATGTTGGGGAGTGCATGAAATAATATGGAGAGCTTTATTACAATAGGTATGAAGCATGAATAGCGACTGAATATTATAGTAAGTACAATTTAAGCTTGATCTTCTACTATGAAGTGTTTAATGAACTGCTAAGAGGTCTCAAAAGAGAAGGCATTCCTAAAGAATGCTTGGCAATATGTTCATGGAGCATGATTTCATCTAAATGGAGGGTGAGATTTCTTTGCACTTGCAGTTTACGGCAAGGCCTCTTTACAATCAAGCCTACACGCTCCTAGCCACACCTCATGGCTCTGATACCAAAGGGGAAGAGGAGAAGGATCGAAAAGGCAGGAATACTTACAGAGTAGAGGCGACTCCCATGCGCAAGACCAATTTTTGAAAAACTTTCAGAATTATATTAGAAGAGGGAAGGTTACAAAGGAGGAGGATTACTAGGGGAAATTGGGTAGTAGTAGGCAGACTTAAGCTGAAAACTTACACAACCGATGCCCATAAAGACTGACTTACAAACTATTTATAGACTCTTGACTTTGGACTTAACTTCATCTGAAATCCTTTACAATAATTGAGATACATGGATTAACAAAAAGAAAGAGATAAAGATGACATAAAGAAAAAGTAAAAATTGACATGAAGTAAAAGTGAAGGAAATGTGAGATAGAGGTGATTCTCCTGGATGACTCATGCCGACATAAAGCTGGCTGATGCAAACCGAAAGTAGATTCCTTGAATTATTGCTGGTGATGAGTCTTTTTGCATTATTGTCTTCTTTATTGAAATGACTTTTGGAAAGAGATTCTCTTTTTGTACTATTGCTGGTGTAGTCATTTTGAATGATATTTCTTGCTGATGTTGAAATTTAATCAAATGGAGGTATTTTGAACGGATTTTCTATTGCTTTCTTTGTTCATTTATTTTCTCATTCTTCTTGTCGTTCTTTGACTGGAGGAATTATTGGAGCACTGTCATTGAAGCATCCCAATAGCTTTCGAAATTGAATTCTGCTTCATTAGGATCTTGGTTGTCTTGAAGAATTTCTTCGGATGAATTGTCTTGGGACATTGTTTTTGTTGATGAAGTTTCTATTGAGGTTGAGATTTTTTCTGCTGAAATATTAAAAGATGACATGAATTGATTCTTCATATAATTGAGGCATTTGACTAGTATTTGATCTTCCGTGTCAGTTAGGTATTTTCACCTAAGAATTTTCTTGATTTCTTTAATTGAGGATGACGAATTGTTTACTAGAATATTATCTAGTATAGTTTTATTAGCTTAGATTGTTTGAGAAATTTTTCGGGCCTTGTCCTTAGAATCAAAATTTGACCACTATTTAACGGAATATGTTCGCTTACGAATCTATGTATTTAACTCATCATTTTCCGCAATCATGGATTTCCGTATCTAGGGAATTTCATGTGAAAAATAGAAATTGGGATTGCCCTTTGATTAATCCATTGGAAAGGATTTTGTAAAATTGAAGGTCAAATTCAACCCAAGTATTATAGAGACATTTAACATTCTTTGGCAATATTTATAGAGTTGGCCCAACCTTTTGCCTTCAATAAAAGAACCATGAACGAACTCCCCTTGAGGCTAGTTGAGGATTAATTTTGAGAGACCACAAGTGCTTACTTTGATGGTTCTCAAGGTACATTGCAAGAGTCATTGACTCAATATAATTTCAATAATTTTATGGTATTTTGTCCCATTGATTTCTATCCATTTGAATTCACCATGATTGATTTCCCATGCATTTAAGAATATTATTCTATTGATCACACACTTACTAAAATTAATAGTAGTGTAGTTAGTATTATAGAAGTGACTAATTGTATTAGTTTCTCGGAGTAATTTCTCCATCATTGTTTTATTTTTCCCTACTTGTTTAGGATAGGGATCCATTTGCATGTAGTGTATCGCGACAACCCAAGGGTTTGTTGAATCACACCATTTATAATCATCTGTTTTAATATTTAGGATATTATCCTTAATTTTTTTCTGGAATAATTCTCTAGAGATGCTGTCATTACCTCTTTTATTGATTTCTAAGGTGTAAATTGTTGTTTTGGAATATTTTTCAAGGATAATTGTGAAGGAATATTACCCAGAAATATTTGGTTCAGAACATTCTCCGCTTTGATTGGGGAAAACTCATTTTGGTTTATTATTGATTTTCCCTTATGGTCTTGGATATTGCTGTGACCATTTCCTCAGTCTTAGCTATTACTACGGCTAGATCTCCCTTTGCCACTATTCATAATCCTCGTAAAAAATCATATGTAAGAAAGTTTGGTAAAGAGTTGTATTCTCCTTTGACATATTTTGATATTAAAATCGAAGACTAATAATTGAGCTTGCCAACTAGCAAAACTTTGTTTCAAAACAATATTTTTAACATCTTTTTTAATTATTTGTTTGGCAGCACTACAATCAATTCTAAGAAGAAACTTTTGATTTAGAATATCATATTGGAATTTTGAAATACATTTGAATACTGAAGGCATTTCTTTCTTGATATTAGAATTTTTTGATTGGGTAAAATTTCATTTTACAAAATAAAATAAAATATATTCTTCTTTATTAGCCTCAAGGTTTTCTTGCTTAGGAATTCCTCCAAAACCAATATTGGAAGCATTAGGTTCAACAATTTTAAACTAGTCTGTATTTGCCAAATTTAGACAAGGAAGATTGCGGACTCTAGCTTTTATTTTCTGAACTGCTTTTGTACATTCAATAGTCCATGGTTTTGCATTTTTCTTTAATCTATTATAAAGAATTATTGTATTCTAAGCAAGATTTTGATAATAATCAACAATATAATTTAAAGATCCTTAGAATCTTTGAAGCTGTTTAGTATCATTAATTTCATTAGAAAATTTAGAAGCTAATTCAATGCTTCTTTGTATTGGAATTATTTTGCCTTGGTAAATATTTCCACCAAGAAATCTAACTTTTTTTTTTGAAAAAGTTTAATTTTAGGAGCAGATAAAACTAGACCATTTGTCTTTATAAGCCATTTAAAAATTTGTAAATGCTTAAGATGGTGGTCAATTGATTTTGAGAATATAAGAACACTATCTATATAAGTGAGATAAATTGGGTGTAAAAATTGAAAATATTATTTATGATATTTTGAAATTCAAAAGGAGCATTTTTTAAACCAAAGGGTATAACATTCCACTGAAAATGTCCAAAAAGAATAGTAAAAGCGATTTTATACTTTTTGTCTCCTTGATCTGAATTTGCCAATATCCAGATTTAAGATCAAATTTAAAAAAAATTAAAGTATTTTTCACTGTATTAAGTAAATCCCTTTTATTAGAAATTGGATGTCTAATCCATTTTAAGAGTTTTATTAAGAGGTTTATAATTTATTGCAAGTTTAGGCTTACCTCTGTCTCTTTTTGCTGCTCTATTGACATAGAAAGCTGTAAAATTCGATGGTAAGAAATATTTTCTTATTAATTTCTTTTCCAAACAATCATTTATTTCATTTTTACATACTTCAAGAAAACTGACATTCATTTGTGCCGGTCTGGCTTTAATAGGAATATTATTTTCATTAAAAGAGTCTTTATAAGGGAGAGCAATAGTATGCTTTTTTCTATTTCAAAAGGCATTGGAAAGATCATTACATAATTCATTTTCCAAAGAATTTAAAAGTTCTTTTATTTTCAATTGAAAATTATCATTTTGAAGAGTCTTCTTAATATCAAGATAGGCAATTTCTTCATGGATAGAATTAATTTGTTTTTCTTTTAATAAAATCTTTCTTGCTTCATTAAGCAAATTTGTTTTTGGATCTGTTATAAATTAAAAAAAAAATGTTTTCCTTCTTTTGAAAAATAAATTCCCGAAGGATCAGTTTTTGTCATTGGCATCAATTGGTGCAAGAACGGAGTTCCTAAGTTAACATGATGATGAAAGTCATTGACCAAAAGGAAAGTAGGAATACAAATGTCATTATTATAAAGGAATGAATTAATTAGCTAATAATTAATTTTAAGCTTGTTATTACTTGTAGAAGTGAGACTTTGAGAAGTTTTCTCAAAATATTTTGTAGGAATTAATCCCTCTTGTATACAGCTAGTGTCTGCTTTGCTATCTACAAGAGCAATTAAGTCTGATTGGTACTATTCTATACAAATTGTAATGGTTATATTAATCTACCATTTTTTGGAAGTTATTTTTCTAATTGAATCTAGATATGAAGGAGAAGATTACTTTTCTTCTATGTTAGAAGTTTCTCCTATTTCAGCGTCTTTTAATTTTTTCTAGATTTCCTAATCTTCTTTCTGTTGAAATATTTTCATTTTTCAAAACAATAATTTATGTTTTGAGAGAATTAATTTCTCTCTCAAGATCTTGAACAGTAACTATATTCGAGACTTTTACTAGTGTCAATTCTGATCATTAAGTCACTTCTGAACAATAACTATATTAGAGAATTATCTAATCTTTAAGTCACTTCTGATATTTTGTACACTTTTACTAGTGTCAATTATTTTACTTTCATGCCGACCCCTAATTGGGATAAGGTCTTGATGATGATGATGAATTACTTTCATCTTCTCTATCATCTTTAGCTATTTTAAGTATTACCTTTTTGAGATTTTTATCTTCTACTTGATCAGCCAAGTTGAGTAGATCTTGTTGGGATTGAGTTAGAACATTTATATCTAAATTATTTATTTCGACTATTGCTTTCCAATATTCCACATCCCTATTATTTCTAATGCTATTACATTTTCCATTACAACAACAATTATTATCTTTAGATTTTGAAAAAGACGATGACTTGGAAGTAGAAATATATGATAATTCCAAGTTCGATGAATTAAGCATTATTTTGCATAAGGTTTCTTTAACTCTTCAATTTCGAGTTCTTGAATTTTCTTTTTTGGATAACATTTACTGGCATAATGGCTAGGTTTTTCACATTTGTAGCATTTGATTTTAAATTTGTCCTTTTTATTATATCTGTCATATTTTTTCTTTGGTGGTTTATCTGGGTCTTTATACCTCTTGTATTTATACCTATGATTTTTAGGTTGTTTCATTTTGCCCTTATTAGGTGTTTTCAATTTAGGAATGGCTATGCAAATTGCTGGCAGAATTCTTCTAATTGTTTTTCCTGTGTAATTCTTTCTCTTTTTAAGTGTGTTTTTTTAAAATTTTATTTTATTGTAGACATTCAAACCTTCATTGAGACATGAATGAACCAATTGTCCATATGCTAATTGTTCATAAGGTATATTATCCTCATATTTGTTTTTTAGAGTTCTCTTAATTGTTTCTACAAATAAGTATGGAAGACCTTCTATGAGTTTTTGCTACCAATGACTTGATTTGCGTATGTAAGGTGTAAGACAAGGGCTAGAAAGACATCCTTATACCACCTAAAATGGGCTAGTATAGGACATCTTAGATTTTGTAGTAGAGCCCTAACATTTTCATACCGGTTTCTTATATTCCCAGTAAAGTGTTCTATTATTGTGCACACAAGTGTATACACAAAGTCCTCTTTTGGTTGACTGGTATGAGATTCTATTTTTATTCTGGATAGAATTTCATTCTGTTGTGTTGGCGAGATGCATTTATCCCTCAATCCTTTCAAATTTCTTGTGAATCCTGCTATTATCACATTAGCAATGTCTCTCTTGGAATTTCCTTCTTGTATATAAACTGTAGAGTACATTAACATTCTATAAATTGTTTGAAAGATTTGATTACTGTCATTCCACCTATGTTCCATTCATAGATTGAATTGACTATATAATTTTGAATGTGGACAACATTTTCTTCAATTAAAACGTCTGCTGGTGTTGGTTTTTTATAATAGAACCTATCTAACCTTCTACGTTTTCTTTCAATTTTATTAACTTGTGAAAATTGAGCTTAGATTTGTAACATTTCTGTTTCAGTCATATTATCTGAACTTGTTTCTTCAAGAAATTCAATTTCACTATTTGATTTGATTATCTCAGTTTCAGACCCTTGGACAATTAAGTTTTAAATTATCATGTATTTCTTTTATGGCTTTTATTAAGTCATTTGAATCTTCTTCCATCTCAAAGTTAGTAACTTTAGGGGGAGGCCTAGTTGAAGGTTTGATCTTAGATGAAGATTTTTCTAAATTTTTCTTAAGATCAACTTCTTTTAGATATTCAAGAATTGTATTCATTCCTTCTTCAATTTTTATTATTTGTTCTCTTACAATATGCAGGTAAAGATTTGTATAATTATTTTGTTTTATTATTAAATTGAGATCAGAAAAATTGTCATGTCTTGTGTTGGCTGTCGTTTTAAGAATTCTATCCTGATTGGATAATCTTAAAGATTCTGTAAGACGATAGACATAACAAATATTTTCCCCTTTACTAGTAGTCCATTCTTTGGTTATAGCATTAAGTTCATAACTTAAATATTAAGTTAAGAACCAAGGAATAAAAAACATTGGTATCTGTGTTTTATTAAGATGTTCATAGAATTTGTATTTGTAAAATTGAAGATGGTCTTTAAATTTTTAAGTAGCAATCTCTAAAGTTTTTATTATAATCTTGTTGAAATTCTTTATTTATTACTTTTCTGAGATCACTCCCTAGACTAAGATCCATAAGATTACAGATTGAAATCCATCTCAGATAGAGGAGTATTGTCCTAAGGTTTTTTATAAATTGGATGGACTATTATTGTTTGAGATTTTAGTTTTTCTATTGAACTAGAACTTTATTTTTCTTCTCCAATTTTATCAAAAGAAAATCTGGACGACCTAGATGAATAAGAAGTGATTCTAGGAAGTCTAAAAGACCTATTGTCAAATCTAATCTTTGCATCATCATCATATGTTTGTATTATGTGATCTAGACATTGATCTACAATTTGTCCTGGTGGAATTGCTTCTGAAAGTTGCCAAGAATCAGGAAATTTATTTCATCCCATTTCAGAGTCCTATTGACTGCTATGTTTGATGACAATAAGTTTGTCTTTATTAGAACAGTCTCTATGTGATTTCTATCTAGCATTGGTGACAAGAGTAGGAAGAACTTTAAAATGAATTCTATAAGTAAGAGCAACTCTTTCAGAATCTACTTTAAAATTATAACCATGAGTCTTAACATATAAACTTAAAGCATTAAAAATATTTGGATCAGATAAAGATAAATTGAAATCAGTAAACACATTAATATAAACGGGGCCATGACAGAGGGTAGTCTATAGGACACCCATAAGAGAAGGAGCCCAATCAAGACATCGCCCATCTCTCAAGATAACAAGTATTGAAGCATTTAAGCAATTAAGAGCTAGAGGCTCAAAACCTCTTTGAATTAGACCAATATGAATGAATTTATATTTGTCTGACTTTAAATAAGAAGGGGAGCCTTGGCGCACAACGGTAGAGTTGTTGTTGTGTGACCTTGAGGTCACAGGTTTAAGGCGTAGAAATAGCCTTTTGCAAAATGCAAGGTAAGGATGCGTACTATTGACCCTTGTGGTTCGCCCCTTCCTGGACACCGCACATGTGGGAGCTTCGTGCACTAGAAGCTGCCCCTTTTTTGACTCTAAATAAGATTTCAAAGCTCTCTCTAGGAACATATTTATTATCTGTTTTGTATTATCAAGACTAATTGTCTGTTCCCTATTTTTGATGATCTTAGTGGAGGTAAAGACAAATTTACCTATATTATAAATCTCTTTAGGCTTAACTTTGGGGATTGTCCATTTATAAAGAGCTTCAGAATCGGTTGGGTATTCGACCATCTTGGTCTTCTTAACATGCTTGTCCTTATTATTTCTCATACCCATCATAGACACACACACACACACACACACGAAATGCTACAGAGATTAAAGGATTTAAAATTAGCCGAACTAAGACAGATTATATGAAATGTAATTTTAGCAATGACAGGAGTGGGGAGTACAACACACACACATAGGAAATGCTACAGAGTTTAAAGGATTTAAAATTAGCCGAACTAAGACAGATTATATGAAATGTAATTTTAGCAATGACAGGAGTGGGGAGTACAACATCAGTAAGATTGATGACCAAGAAGTCCCTCAAAAAGACCACTTTAGATACTTGGGATCGATAATTTATGAGAGCAGAGAGATTGAGAGAAGAAGGGGAGCCTTGGCGCAACGGTAAAAGTTGTTGTCATGTGACCTTGAGGTCATGGGTTCAAGGCGTGGAATCAGCCTCTTGCAAAATGCAAGGTAAGTCTGCTTACTACAGGCCCTTGTGGTTTGCTCCTTCCCCAAACCTCGCATAGGCGGGAGCTTCGTGCACCGTGGCTGCCAAAAAAAAAGAAGAGAGATTGAGAGAGATTTTACCAAGAGAATTCAAGTGGGTTGGAACAAATGGAGATGTGCCTATGGAGTTTTGTGTTATCGGCGGGTGCTACTATAGGATGTTTGTAAGGCCTATTATGCTCTGCAAATTAGAGTGTTGGGCAGTTCAGGGACAACTTGTATATTGAAGTTAGAATGAGCCTAGCTGAAATTAGGATGTTGAGATGGATGTGTGGCAAGGCAAGAAAGGATAGAATTAGAAATGAAATTAGAGGAAACTTATGAGTAGCACCAATAGATAACAAGATGAGGGAGGGTGGACTTAGATGGTATTGACATGTCCAACGGAGATAAAAAACAGCACTGGTTAGGAGTGAGTTGATCTAAGCTGAAGGCTCTAAAAGGGCAAGGAGAAGGCCCAAAAGGATGTGGATATAAGTGGTGAGAAAATATCTAAAAACTTTTAGACTAAATGAGGCCAGGGCACTTGATAGAGGGGAATGGAGGAACAAGATTCGTTTGTCTGACCTCCAATTGGGATAAGCCTTTGATAAAATTGAAGAGTGAACATATATATATATATATATATATATAGGGTGTTTTAATTTCAGCTATTTCATGTAGGTGCAAGGAGCAGATGACATTTGATTGGCTGGAAAAAAGTAGAAAGCAGAAAAAGTTAAGAGGAAATGGTAGTTAGAAACTTTTACCTGGCCAATCGAATGTCATCTGCACTTTACACCTACAAGTCTTTGCTGAAATTAAAGTGAAGTTATATGCTTTACAAATGAGAAATGATTTATAATCCACTATCTGATTCAGTATTCAATTTAACATGTTTGATTCTTTCATGAAACACTGGATTTACCAATGTCGAATATATAAGCATCTCAGTTTAAGGTCATTGTGTGCAATAATTAGGTTGAAACCTAGAAATCAGAACCAGGGAGTTCTTGACAAGAACAGAAATTCAAGGGACATGTTTACTAAATTCCCAAAGCAGGTCTTCTTTGATACTTTTAATAATTGTCTTCCGTTAAGAAAAAGAGTTCCGAGACATCGGAACATGTTTCCCAAATTCACGATTCAGATTTCAAAAATTTAGGTGATGCTTGCACTTAAGTATTTATATAGTTTTGGGAAGTATTCGTTATGAATGTCATTTTTTATGAAATTAGTACTTTATATAAGGTGTTCCAATTTACTCTGGCACATTTTATAAGTCCTGTCACCAAATCTCCTCCATGCATGTTAGACTTGTTGCATATCATGATTACATATAATCATATTCATTAGTGTTATTCCATTTGTTGTCTAGAGAATAGCAATCCACTCACTTCTGGAATCATAATTTACTTGATCAACAATCAACTCACATTACTATCTTGTTGGCAAGAGGAAAGATCAAACCTTTTAACTATCTATGAACTAGGAGGAACCCTGAGAACAAGGAGCACAGATACATTCTGAAGTACTGCTTTTGGAAGATTGGTTGCAGCTGTTAGGAGCTCAGACAAATGATCCAGGGATCACTCTTGGTATTCAAACTGGAACTTGTTGGGGTGTGTATGTCTTGGTAGGTAGGGAGGGGCATAGAGAGGCAAAGGGCTTCTTTGTGCCATCTAAAATCCCTCGTCCATTTACATTGAAAGGTGTCAAAAAGATTTGTGTTTCCCAAAGAATAGGTTGCTGGTGCAAGTAATCTGACCTCCCAACTCTCTGAAAGTCTAATAAAAATAAAAATAACGAAAGATGGTGACAGGATTAATTGAGAAGTTTGTCTGACCTATTTTTCTGTCTTATCCAATTTCTTTTTTCAAATTCTATTCCACTGGTAACAGTCACAATGCCTCCCGTGCCTGTGCCCTTGCACGTGGTAAGTCCAGTTGCTGCCTGGGATTTCCCTTTCATAGTGTTGTGCACTTTCAGTATTCAGTTGTCAATATGATGTGCATGGACAAGAATTTCTTATTGCTTATGTAGAGTTGTCCATAGGATGCTTATCCATCCTTCCATGCTTAAAAATTCTGAGCAAGTTGCTATCCACTACGAATCAGAACTTTCTGAATAAATAAATCTGTAACTTATTTCTTAGCATCACCTGTCCTGCGTTGTCGGTTTGGAACGGTGAAGTTTGGAATTTACAATGAATTGCTATCTTCAGTACATGTTCTAATTTATCTTCTTTTATTTTAGTGCAGTTAACTGCTTCTGTGCATTTTTTAAAAATTTCCAGAGAAAATTTTCAATTCTAGATTTTTCTGTTGATCATAAATTCATAAGTTGGCTGACCCCTAATCAGGATAAGGCCTGGATGATGATGATGATGATCATAAACTTATTCGTCCCTTGTTATATTTCGTGCAGTGTTTTGAGCAAGGAAAAACGTTTGGCATCATCATGTTCAAGCTTATTTACTCAGGATTCTTTGTGCTCACTATTTAATGCTAGACCTTCTCAAATTCTTCGTCGCCAAAGGGGGGCACGTCTTATTGTTAGAGCTGATAGCGTATGTTTGTTTCCAGTCTGCTTAATGTTGAAGGCTTTGGCAATGATAGTATTTGTCTTCCATTGTTACTTGATGATCCAATTTTGTGATGTGCTACAAGCTGTCAATACTTACTGTCATGCCTCTAGTTATCTAATTTAGTTTTTTTCCTGCAGGACTATTATTCTATCCTTGGAGTGTCAAAAAATGCCAGTAAACCTGAAATAAAAAGTGGCAAGTATACTCACTTTTGGTCCTGCTATATTATTAACTAGCTTGTAATGCTTCTAAGGTTTCGTTTTTTGTTCTAGAAGTATTTCTGCATATTGAGTATCTTGACTCTATTTTGAATTCTTCCTAAGAAATAGGTCCAGAAATTTGCCTGGGTAACTAATTATGGCCTTGGTTTCTGTACGATGGAAGGTTAGGAACAAGCAGGATCACTATGAGCCTACTTGTTTCTTTACTACTTGTTGCTTGCTTCTATTCTGCATATTACCCTTTTTTTCATCTTTTCATGTAGAATTCCTAATTGTTCGCCTTTTTTCCCTTCACTTGCTGCTATAATTGTATTGTTTCTCTTATTCAATATAGTTATTACCTTGGTGAGCACACCACATACTCTCATGTACTGTACATGTAGCCAAACCGCTTACTACTGCAGACACCCTCCTACACCTCTCATGGTCTTAGTGGAGACAACTTGGCAAACACGTCTTTTTTGTGGCTGAAAAGGACACCTGTAAGAATTTAGCTCCTCTTAGATCTGACTTTAGCTACCATGAGTGCATTTTTTCCTGGTTACGTGATATCATAAAATATATTCGTAAAGCAATGATTTTTTCTTATTTTATGTGATGTCACTGTTCAAACTATACTGATGCCTTTCTCTCTCCATATTTTCCATTCACCTAATGATCTGTAGTTTTTGTACCTGTTTACAGAACAGTCTATTCTCATGGGCTCTTCATTATCTCTTTACAAAACTCAGATCTTTTTTTACTTCAGTACGCTGCTTTCATGCAGAGAGTAGTTTTAATTGATAGATGGGGATTATGTATTATCTTGCAGTCTATCAAGCCATTTTTTACTTGCTGAAGTCAAAAGTGATTTTTTCTTTTCTTTTCATTTTCTCTCTCTTTGCGACGTCTAATCTGGTTCTTGCAATATTAGCTTACTTGCTCCTGTTTCTTTGTTTTTCAGCTTATCGGAAACTTGCGAGAAGTTATCATCCGGATGTTAACAAGTAAGCTTTTTCTTTTTGGCAATTTTACAATGTAACCTATGATGTCTTTCTCCTGACAGTGTAAATTGCTCATTCAACCACCCTCATACCCTTGCATAGCTTGTCCATTTTTTCTATTGCATTTAGTTTATAAAGGTTCAATGATTTGTTGGATTAAAAGAATATTTTGCATAAAATGAACTAATTCCTGGTCATTTTCTGTGTAGATATATTCTGGTTAATCTATAGTTGAAGTTGTTTGTTTATAGGCAACAGAATATAGGATCCATTTTTCTTGTTATTCTTTGACTTGTTTCCCTTAATGTTTCGTTTTCCTTCACTTTTGTATCCTTCCTTTCCACTGAACAAGTTAGTCCTTCCTCGTCCAGCTCTAGTGTGTGTGCTCAGATCTAACGGAACTGTACCCATCTCTTAGTAAAAGCTATTGCGTTTACTAATCAATCATGGCATTGTCTTGGCATCTGTTCTTGATTTTATTGTTGGCTTGTGTGGGCCCTTTCCTGATTGTGGAGCCCCAGTCACCTTGGTGTGTTTGGTTAGTGACCCTTTCGCCATCACGTGAACAAATAACCAAAGGACCTTTGAGGCAAAGAGAAGCCATATGTTGGCCTCTTGCTTTTGGCTGTACCTCTACCCCAGTGTTCACTGGCAGTTCTAATCAAGATGTTTACAAAGAATTGGGAAGCAGTCTTACAGATATAATGGAAAAAGACAGTAGAAATGCTAAGTTGGTTGGCTAATATCCTATAGTGTCTGATCGACACAAGCTTAAGCATTCAGCAAGCTCTCCTTTTTTTAGTAGAATAAACTCTTTTCGTTGATTGTTAATATGTCTGCCAATAGCCGACCCCTAGTTGGGATAAGGCTTTGGTGATGATGATTAATATGTCTGCCAAGCCAATGTGGTCTCTGCACACATTGGCATCTTGCATCTGTATCTGCATTGCTGAAGGTTTAGCTAGAGAACGTGCTAAGACATACTATTTGGTGTACTGTAGTAAAGGTATCGTTCCAGTAGCAGGTTATGAATTCCATGATCTGAAAATGTTAAGGATGTAGCCAAATCTCTTGGCAAGAGGGGATCTAGTAGTATATCTTTCTATGTGTGGAAACCTCTGCCCCTGTTTTATTTTATATCTGTTTCACTTCATTGAGCAACCTCTACCTTTACAAGAAAAAAGGCAAAATGTAATTTACTTTGTAAAGAAAGGCTTCTATATTGAATGTGAACTATCAGCAACTTCTCCCCTTGTATAATTTAGCAGTTCTGTAACTGTTCTGATTCACGTTTGCTTGTGTTGAACTTGTTATTCTCAAATATCTTTAAGGGCTTTGAAACTTGAGTGAGGACTCACTTCAGTTCTGTTGTCATTTTTTTCTAGAGAACCGGGAGCAGAACAAAAGTTTAAGGATATAAGCAATGCTTATGAGGTAGTCCACTTTACAAATTATCCTTAATTAGTTGATGACTAAAATAACAGTTCTAATACAAGGATACATTTGAGGCTAATGGATATTATGGTGCAGGTTTTGTCTGATGATGAGAAACGATCATTATATGATAGGTATGGGGAGGCTGGACTGAAAGGTGCGGGTATGGGCATGGGGGTAAGTTCCCAGTTAGAGACACAAGTTCATTTGCTGGATGTCTCTCTTTAGTTTTGGGTGTATTGAGACTGAAAAATTCCTTTATATAGCAGGACTTCAGCAATCCGTTTGATCTCTTTGAATCACTATTTGAAGGCATGGGAGGAATGGGAGGTATGGGTGGCGGTGCAAGAGCTAGAAACAGACCAATACAAGGTGATGACGAGAGTTACAATCTTGTGTTGAATTTCAGGGATGCAGTGTTTGGGGTAGAGAAAGAAATAGAGATAACCCGGCTTGAGGCTTGTAGCACTTGTGAGGGCACGGGTGCCAAACCTGGGACTAAGCCAACCAAGTGCAGCACTTGTGGGGGTCAAGGTCAAGTTGTCTCATCCGCAAGGACTCCACTGGGTGTGTTCCAGCAAGTAATGACTTGCTCGACTTGTGGGGGAACTGGTGAATCATTCACTCCTTGCAGCACATGTAGAGGGGATGGGCGTGTGAGAAGATCAAAGAGGATCAGTCTGAAAGTTCCTGCCGGTGTAGACTCTGGTAGCCGGTTGAGGGTTAGGTCGGAAGGAAATGCTGGTAGGAGAGGTGGTGAGCCTGGAGATCTTTATGTTTTCATAGACGTTCTTCCTGACCCTGTACTCAAACGCGATGGAACAAACATCCTCTACACATGCAAGGTATCTTACATTGATGCAATCTTAGGGACTACAATCAAAGTCCCGACTGTGGATGGCATGGTAGATTTGAAGATCCCAGCTGGGACACAGCCTGGAACAACACTAGTGATGGCAAAAAAAGGTGTACCTTCCCTTGAGAAGCGTAACACAAGGGGAGACCAGTTGGTACGAGTCCAGGTTGAGATTCCAAAGAGGCTGAGCACTGAGGAGAGGAAGCTGATCGAAGAGCTTGCCAATCTTAACAAGGTTAAGACTGCAAACAACAGAAGGTAGTTCGAGGAAACTTTTTGAATTACAAATCACTGCCCTGTCAGGTATTCCTTGTTTTTTGTTGGCGTGATTGATAATTTTGGACTGTTAATGAGGAGCATGCAATAGGAGCTCAATCAGGTTATCTGGGGGCAATATACCTTGTACTAGTAGTAGGTAACTATTTTGAATTACTTGTCTTGAAAGGAATAGAGAAGGGAAGGAAAGAATAGTAAATGCATGAGCTTGAAGATTGTTTCCTGTGTTCTGCTTGATCGAAGCGAAAGGCCAACAGTGCCTCGGTTGCAGCCGAAACAAAATGGTCGTGACCTCATTGTAGCTTACCATGGACTGACTTCATAATCCCGCTTAACTCATATTTATTTCAGTTGCTTGAATCAAGAGCTTGTCTTACCAAAGTTCGTTCATTCTAAGTCTCCATCTTTGTAAACATTTGACCTCCTGAAGTGTACTTGCATTCACTCGCCGGTTATTGAGTGTGCTCTGACCTGGTTGGCCTGAAGATAGTTGCATAGATGATCAAGGTCCTTGGGGTCATGGGCTATCTGCACTAAAAACTAGTGACGTGTGTTTTGATTGCTAGCACTGCCGGGTTTACAATCATCCGCCTAAGGTGTGGACCTTGTTGAGGAAACCCATTAAAGAATGGTCTGTCTAGTAATGGATGATCCTGAAAAGACAGTCTTCAACTTATATGCTTGAAGTTTGTCATTCTGAAGCACAGGAAAGCCCTTACTATCTTGGCTGTTAATGTTAGCTGACTAAAATCATGTTGACCAGATCGACTATAAGACTAGCGGCCCGAACATTTACCAAAGGGCAAGGGGTCACCAGTTTTTCGTCTTCACTATAGGATAAATGGTAACAGTTCAACTTTATCTTCTTCACAAACTGTTCTTAATTATATGATTCGCCTTCATTGGATGTTTGAGATTCTTCGATGGATGCGGGAGGCAAGGTTAACTCCTGGTAATTGATCAGAACGTTAATGGAAGTGGGGAGTGATATGTCAGACATCAGCAGTAGTCTCCGAAAGCACCGCTGTCCCTTTCTACAAGCAAAACGTTGAAAACCCTCTTTCCTTTGCTCTGCCTCTCCCTTTCCTCTCTTAAGAGCGCGCGCGTGAACACACACACACACACACACACACACACACAGAGTCTCTCTCTCTCTCTCTCTCTCTCTTCTTCTTCAAGTGTTTAATTAATCAATATCTAACAATTTACCTACCTGTGTCTTGGGTAAAGAATCACTGGGGAGAATTCAAGTAGATTTATGAGTTAAGATAATAGGTTAACGGTGGTTTGCTTCATAATTCTTCATTAGAAAAAGAACAATCATAATAATTCAAATTAAAAAAGTATCAATATCATTCCTAAATGAGCAAATAGAAAGAGCAAGCAACAAATCGATATTCTGTTTACTTCCTCTTTCTCAACTTGGGCATATGTAGAGTTGTAGAAGTAAGAATTCTAAGCTTTAGAATTATGGAATGCTGACTTTACCTGGTAGAGTTGCGAAACAAAAGAATGGAAGGATTCCAAACCCGATAGAGAAAAATTTCCAAAATTTTGGCACTTGTGAATGCAAAAACGCAGGAATTTTGGCTTTGGTGTAAAGTCCGCAGCCCCAAATCCAGGAACGCTTCAATTGTAGTATGCTCTTTATCTCTCTGCTTCCTCTTCTCCTTCTTCTTCCACTGTTACTGTCGGCGACAATTTTGTCAGCGATGTTTTTTTTCAGCAATGGTTATTCTTTTGTTCGCCCATAAAACCCAGCAATCTTCGTCTTCTTCTTCCACAGTAGCCGGCATCCACCGTTTCGGCAAACGTAATTTGAACCAAATTTTGGTGTTCACAGTTATTAGATCTAGGTTTTTATTGGGCGCTCCTCTGTTCACAGTCGTCGGTGTTCACATTTTTGGCGACTGTGAACTACAAACTCAAATAATAATAATAATAATAATATTTTTATTATTTTATGTTAAAATGCCATGAATGCAAGCTACGAAAGAACTTAACATGCAAAAATGCCATTCAAGAATGTTAAAATTTGCTCCAACATTCACCAATTGTGGTGATTATTCATCCTCCGTCGTTGTACACGGTTGCCAGCATTTTACATTTCCAACTACTGTGATCTACAAACTCGGATTATAATAGTAATATATTTTTATGTAATATTAAAAAATTATGGATGCAAGCTTCTAAAGAACTCAAGAACGCAAAAATACCATTCAAGAATGTTAAAATTCAGTTCAGCATTCATGAATGGCTGTGATTATTCGTGAATCCTGGGTCACTCTAAAGCTATACAACTCTACAGGGCCCTTAGAACCTCATTTTCCTTGGCTCCAGGCAGTCATGGATTTGGGAGTGTTCTATTTTATGATGGGTCATCAGTTGTATGTATGGGACTCTAAAAGGATACTTTATACACTCTCTTTGTTTCAGTCACATGGCAATTTTACCTCAATTTTTAAAATGACGCAACTTATTTTTCAAAGAAACAGGCCCAGCCAAGTGGTTTGGATGAATCAATGCACAACTGCATCTCCCATGCATTGGACTGGACAGACATACTAGTATGATACAAGAACTCAAGTCATTCATCTGAATACCCCAGGTTTGGAAATCTAATATGTCAAAATCATGTAGTTTGGACAATTTTTTTTGGGATTTTCCTCAGTTTTAGATCTTTGATATCTATGGCATTTGTCATCAAGATGTTGAAAAATCCAAGCCAATGTCCATGGACAATGAGAACATCGTTGTTGATTAGAATATCAGTTTTGTTCATAAAAAGCCATTGTTTGTGAATAATATTTGTTAACGTTGTGAAATCTTCACTTGTGAATATCCATGTAATAGATTTATTGACAACTCAGGCAATTTTATCCAGTTTTTGGCCCGAATAAATATCAGCATAAAACTTGGTTTTCCAGTGTCCACATCTCTCTCTCTCTGTCTCTCTCTCATCAATGCATCCTAGGGATGATAGTGGGGCAGAGAAAAAAGTAAATGAGAAAAATAAAAGAAACGTCACAATTCTCATGGACATATGGTGGTATTGGCCTGCCCTGCCCCACGCATAAAAGTTGATGGTACGCGGTGGATCAAGATAGGGTTTTCACAATGTGTACTGCTTTGAAGTGGATTGCAAATCTTCGTAACCTGTGTGGTAAGGCAGGCGAGGCATGAAAAATAAATCATGGCACTTGCCCCACCCCATTGTCATCCCTAATGCAGCTTGTCTCTTTCTGTTCCGCTCAAAATGGTTTCTCTTGTATTAGCTAAATGAATATGCTTAATTGATCATTGTTTCTAGTCTCCACATATCATATAAAAAAAATAAAAAAATAAAATTAATATTGTCTCATATGTTACTAAATCAAGGGAGATCATAATCCAATAGAAATGTTTGATCCTATCCCAATAAATATCCAATCTACAAGATATAATCCAACTAAAATCAGTACCCTAAAATTTTGTCGACATGGCCTATTGGATGAGGGGTTTAGAAGCATCTAATTGAGATAAAATCAATGTCAATGAAGGGTTTTTTTATTAGTTGTTAGGTTAGTGGTTGAAACATGCCAACATGACACTTAATGCCCCATTCTAGCTGACTAAAGCATTATTAGTAGGTCCAGTTGAATAACAGTGGCCTACATTAAACAACTGTAACTTAATAGGCCCATTAAAGCATTATTAGTAGGTCAAATTGAGCAACCTTGAGCCAGAATGTCATAATATTTATATGTGCTGGGGTTAATTTTGGGATAGTGGTATATGCGCCCCTTGATTTTTTCTCATAAGCTCCTCACTAATTGATAATAACCACTATAACTCTAAATGGGCTAGATCTTTGAAATCTAAATGATTCATAATATTTTTCTTGACTTAGGTGGGCCATTGTTGAAAATTATCGTCCGTAGATGATCTTAGTTACTATTTTCTTGTGTTGTAAAATAGTTGTTAAGAAGTTTCACCGTGCATTTTGCAACTAAATGTAAGAGTCACTAGGATGCTCCAATGGTTGAAAACTTTGTAGCATGACCCATCTAAATCAAGAGGTTTGGATCATCATAAACATGGGTCCACTCAAAGTTGTAGCCATTTCTTATCATTTAGTGAGGGCCTCATGAGTAAAATCAAGGAGCATATACATCCCTATCATAATTTTAGTGGTGGAGATCTTATGTTATTGTTAATTTCTTTTAAAATGTGGATATTTGCATTGTCACAAATAACAAAACTTGATGTCTATGGATGTATCCCATATCCATAGAAAGATCAATTGACAAACACCTCGATAGATTCAATACTTTTTCAATTTCTAAGTGTTTAGTAGATTGGATTTATTGTTGTTGCTGTTGTTGTTGATGATGATGTTGTTGTTGTTATTATTATTTCCATGGCTTAAGTGCTGGATTAGGTGATTTAACATAAAAAAAGTCATGCTTGAAGTTGCTAGAGTTTTGCAACAGTCATTAACATTGAGTTTCCTATTTGAGATGACTCCTATGACAGACATTTGCATGATTAAGGAAGTGGTCATTTATGGGCTCACCACTCATATAGGAAAAAATATGTGTCTAGATCCATATGATTAAAGCTGTAGACCCATGGATTTCGGTTCCATGAGAAATGGATGTCTAGATTGTTGGAATTATAGTAGTCTTGCACAAAATAAAGTTAATGAAAACTAGCTTAGAGGCACACTTAAATCAGTTTTTAAAGATAGTTGAAGCTTTCCAATAAGTGCAAGGATATGACAGCTCTATCTTTGAGATTCAAAAAGCAATACTTTATTTGTACCTCAACAGATTCACATGATTAGAATTTGTTCATAATTTAGTCTTCAAGATGAATGTCGTAAAAACAAAGCCTTCAAAAATCTCTTTTTAAATTGCAATAACTTTCAAAGAGAAAACCATATAAGAAAACTCAAAGTAAGAAGCATTTCACAAGTTTAAAATCCTTGAACAAGAGTGATGCCAAAATGGGAAAGCTATGGAACTAGAGATCCTTACAAATAATAGAGCCTTTGTATAGTGATGCCAAAATAGGCAAACTCCAAGAGAGAAATGACAAAAAATGATGTACAAAATTGGTTGGCTTTAAACTCTAAATAAATCAAAACAAAAAAGAATAAAGTAATGCTCACAATTGATGAACTAAGAGAGAGAGAGAGAGAGAGAGAGAGAGAGAGAGAGAGAGAGAGAGAGAGAGAGAGAGAGATGTCTCAGCTTAACAAACTCTAAGGAAATATATGCTTGAGGTACACAAATGAATGGCTTGGGCAGTCCCTTATATAGATAGGGGTGCTTGATCCCTAAGGCAAGCTAGAATCACCCTAGGCAGCCCAAATGGTTCCTATGGGTTAGATGGGCTTAGATGTCATGGACTGATGATGAGTTGGACATTTGGACCTTACATAATGGGCTGGCCAAGCTCTGGGACATCCTAGACCATGGACCATCCATCCTGGGGCATGGACTAGATTGCTCCTAAAATCAGAAGAGACTAAGATGGTTCAAAGTGGTTCATGGTGATGAAGTGCAAAGTGCACACTAATGTGCACCAGCGCACTTTCATGTTTGCACTAGGCATGCATCGCTTCAAGAGTATGCTTATGAAAACAATATGAGGAAACGGGAGAATGCTTTAAGGAGTGAAAGTTCTCTTTCATCTTCTAGTGTAGGACTAAACATTTATAATGTTTTTAAAAGTCAAGTAGCAAAAGATAAGGATTTCAATTTCAAATGAAATTTGAGATTTCCATCAAAACTAGAGAACTTCAAAATTTCATAAACTACCCTCTAATTGTAAAACTGTTTCCACACACAAGTAAACATGTGTTTTATGAGTTGGTTTTGATTAAAACAATTTCAACAATCCCCACTAATTTTAAGTTAATATAACAATCAACATTTCTTCACTTGTTTAAAGTTAAAACAAGAGTAAAAAAGAAGTAGAAATCAGAAAAAAAATCAATAAAAAAGAAAAGAAAAGAAAATAATTTGGCTTTCAAAGATCCATGCATTAGAGAAAGTGAACAAAATCTTGAATTTCCTCCCATTGTATACAAATCAAATGGTATAAGGGAAACTAGTTAAATGAATATTGAAATATTGCTGTAGAGAAAGAAATGTAACATGCAATTCTCTTAAATGGTGCGCTTGTATACACCACAATACGAAATTGGTAGATTTATAGGATCATTAAACCATAAGTCATCATTAATTCTGTAAGTAATATTGAATACACCATAAGAATGAGAATGGAATTTTATTCATAAACATTGTAGTACATTAGTAAATCTAGATAGCTTGTTTATCCCTTGTAACCTAGTCAAAGACATCAAGTAGGTTACTACTATTGGTCATTTATAGGTCTTTAAGCCCATTCACCTCAATGTTTCATCTACCACTTCTCTTTCTATGCCTTTGGAGAGTGGGTTGGATAAATTGTGCCTAGAGTTCACATATTGTGCGTTGAAATGACATCAAGTTTAATCAATTTCTCTCTCACTTTCATCTTTTAGACATAGTTGGCAAGATTTACAACTACAACACTCACTATACACTTTAGTAATGACAGCATTTTTCACACTAAATAGTAATAGCAAGACAGGCTTTGACCTCTTAGGTATATCTATTAGTGGCTCCCTAGGCCATTATGCTCACTCTCTAGTAGAAGTAAAAGCAATAAACTCAGAGTGGTATGAGTAATACATGTATGCTTCTTTGATTTTCATGAAATTGCACCACTAGCTAGGGTAAAATTCCAAGCATAGAACAATTTCAAACTAGTTGGATCCAAGTTGTAAGTTGCATCACTATAACCTTCTAGCGCATCTAGTTCTCTGCTATAGTACCATAATGCAGATTCTTTTTGAGATATTGTAGTAATCACCTTAAGTGTTTTCTAATGTGCTTCACTAGGATTGCTTGCATGTTGGCTCAATTTACCAACTGTAAAAGCAATATCCAATCAAGTACATCATATTGTATACATTAAGTTGCTAAGTAAAATCAAATTCTTCCATTAATTGATTGGGTTTTCATCATTTTTTAATAACTTGACATTAGAGCCAAAAGAACTAGTCATAGTTTGCATTTTAAATGATCAAATCTTCAAGTACTTAATCAATGTAACTAGAATGTTAAGAACTAGTCAATTCTTTTTTATGATGATCTTGATAGCTATAATTGCGTTAGTTTTACTAAGATCCTTCGTATCAAAATTTGATGACTGAAATTGCTTTATTTTAGCAATAATCTGTAAATTTGTACCAAATAAACATGTCATATACATAAACACATATGACTCCTCTGTATCCATAAAACTTACTATATACACAGATATATCCATTATTGAGCATATGATTATTAGAGTTAATGATTTTTAAAAAGTTTCTTGTGCCACTATTTAGGAGCTTGTTTTAAGCTGTAAAATGGCTTAAGCAATCTGCATATTTATGCTCGTCTTAACATAATATAACCATCAAGTTTTTACTTATAAATTTTTTCATCTACTTCATTCAAAAAAGTTGTTTTAACATCAATTTGATGTATTGGTGAGTTGTGTATAGTAGCAATTGCAACAAACAATCTAATAGTAGAAATTCTGGCAACTAGGGCATGTGTCAAGATAATCAACACCTTCTTTGTGTGGAAATCTCTTAGCCACAATTCTACGTTTGTACTTGTTAAGTGTACCTTTAGCCCTCATTTTTTTTTCATAAGACTTATTTACATCCAATTTGCTTTGCACCATAGTGAAAAATCATCTAACACCTAGGTGTTGTTGATAGCGACAAACTGCATCTCATCATTTTTTGGTTCTTTCCAAAACTCCACATCATGTTTAGTCATTGCTTAAGAACAAATGTGGTGGGATCATTTTCAATCATAAAATTCAAATTCAAAACCTCACCATTTTCTTTTCTTGCTCTTTTGCTTCTTATAATTTCAATAACATTAGTATGTGAAGAATGCAACCTCTTACTGGATGAAGGAATATTTTATGCTTCATTTTGACCAATTTTGAAAGGAAATAAACTCTTAAAAAAACTAACATTTATTACTTCCATAATAGCTTAAGGACGAGGAGTTTTCAAATTCAACAATCTGTAGACTTTAATCACTGTAGAGTAACAAATAAACATGTAGTCAATTCCTTAGTATCCAACCTTGGAATCTTTGTAGCTTGGTAATATGATATGAGCAAGATGCCCCCACACTTACAAGTAGTTGAGAATAGGTTTTGTACCCTTCTACAACTCATAAGAAGTGGTTTTAAGTCTTCTAAATAGAATTGTGTTTATAATGTGGCATGCAAATAAAAGAGCTTCACCCAAAAGCTCATTGACATTTCAAAACTGGTAAACGCATAATTTACTATTTCAACAAGTATTTTATTCTTTCTTTTTGCCATCCTATTCTTTTGAGGTGTGTGTATAGTACTTAATTCCTAATCAATATCAACTTCTCCACAAATAGTAAAAATTCATTAGATATATATTCTTCACCTCAACCAGACCTTAAAATCTTAATCTTAATAATGTGAATGTTCTCAACTTCTACTTTGTAAACTTTAAAATGCTCAAATGTTTCATCTTTACTTGAAGAAGGAAGAATATGTATATCTTGTGTAGTCATCAAGAAAGGTTAATTATGAAGTCCCTCTTTCCATCTATGTCTGTGCATTTGTTATTTCACACATATCACTATGAACTAACTTAAGTATGGAACATTCTCTTTCAATCGACTTGAATGCTTTTTTGTGTTTTTACACTTGCTACATACTTCATATTTATTTGTGGCTGAGTTCTCATGCTTAAGAATAAGTTGGAGCTTTATCATTCTTTGGATGGATAGAAAGTTCACATGTCCAAGTCTACTATGCTACACATTATGAGAATCACTAGCATTATAAGAAATTTTTTGAATTTTGTTAATAATATTCAACTTAAATATGCCACTGTTGAGTATCCCTTCCCTACAAAAATTGAAATCTTGAGAATAATTACCTTATCGATTGAATTATCATTTTGAAGCCATGTTTGTTTAGAGAATCTCCAAAGATAAGGTTTTTGTTGATGTTTGAAACATACAATATATATTTCAAACTAAAGACCTTTTCAAAAGTAAATTGAAAGTTTATGTTGCTTTGATAAACCATTTTAGCCATAAAGGAATTTTCCATCATTATATTAGAATCAACTCCCACTATTCTATATGTTTTGAATAGGCTGTATTTATTAGTCATATGCCGAGTTGCTCTTGTTTCAAGCCACAAATCCTTATCATTAGAAACAACAATAACTTCAGAAATAGCACATGTGAATGGCTAAGACTTATCTTTCTTCTCCAATTGCTTATCATTAGGAGTTTTCCTCCACTTGCAAAACTTAGTAGTAAGCCCTTTCTTTCCACAAACATAGCAAAAAATTTACTTCTTTCTCTTTTATTGACATGACTCCCTAATTGATTCCTAAACTTTTCATTATTCTTGAAGGAGCTTCATTTAGGACCATGATTACCATTGAACTTCTTTTTTTAAGGAAAGTATTTTCCCCTTTTCACTTCTACTACATGAGCCTTAGCACCTAGCTCCTTTGAAATAAGCTTGCTTAGCTTGTTGTTATCTTCAATGGGTAGATCATGGAGTAGCTGATTGTAGTCCATCTTTTTAGTTTTATGGAGTCTCAGTTTTACATCAATGGATTCGATCATTCTAACATTACAAATGTAGGTCCCAAAAAGTTGCCTTGCTCTCTTAAGGAAGAAATTCCCTATATTCGTTAATGACTCCTGCAAAATCCCTAAATCAAGGTATAGAAAATGCAAAACCTTTTTAAGGCTAAGATAAAGTCTATACTGAATGGTATCAAAATCTGGAAATGGTCTCGACTTCAATCCCTAATTATTGAAGGTGATTCTTTCAACATAATATCATGGTTTGAAAGTTCCACCATCCCACCTATCAGATTTTATCATATTATCAAAACAATCAAGCTTCTAGTCAGGGGCTTAGAGGTCCATTTTGAGCATGTTCTTTGATCTGTAAATGAAGTAGTGACAGTTTAGCAAGAGAAGGCATTCACCTCCAAAACTGAGAGTTCATTTTTTTAGAGGAGAAACTTCACTATTCAATCTGGGAGAAGCATAACTGCTAGTGCAAGAAAATGTTTTTACTTTTTATGTGTTTTTTGGCTTGTCTTGAACCCACTCACTCGTTGTTGCTTGCTATTTTGAGTTGCCCCCATAGCTAGTAACACCCTTTGGCCTCTTCTTGGCTTAGAGGCTCCTCATTCAGTTTGGCTCTTTGTTTTGAGGGTGATTTATAATATCTGTGACCAATATGGTCTCCTTAGTAATAAAATTTTATCTTTAACCTTCAAAAAATTGCAAAACTTCTTAGTAAATATTCAAGGAAAAATGTCACAATAGTATCCCAGACTTGGCACAAAATCTCACTTGAAGACCACACATGTCAAAACCATTACGCAAAGGCTTGATGTTTAAAGTGACGCGGGAAAGGGAATGAAAATTATGTTGAAGGAGGACACAAGCTAGGATTGATACAACATCAAAGTAGAAAGTAGATCATAAAGAAAAAAGCGGATTACATGAGAAGAAAAAGGGAAACATAGGGTTTAAGGGGAATTATATACTATGCTGTTTGATTGAAAGAAAAATAACCTAAACCATGTGATTTTAGTGCAACATGTGGTTCAACACAAAGGCTACATGATGAACTATTTGAATCCCTGGATCAATTAAAGTTTGGTAACAGAGAATAAGTTTCCTGTTTATAGTAGCAAATCATTCGCCTCGTACCTGAGCAACATTATAATGAAAGTAGCCAAGTGCTTCCACTTATGTATGGTGGATTCCAAATATCATTGATCTATGCAACTTGCCTGCCTTAGAATATCTAACGGCCCAAAAAACATTCCAAAACGGTGTTGTGTGCCTCTAGCATTAAAAATATTAAGTAATCCAGCTCAAATAAAAGTGAGAACATTTGGTTGAAGTGTCCTACATGACAATTTGCTATTTGGTTATTTTCTAAGATGTCATTTAATTAGACATATAATTATTGTTGGTCCACTTACTATCAACTTAAGCTTTTTATGTGATTGACAATTCAATATAACACTAGAGTTTTATTGATCAAAAGGTCAAGAATTCAAATCCCTAGACCTTCCATTTATCAAATCCTAAAATCTATGTGTAAGGATCAAAAAATGCCTTTCTACATGAGAGTTTATATTATAGATGTAGATATTGTTGTCTACTTCCTGTCAACTCAAGCTTTTTATCTTGAATGATAAAGTAACTATGTTCCATCAACAATATCCTTACATAGGTGCTCTAGTTTAATGCAGTTGGATGCAAACAACATGGCGTGTCTCTTCAACGTGCTTGGTTAGAGGTTCAACATGAAAACTTTTCTTTTGTTAGGAGAGATTACACACACATTTATGAATTAGGATACCAGGTTTTAGATAATTTACATAATAACTGCTACCAAAATAAAAGGAGATACACTCTGAAGAACAGTTTGGGAAGATCTAGTCTTGGATTGGAACATTCACCTGTATGAATAGAATAATAAACTCAATTTAGTTTTCTTTGGCTAGAAAATTGAAGAAATGGGATATAGATTATTCAAATTCGAGACTGCTTATTCCTTTGGGCCAAGTATTCAAGAATTTATGTAAGTTGTAAAAATTTAAAGGGGATTCTTGTTCATAATTGGCCTCTTCGCAAGAGGTTAATTATATTTGATAGCTTTTCAAAACAACAATTCTTTGAAGGAGGAGATAATGTAATATCCCTAATTTTTGTAATCCATTTTGATCATAAATGAAATGAGATTCATCCTTCCAAAAATAAACATGCAACAATGGATGGCTAGGACGATGGAAATATATGTCTTACAATGCTTAGAGAATGAAGGGGGAATATCAAACCTCATGAGCTAGATTAGACATTCTTTAGGGAAGTAAGGATTTATAAGCTCGAACTTTGCATATAATAGATGGAGTTTCAATGAAATTAATGTTGAAACAAAGTTCACTTGTGCTAGGATGTCATGGGCCAAGGGTTTGGGCTTGCTAGGATGTCTTGACTATGGCCTAACTAAATTAGAGGAGTCTAGGTCCATAACCAATAAGACACTTGCTCCCTTGGGTGGAGTTTCCTAGTTAGCTTAGGACTTTAAACCTAGACTAAAAGCAAAGGCCTATACTAACCTAGAGGATTTAGGACAATGAACCTAGACCAAGGGTGGGATGTGGTTTGCTCTATAGAGTTTAGGATATTGCACCTAGACAGCCTACTATGATTAATGAATCTAGACACATAATCAGGCATGGGACGTGATCTATCATAGCGAAGGAGCTAGGAAAAACTATTAAAGAATCTAGACATACACTAAGGCTAAATTGTGTTTTAACCTAGAGGATTGGGACTCTGAGGGAAACAATGAAAGAGGGTCACCTAGGTTTATAAATAGTCGCTGAGCCCTCCTTTAAGAAAATGTGAAAACTGGAGAGAGAGAGAGAGAGAGAGAGAGAGAGAGAGAGAGAGAGAGAGAGAGAGAGAGAGAGAGAGAGAGAGAGAGAGAGAGAGAGAGAGAGAGAAGGAAGAAGAAAAGAAACCTTGAGGAATTATAAACAAAAATGTTACGTAGATAACTCTAAAGCTACCAAGTTCTAGCTACTATTTTGAGCACAAAATTTTGATATATGAGCGAAGATTATTTGATGAGAGTTTGTCATGGATTAATGCCTTAGATAATTGCAAACATGCTTGATTTTAGTTGTTTTCATCACACATTTAGGCGTCTTTCACTTGGTTGTTCATGTTGTAGCTGTGAATGTCTTGATGTCATGATTCACTCACTATTTCAGATACCTAATTCATACTGTTATTCCTAGTTATTAACGAGTCAACATTCTTAACTTTAGTTATTTTCATGCCATGTATTGGCTCATTGTTATAGATGTTTTTACTTCTATTGTTCCTATTTGATTTCGATCATTGTTTACCATGTTTCAACATCATGCAGTTACTATTAAGTATACCTTAGTTTCAAATGCCCTAACCTTACTATCACTGCTCTAATCTTAGGGCATCTTATATCATTCCTTGGTTACATACATACATACATACATACATACATACATACATACATACATACATACATACATACATACATATGAATGTACTTGATGTGTTATAATCTAGAAATTATACCTTAGACATGGATGATACATACATGTTTGCTTCCACTGGTTTGGACATATTTTACATTAATGTTCATGCTCTATCTTTTGATGTGTTATGTCATGATCATATGTCCACAATAGACCTCTTACAACATGTTATTATTGGCTAGTTTAGGTGTCATTGTGGCCTACCATGCATGCGTGGAAAATAGACGTCATTTTGTAACTAGCATAGCATAGCATAGCATTGACTTTGAGTTGATTTCAAGTCACACGCATGTCTAAAAATCCAAATGTTTCATTGATGGTTTTAGATGATCTTCAAGTGTGAAATTCATACTTTAGAGTTAAACATCTCTTTGATATGATTTGTGTTCTCGAGTTGATTTTAGCACGGTTTTGCAAATTGCTTTAGCATTAGAGTTTTGATTTGAAAACCAACTTAGTAAATGATGTTTTCTAAGTCATAAAAGAGGCATACTTGTCCATGGTTTTACCGTGCTAATTTTTAGTAAAATTGCTTGTTTTTGGAAGAGCATTCCATATTGAAAATAGTGGTTTTTGAAATCTAAGAGTGGATGCTTAATTAATCGATTTTCAACTTATATGTTTGAAAAAAATATAGTTTTGAAAGGTTGAAACAAAACTAGTTTTAGACATATAATAATGCCTAAAAAATGTTAAGTTTTTAATGATGATTTTCAAACTAAGTTATGGTTGGTTTTGGCTTAGAGTTGTGCCATGGTTTCAATGATTTGAAAATGATATTTAAAATGGGATATCAATGCTTGATTTAGCTGGAGAGTGAGCTGTGATTTATCTCATAATGTGCACTTGCGATTTAGCTTGAATAAGAGCTTTACCTGATTTTATGTGCATGATGAGTTTTTGCATGAAGGGAAGCCTTGGTGCAATGGTAAAAGTTGTCGTCATGTGACCTTGAGGTCACGGGTTCAAGGCGTGGAAATAGCCTCTTGCAAAAATGCAAGGTAAGGCTACGTATTATAGGCCCTTGTGGTCCGCCCCTTCCTCAAACCCTGCATAGGCGGGAGCTTCGTGCACCAGGACTGCCTCTTTTTGTGGGTTTTTGCATAAGAGATTTGCAAAATGTACATGGGTATAGTAATAGCGAATTTTCTCTATTTTATATTAGCTAATGAGCCTAATGAGAGCTATGCTAGGAGATTTAGATAGGTTTGCTCCATGATCTCCAACCATTAGAGGTGGTGGGTATCCATGCCCAAAGAGTGGCATTGTTTTCTCGACTTTGTGATATAGACCACAAACAATAATCATGGTACCATTGTAAGACATATCTATATGGCTCTGGGAGGATGCGGTGGCAGTCCCTTTAGGAGACTGAAGGGCACATATTGCAATAGGGTTGCACGTGAGCATATTTGAGTCATGAGATTTTGTTTTTGTACTCTTGGGGAGCATATGATGCTATGATAGATGAGCCTTGATGAGAACGCATGATTGTATTGGCAAACATTTGCACATGATGATTAATTTACTATCATTACTTTAATGATTTTGATGCATCATGATGATACTTGAATTGCTAAGTTGTTATACATGTTATCTATAAATAGAGATGTAAACTTGCATATTTATGCTAATGATATGTTGATGTATTGCATGGAATGACTATTAAGCTATTAGTTGTACAGTTTTATTGTATTAAGAATATGCTTTTGAAAGACATGAGTTTACTTGCATGATGATATACTGATATTTTGTGTTTATAGTTTTAGCTTTATCTACTAAGTGTATCTCCATATACTCAAGCTATCAAAAACCTTATATATCAGCGTGGAAAAGCAAGCAGCAATGAGTAGAGACATAGATTTATAGTTGAACTATGGATGAAATGCCTTGGACTGTTTTAAATCAAATGTTATGTATGGGACATAGACGTAAGTTTAGGTTTTTGTACTTGTGATTAACACTTGGGAATTTAAAAAATAATTTTTGAAAAAGATCTTGGTTTTGAAAATGAAACTTTTGAAAAATAGGGTACTTGCCTTTGAAAAAAGAATTTTGTAAAGAAAATTTGTGTTTTGAAAACCTAGGGTGTTATAATTTTGGGCTAGAATCTTGCAATAATAACTACTATTTTTGAATTGGAAACCATATCCAAAAATCATGTCATTGAAATTCCAAAGTTGAGTCACTGTGAGATGATTTTTTGCAAGTCGCTATACTATGAAAAACATGGTTTTTGAGAACCTAAGTCAAGTTGACTTTTGAGCACGCTCTTATACCTAAAAAATGGTAAGTTCTAAAATATTGTTTGAACCTATATAATATTTGGTTTTGATATGAAGATATGCCTAGATCTTGATGTTTCAAATTTAGTTTTCAATTATTTTTTATATCGATCTAACTTGGGAATAAGTTGTAATGTGAGTTATGATTTGCACTTTGATTTTGCTTGAAATGAGCTATTATATGACTATATATTTCAAAAAGTGCATGGACGAGTTTTGCATAAGAGCTTTATAAAATATGAGTATAATGATACTCAAAATTTTCTTTGTTTGAGATATTCTAATGAGCTTGATAGGAATTATGCTAGGAGATTTTGACAAGTTGGCCCCCTGGTCTTCAATCAGTGAAGCTGAAAGGTATTTGTGCTCAAAGAGTGACACATTTTTCTCAACTATGTGAAAGTAGTCGCACATGGTGATCGCAACACTCTTTCGAGATATATCTACATGGCTATGTAAGGATACGGTAGCAGTTCCTTTAGGATACTTAAGGGCACACATTGTAGTACAACTATGCTTGAGTATAGTTGAGTCCCATGAGATATTGTTTTTGTGCTCCTAGGGAGCTGGATTATGATTTGATAGATGAATCTTGATGAGTACTCAGGTTCGTATTGATAGATGTACTAATGAGAGTTTAGAATGTGGACTCTAGAGAATGTCAAGATTATTACTTTTATATCATTACTTTAATAATTTTGATATGTCATAATTATACTTGAAATTGTTAACTTGTTGTGTGAATTCTCTATAGATAGAGGTGAACAATTGCTTGGTCATGAAGTACTTTGATGCATTGTACTATTTGACTAATGAGAAGTTAGTTGTGTGATGTTACTTCATTAGTAATATGTTTTTCAAACATTTGAATTTATTTGCATGATGATATGGTGATGTTTTTCAGTTTGTAGTTTTTGTCTGATTTACTGATTATATTTCCATACACTCAACCTTTACAAAAACCTTGTAGATCATAGTGGAAAACCTAGAAGCAAGGAGTAGAGGACTAGAGATTAGAAGTTAGCTACAAAGTTAGACATCAATTGTAGAGAAGCTATTTCCATTATTTTGTTTTTAGTTGACCATTGATGTATTCTAGCATTAAGTGTTGAACATTCATTGTTATTGAACTTTATGTTTATAGTTGAGTTGTGAATGATAATGCCTTTGAATGTTTTAAATTAAATGATATGTGACTCAGACGTTAGTCTAGTTTCTCTTACATGTGTTTAACACGGTATTTTAGAAACAATTTTGAAAAAAACCAAAATTGGTTTTATAAACAAGAATTTAAAAAATAGGGTACCAGTCTTTGGAAAAAGAATTTTATAAAAGAAATTTGTGTTTTAAAAACCCAAGCTGTTAAAGTGGATCTTCAACTTTGAATTTTCATCATCTTGGCATCGTTGGAAGGCTCTCTGCAGGCTCTATTTATCCATTCATGTCGCATCATTAATTTGTTGTGTTCTAAAAATCTACTTTTAAAGTTAAAGTAAGAGCCTTATTTTAAAAAAACATGAAAATTGTAACGAAATTTTGGGTCATTATATAAAGAGCACAGACTCCTAGATATAATGCAAAGTTTGATCACTAAAGTCAAGGTCTCTAATAAATCATAATTTTTGACATTAATAAGTTGTCTCTTTGTTGATACTCATGTGAAAATAACAAGACAGGGAGAAGTCTTATTTTGATTTTTCTTGAACTGAAGTTTAACTTTTCTACCTATTTAAGCATATTATAGCCGAAAACATCTATTCTTAAGTAGCAATTTGGATTTTCTTGAGTTTTATGATATCTCAAAAGTTGGTTAAGTTGAATCAATGACAATCTCCATGGATCTTTTACGTAAAAGCTTGTGTGTGAAACCTACTCAAAGTTGAGCTGATTGTACTCTAAATTTCAGGAAGTATTATAATCTTTGCTGTTATTGGCGTATTTGACCAGAGCAACTTAGGCGGTGATACCATACCATTTTTGAATTGGTACATGGTCTAGAATATCAACTAGTATTACAAACTTGACAACATTACCTATCAAAGTTCTACATAGCATCATTAGATTCTTTAAGTTGAAAATAGACTTGACAACATTGCCCATCAAAGTTCCATGTAGCGTCATCAGATTATTTAGGCTGAAATTTACGGGGCTTGGGCCCATGGCATTAGTTACACTATGATGTAACTAATAAGCATAATTAGAATCAAATAATTTAATTCTCAGATAATACATTCAATTTTGGGTAACCTGCCATAAGATAAAAGGGACTCAACTTATGAAAGAATAGGAAAGATCAAAGGGAACCTTTAACTTCTTTTCTACACATTAAATAGCTTTTAGAGATAAAATGCCAAATTTCATTATAAGGGCCCGGAAGTCCATAATTCTTTTTTCTAAAATGAAACACAAATATTCCTAATCCCACTGGCCACAATATGAATCAACCAAGGATTAATAAATGGACTTAGACAAAATGGGATTTACCACATGTAAATACCTGATGAGGAACTGCCAATTCAGATGGAAAACTTTTATGGCTCTATTCCATGGATTATCTACAATATCATGGTTCCAAAACCCCAACAGTGCAGCCCAAACCACTTGCCCCAACCACTAAAAACTTTGTGTATGCTTGAAGAGCACCTCTTGACTACACAGAAGAAACCTACAATAGAGCAAACTCCAGTTTCTATTCTCTTCTAAAAGCCCTTAATGTGAAAAGGTTATTAATTTTGGCTTATATTCAGTAATGGCAATGACAAAGCGGAGATTGTGATACCTCTTGCCTGGTTTGAAAGTGGGGCCGACAAGATTTCATGCTATTTGCAACTCCTCTTTTAGACTTGAATCAAACTTTTATGAGGGGGAGAGAAAGAGGTGCTTCTTCTTCTTCAGTCAATCGAACATAACTATGGAACCTAATCTATTAATTGACCCGCTAGAGAGAGAGAGAGACTTATGGGTTAGGGTTAGTAGGTTATAAACTTCGATTTGGGGAAAAATTGGTCTATTTTCTCCCAATTAATTGGCCTAAAATAACTAGTCTACCCTTACTGATTAACATTTAACATATTTATGTGGAGGGTATTTCAGTCTTATAAAACATAAGTTAAAAGATAAATTTATTCTTAATTAGACTAATGTTAAATGTATAATACTAAGGGTATAGTAGTCCAATTTTTTGGTTCTCACTTCTGATTTTTCTGGCACAGGATTGGAACTGGACCAAAAATAATCAATTTCATTGGCAAAGGATCGGAATCGGACCATCGGTTCTGAGTAAAAGTCAAAAACTAACTATTTTGGTTCAGTTTAGTATGGTTCTTTCGTCCTTATTAATAGCCCTAGTTTTTATGAATGATCCCAAAGCAATGAGTGATAAAGGCCTTCTTGTGCCATTGCAATAGAAGACCAAGACTCAAAAAGAAGAGTGTTATCAATACAATAAATAATAATAATACACCGTGCTTACTCCATGAAACAGTCATTGTAAAACTTATAAAGGAAAGTTCTTCTTGCACACTGTAAAATTTTGGAGGAAGTTTGTCTTACACATTTTGGCTTCAATATATCAACTTTTGGGTTAAGTTTGCCAATAAGGCTGTGCACTATAGACCCAATGCGGTCTGCCCTTTCCTCGGACCCTGTATATGGGAGTTCCATGTTTCAGGCTGCTCTTTTACTACCGTTCATTATCCGGATACACTAGTTCCATAAACAAACAAACAAACAGCTCCGACTCTATCTAAGAACACAAACCCAACCGTCTCTCTGTTTCGTCATTGTTAAGTATGCTGAAGTTAAGGTGTAGATTAGTATGAAGCCTGTTGCTATTTTTCAAATACTGTCATACGTCTTCCGGGCAAACACAAAGACCACTTCAAGCTCTCATTTTTCGACCCAAAAATACCGTCCAAATCCTCGGACTCTTCTACGGTTGTACTACTCCCCCCTAATTTAAGAAGCCAAATCACCATCGTTGGTATTCCAATTTACAGCCAAGTAGACGAACCCATCCACAGGTTAAAGCCCTCACAATTTTGAGCGAACGCATTTTAGTGCAGGGATGCTAGAGGCCTCTCCCGTGTTAGGTCATGCATATGAGGCTCTGCCAGTGTGCCCAACATTGCTAAAGCAAGATACTCAGATTCTAATGGCTGGCACCCTCCCAAGATGGAACCCTGATCCTCATACACGCTGCGATAGTCTTCCTTGGCCGATGATTCATCGATGCCATTGCATGGCACGAAGGAAACTTAAGAGAGGATGCGGCTGAAGATTAGATAGGATCTAACAAGTCAGTCCAAAGAAAGATAATACTATTAGATAATATTACCCTATCAATACCACATACTAAAAGAATACTACGAATAGCTAGAAAGCCAAGATTAAACAAACTAAAATTTTCTTTACTAGTTTATTAGTAAAATGTGACAGCACTATTGTACAATTTAAAAAATAAAATAAAATTTTTGGTATCAGAGGAAATACTCCTATTAAGGGACACGTAGGACACAACTGTTCTCACTTATTCCAGATTTCTTTCCTGTTTTTAAGGATAATTACCCATTTATTTGGTAGTTGACTCTTGTTTTCGCATTGGCTAGCCTTGTGCTAGTCCTAAAACCATCCTAAATCTAAACATATGCACATTTGTCATCTACTAGGACTTCGATTTAATCACGGTACAGCAAAATTCACCTCGGCTGCATCAAACAGTAAATGACACAGAACAATTTCCCGGAATACAGCATGCAAACTCTGGACAATGTTCTTTATGAGTAAAATTTCCAACTCAAAAACTTCCAAAAAGCAAATGAAAATCACGACTAGTTTCTCATCATCCCGTCTACTAAGTCCCAGATATGTAAGACGACATAATAATTCAAAACTCAGAAAACGCAAACGAAAAAATGTCATAGCTGCTAACAAGACTCAAGGGCATTGAGATTCATCTTCACTGCGTTACACCAAGCCACTTCGAGAAGTTCTCAAACTCTGTGTAGTCACTGTCAGAGATCATGGTCTTATACCATGATTTCCCAGCAGCTTTAATCTTAGCCGCTGCTTCCTGCAAAATGAAAGCACCTTCTGTTAATACGAAGTTTACACCTTCACAAAAAATAACATAGAATCCGTCTTTTCGCAAGAGAGAGACACTAATTTTATCTTGATGGGTGTCATACTCCCAAAAAACGTCCACAATTCAGTTTATCTAAGAATTGTGACATGCAAAAATATACGCCTGAAATTGGGTTAATTATGTAGTTTCCTTCGCAAAGTACCAAGTGATCTCTATCAAATTACGGGAAGGATACATCTAGGAGAGTGTGTGAGTGGTTTACTTTGTAATTATTCTCTTGTAACCAAAAAGAAATTATGTGTAACCAGGAAACATTAAAAACTACAGACAAGCTACATCAGAGACCATGCCCAAGAAGAAAATTACAAATTAGGCCCATAACGTACTCTCAGTGTAACCACAACATCAAGATCAGCACTATCGTACTCCCCAGTTTTTCCTTTTACCCCTAAGAAGTTGCCCTTCTGTCGTAATTGCTCTAAGACACTTCTTATCCAGGTTTAGTAGTGATGGCCTCAATCAGTAAAGAGGAAGTGGGGATTCAGAACCCCTTCCCAAGTCTTTTCCAGTCCATTTTAAATCACTAGGAGAACAATGGCTCTTATTTATACGGAATGCAGCCCAAAATTGGAGAGAATCGTGGACCATATTTCTAATGCTTAATAGGCAACACGTGATGTTAAGATTTGAATCAGACAAGCAACATAGTTACAGAAAAATGAAGAGAACAGTTTATCCTGTAATAACTCAGGCTGAAGAACATAGATTTCGAACACAACTCAGATATGGAAAAGAGACTGGAGCAGTTTAAAGTAATAGCAAATCAACATCCAGCAACAAAAAGCAAAAATCAAGTTTAATGAAGCCAGAATACCTGAAAATGAAATATAATTAGGGCAGATGAAAGGAGCACAGGGGCATGCATAGAGGCTGATGATGGCTTGCTGTCTTGATTGGCGCATAGCTTGCCCAAGTCAAATTGCTCTTCCTTGATTAATTTTCAGTCTTCATTTATGTTTAATGCACCAATATCCTATTTATTAATTGATTCCCATTTCCACAATGTAACTAACACCTAACAAATATCTTTTCTTTTCCTTTTGATCAAAAGACATATGCAAACAAAGAAGCACATTAAGAGGATTTCTTGGTTACCAATCATTACTGGTGCTAAAACTGCATTCCATACACTATCTTAATTCATCTAATTTTAAATCCTTTAGATTTTAATGCATCTCTCTATAACTCTAGATTTGTGTTTACGACTTCTCGTCTTATCAATAAAAAACTATACCATTTGCAAATAACATGTACCACCATGTAATCTCCTTGTGTAGATGTTTTGTTAACTCATCCACAATCAATGTAAAAAGGTATGGGCTCAATGCTGATCCTTGGTGCAATCCTATAGTGATAAAAAAAATTATTGTTCTATTTGCTAGTGATCCAAATGTTTGTTATTGCTCCCCCACGAACATTCTTAATTATGTCAATATACTACCGTGAAACCCCTTTCTCACCCAGCAGCCACCATATTAACTCTCTAGGGACGTTATCATAAGCTTTTCTAAAGTCAATAAAAACCATGTGGAGGTCCTTCTTCCTCTCACTTATCTCATGCCATAACCTCGTCTTAATAACTCTTTCAAAGAGTGTTATGGTATGACTCATAAGTTTGATCCCTTGATAATCAGTGCAACTCTGTATGCCTCCTTTATTGAATGTGGAAGCAGCTTCTTGCAAAAAATGCAAGATAACGGTGTGTACTATAGACCCTTAGTGGTTTGTGAGCTTTGTGCACTAGGCTGCCTTTTAACTTCGCTTGTGTAGTTTTAGTTCTATAGTGGTTTTATCCTCAACCACTCCCAAGCCTGGATAGAGGAGGAGGGTTTTGTGTTAGGTTCTAGTTGACAAGTGAAATTTTTAGCAAATAGCATGCAAGAATCGATTTTTGACACAAAAGAACTGGTACCAAAAAAAGCAAAAAAAAGTAAAAAATCTTTGAATACTCAATATATTTCATATGCCACTTTCAACTTCTGCCAACGAACAATTTTTTCCATACTTAAATGGAAGATATCATGAGATGCCAATTCCTCTAGTCAAAAACATGTTAAAGCTATATTTCTGCTGATAGTTCTGATGCAGCTATATCCTTTTCCCAAAAGCAAATATGGAATTGACATTCATGATCTTAAGCGACTCTTATTCTTCCACCCACAGATTCTCATGTAGCAGTTCCAAAAGACTGTCAAGCCTTTTCCAAAGAATGTACTGAAGGTAAAATAGCCAAAGAATATAACAAAGGCAAATAGCTGAAGGCAAGAAGAAAAAGTCCCCAATGGGTACTACTTGTGACCAATTAATCCCAAACAAAACAAGATATTACACCTTCATCAGAAGAAAAGGAGAACAAGAAGGCTCTTCATCACCTTCATATTATATGCGCATCAACTCGAGAAGGAAAGCATCAATCTAATTGCTTTCACTCTATCAGCCAACGGAAAAGTTCATCCTACGAGAAGGAACGGTCCATAGTCTGTACTATGGTTCCCCAATAAATCTAGCTCAAGTCATGATAACATAATAGAAAGATCTAAACCAACAATAACATTCCAAATTATATTCTACACCATATTGTACATGCATCAATACCCCAAGAAAAACATCAACCACGCGCTCCTAGGTTATCATCCGATTGAAAGGATCACACTACATGAAGGAATGTCCAATCCCTAACATGGATCCACATTATATGTGACTCATCATGATAATGTTTTACCAACAATAACCTTCTCTACAAAGGAATCTGATAACACTAAAGCAGATTGGGGGTGAAAAAGTCCAGATAGCTCATGCTAAATCTATTTCAAGCTTTTAAAAATGTCAAATTGACTGCAGCCAACTTCATTTTGGTCCAATGACTCAGTCAAATTTCCTTCACCAGGGTTGATTAAAATAAAGAAAAAAATGCATAGCATCAACACTTGACTTGCTCAAGTAATTGAGATTTGACTTGGACAAGTACTTGCCCAAGTACAAGTTCTCTGAGTATTGCTCTAGGACTCTTTTGTATCAGCCAATCTGTCTGTCCCCACTCCCATCAACCTCCATGACCTATTTTTCCAATATGCGTCAAGCACAACCAATCAAATTACATGATCCATGGGTTAACTGGCCTCACATATCTATAGGCCTCCTTAGAGACCCAATAGGTAACACTGACATATTTGGTCCTTTAGGTGTCATGGATTCTGATGAAGTGAATACACTGTTGAGGGGTAGCCCTCTTCTCCCACTCTTTGGATTGATGGAGAATATGCACTCATCAGAGCTAATGCCCAGTACCAACACCAGAGAACCCTTAAAAGACAACAGAAGTGATAAACAAGAAAGTGAAAGAGCAATTAATATACATCGAAATGGTACTTGACTAATTGAAAACTAGTACCCTTCATGATGCAAGACACCTCAAAGGACAGAATAAAATATGATGTAGTTTTCCTTCCAAAGGTAGGAAAATAGAAGGGAAGGAATATTTGACAGAGTTGACTGCACACAAACAGAATGGAGTTAAATACATGAACACAGCCAACAATTCGCAACAGATCCATGATATGAAGAACATAGATTTGATTCACTTCAACAGATCATCCCATCAACTGCACAGTAATGGAAAACCAAATCATGGAAATGCATTTTATCCCATGAGGATTATCCAGTAGGCCCTTGTTGTTCCATAATCGTTTGGAGGTTAAAAATGAACATTGAACCTAGATTCCAATATTGTTGTTCCATAATCGTTTGGAGGTTAAAAATGAAAACTGAACCTAGATTCCAAGTAAGTCCTAGGAATGGTGTCCAGTCAATGACTGATTTATGCCAAGTCTAAAATTTCACTGGAGGATGAAAACAAACATCATTCAATATATCAAACGCAGGTATGAACATGAATCAAGTATCAGAATTAGTGTGCATGCACTGATTAGAGGACCAGATTGTGTCTCATATAGGAATGTTACTAACCAAAGTTCAGCATCTACTTTACAATGAAAAACCATAAGGGACACCAGTGAAGAGTGATGAACGTGGAATCTACAGCATGAACTAGATTCCAATAATAAACATTGAACCAAGGATTCAAAGAAACAGAGGACATCGTCATACACTTCCCCAAAATTCTTTTGTGAAATGTCTTAAAGGGATTGCTACTGTAGGGAAGAAAAGGCTGGTGAAAAGAGAGCATTTCAAATATCATAAAAAAGGCACACTTGAAAATCTGCATTGAGGACAACATTCGTTAACAAGAATAAGAGAGTTCCATGTTCCATAGTAAATAATGTAAGGAAACAAGCCAGCAAAGAGAAAAATCTTAAGACATTATTCACTGTTTAAACTTTGTTGTGCAATGAGTTGTTGAATACAGTAAATCATCTATAGAAGTATCTGTATTAGAAACTTTCCATGAGTGCTATAAGAAGGCTCCATAACAGAGATATGCCACTAACTTGTGTCAGACTGAGTACGCCAAGAAAAGAAAGGAAACAGATATGGGTCAGGTCTTCAGATATGTTTACATTTGACATAGGATTAATACAGTCCTGTTAAGAGGATTCTTTATAGGTTCAGCGTATGCAGTGGGTCAACAATCAGGCAAGTATGTATTTTCTAACCAGTCAAAACTCTACTCCTTAGGCTCTCTAACAGAATTCAATTGAATATGTTGACCGGAACTTCATACACAGAGAAAAATGAGAAGCTGCAAAAAGAACTAATATTGAAAATTTCAAACAAAAATAAGGGTAATCTAAATGTCAGACATTCACTTGCAGTCTAGCTCTACCAGTATACTATCCAGTACGGAAAATGCAACTCAAATTAAACAAATAACTCCATGAACATACAAATGTAATCCATTGAAACTAAGCAGCCACAACAAGTAGATGATACTATACCACAATTAAACAAATAATAGAAACTAGACAACGAGAGAGTATATACATATACCTTTGGGAGCTCCGTCCTCTTCTTGTCAAGTTTCTCCTTCTTTGCCTTGATCCGCTGTGCCTCCGCCAAAAGCGCCATTCTCTTTGCAGTCTTTGCATACGGATTAAGCTTCAGAAGCGAATTCAAATTCTTCAATGGGTTCTTCTTCAATGGCTTCCTCTTAATCTCCTTCTTAATTGGCCTAACTACAGACTGAACCTCATCAGAATTAATAATCCTCGACAGATCGGCATTCACCATTTTAGACCTCGGCAAAACGTAACCCTTCTTTTTCTCCGAAGGCTTGTCAAACGACCCATAAACCGAATCCAACTTCTCAAAAGCCGATTTTGTCCATACAATAAACCGACCCAGATGACCACCAGGAGCAAGCTTCAACAGATTAAGCCGCTCCACACTAGCAACATCAACACCAGGAATGTTCCTAAAAGCCTTAACAAGTTTCGATCCTTCGGTACCGTAAACAATCAATGGGCCCTTACGAGAGATGTACCGGCGGTTTCTCATCTTCCCCTTTCCGGGTCGAATCGAATGGCTGTCCTTGGCCTTCTCAGCATCTGGGAAGGCCCCGATTTGCTTCAAAACCTTAATGGCAGCGGACGTTTTCTCAACGCCCTCGGCAGAGTCAGAAACAACGAGAGGGATTTCAGGAACGGATTCGATACGATGACCACGGGCAAGGACAAGGGAAGGAATGGCAGAGGCGGCTAGAGCAGAAACAACAGCGAACCTTTTCTGGTTGACATTGATTTTGCGGTGCCATCGGCGCCAGATCTTGGTGGGGGCGAACATCCGACCTCCGCGACACATGTTGCCGAAGGCTCCCTGGCCAGCACGGTGAGTCCCACCGCCAGGAACACGAGGAATACGCGAGACTGCACGACCAGTTCCCCATGACTCCGCAGAGGTTTGGTGACCAGCACGACGAGAAACGGCATAAGGCTGACGGCGATTTTTTGATATGTTGGAGTGGACAAAGGTGACTATGTCGGGGCGGATGGAAGATTTCATCACGTCAGGGAGAGGAACGGTGTTTCCTCCGTCAGTTGCCATGTCTCCCTCAATAGAATGCAGTGTTACAAGAGGACGTGCTGCCGGCGTGGCCATTTTTTCTGTAGAACTAGGGTTAGGGTTTTGAAGAGGGGAGAAAGAAGAGGAAGGTAAGTGCAGGCTACTGCTACTGCCAGGAGTATGTATATATATATATATATCATAGGAGGGTTGGGGAATGGGGCTAGTTTCTTTCTCTTTTTAATCCTACCGTTTATTTAGTGGGTCCCGTAAGTCGTGATGGAACCTGCTGATTCGTTGCATATTTTAGCAAGTTGCTTGCGCAACTCTGAAAGTAAAACATTTACCTTCTATTTTCCATGTATCTCCAGATAAAGAAGGCTTCCCTTTTTAACCTCCACATGTGAAACGAAATAAAAAATTTTATTTTCTTTTTGCAAAATTATCATTATATTAATTTTTCTTAAAATTGATAGAAGACATTGAGAAGAGAAAAATTCAAGTATTGTATTTTTTATTTTTATTTAAAAAATTGAATAAAGAGTCTAAAAATCTACTACTCATTGTTGTTTGTGTAAACATTAATAGCATTTTACTTATAATTTAAATTTAAATTTAAATATTAATTATATTCTAATTTGTGTTAGTAAGAGTTTTATATGGGGTTTTAATTAGAAATCAAAGTTTAAATTGTTGAATTTCATTGAAGGAGCTTAACAGGTATTGTTATACAAGTTGGTGAACATAGTATGTTTGTAATTGAGTATCTCACTATTGGTTAGTTTTTATTGAAATGTAATGAATATCAAATTGTGTTAGATACCAAGTTATACTGAAACCTTTCCATCGAAAAGTTATTGAACTTAGTAGCCAAAGTCAGTAACTTAATCACGAATTATGGCTCTAAAGTATACAGCTTGAATTCGAAATAGAAAATGGTAATATTGGAATTTCAAAAAAGCTAATAAGGAAGGAGGATGAAAACTAACATAATAATAATTCTACAAAGTTCACCAAAACTTCATTGCAGATTTTCAAAACTTAAAAAGTGTTAGAATTTTTTTACAAAATTGCTAAATATATGAAGGCATTTTTGCAACAACAACAAAAAAAACCCTTCTTTTATGGTAGAATGATAAAATCAGTGTGCACAATAATAAGATGGATGATCACAGTGCCTCAATTCATAAAAATGGCAATGGATGACAGAGGAAAGAGCGAGGAGACGTTGAGTGCCCGTAATATCCGCTAGGATAATCCAGTGAAGATGTATTTTGGTGCATGGCTTATCGACCACGCAGTTTTGAACATAGGCAAGACAGATCATCAAACTTCGGGACCCAAATGTGCTCAAACGCTGTGAAGAAGAAGAACTAGAATGGAAATATCATTGTTTGAAGCTCACCGACTTGTGTCTATGAGCTGTCATGCAAAGGCACCAGGGTAGAGCTTGCGTTCTGACCAACCGAAATGCCATACACGAACAGTTACGCATTCCCAAGTTCCCAACCTGCAATCCGGATGTACAGAGCATTTCCTCCGGAAAACCGGTGAATATCGATCAAATCCCAGCCCATATCAGGCACCCAATCACACTAACATATGCAAGGCCTGCAAGAGCAATTCCTAAAGGCAACCAATCCACTAATCCCGCAATTTCAGTCTTTACAACCTCATGAACACATCTCCTTTCCCCTCACTACCATCATTTCTCCCGCATTCAAGCTCAATTCTCCTCACACACACACACCACTCTAATGTCCTTTAACTCCATTAAAAAAAAGGCAGTCTTTGTGCACGAAGCGTGGGGTCTGGAGAAAGGACGGACTACAAGGGCCTATTCATTAACTGATTTTGGTACAAACCCTCTCAAACAAGTACAAATGGGCGAACCAAGCTTATAACAACTTCCAAATTCTCCCCACTACAATCGATCTGACAACCGAAAATCGGTTCTGACCACGTAATGATCCATCTTGTTTCTCTTTTTCCCATCGTAACTGTTCGTTTCTTCCATCCCATCTAATCCCTAGCCTCAAGATAGTAGAATTGTTCAACATAGAATAAATGAAATACATTTTTTCATCCCGATTCTCATTAGTAAGCCTAAACCCGTAAAGTGGTATCATATAGCCACACCCATACACGTCTGCCCATTCCAATACCCACTTCTCCAACTCTTAGTCGAATTTTCTCACATAACAAGCTGTGTTACTCCATGTGGGTCAAAACCAAGAGAGAAGTTCCCCATGACGGATCATCAGGACTCTTCCATGATGTATAGAACCGCTTTTCGCTAGTACTTAGATCCAATCCAACTCTCATGCCGGGTAGGAATGTATCGGTAGGATGATCGAAACTCTGCCACAACACTCATATTCATCATTTCTTTGGAGCTAAATTTTATTGAATCAGTGACCTACCGTCTTGTGACCAGGGAGTTCAAGGTGTAACAACAGCCTCTTGTAAAATGTAGCATTCTTTGTGGTCTGTCCCTGCCTAAGACCCTGCATACGTTGGAGCCCTTTGAGTGAGCTGCACAGTTGAAGTGTTTGATGAAATCAAAACATTCGTCGACCAGACAGTTTTTCGACTACCATCTAGTATGATCAGATTTTCATCGTTTCCAATTGTAAGACCTCCAGATAAATCTGTAATTGGGATCTCTGTTGGCTACCCGTACTACTGTTTGTATAGAAACCTTGTAATCCCATATCCCGATGTATCGATTCTTTGACTTACCAGGACTGAAGAAGCTAAGAACAAAGTTCTTGCCAGCAGAAACTAATGGTTGGCCATTTTTTATAGCCTCACCTTTTGTGATGGTATCTGTTGCATGAGAAAATAGAAAGAGAAAGTTGAAAGAGAGGTAGAAGGAAAGAAGGAAGGTACCTTTCTTTATGCAGCTACTTCCCATGGCTTGAAAAACGATCATCAGATGCAGCAATTGTTTAAAGAATCTAAGCTTCATGTTTTATGCCTACATCACTTTCTTTTCACTAGTGCTACAAGTTCAAAAGAGCATTTGAACAAGAAAGAATGCAGCAAGAGCACGTTACATTGCTTTATCAGGCTCTCTAGCTCCGATGTCCACTGACCTTCTGGGGTTGGTTTGATGATTGTCTGCAAAATTTGGACTATCTAGAACTTCTAATATGGATTTAGGACAGTATAAGAGCTACCACTATAACTATCCAATTGATGAACATTTTCCCTTTGGTGCATAAATAAGAACTACATGTTACGGGCCACAGGATATCCCCAGACAATATTGCACCTCTCCTCGTAATGCTTGGTTGGAGGTTTCAGGTGGCATCATCTTTTATTGGGGAGTTTTCAAGTAGATTTAGGAAATAATGTCTAGCTTGTAGGTAATTTGCTCCATAACTATTTTACGGAAGAAAAAAAAAAGGGTTTTTAAGAACAGTTCTTTAGTAGTTTTGCGAGAGGCTTAGTTTACGGTAAAGGCCATTATTGTTGTAGTACCTCTTTACAAAATCGAACTACATTCCATGGGTCAAGGAAAGATAGTTTTCAGTAAGAGTCTATAATCAGCGTCCTCGTGTTAAGTCTCAATGTCTCATTGTTGTTGTAGGATTGCAAATTCAACAAAGTTAATTGCTTAGCCATCTTGAACGTAGCAATTTCGATCTGTTGGTCATGCATAAGTTACTAATCAGATGGTTAAGATTGTTGGATTAGTAGAAGTATGGATTCTAACTCAGTAAAACACATGAATGGTGCAGATCTCGGAGAGTGGAGATCGCAAAAAATTAGGGTTAGTAGCTGCAAGGTTCAGGAGGTGGTATCCATGCTTAACACATTGTCACATGTTTGTGCTTGTCACATACTTATTTCTTCACCTAAGACTGTATAAAATTATAGTTATGGGAATAACAAATGATTAACACCGCTATAGCCTCAACCTTTTGGTAGACGTGCCCTGTCGTTGTATTTAGACTCGTTCGGTGGAAGGGTTCCGATTAAAATGGTTTGAGGTGGCTAAACCATGGGCTAGAAACACCCTAGCTAACCATGTATTATCAGATGGTCCGTCCGTCAAACGGCTGGATGGGGTCGCATTCAAATGGGTGATTAATTGAATAATTAGGATCACTTGATGAAATTTCCGCAGCTATGATAGCATCAAGGACAGCTATAATTTGAGGAAAATCGCATGATCCGCCTGCTCCACTCTTTGCCACATCTTAGATACTACCCCGACACCCCAGAAATCTTCTCTAATGGATGTTCACCGATATTGACTGTTTGGAGAATTAGATTTTCAAATATCTATACCTATTTCACATATAGAGATTCACGAAAATCATCGGAAAACCCCATTCGATTAAAGATGTCAGAAGTAATAAAAGCTCAATCTTTCTCGTTCTGTATTCTTCATTTACACAGTGATCCAGTGATCTATATATGCATGAATATGTACCAATTAATAGGGATGTGACCCCTGTAATACCTCTAACATATATCTTTGAATCAAATCGGAATACAATTCCTGAAATCTCTCTGACCGAAAAAAACCCAGAAGTTATCTGGTAAATCTAAAGTGAAACTACGTTTTGTAGAGCCCATTTTGACAGGAGGAGTCTTTGGAACTGGGGGGGGGGGGTATATATATATATGCAGATGATATTGGCTCAAAATGTGGAGTTTTATGTATGTATTTCAATTATACATATGTATGTATGTATTTCAATTATTTATTGTAGGTGTAAGGACCCGCTATTATTTTTTAATTGGTTGAGAAAAAGTAAAAAGCTATTATTTCTTTTGTCTTTTTCTATTTTTTTACTTTTTCTTTGCCAATCAGAGCTTAGCTGCTGCTCATGGCTGTAACTAATTTATTGTTATTACTGCTCCCATATATATATATATATATATATATATATATATATATATATATATATATATATATATATGCAGATGATATTGGCTCAAAATGTGGACTTTTATGTATGTATTTCAATTATACATATGCACATGATATGGAGCCTAGAGTGGTTAAGTGTTTCATGTAACTTTTCATACTAAATATGCGTGGTAGCAATGTCTAGAGAGACTAAGTTTTATTTGTAAATTTTTTCATGGTTCTATGCGTTATATGCTCATGATTGTTATGCTGTACAAGATTGATAATTCATGCTAAATATTGGATGGTTTATGCATGAGTAATGGAGCCTTTCAAAGGCCATGATTTCCTTCTGAATATAACATGGATTATACACGTGTTTAGGGCTTTTGAAAGGCTAAGATTATATGGTAAGTACACATAGTATTAGGCCTTAGAAAGGCAAAGTTTTTCTTGTGTGCTTTTATGTTTTATTTCCAAGAAAGCATGCGCATGATACATATGTTTGAATGGTTCAGATTGAAATGCTTGATCTAGGATTGTTTCCATACTTTGTTTGATATGCTTTATGTTCGTTCCATTGACAATATAAGCATGCTGATTTTATATTAGAGGCTTAAACATGACTTCGTATGACAGATCGTACTTATTTCATAGTTGCTATTTGATCCAGATGATTTACACGCATGGTGTTTCAATTATCATGTTTCAAAATTCACATGCTTAACAAAGGATGCAAGTGATTCTCGGTTTTCATTCTATCCTTTTTAAATAATGCATGTAATACTTTTTAAATAATGTACTCAACATTTAGTGCATGAAAGTCGAGCTTGCGAACTTGCATGGCATCTACTAAGTTGAGGGAAGTGGTTGGCATCTAACCCATGAAATGGCGTTTAGAACCAACGCACTCCACCTGGTGCATGGATTGATTTCACTTCGCATGGTGTGTGGGTATTTGACATGACGCATTAGCACTTGGGTGACATGCTTGGCACCCAGCGTTTGGGCATCCTACATGACACCCGACACTTGGATCGCATGTTGAGTGTCTAACGCATGAACATTACCCAGAAATACTATGCACCGTTAATCAGTGAAGTACGCACTTTATGGTCAGTGATTGATGACACATTGCATGGATTCCAAGTTTTGACTGGATTGACATCTTGTGATTTTTGAAATTCAAATAATTGTGGAATAGACCAGACACCTTGCTAGAATTGACTGATATTTGTTTGATATCTGACCTGCTTTATTTCATGTTACTTGGTTTTAGCATGCATTGATAGGTTAATTTATGTGTAATATCTAATCATTCCACGATCTCACTTTGATTAAGGAGTGGGTATCTTGAACAACACCTAGCACAAGCACATGCATGACACCATGCACATTGGTGGAATAAATAAAACTTAGCACATGGGTAGCACATATAGCAGCTACTGCATGGGTGATGCATTAGCCACCTAGTGCATGGGCAGCTTACTCAGCACCCAACACTTGGACTTGGTGCATCGTACCCAGGCTAGGCATGGCACACTACCCTAGGTATTGTGCAAAGACTCAGTTCATAAGGCTCATCGCATGTATAGTCATATAGAATTTTGATTTAATTAACACCATATGAATTTTGAAGTTCTGATCCACGAATAAATGTTTATACATGTGCACAATGTTTAATTTATAGTAATTTGTGACTAAGATAATTGTTAATTGATAAATATTTGAAATAAAGCAATTGTTTTTCACATGCTCCGTAATAGGGTATGAACTTAAGGTTTTGGAATTGTTAAACTATGAATGTACAAGTATTTATGCTAAGACTAGATTAAGCTAGTCAATGATTTATGCTAATTAAAATATGGATTATGAATGATAAAGTTTGTGAATGCTCTCATATGATGTATTGAGTAATGTGAAACTATTTAATGAATAAAAATTAGGCAACACTAGAGAAGCCTAGCCTAAAATTAAGCAACTCAAGAGAGTCTCTTAATTGTTAATTGATAAATATTTGAAATAAAGCAATTGTTTTCTGCATGCTACGTAATAGGGTATGAACATAAGGTTTTGGAACTGTTAAACTATGAATGTACAAGTATTTACGCTAAGACTAGATTAAGATAGTCAACGATTTATGCTAATTGAAATATGGATTATGAATGAGAAAGTTTGTGAATGCTTTCATATGATGTATTGAGCAATGTGAAATGATTTAATGAATGAAAATTAGGTAACTTTGGAGAAGCTTGGCCTAAAATTAGGCAACTCAGAAGAGTTGTGCCTAAACTAAAATTAGGCAACTCGTGAGAGTTAATTGTAGCTTGAGGCGAATTGTAAGACCCATGTGGTTGGTATGCTAGGAAGATTAGTTGGCCATTGGCTTCTGAAATGAGATACCTGCCCTAAGAGGCCTATTGATAAGATTATTGTATCATTGGGAAATTGCTCTCTTGTAATTCAGTGCCCCAATGAGGACTAGTGTAGCCCGTGTAGTATTCACGACTGAATGTAGTTGAATGTGGATCCTCTACATGCATAGTATACTGTACAGTGATTAGACATGGATTGACATGTTGGTCATCCTCAAGGATATTGACGCTTGTGTAGATGGGCTTATGGTAGGATATAGCCACTTAATGATACAAAAGATTGTGATATGCTATTCTTTGATAGAAGTCTTAACAGGCTTGTATATGTGAGATTTGAAACAAATATTAAATGTTGTTTTTTTTTTTTTTTTTGGAAAACTACATCTTTTGTAAAGCATAAATGTTTGTAGTACTTATATTGCACTTATGACTTAAGCCGTGGTTTTTAGATAAGTGGTTTAAGCTTATTCCTATTGAGTCTTTACTAACCCCTACAAAACATTTTAGGTGAAGTACGAGAGGACTAAGTAGGTTGCTAGAAGGAATTAAATAGGGACAATTGGAAGGAGAGAAGTATGAATAAGTAGTTAGTTAGATATTATTATGATTATTTTTATTTTAGAACAATGAACACTTATGAATGAAAGCAATAAGACTGACGATACTAATTTACTTAATTTGAGTTATGACAAATTTATATTCTTTATTGTTTGTGATGTGATTAGGGAACCCTAGGATGTTATGATTTTTATTCCAATATAATATGTGAAGGTTTTTAAAGTGACATTGGGTTGAAGGGTGGAAACAAGAAAATAAGTATGTAATGTTTTAAGAAAAATCCTGTAGGAAATTTCTTTTTAAAATTTTATTTCAAAAATCCTTTTCTAAAAACTTGGGTCGTCACATGAGGAGTGCAACTCCATCTTACTAGGGAATGCCTTGAGGAGTTTAGGAAGGAAAACTGAGTCTGTCAATTTAAAATAGATACTAATATTTGTCTTCCTTCAATTTTAGTCTTTTGCGAGATGCATCTTTTTATCCGATGTGTACTTGTTTCTTGCTCCTGTTTATCTCTTCCTCTAGATTAAAACCGAGTATATTCTCGAAAAAATTAAACTTGTATCAAGACTTGTGAGTTGCATTCCATGCTCAGATTTGTATTTAGATTTCTTTGTCCTACAATAAATAAAATCAAGGAAACATTTGTTCCTCTTCATGTATGTACTCAAAGCAAAACACAATGTCAACACTCAAAAGTGTACCTTTTAATTGTTAGGGTATCTACTTCTTTAGGTTCCATAGTTCGGAGGATATCCAGCTTATATGGCACCAGCTCAAAGGACACAAGTCCAATTGTAAATGGGATGTATGCCTTCTCAAATAGATTTCATATTTAAAATATTATAGAATTAGTTTTGTATATGAGTTTGAAAAGAGCTTTCAACAATAATGGTTGCATAATTGAAGGTTAGGGTATCCTAGTGCACAAAGCTCCCTCGTTTGGGGGATCCAGGGACGGGGCGAACCACAAAAGATATATAGTACATAGTATTACCTAGCATTTCTGCAAGAGGTTGTTTCCATGCCTTACCTTGCATAATTAAAGGTTGAGAAATAGAGATATGTATAGAAAGGATGACTTTTCCTGAATCAAAGTGAAAATGTAACAATGGAAAAACATGCTTTGCAATGGTTAGAGAATGAAAGGGAAATTTCAAACCTCTTGAGCTAGAATAGACATTCTCTATGGAAGTAAGGATATATGAGCTTGGACAATGCATAATAGATGGAGGTTCAATGAAATTAATGATGAATTAAGGAAGCCCATTGCATAAGACATCATTTACCAGGAACCTAAAATCCACTTAGGATAGCCGTGATGGACGTCATGGGCTGAGACAAAGTCCACTTGGGCTAAGACGTCATGGGTTGAGAGTTTTGGCCTTGCTAAGACTCCTCTCACTATGGCCCAACTACATTAGTGGAATCTAGGTTGATAGGAAACAAGATGCCTCCTCCCTTAGGCAGAGTTTCTTGGTTAGCTTAGGACTCTAAACCTATACCAAAAAACAAGGCATGTGCTAATCTAGAGGATTTAGGACAATGAGATTTGACTAAGGGTGGGACGTGTTTCACTCTATAGAGTTTAGGACATTGCACCTAGACAACCTACTAGGATTAATGAACCTAGACAGGTAATCAAGTATGCGAAGTGATCTATCATAGCTAGGTTAGAACTCCTAAAGCAAATAGGAAAAACTATTATACATTAAGGCTAAGATGTGTTTTAACCTAAGAGAATTAGGACTCCTAGGGAGACAAGGAAAGAGGGTCAATTGGGTCTATAAATAGAAGTCCAGCCCTCCTCATGAGAACGTGAAAACTGGAGAGAAAGGAAGAGAGGAAAGGAAGAAAGGATAGAGAGAAAGAAAGGAAGAAGAAGAAAATGCTTGAGGAATTCTACACAAGAACGTCTACAAGGTAGTTAACCCTAAAGCAACCAAGTTTTCTTTGTTTTTCAATACCTTTCTGAAAATGAGAAACATGTTTTCTAGCTACTATTCTGAGCACAGAAGCTTGAGACATGAGCGAAGATCATTTAATGAGAGTTGGATGATTCATACATACTTGCTTCCATTGGTTTAGATGTCTTTTAGCTTAATGTTAATACTTTGTCTTTTAATGTGTTATGTCATTATCATATCTCCACAATAGACCTCTTACAACATGTTAGCATTCCCTAGGCATCATTGTGACCTACCATGCATGCATGGAAAATAGATGTAATTTTATAACTAGCATAATATTGTTTTCAAGTTACATAAATGTCTAAAAATCTAAATGCTTCATAGTTGGTTTTAGCTGATTATCAAGTGTAAAATTCATACCTTAGAGTCACATGTCTCTTTGACATGATCCATGTGTCATCAAGTTAGTTTTAACATGTTTTTACAAGTTGCTCTAGTATGAAAGTTTTCATTTAGAAACCAACATAGTAAATGATGTTTTCTAAGTCCTAAAAGAGATGCCTGTGCATGGTTTTAGCATGCTAATTTTTCAGTAAAGTTACTGGTTTTTAGATGAAAATTCCATGTTGGCAATAATGGTTTTTGAAATCCGGGAATGAATGTTTCATAGATTGATTTTCAAATTGTTTATATTTGAGAAAAATATAGTTTTGATAGTTTAAAACAGAATTAGTTTTTTGGCCTATAGTTGTGCCATGGTTTCAAATTTTTTAAAATGATTTTCAAAATGAGATATCAATACTTGCATGAGCGCAAGAGTGAGCTGTGATTTATGTTATAATGTGCACTTGTAATTTGGCTTGAAAAAGAGTTCTTTACGATTTTATGTGTATTGTAAGTTTTTGCATGAGAAATTTGCAACATGTATGAGGCTGTAGTGATATATGAGTTTTTCTCTATTTGAGATAGGCTAATAAGCGTGATGGGAGATATGCTAGGAAATTTAGACAGGTTAGGCCCCTAGTCTCCATTTATTAGAGGGGGTAGGTTTTCATGCCCAAAGAGTGATGTTATTTTCTTAACTATGTGGAAGAAACCATAAGCAATTAACGTGGTACTCTTTGGAGACATATCTGTATGGCTCCGCGAGAATATGATAGCAATCCCTTTAGAATACCCAAGGGCATGAATTGCAGCATAGTTTAGTGCTATGAGATTTCATTTTTTGTGCTCTTGGGAAGCAATATGATGTTTGCTAGATGAATCTCGATGAGTACTTATAATTGTACTGGCAAACGTGCCAATGCGGGTTTAGTGTTATAAAACATAAGTTTAAAAAGGCAAATTTATCCTTAATCAATTAGGAGATAATAGTAAATTTTTTTGGTTCTTAGTCCATCACATGATTGTTATGCTGTACCAGATTGTTGTGCCATTTTACTAGTCCTAAATCTGAATAAATGCAGACTTTTCTCATCTATTAGGGCTTCGATTTTAATGGCGGTACAGCAAAATTCACCTCATCGCCATATGCTGGGTGGTCTTGGAACTCAGCTACTCCGTCCAGCTAGATCAAACAGTAAATGAAACATAAAACAAATTTCCTGAATACAGCATGCAAATTCTAGACAAAGTTTTTCATGATTAAAATTTCCAACTCCAAAATTCTTTCAACAAGCAAATGAAAAATCATTGACTAGTTTCAACTCATCCAATCTACTCAGTTTCTGATGTGTAAGATAACATAATAATTCAAAACTCAGAAAACGTAAACGAAAGTGTTATACTTGCTAACATAACTCGAGCGCATTGAAATTCATCTTCACTGTGTTACACCAAGCCACTTAGAGAAGTTCTCAAACTCTGTGTAGTCGCTGTCTGAGATCATGGTCTTATACCATGACTTCCCAGCAGCTTTAATCTTAGCTGCTTCTTCCTGCAAAAAGAAAGCATCTTTTGTTAATAGGAAGTTACCTACACAAAAAATAAGTCCCTGGCAAGAGAGAGGCACGGGTGTCATACTCCCAAAAAAGTCCAAGTTCAGTTTATTTAAGCATCTGTAACACGCAAAACAAACGCCTGAAATTGGGTTAATTATGTAGTTTCCTCGCATAAGTACTAAGTAACCTCCATCAAATTAGGGTAAGGATACATCTAAGAGAACGTGTGAGTGGTTTGCTTTGTAATTATTTGCTTGTAACCAAAAAGAAGTTGTGTAACCAGGAAACATTAAAAACCACAGACAGAAGCAATATCAGTGACCATGCCCAAGAAGAGAATCACAAAATAGGCCCATAACAAACTGTCAATCTTTAATTACAAAATCCAGAATAGCCACTATCGTACTCCTTCAGATGTTGCCCTTCAGTCTTAATTGCTCTAAGATACTTCTTATCCAGGTATAGTAGTGATGCCTCAATCAGTAAAGAGGCGGTGGATTCAGAAACCCCTCGCAAGCTTTTTCCAATGCATTTGAAATCACTAACAGAATAACGGTTCTTATTTATAAGAAATGCAGCCCAAAATTGGAGAAAATCGTGGACCATATTTCTAGCGCTTAATAGGCAACACGTGATGTTAAGACTTGAATCAGAAAAGTAACATAGTTACAGAAAAATGGAGAGAACAGTTTCTAACTAAGGCTGAAGAATTTAGATTTGAAACACAACTCAGATATCGAAAAGAGACTGGAACAGTTTAAAGTAATAGCAAATCAACAACCAACAACAAACGGCAAAAATCAAGTTTAATGAAGCCAGAGTACTTGTAAATGAATATAATTAGAGACAGATGAAAGAAGCATAGGGGCATGGATAAGGCTAGAGATGGCTGACTGTCTTCATTGGCACATAGATTGACCTATTAAAATTGCTCTTCCTTGGTTAGGTTCCAGTCTTCGTTTATGTTTAATGCACCAATATCCTATTTATTAAATGATTCCGTCCCCACAATGTCAATTAACAGCTAACAAATATCTTTTCTTTTCCTTTTGATCAAAAGAGACACGCAAACAAAGAGACACACTGAGATAGGTTTATAAAACACTAGAGGATACAGAATTGATTGCTTTGAGGTCAATAGCTCCCTTCAACGAGCAAGTGAAATCGGCATGTGAAATAGTTCACCTTCAGACGTTCAGAGCTATCTTACACACTACAGACACTAAACAGGAGAATATGAACACACCAAAGAACTGATACCCAAACACAAAAAAAAGAAAGAAAGGAAAAAGGATTTTTTTTGTTGTTGTAAAAATGCCATTACATTTTGGCAACTTTGCAAAAAAGTCCAACGTTTCTTGAGTTCTGCAAATTTGTTATTAAGTTTTTGTGAGCTTTGCAAAATTACCATTCTGTTAGTTTCCCATCCTCCTTCCCTGTTAGTGTTTTCAAAATTCCAATGTTATGCTTCTCTATTTCTCTTTATTAATACATTCTAAAAGACCTGCCACCTCACAAACTTTGCTTGTGATTTCCCGCTTCGTTAATTGATGGAAATCTCTAAAATTGAATGTGATACATAGAAGTCATTGAGAATAAGAAGACCAAAGTCTTAGATTTTCACTTTTCATTAAAAAAGGCATCGAAAGAAGAGCATAAATTCTGCTACTCGTCACTGTTCGAGTGAACAGTAATAGTACTTTAATAATGTTTTGAACTAGATTTTTTCTTTAATTTATTGTGTTTTTTATTAATCCAAAGCATTGATTATGTTCTAATTTGTGTTAGGAAGAGTTTTGTATCAGTTTTTAGTGAGAAATCAAAGTTTAAATTGTTGAATTTCTTTGAAGAAGCTTAACAGGTACCGTTGCGCAAGTTGGTGAACATGGGATGTTTTTGACTAAATATCTCACTATTGGTTGGTTTTTGTTGATATCCAACCGTATCATTAGATTCCTTGTTACCATGTACTGTTGAGCAAGTTGGTGAACATGATATATTTGTGATTGAATATCTCACTAGTAGGTTTTTGTCAAAATCCAACCGTATCATTAGATTCCTTGTTACCAAATTGTGTCAGATACCAAGTTCTGCTGAAACTTTCCACTAGGAAATCACTTCACTTAATGGTCAAAGTTGGCAACTTAATCAAGTCAGCATCTATGAGGTAGCAGGTCTGTTAGAATGTGTTAAGAGAAAGAAAAAAATATATTACAAAACTCAAAAAATGGAAGTAGGATGGAAAACGATTAGAATGACAATTTTGCAAAGCTCACGAAAACTTAATCGCAAATTTATAAAACTCAAAAAATGTTAGACTTTAAATGCCAAAATATAATGGCATTTTTGCAAAAAAACCCAAAAAATAAACCCAAACCTTGGAATGTTCACTATATTTGATATGCCACTTTTGACTCACCTAAATCCACCAATCATGCAGCCGTGCATAGCCAAGTCCAAGAACCATACATGCTACCATCATTGTAACTTGAAGCACCAATTTCAAGAGGCTTAATTGTCAGAAACCTTCTACACATTATTACCATTCTCAATTAGATTAGAATGCCTACTTAGTCATCTCCTCAAAAAACAACCTTTTTCCATTCCTAAATCCAGGATATCATGAGACGCCAATTTCTATGTACCAAAAATGTTAAAGCTAAGTTTCCGCTAAAAGTTCTGATGCAGCTATAACCTTTTCCCTAAAGCAAATCTGGAATTAACATTCATGATCTTGAGAGGATCTCACTCTTCCGCCTACAGATTCTCATGTAGCAGATCCAAAAACCACAACATTTCACTGTCAAGCCTTTTCCAAAGAATGAATGAGGGCAAATAGCCAAAAAATATAACAAAGACAACAAGAAAAGGTCCCTAATAGGTACAGCTTGTGACCAATTAATCTTACACAAAACGAGACACATCAACACCTCATCAGAAGATAAGGTGAACAAGAAGGGCTATTCACCACCTTCATATAATATGCACATCAACTTGAGAAGGAAAGCATCAATCTAATTGCTTTCAGACTATCAGCCAGTCCCTCCTAAATGTTGTTCCCACTTACATCAACCTCCATGATCCATTTTTCCAAATTGTATCATGCACATCCAATCAAATTGTATGATTCACGGGTTAACTGGCCTCGCATAGCAATAGGCCTCCTCAGAGACCCAAAAGGTGACATTGACGTATTTGGTCCTTTAGGTGTCATGGACTTAGATGAATCACATGCACTGTTTGAGGTGTAGCACTCTTCTCCCACTCCTTAAAATTGATAGTTAGAGAATATGCATTCATAGAAGGGGAGCCTTGGTGCAACGGTAAAAGTAAAAAAGAATATGCATTCATCAGAGGTAACGTCCATTACCAACACCGGAGAACCCTTAAAAGACAACAGAAGCTATGAACAAGAAACTGAAAGAGCCATCAATGTATCCAAACAATCCTTGACTAGTTGAAAGCTAGTATCCCTCGTGATGCAATATGCCTCACAGGACAATATAAAATATGATGGCATTTTCATTCCAATTGTAAGAAAATAGAAGGGTAGAAATATCTGGCAGAGTTAATAAGACACAAACAGAAAGGTGTTTACATGAACACAAAGCCAACAGTTTGCAACAGACCCATGATATGAAGAACATAAATTTATTTTGCTCTAACAGATCATCCTATCAACTGCACAGTAATGGAAAACCAAATAACGAAAATGCATTTTACCCTATGGGGATTATCCAGTATGACATTGTTGTTCCATCATCTTTTGGAGGTTAACAATCAAAACTGAACCTAGATTCCAAAGAAGTCCTAGAAACGGAGTCTGGTCCATGGTTGATTTACTCCAAGTCTACATTTTCAGTAGAGGATGATAACAAACAGTATTCAGTCCATCAAAGGCAGGTAGGAACATGAATCAAGAATCACAATAAGTGTGTATGTAGTAATTAGAACCCCATCTTTGCATCACATTTAGGAATGTTACTAACCAAAGTTCAGCATCTACTTTACAATGAAAAACCATCAGGAACACCAGCAAAGAGGATGTGTTATGGGATCTACAGCATAAACTTGATTCCAATAATAAGCAATGAACCAAGGATTCAAAGAAACAGAGAATATTGTCACACACTTCCCAAAATTCTTTTATGAAATGTCATAAATGGCGTGCTACTAGGGAAGAAAAGGCCAGTGAAAAAAGAGCATTTCAAAGATCATAAAAAAGGCGCACTTGAAAATCTACATTGAGGACAACATTCCTTAACAAGAATAAGATATTACCATGTTCTTTAGCAACTAATGTAAGGAAATAAGCCAACAAAGAGAAGAAGCTTAAAACATTATTCATTGTTTAAACTTTGTTGTGCGATGAGTTGTCAAATACATCCAAATCATCTATAAAAGTATCTGTACCAGAACCTTTCCATGAGTTCTATAAGAAGGCTCCATAACAGAGATATGCCACTAAATTGTGTCAGATTGAGAATGTCAAGAAAAGAAAGGAAATAGATATGGGTCGGGTCTTCAGATGTGTTTACATTTGAGATAGGATCGATACAGTCCTGTTAGATGCTTCTTTATAGGTTCAGCGAGTATGTATTTTCTAACCATTCAAAACTCTACTCCTCAAGCTCTATAACAGAATTCAATTGAATATGTTCACTGGAACTTCATACACAGAGAAAAATGAGAAGCTGCCAAAAGAAAAAAAAAAGGCGACTAATGTTGAAAATTTCAAACAAAAATAAGGGTACCCTAAATGTCAAACATTCACTTGTAGTCTAGCTCTACAAGTATCCTATCCAGTATGGAAACTACAACTCAAAACTAAACAAATAAGTAAATGAACATACAAACGTAATCCATTGAAAATATGCAGCCACAACAAGTAGAAGATACTATACTTACAATTAAACAAATAATAGAAACTAGACAACGAGAGAGTATATACATATACCTTTGGGAGCTCTGTCCTCTTCTTGTCAAGTTTCTCCTTCTTTGCCTTGATCCGCTGTGCCTCCGCCAAAAGCGCCATTCTCTTTGCAGTCTTTGCATACGGATTAAGCTTCAGAAGCGAATTCAAATTCTTCAATGGGTTCTTCTTCAATGGCTTCCTCTTAATCTCCTTCTTAATTGGCCTAACTACAGACTGAACCTCATCAGAATTAATAATCCTCGACAGATCGGCATTCACCATTTTAGATCTTGGCAAAACGTAACCCTTCTTTTTCTCCGAAGGCTTGTCAAACGACCCATAAACCGAATCCAACTTCTCAAAAGCCGATTTTGTCCATATAATAAACCGACCCAAATGACCACCAGGAGCAAGCTTCAACAGATTAAGCCGATCCACACTAGCAACATCAACACCAGGAATGTTCCTAAAAGCCTTAACAAGTTTCGATCCTTCTGTGCCATAAACAATCAGTGGGCCCTTACGAGAGATATACCGGCGGTTTCTCATCTTCCCCTTTCCGGGTCGAATCGAATGGCTGTCCTTGGCCTTCTCAGCATCAGGGAAGGCCCCGATTTGCTTCAAAACCTTAATGGCGGCAGACGTTTTCTCGACACCCTCGGCAGAGTCAGAAACAACGAGAGGGATTTCAGGAACGGATTCGATACGATGACCACGGGCGAGGACGAGGGAAGGGACAGCAGAAGCGGCTAGAGCAGAAACAACCGCGAACCTTTTCTGGTTGACGTTGATTTTGCGGTGCCATCGGCGCCAGATCTTGGTAGGGGCAAACATCCTACCACCGCGACACATGTTGCCGAAGGCTCCCTGGCCAGCACGGTGAGTCCCACCGCCGGGAACACGAGGGATACGGGAGACTGCACGACCAGTTCCCCATGATTCCGCAGAGGTTTGGTGACCAGCACGACGAGAAACGGCATATGGTTGACGGCGATTTTTTGATATGTTGGAGTGGACAAAGGTGACTATGTCGGGCCGGATAGAGGATTTCATCACGTCAGGGAGAGGAACGTTGTTTCCTCCGTCAGTTGCCATGTCTCCCTCAATCGCCTGCACTGTTACAAGAGGACGTGCTGCCGCCGTGGAAGCCATTTTTTCTTGGCAACTAGTTTAGGGTTCTGCGGAGTGGAGAAGGAAGAGGATGAGGGCTAGGGTTAGGGTTTTGGTGTAGAGAAAGAAGAGGGAGTCAAGTGAGCTGTCAAGAGGGTATATATATATATATATATACGATGAGGAGGGTAGGGGTGGCAATTCGGGTTGGCGGGTCGTGTTTGTGGCGACACGAACACGACACGATTAGAGTTATGGGTCAACACGAACACGACACGATTAATAGTCGTGTCAAAAACCTATGACTCGTACACGACCCGATTCTTAAAAAAATAACACGACACGACCTGTGTAACACGATTAATTGACTGAGTTGTGTTGGATATATGGCACGACATGAAACGACTCGATTTTCCTATTACGACTTAGTAAAAAAACTGCTCCTAAGTGAATGGAGCTAAACCAACCACAAAACATAGGACGGTTATTTCACAACCGTCCTATATGTTATGGGTTTTATAGGACGGTTGTGAAATAACCGTCCTATATGTCATGTTTTATAGGATGGTTATATCAGAACCGACCTATATGTTATGGGTTTTATAGGACGGTTGTGAAATAACCGTCCTATATGTCATGTTTTATAGGACGGTTATATCAGAACCGTCCTATATGTTATGGGTTTTATAGGACGGTTGTGAAATAACCGTCCTATATGTCATGTTTTATAGGACGGTTATGTCATAACCGTCCTATATGCTATGTTTTATAGGACGGTTAACGACTAAACGTCCTATTTTTACACATATGGATATGGTTTATTAGTACTTTACCAATCTATGAGCGTGACTGTGATGTGTCAGACTTCCAGTGACCAGTCTGCCTATGTCGGCAAACGGCCTAGCCTTGGCGCCGCCGCCCGACAGGAACAGATAGTTTTCTTTCCTCCAATTCCAAACTGGCAAGTGGCAACTAGAGTTAATGAAACTTACACTTCAATCATTTGTCAAATATTTTGAGTCCTTAATGTTAGATCCGACGTGTGGGCCCCCTTGTAGTGGCGGGAAAACAAAATGAAAACCGAAACATAAAGGTTTAACTAATTAATAATTATCTAGGTCTACAAAGTCAATCTAGTCTAAGACAATTGTTTTGTCTTTTTGTATGTAAGTAAGCCTAATTCCCATATCCAATTATCCAATTAAATTTGAAGTCTTATGCTAAAGCTAAGTCGCTAAAGCACCCTAGCCTAGCTGGTGGTTGTTTGCTATAAGCCTATAACTATAAGTTATAACCTAAGACTTAGCTAACGTACACACTGTCTCTAATTTTCTTATCAAACATTTTAAGATTAGCTACACATTGTCGATTACAAACTTACAAGTTACACTTAGTACAAAATTAGTTAACCAAGTTTTGTAACTTGTACAAGTACAAGTGAAGTGAGAGACTAACTAACTATCATATATTGTATAAATTTATAAATACTAATGATTTTCTTATGTTAATTTCACATGTCATCACCAATTGATCTAATATATCTCTTTTTCATCAAATTCATGAATATCATGTATCTAACTTATATAACTCAATATTTGTTTCTCTTTTCTAACTCCTAATTGATGATAATAGATTAGGAATAACTCATTCATCCATGATCCATCATTCATGCAGAGTAAAATTTAGTAACTCCCTTAGTAATATCATTTAACATGTGTTTTTTCTCTCATGATTATTATTCATTTTACCATCAATGCCACTTCTTTTCAATTTTCACTATAGAGTATAGGCCACAATCCATAATTAATTTTAGTTTCACCAAAGTTATCATATCAATATCCTTCTAATTCTCTCTTGATAAGCTTTTATGTTAATTCAATACATAACTCATATTCTCTGATCTCATTCTCACCTCAAATAATGAATTAATTACATAGCTAATAACTATTCCCTTCATATACTCATTATCCACCAATGAGATAATTACATAACTCTTTATATACAATTCTCAAGGCAATTGTTTTGTCTTTTTGTATGTAAGTAAGTAAGCTCAATCCAATTATCCAATTGAATTAGAAGTCTTAAGCAAAAGCCCCTGCCCTGGTTGGTTGTTTGCTATAACTATAAGTTATAACCTAAGACTTAGCTACACCTATACACTGTCTCTAATTTTCTTATCAAACATTTTAAGATTAGTTACACATTATCAATTACAAACTTACAAGTCACACTTAGTACAAAATTAGTTAACCAAGTTTTGTAACTTGTACAAGGACAAGTGAAGTGAGAGACTAACTAATCACAAATATTGTATAAAATTATAAATGCTAATTATTTTCTTATGTTAATTTCACATGTCATCACCAATTGATCTAATATATCTCTTTTTAATCAAATTCATGAATATCATGTATCCAACTCATATAAGTCAATATTTGTTTCTCATTTCTAGCTCCCAATTGATGATAATATATTAGGAATAACTCATTCATCCATAATCCATTGATCCATCATTCATGTAGAGTAAAATTTAGTAACTCCCTTAGTAATATCATTCAACATTTGTGTTAATTCAACACATAACTCCTATTCTCTGATCTCATTCTTACCTCACCTAATGAGTTAATTACATAACTAATAACTATTCCCTTCGGACCCTTCCTATACTCATTATCCACCAATGAGATAATTACATAACTCTTTCTATACTCATTCTCAACTCTCAAGCTACTAAGTTAATTACATAATTGTTTCTATTCTCATTCAGTCATTCTTACCTAATGAGTTAATTACATGACTCTTTCTTTACTTATCTCAACAACTTTTGAATTGAGTATGAGTTACTTACATAACTTTGCTTTTTAAGGCTGATCCTCAACTGAGATCAGATGAGTTAAATACATAACACTTACTTTACTCATCCTCAACTTCAACAACTATTGAATTGAGTATGACACTATGAGTTATTTACATAACTTTGTTTTTAAGTTGATACTCAATTGAGATGAGTTAATTACATATATGCTCTATCTTTTGAAGCTCATCCTTCAGAAAATTAAGATGAGTTAATTACATAACTCTTTCTTTACTCTATACTTAATAATTATTTTTATTTAAATACATCCTCAACTAAGATTAATTAAATACATAACTCTTATAGTTTATATGACGGTTATGCAACAACATGTTAACAACCGTCTTATAACTTTATAATAAATAAAATAACCATCCTATATAATTTATAGGACGGTTATAAAAAAATCATCATATATTTCATTATATATATTATAGGACCGTTATTTAAAAACCGTCCTATATTGTTCTATATATCATTTTTCACCTTGATCAACCCTAATTTCAAATTTCCAATCTTCCAGCGGTCCAAACTACTGAGAAAGTGAAAATGACCATTCCTCTTCGATGTTTCACAGATCTAAGCAAAATAAGGTATGTATTTACAAATTTTACAATATGTATACAGTTCTATAAAAAACATAAAAGCCAATACCCTTTTTTTCAATTTTTTTGTTTTTTGTTAACTATTTTCCATAGATCTTGATGGGTTTTAGTCTGAGAAGGTGAAAACGACCATTCCTCTTCGATCTTTCATAGATTTAAGCAAAAAAAGGTATGTATTTACAAATTTTATAATCTGCATTTATTTTTTTTGTTTTTCGTTAACTATTTTTCATAGATCTTGATGGGTTTTAGTTCTATGTGTATGAGAAGCATTCCATTTGAGTTTTATATTTCTTTGCTTTAGATTTGAGTTTGTTTTTAGGTTTCTACTGTTTTTTAGAAAAAAATCAGTTGCGAAAATTTTAAAAAAAGTCGTTGCTTTTTCATATTTCTTCATTGAAAAGTATTTCTATCCACATATAGAGCTTTCCCATGTTGTGTATTCATGTGTGATAATGTTTTCATCTCTTTTTTTTTGTAATTTAGTTTTTTTTTTTAATTTTTCCAAAAAAAATAAGTTACGAAAATTAGGAAAATTTTGTTATTTTTTATATTTATTAGTTAATACCTATTCTTATCCACATATATAGCTTACTCATGCTTGAATCTTTATGTATTAATGATTTTTAGCTAATTTTTAGCATTTAGTCTAATTTTTAGTAATATAGGACGGTTCTTGAAGAACCGTCATATATAACTAGCAATATAGGACGGTTCTTCAGGAACCGTCCTATATAACTAGCAATATAGGACGGTTATTCTGGAACCGTCCTATATAACTCGCAATATAGGACGGTTCTTGAAGAACCGTCCTATATAACTAGCAATATAGGACGGTTATTCTAGAACCGTCCTATATAACTCGCAATATAGGACGGTTCTTGAAAAACCGTCCTATATAACTCGCAATATAGGAAGAACCGTCCTATATAACTAGCAATATAGGACGGTTATTCAGGAACCGTCCTATATTACATGAGTAATATAAGACGGTTCCTCAAGAACCGTCCTATATTTTCAACCATTCCATAGGTTAGAATCATGTCAAGGTGATGAGTAAATAGGTCGCGTGTCAAACAGGTCGACACGACGGGTCAAATTGATTGACTCGAACACGACACGATTTTTGGCGTGTCATTTTTGGGTAACCCGAAAATGACACGAACACGATAAGACTCAACCCGAACCCGCTAAATTCGTGTCGGGTTCGTGTCATGTTATCGTGTCGTGTCATATTTTGCCGCCCCTAGAGGAGGGTGAGGGAGTAATCGTATTTTTACAAAATAAAATAAAATAAAAAATAATTTTGCAAAAAATTCAATATTGAGTTTGCAAATTTATCATTAAATTTTTATGAGCCTTGCAAAATTACTATTCCCTTCATTAGATCTAAGTTCAAAGACTTTTTGATGGAAAGTTTCAATGAAACCTCACATTTAACAAAATTCAATAACAAGAAATTTAATGGTATTTTTAGATTTCAACAAAAACCAACTAATAGTGAGATATTCAATCGTAAACATATTATGTTTACCAAAGTGAATAATATTATCTATTAAGCTTCTTCAATAAAATTTAACAATTTAAACTTTGATAACTCACTATATATTGATATAAAAATCTTTCTAACACAAATTAAAACATAATCAATGCTTTGGATTAATAAAAATACATGAAATTAAAAAATATAAATTTAACCATAAACAAAATATTGTTACTGTTCATGTGAGCAACGATAAATAGCAGACTTAATACTCTTCATTCAATACTTTTTTTATTGCAAAATAAAATTTAAGACTTGAGTTTTCTTCTTTTCAATGTTTGCCATCTATCACAATCAATTTTAGAGGTTTTCGTTAATTAACGAAGCTACTCCTCTTGTTCACTATCATCCATTTACTAGAAGGATAATATTAAAATTTCAAAACCTAACGGAGAAGTAGGATGGAAAACTAACAGAATGACAATTCTACAAAGATCTATAAAAATGACAAATTTGTAAAACTAAAATAATATTAGACTTTTTTTGCAAAATTACCAAAATATAATGACATTTTTGCTAAAATATCATTCTATTTTTAATCAGTGCCATCTATTTAGTGGGTGCAATTACAAAGCAGCTATGAGTTTCATTCATTGCCCACTACAACAATACTACCACAAGGTGGGATTAGGAGTTAAATTGAGGATTCGTCAACAGAAAATTTTAATTAGGTCAACTTCAATCGCTTACTCTCTAGCGGTCAGTAAGGAACAACAATTACATAGTTGTCATGTCTCCCACAAGGGGTTGTGCCATTACAAGAGTACGATCTGCTACAATGGAAGCCATTTTTTCTAGGGACTAGGACATGGGTTTGGCAACTAAGTGGGAGCTGGTACGAGGGTTTTGGATGCTAGGATATAAATGTGGTAGGTGGGAACTGGTACGAGAGTTTTGGATTGTCTATTTAGTGGGTACCACTTAGGTTTCATTTATTATCCAATATAGTAATATTCTATGGAGCCGCCCGATCAAGAGTTTAAATAAGGTCTCATCAACTAAAAAATTAAATTAACTTGCATAGCTTATATAGTAACACTCATTTTATTTTATTTTATTTTATTTATTCCATTTATTTTATTTTTAAATTGAATAAAAAAATTACATTAAAGAGGAGGGGTTGTTTTGATATCGGCACTCCTCCCCTTAAAGGAATAAAAAACAGATCATTGGATTTTATTCCCAAACCCGATAGAAAAAAGGGGCAAAATGAAGAAGGGAACTGAACAAACCGTGAGGAGGAAGAAGGAGAAGACCCAACTTGCTCTTAAGGAACTGATTGCATCGTGAGAAGGAGAATTGATTCTAGGGGTTCATTAGAGTTGTAGGAATTCACTGGAGAAGACGACGGCTAGGATCATCAACACAAGAGCACGAACAAAAACCCTAAGTTTATTGGGTGATCCGTGTTGATCTTAACTGTCGATCAGAGAGGAGAATGATGCATAATGAACTCAGAGATTGCACTAGAAAATAGTGATCAATCCAACTCATACAAGGGAGAGAAAAACATGAAAATACACCAAAGAGGTAAGATCCATGAAGCCCAACTTGTGATTTGGATTTTTTTGGTTGTGTGGTTCATGCTAGATCTAAGTTTTATTGATGATCTGACCGTTAATTTCCTGATTCATGCTTAGACAAGTATAAAATAGGCTTGAAATATAATAGATATAGCTGAAATTGTTACTCTAAGCTAGAATTGATCACACAATCTTAGTCGTCCAATTGAGTACTATTGAAACAATAACTTTGTGACATCTGATCAATTATCAGATACCATTGGTGAGTTTTTTTACCATAAAAAAGTGAATGCTTATCATTGGATATCAATTGGAAGACCTATAGTTTTGATCAAGGATCATGCACTATCAATTGGATATCAATTGGAAGACTACAATTAGATACACAAATAAGAAGAACACAAAAGTCTATGTTTTCAATTTCTTTCAAACTTCCACATAAGTAGGAAATGGGGAGAAGCTTGAACATAAAATGCATGTTGAAAATGTGGATGTACATGCTGTTGTGATTTCAATGCTCGATGTGGATGTGCATAACTTTGTGATTTCTATTAAATGCTGCATTCTCAATCATTTGCAACGCATGATAACTTGAATTAATTAATTAAAATAAACATACATGTGCATGCAAGGGCAAAAATTTGTTATTGAAGTGAAACGAAATATTAGATAGAAAAGATGAATGGTTGGGGACATTTAACAGAAAGGACATATTTGTCACGCCTAGTTTCTAATTCCCTTGCACAAATGAGGGAACAATATCCTAAGATTCTAGTAATTATGTGAAAGTGCAAGTATAATTTTCCATTTTTAGGTTGTTACAACTGATTGGCAAGTTTAATTACATTGTTGAAGGAAAAGTCATGTGGTTGTAATTGCAATATTCTTTGAAATGTAAGGGATAACTTAGGCTTACCAAGTGAAATGAGGATGGCACCTTAGGCAATGCTTAAGTTGGATTTTAATGGGACATGCTTTTGAAATCTAGGGGTTTGAAGGGTGGAAGGACTTATTAGTGATGAGTTTTGGCTAGTGTTGGATAGATTAAGCAGGTCCAAACCCTTTTGGAGATGCTAACAGGAATAATAATACTGGGCTCAAGGTATTGTGCATGTAATATGTATGCTTTCACTAATGTTATTGGCTAGGGTGATTCTAAGAATGTTATAATATGACTGCTTGACAATGAGGACCATGCTTAGAGATTTTTGGGTTCTCTTCTTGCTATTTAAGCCAATGCTACATAGCTGCAAATCTAATATAGATTTGTCTAGAGGTCTACTAATTAATGTGAAGAAGTCTGCAAATAAGCAAGTAGATTCCTTGACAAGAGAGGAAGTGCAACTCCTAGAGATTAGATGGAGATTCTACCTGTTTGTTGCTCCTGTATGTCAAACATCTCATTTAGTGGATACTTCTAAGGCCTACTTTATGACCAGAAAAGGCCCAAGCAACAAGGAGTTATAGGTATCCAATAGATAAGAATTTTGGTGTCTAGGCCATTTGTGACAGGCCATATCGAATAGCTTGAATCATAGAAGAGATAAATAGAATGGGCTTACCATGCATTTGGAAAACCATCACAAATTATCTTCCAACTTTTATGGGTGCTCAAGTCGTTGGTTCTTATAAATTAATAAGAGACAAATGCATTGATCTCATGATTTCACTCCAAATCATCATCCAATATTTATAGATAGAAACGCAACAAATGCTTGATGGGTCCATACCCATGTGTAGACAATCTGCATAGTCAAAACATAGTAGCTAGAAAGTCAATAATCGGTGCAGTAAAAATGAAAATCAGCACCTACTAATTAATCAAAATTTGGCACCAATAAAACAGTCCAAATTCAACAACCAGACCTATGTATTAGTCAAGATTTGCTTCGCCCCAAATCTTAACAATCGGATCATCTGAACCCTATAAATAAGGGAGATTCAATCTCTAGTGTAAGATGTAAGATATAGATCTGATTCGATTTGTTAGAGAAAGAGAGTGAGGAGTAAGTAGAGTAGAGAGAGGATCTGAATCGATCCGCCTCCTCCTCAAGTGTAATTCAATCAAGTTAGTGATAATTTCTCTCTTTTCCCATGGATGTAGGTCGAAATATAGCTAAACCATGTTAATCTCCTTGTGCTCTCTCTTTGCGTGTGGTTCTGTCTTCACATATCAAACCCATATCATCATATTTGGCTACCAGATCTGCATAGATCGAAAGATTTGAATTTTGGAACAGTGACTTCTTGATAGTGACTTCTCAACAGTGGTATCAGAGCTTCCCCAGTAGTGGTATTAGAGCCAGCCCTGATCCAGACTAGCCCAGCACATTGTAGATCTAGGCTGAGGAGAGTGAACTAGATCTAATAAGATCAGTCCAGCCCAGACCTAGAAGACCAGCCCAGCCCAAATCTAGCCCAGGCCGAGGAGATCGGCCCAGCCCAATCCAAATCCAGCCCAGGCTAAGGAGATTGGCCTAGCCCATTTTAGATCTATTCTAGGCCTATGAGCTACCTAGTCTAGATTGGAGTGACTAGATCTGAGTTTGGAGAGCTGAGACTAGAGAGTCTAGATTTGAGATCTAAAATAGAGTGCTCAGACCAGATCAGAGAAGCCAGATCTAAGTTTGAAGAGTTGAGACCAGGGAGTCCAACTTTGAGATCTAGATCAGAGAGCTCAAACTAGATCGGAGAGACCAAATCTGAGTATGAAGAGCTGAGACCAGAGAGTCTAGATATGAGATTCCTGCAATGAGGCCTTTTCCATGGGAAATTGGGGAGGAGCAAAACCATGCGACTCTAGCCAAAGCAGACAATATCGTTGTTGTGGTACCAATGACTGTTACATTGGAATTAGAGTCAGCTCTCCTCATGGTGTAGTGGCTAGTCGCACATTAACGTCGTGACAACACGTGGGGATGCATGGTCCCTAAGGGGAAAAGAGGGAGCCTTGGCGGGCGGTTTAGGATGGCAGTTAACCTGAGGCTGTCAAGCTATAGGGTGATCCTTGGAGTTTGGTGGAACTCTGTGACAACCCTAGTTTTTATAATACACTTTGTAATACATTTTGCAAAGACAGGGCTCATAGTAGTAAAAAAATTTTGCAAAACAAAGCATCAAAAATTCTTTTCTTTAGAACTTATTTTGTAAAATATAAGTCATCACTTCATACTTAACATAAGTATAATTTTGTATAAGATAAAATTCCATTGAAGGAATATACTTTTATTAAATTACAGGATCCTTGTAGTCGTTCACAGTACACAGCCCATGGTATCATTATAATACTTCTCCAAATTACATAATTCAAATTTCAAAGCTCACCATGCAATGAAAACTCTCAATACAATAGAATACTTTCAAATAAAATATAAGTTTTCAAGGGATATACCCTGATCAATTATTCTTCTAAGTCTTCTCAAGTCTTGAGCTCGTAATTATCCTTCTTTATATTTGAGATATTGTAAACATTTAAACATTTACCATATCTTAGCAAGCTATGCTTGGTAGGGGATTCAAGAAGCATAATAATTTGATATTATAATCCTAATACTTCATAATCACATTATTCATAAACATACTCATGGATCAATTTCTTTACTTTGTCATATATGTACATCCTTATACATACATGTTATACATGGATAAATCCATTAAAATCATAAAAATAATCAAATAGCATTCCCCAAACTAAGCTAATCAACTCTTTCCACTATAGGAAATTCATATTTCAGCTAGTCCTATACTAGAAATTTCCCTTCTTGGGAAATACTGGTAATATACAATTACTTGACATTTCATCATGCCAAAACATAAGGCATTTCACTATGCCTATCTCATATGCATCATAGTGCAAAATACATCAAGGACTACCATGCTTACAGCCTGATTCGTACAACGTCCTCAGATAACTACTCGATGCTCTACTGATACCACAGTGGATAAATTATGTCACTGCCCATTTGGGGAGACAGGACTTTCACAATGGTGTCCTTCCTATAATTGCCCCACCCAACTTTTAGCCTCTCTTTAGGCTTGGATCTATCATATCATAATTTTTGGAAGCAGGTGGCTAGACCATCATAACTTCCCTAGCATAGCATCCCTAGGCTCATACCTATTAAAACAAAACCACAAGCCTTTATGCTTATATGTAAAATATTTTCATATGTATTAGACAATCTATCTGTTTACTTAGGGCTGAAATATTTCCTATTTCCCTATTTACTTAGGATTTTCCTTAACTCAACACTTAACCATTTCATATATATGTGTTCTCATCATAATGGTTGGATCATATGGATTTCAAAGAGATTTATTACAAGTATTTACATTATACTTGTCAACATTTTCAGACATAAGATCATGTATTCAACATGTATTTTTCATGTAGAAGCATTCATAAAATCCTCATACCTCAATAAGGTATTACTACTCCTTGAAGTCTACTATAGTCTTTGATCAACATATATTTGTCAAACCATACGTATAATGTCATCTTCTACCCATGGGTAAATGTTACATAGTCTTTTAACTCTATATTATAAGTATAATCATACAACAATAATTTACTCTACATTTGTGTTTCTTTTCTTTTGTTGTTTTTTTATTATTCAAGATATTTCTTGGATCTTGTTTGATCATTTTTATATTATTTACAATTTTTATTAGGATTAGCTAATTTGCTAACCTTTTATGTTATTATTATTATTTCTCAACCAGTTAGTGTTTTACTGGTTTGAGAATAATTTATTCACTCATAATTTTAGACAGCCCCTTTTATTTTCATTTGACTAAGGCTTACCAGTTACAGTCTGCTCAAAAAGTGGTTACTTCAATCCTTATGTAAGGAGGTGTTTAGACCTCAACAAACATCATCAGAAGGTGGGGGAAGAGTGAGGCTCTATTAGAGAACTCTCTTAATCACAATGTTTAGCATCCACTAGAGTGACTTTAGCTCAACCTTTTATAAAGTTTCTATGAGCTCGTATACCCTAAATTTATATATACTTGATTTTTATTAATTTCCATGAATATCCATAATGCCATTCATGGAGGTTCATTATTCTCCTACTTTGGGCCAAGGAGATGGTGAACCATTTATATTTTTCTATTAACTATAGCCCTTACTAATTAAGTCCAAGTAAAATCATTCTTTCTTGGTTGTGTCATGAAACTCTAATTTCTCATTAGGTTATATTTTTGGTGATTTATGCTCTTTATATCATAACTAATTATTAATCAAATCTACTAAGAAGACTTGACAATAAATCAATTATAAACTTTAAAGCATAAGCCAATGTAAACCTAAGAATAATGATATAAGGTATAAATAATCTAAGGCAATGTAAAGCAATTATATTATAAGTGAAGAAATAAAGTAGCATGGATCCTATTTCATGCCATAAATCAAATTCACAATTCAATTAATAAGTAAAGACAATTAACATAATAATTTAAGATTAGTAAAGTCTTTTAATATGATCCAACCATTAGAGTTTATGTCCATCTCATTGATCTTTAGGGTTTTAATCACATTAAAGGTCCAAAGATCATCCTCACATGTTTTTATCATAACTGATTCATGATCTTATTAGATCTCATCATTATTTAACTGTATCCAACCCATCCATAGGTAATCATGCTTAATGTTACTAATCAAGAAGGTTTCTTTACAATTTTTTAGGGTATTTTTAACATAAAGCTAGATTCCATCAATTCCTTGTAAATATGTCACAATTAACCTTTAATTCCACATATCATCATCATCATCATCATCATCATCATCATCATCATCATCATCATCATCATAACATAAATACATCATCCTCATAACATAAATAGATCAGATCCTTAAGGTCTGATCATCTCAGATCTTCAAGATTATGGAAGTAAGAATCTTATTTTATTTAAACATAAAGTTTCTTTAAATATTTCTTAAATTTTATTAGTTCAAAAGAAACTAGACATCACAATTTCCATAGCATCTTTCAGATCTTGATTTGAGTTTATATGTCTCCGGAATTTCAATTTGAAGTTCACAATCATTCCAAGGGTCCAAATTTGATCTAGGCCCTATGGAACGACGGTCAGATCGCTCCTGGCGGAGTAAGTCGCATCCCCTTCACCGGGAAGCAGGCTACGTTCGCTTACCCGCTATCACCCTTCATGTGAGATGAACGCCACGCAGGCGGTTCGCAAGCGCAAAGATGTTCCCATGGGGAACATCCCTGTGTGGCGTTCCGAAAGTGTGTCCTGGGATCCTGTTTGATTTGTAAGAGCTCAGACAGTCTATTCTGGACCATCCAATCAGATCGCTTCAAATCTATGATCAAAACTCAATTAAATTCTTTTGTGATCACTCTCTTAGGGGTTTTGGACCTTCTGAATCAATTGGCATCTCAGATTTTCAATCTAAGTCCTCAATGATGCAAATTTAGAGGGTTTTTCACTAGAACTTAGATTTTTCCAAAAATTAACTGAAATTAATATAGTGAAATTAAAAATATCAAACATGACATAAAATGAATATGGGATTATCCACCTACTGATTTTCTTAGAAATGAAGAATTGATGCCAAAATAAATAAATCATAGCTGTATGTCATAACTCATCAAATAAATCTTGATTTGGGTTTTCTCGTTGATTGAACCGTTGGATCTTGAAATTACTTTGAGGATTTTGTAGATTAGAGAATTCAGAACAATATGGATGGTGAGTTTTGTGAAATTTTATCCATAACAGAGTGACTAATTGAATTTAGGGTTCTTGTACTATTTTAGAGAGAGGAGAGAGAAAGAGGGAAAAAGAGAGAGATTGAGGAAAATGGGGGAGGTGTTTGCTTTGATTTTTCAGGGGATCTATGAAATTTCGTGGTGAAGTTTTGAAAATTTTTGTAGAATTTCTAGAGGTATTTATAGATAGTTTTTGTAAATTTTAAATTAATTTCTTATTTTAATCTAAATTCCGAGGAGTGGAAATTCCATTACCTCCACTCGGGGTTGAGTGTTGGTTGATGCTTGACTTGCATCATTGCTGATCTCAGTCTTTACCTAACTTTTGTGGGTCCCACAAAAAAGTAAAATGATTGTTTTGCCCTTTTATTCCCAAAAATTTAGAAAAATAGACAATATTTGTCCGAACTCAAAATTTAGTGTAGTTAGAGTCATTTTGATTAGTTTTTTGAGTACATTCCAAATATTTATGTTTTAATTCTTGGTTATGAGTGAAATTACTATTTTATCCCTTTTATTTAGAATATTAGAGATTTTTTATTTTAACTCGAAATTGAACATACTTAATGTCATTTTGAATGATTTTTTGAGTACATTCAAAATATTCATATTTTAAATCATGGTTTAATCTCTTTAAAAAGAGATTTTCTAATAACCTAATATTCGAGCCCGAAATTTCTAAAAATTCAAACTTTATTGATTTTCTTCCATAATTTACAAAAATATGGGTTTATTACAAACTCTCCCACCAATGAGCCCTTTTCCCTTTAGTGAGCCTTGGTGGGCGGGCTAGGACGGTAGTTAGCCTAAGGCTGTTGAACTACAGGGTGATCATGAGATTTTAGTCCTACTTCATCTGGGAAGAGGGATTTGGGCTATTGCTAAGAGTTTGGTGGAACTCTCTCAGTAATGAAGCATTTTCCCTTTAGGGGGCCTTGGTGGCGGGCTAGGAAGACAATTAGCCGGAGGCTATTGAGCTACAAGGTGATCTTGAGAGTTAGTCCCACATTGCTTAGGGAGAGGGATTTGGGCTATTAATAAGATTTTGGTGAAACTCTCCCAACAATGAGGCCTTTTCCTTAAGAAATTAGGGACGAGCAAAACTGTGTAGCTTCGGCCAAAGTAGACAATATCGTTGCTGTGGGACCACTGGTTGTTACAATTGACAATATCTCTGATCCGAAGAAGTAATTGGGAGCAGCTTTCAGTTAAAAAGAGACAGATGAGGCTTGCAGAGGAGAGAGTTTGCCGAGGACTAAGGTAGTACTAGCTAGCTTTACAAACGTGTATTTCTAAATGCACTTTGAACTATGCGTTATTTTCAACCTATACGACTGTTAAACTTTAAACTTTCCTTATAGTATGTATGATATGACTGTTAAACTTTAAACTTTCCTTATAGTATGTATGATGGATTGTGATTATGACTGGAGGAGAATTTGGTAAATAATCAAGATTTTAATATACTTGTGTTAAAATTTAGGTTTTCTTAAAACTTTTTAAAAGTTTGAGTGTATAGGTGTGAAGACAGAGTCTCCAAGTGTATTGATAATAATTTTGAAATTATTAGGTGTTGTTACATTGCATGCGTTAAATGAGAATATCTAAAAAATAGAGGAAACTCTACATGAGTTTCTATAGAAATGGAATATCTATTTTTCATGAAAGTTATGACACTGGGAGTTTTTAAAAATAAAAATAGAAGTGTTTTCTTAAAGTAAATATGATGTTATTTTTTTCAAAAAAAAAATTCATAATAGGGATCCCGACTTATTTAAAGATGTATTTGAAAAAGGCAGGTCATTACAGCTTCACTCGCTTTCTTTCCGGCTCTTGTTATGGTACCAATGGAGAAGAAAAATTACATTTTAGTAAACAACAAGAAAAAAAAAAGGAATCAACATGACATGGGAGCCTATAATAGGTATTTGAAGTTCCCCTAATGTGTCCTTATATTTGGTTGATTTGGCATATTTATCTGATGTCTCAACCACAATCAGATACACAAGAGCTATGAAAACAAAAAAGAAGAAACATAAACTGTTTATAAATTATCATTTTAATTCTATACCTTTTCAACTGCATGCAATAAATACCAAAATTGTGAAGTTATTTCATGCACTATAGTGATAAAATACTTTACTTTTCCTTTTTTTAAAAATACTTTTATTTTTGGTGAGACATATTATACTTTAAAATACATACATACATACATACATACATACATACATACATACATACATACATATATATTTTATTTTTGTAATGGTGAACACATATTTGACGTTCGTGTTACCAAAACCATAAAATACATCATTACGAACACCATTTCTTAAGTTGTTAGTAGCATAATTTTTTAAAGAAAAGATATTATTTTTATATCAAATTATTTGGTTTCCTCCAAATTCTCAAATTTGCCACAATTTCTTATAAGGTTTCCAATCTCTTTCAAATAACGTAAAAAATATGATATTTTCAATATTATAATTTAACCACCTTTCTCTCGCAAATAAGAAGAACACAAAAGTCTATGTTTCAATTTCTTTCAAACTTCCACATAAATAGGAAATGGGAAGAAGCTTGTACATGAAATGCATGTTGAAAATGTGGATGTGCATGTTGTTGTGATTTCAATGCTCGACGTGGATGTGCATACCTTTGTGATTTCTAGTGAACGCTACATTCTCAATCATTTGCAATGCATGATCACTTGAATTAATTAATTGAAATAAACATACATGTGCATGCAAGGGCGAAAATCTGTTATTGAAGTGAAATGAAATATTAGAGAGAAAAGATAAATGGTTGGGGACACCTAATAGAAAGGACATATTTGGCACGTATGGTTTCTAATTCCCTTGCAGAAATGTGGGAACAATATCCTAAGATTCTAGTAATTATGTGAAAGTGCAAGCATCATTTTCCATTTTTAGGTTGTTACAACTGATCAGCAAGTTTAATTATGTTGTGGAAGGAAAAGTCATGTGGTTGTAAGTGCAATATTCTTTGAAATGTAAGGGATAACTTAGGCTTGCCAAGTGAAATGAGGATGGTGCCCTAGGCAATGCTTAAGTTGGATTTTAACGGGACATGCTTGGGGTGGAAGGACTTATTAGTGATGAGTTTTGGCTAGTTGTGGATAGATTAAGTAGGTCCAAGCCCTTTTGGAGATGCTGGCAGGAATAACAATACTGTGGCTCAAGGTATTGTGCATGTAATGTGCATGCATTCACTAATGTTATTAGCTAGGGTGATTCTAAGAATGTTATAATATGATTGCTCAACAATGAGGATCATGCTTAGAGACTTTTAGGTTCTCTTCTTGCGATTCAAGCCAATGCTACATAGCTGTAGATTTAATATAGATTTGTCTTGAGGTTTGCTAATTAATGTGAAGAAGTCTGCAAATAAGCAAGTAGATTCCTTGACAAGGGAGGAAGTGCAACTTCAAGAGATTAGAGGTAGATTCTACTAGTTTGTTGCTCTTATATATGTTTTGTTTATGTTCTCTTCTACCATGTACAAGGAAGTTTTTTGTTGCTTGTGCATGTAAAGGCTCCTTGGCCTTGCATGCTCGGCCCATTCTATCTATTTTTCAGTAATCCAAGCTGTTCATATGATTTGGCCTGTCCCAGATCGCCTAGATATCAAACATCTCATTTATTGGATACTTCTAAGGACTACTTTACCACCAGAAATGGCCCAAGCAACAAGGAGTTATAGATATCTAATAGATAAGAATTTTGGTGTCTAGGCCATTGGTGACAGACCATGTCAAATGAACAGCTTGAATCACAGAAGAGAAACATAATGGGCCTAGCATGCATTTGGAAAACCATCACAAATTATCTTCCAACTTTTATGGGTGCTCAAGTCATTGGTTCTTACAAATTAATAAGAGACAAATGCATCGATCTCATGATTTCACTCCAGAACATTATCCAATATTTATAGATAGAAAGGCAACAGATGCTTAATGGTCAATACCCATGTTAAGACAATCTGCAAAGTCAAAACACAATAGTTGGAAAATCAATAATTAGTGCAGTAAAAATGAAAATCGGCACCGACTGAACAGTCAAAATTCGGCGCCGACTGAACAATCAAAATTCAACAGCCAGACCTGTGTATTAGTCAAGATTTGCTACGCCACAAATCTTGACAATCGGATCATCTGAAGATGTAAGATACAGATCTGATTTGATCTGTTAGAGAAAGAGAGTGAGAGTAAGTAGAGTAGAGAAAGGATCTAAATCGATCCTCCTCTTCCAGTAAAATGCGTTCAAGTTAGTGACAATTTCTCTCTTTTCCCGTGAATGTAGGCTGAAATATAGCTGAACCACGTTAATCTCCTTGTGCTCTCTCTCTCTCTCTCTCTCCTTCTCTATATGCGGTTCTATCTTCACATATCAAATCCAGATGATCAGATTTGGCCACCAGATTTGCATAGATCGGCAGATCTGATTTTTGGAATAGTGACTTTCTAACAGTGGTATCAGAGCTTCCCCAATAATGGTATCGGAGCTTCCCCAACAATGCTGTCATTTTGTAACTCGATCCGCTCTCATGGAAGGAACTTTGGCATTGGGTGAATGGGAATGTCCAGAAATGTTTGTACCCCTATGAACTCTATCCCTTGTTACATTGTAAATTTCTTCCAACCTTCTACTAACAAGATAGGAAAACAACTTGCAACCTAATTCAAAGAAGGAAACGTCGAAATCAGGATGAAAACCCAAGAAATTGAATTTAAATAGAGGCACAGGAAAGGAGGAAATGGACTAGGATAGTTTCTCTTGCAAGGCTGGTTTACTAAGAGTAACAGGATGGGATAAGCTATCATGCACAGATTTCTGTCTGAGAAAACCGCACTCCGCTCTTGAACCGAAGTTTTAGCGGGATGACCCATCACCTCGAATTCGACCCACTTGCAGTTATCAGAAGAGAATGTATCTAGTGTTATGAATGTGCTAGATGACCAGCTTAAATGAATTACTCTGTAATGAGGTGAGACATTGGGACCAAAAGCTAGTATACCCTTGGAAGTATAATGGGGAGTCGACAGCTTAACCCATTTCTTTGTCACAGGTTTACAGACAGTAGATTCAACTTTGCGAATCTCAGGAGCTGCAAAGAAGCAATCCCTTGGTGCAATTAGTGATTGCGAAATTAGGATGCTGCGGCAAGAAATTAAGGCTCATGTCTGGAGTACTTCGCTGGCTTCTCCGCCTGATATATGAGCATATCTGTGCTCAATTGAGGTCAAGGTGGTCGCCGGAGTTAAAGTCAAACATAAAGTAAATGAGTCATGACATACTCACTTAGAGTCTATGTTGAAAGTGAATCACTGGAGATCAAACTAAACCTTCCTTTTGAAATGCACTTGAACAAAAAGAGAGACGCAATCTAGAAAATATCTCAGCAGATTATCGCCAAAACTATTATCCTTACAAAGTCAGTCAGAGCTGCTGATTTAAATTAATTTACTGCCGCATCATCCTTACAAATTCAGTCACTGCTATGGTTTTGAGAGAGTTCAGTCCAGAAAAGCAGCGCAAATGTAACAAAGAACAAGATTTTACCTTTGGCGCAGTTCAAGAGGATCAAATAGGTTGTAAGGCCAACCACAGGCCGCAAAAGAAAAAAAAATTTCCGTCAAACCAAATTCAAATCCAAAACCAAAGATGCAAACGAGGTCCTCCAAACATAATAAGATAGTTTCTGTTACCAACCAAACGTCATTTAGTTCTTGGGTACGATTTTATAGTAACTCATAGGAAGAAACAACTTACTGTCTATGCTTGAAGGAAAAAAAATAAAATTCCTAAAAGCCTAGTAGACGCTAGGTCAGGGGTTCAATGTTGGCACCCTCCATCTTGTCAGGTTGGATAGATCTGGGAGTTAGTGCTTTCCTTGTAATTTTTGGCTTGTACCAAAAGAAAAGGAAAGAAACAACTTTGAGCATCCAACGGCAATCTAAACAAAACAAGAGAGTCTGTGTGCGCATGCACGTGTGAATGAGTTAGTGGGCACATGTGTACCTGAGCACGCACGTGCATGTGTGCGCATGAATGTGCACATGAACCAGTGGGTTGGGAAAAATGATTCCAGACTGAATGCAAGCTGCTGTTTGCTGTCCTGGGCCACGGCATTTGGCCTCTGTCTAGCAGGTCTCGTGACAACGTCCTCTGTAGGCAAATTTCAATATGACTCTATGGTATTATATAAAATTTGAAATTATATGAACAGGAAATAATCTTGATGTTGGGTGCCCGAATTTCTAGCGCCCTGTAACCACACTAACTGTTACATCATTTGTACAGAAACTTGCAGTATCCTGCATATCTACTGTTTCTCTTGGAGTTCTTGAACTAGAGAAGGACGGCTGTTTTGGGGTAGTAGGACGGCTTGCATTCTCAGTTCGCAGCATCAGAACAATTGAGTCCACTGTTGGTCTATCAGTTGTGCAGTCTTGTACACACATAAGCCCCAAGTGTATGCATTTCAATGCTTCTGATGTCGAACAAGAATCTCCTAGGGAAGGATCTATCAACTCCATTGCCTTATCCTCCTCCCATAGTTTCCATGCCTGAAAAGGATCCATGAAAATCCATTTTATGATTAAAATGTTGATTCTATCCTTGCGGCTGAGGAGCTTGAAATTGCTGAAAGGAAAAACAAATATTTTCATACTAACATATCCGAGAAGGCTTAAGGAGTTTCCACCATGATGGAAAATGGTATTCTTCTTCCCAGTCACAATCTCTAGGAGTAATACACCGAAGCTGTAGACATCAGACTTCACTGAAAAAAGCCCCTCCATTGCATATTCAGGGGCCATGTATCCACTATATCATCAATGCGAAAAGTCAGTGAAAGAAACTTCTAATCTGAAGGCAAACAAATTTTCAACATGAACAGCATCATTACAAACTACTTGTATTGCTGTGTATTATGATCGTGTTTTTGTATTTACATATTCATTATGAAGCTCTGTACATTGTACTTACTACGTCCCAACCACACGGGTTGTATTTTCTTGATTCTGATCCTCTCCGAATATCCTTGCCATGCCAAAATCTGAAATTTTGGGGTTCATCTCTTCATCTAGCAAAATATTGCTGGCTTTCAGATCGCGGTGAATTATTCGTAACCTTGAATCTCGATGAAGATAAAGTAGCCCTCGAGCAATGCCTTCAATAATATTGAAGCGTTTGGTCCAATCTAGTAGTGCTTGCTTTGTTGGGTCTGCCAAAGATGTCCATTAAATGATTCAAGGAGCATCTTATTTTATTCAGCTTGTCAATAGTATGCAATAATGTAGATTGGAATTGAAAGTAAAGAAGTTGCAAAAGATTCTTAGTGCTATCATTCATAAAGGCAAAAAAGAAGTAAATTCAAGATGTTTGCTGATAAAGGACGACAGACCAAAAAGAAAGGAATCCAAGCTCCTGTTAGGCATGTGTTCATAGAGAAGCATCTTCTCTTGCGCTTGAATACAACAACCAAGAAGCCGCACGAGGTTCCTATGTTGCAATTTTGCTATCAGTATAACCTCATTCTTGAACTCCTCTAGTCCTTGTCCAGAACTCCTAGACAACCTTTTGACTGCAATTTCTTGTCCCCCAGGTAGCATGCCCTACAATAAACAGTTCCTTTTTACATGGCTTTCTTAAACAGTGACTGTTCAGATTTCAAGATAATGTTTATAACAGAATACCTTACCTTCTCATCACCAAAAAGAAAAATAATAAATTACCTTGTAAACAGGGCCAAAACCGCCTTCTCCAAGCTTATTTGCATCTGAGAAGCCGTTTGTAGCAGCTGATACAGAACTGAAACTAAAGAGTGGCAGCTCTGGAGCTTTTGCTTGCTGCTCTCCAAGCTCTTTAGACACAGAAACTTCTCCACTGTTGCTTAAATCAAATGACAGTAGTTCTTTTGACATGTCCTTCGGCAGATCTAATTAAGGCAGAAGAAGTAAACTTAGATGCAAAAAACAAGCTTGGCACAATTAGAAATTTTTTAAGAATGGTCCAGTGAAAGGCCATTGCACCATTATGTGGTCGCAACTTGCTCACCTGTCTACATATTGATCTGTACCAATCATCTTATAGGATCCCGTGATCCAACAACAATATGTGAATGGTTTTCATGACTTAGTTTACTAAAAAAGTCATCATGAAACCTGCAGATATAGAACATATTCTGGGCAAGTTGCTTGCGCCTTTACTTTCTTCTCAAAGTGGAATATTTACCTTTCTGTTTTCCCATGTATCTCCAGATAAAGAAGGCTAGTACACTCAAGGAGATTGTTCCCAGAATGACTATTATTGCGATAGTGATTTTCGATAGCTTCCCCTTCTCACCTGCACATATGGGATGAAATCAGTTTTTTTTTTGGCAGAAGGATGAAATCAGTATGCACAATAATAATATAGATGATTACAGTGCCTCAATTCATAAACATGGCAATGGAAGACAGAGGAAAGAGTAAGGAGACAGATCGGGCAGTCCCCTCCACTGTTTCCCTTGATTTCTAATTAAGCTATAGGACCAAATTAATAAGAACTCTGGGAATTATGTCATTGGAACCCCCCAATTGGATCCCTGCAGAAGGCTAAATGGAAAGAGTTGTTGCATGTCTTTGGGTCCAAATGTGGTTGGGGATCAAAGCCATTCATCTTCTAGAGCAGATTTTGGATTCAAGATATATCAAAAATCTTCTCAATTAGACAAGTGTTACTGTCTGACTTTTATTTTTGGGTAAGAATGTTAACATTTGGTTGGTTGAGATTTTTCTACCATTTTTTCGCCAAACATTCAGTGCCCATTTTACAATATACAGGATAATATCCGCTAGGATAGTCTAGTGAAGATGTAATTTGGTGTATGGCCTACCGAAAAAGTGCTTTTGAACACAGGCAAGACAGATGATCAATGTGCTCAAATGCTATGAAGAACAAGAACTAGGAAAGGAAATATCACTGACTTGGTCACATTCAACTGTTTGCCTTAGGTCTCTGAGCTGTCATGCAAAGGGACCAGGGTAGAGCTTATGTAGAGTCCATGTTGATCCTCATGACTGACCCAAAACAAGCTTAATTGAAATGCTATTACATAAAACAGTTATGCTTACCGAGTTCAGAACCTGCAACTCGGATGTACAGACCATTTCCTCCCTCAGAAAACCGGTGAATATCGATCAACTCTGAGCCCCATATCAGGCAACCAATCCCACTAACATATGCATAAGCCCTGCAAGAGCAATTCCTAAAGCACTTCTCTTCACATTCCTTCTCATCCTCGACCGGCAGCCAATCTGCCAAATCTGGCAATTTCAGTCTTTCCAACCTCATGAACCCATCCTTTTTCTCCTCCTCATTACTATGGTTTCTACCACATTCAAGCTCAATTCTCCTCACACACCCACCACCCCAATTTCCTTTGCTCCATTCATCAACCGATTTTGGTACAAACCCTCTCAAACAACTACAAATTGGTGAACCAAGCTCATAACAACTCCCAAATTCTCCACACCTCCCGTAAATCTGACAACCGGAAATCGGTTCTGACCATGGAACGATCCATCTCTGGTTCTCTTCTTCCCATCTTAACTGCTCCTCTCTTCCATCCCATCCAATCACTAGCCTCAAAATAATAGAACTGTTCAACATAGAATACGTGAAATACATTTTACCATCATGATTCTCATTAGTAAGCCTAAACCCATAAAGATAAAGCGGCATCATATTAGCCACACCCATAAACGTCTGCCCATTCCAATGCCCACTTCTCCAACGCTTAGTCGAATTTTCCCACATAACAAGCTGTACCACTCCATGTGGATCAACACCAAGAGAGAAGTTCCCCGGCGACGGATCATCAGGATTCTTCCATGATGTATAGAACCTCTTTTCGCCCGTTCTTAGATCTAAACCAACTCTCATACCGGGTAGGAATGTATCGGTAGGATGATCAAAACTCTGCCACAACACTCTCTCATACTCATCATATCTTTGGAGAACTAAATTTCCTAAATCAGTGAGCTGCACGATTGAAGTGTTTGACGAAGTCAAAACATTCGTCGACCAGACACTTCTTCGACTTCCATCTAGGATGATCAGATTTCCATCGTTTCCGATTGTAAGAACTCCAGATGAATCCATAACTGGGTTCTCTCTGTTGGCTACCCATACTACTGTTTGTATAGAAACTTTGTAATACCATATACCAATATATCGATTTTTTGACTTACCGGGACTGAAGAAGCCAAGAACAAAATTCTTGCCAGCAGAAACTAAGGTTTGGCCATCTTTGACAGCCTCACCTTTTGTGATGGTATCTGTTGCATGAGATAATAGACAGAGAAAGTTGAAGAAGAGATGGCAGGAAAGAAGGAAGGTACCTCTCTTTATGCGGCGGCTACTTCCCATGGCTTGAACCAGCTGGGTGTTTCAACGATCATCAGAAGCTGCAATTGTTTAAAGGATCTAGGCTTCATGTTTTGTGCCTACCTCACTTTCTTTTCACTAATGCTGCAAGTTAAAAAGAGCGTTCAGACAAAAGATAATGCAGAGAAGCGCACGTTGCGTTGCTTTATCATGCTGTCTAGCGCCAGTGGCCACTGAATTTCTGGGGTTGGTTTGGTGATTGCACACAGAATTTGGACGATCTATAACTTCTAGTCTGGATGTGAGACAGTACAAGGGCTACCCTCATAAGCGTTCAATTGAGGAGCATTTTCTCTTTGGTGCATAACTAATAAGTACATGTTACGGGCTACTAGATGTCCGGAAGACAATATGCGCCTCTCCTCACAATGCTGAGTGGGAGGTTTGAGGTGGCACTTTGCCTTATTGGGAGTTCTTAAGTAGATTTACGAAATTGGCAATAGCTTGTAAGTGGTTTGCTCCATGACTCTTGCAAAAATCGAGTTTCAATGAAGCATTCTTAACTAATTTTCGAGATCGTCTTAGCGGGCGGTGAAGACATTTTTGTTGTAGTGCTCCTCTACAAGTTCGAAATGCATTCCATGGGTTAAGGAAAGATAGTTTTCAGTAAGAGTAGATAATCAGGGTCTTCGCATTTAAGTCTTATTGTTGTTGTAGGGTTGCAAATTCATAGAAGTTAATTTCTTAGCCATCTTGAATGTCACAATTTCGCTCTTTTGGTCATGTATAAGTTACTAATCAGATGGTTAAGATTGTTGGATTACTATAAGTTTGGATTTTAACTCAGTAATAGTATATCTCTACACATGATTGGTGCATATCTAGGAGAGTGGAGATCATAAAAAAATAAAAAAAGTTTGGGTACCTGTAAGGTTCAGGAGGCGTTACCCATGCTTGACGCATTGTCACATGTTTGTGCTTGTCGTCTACTTATCTCTTCAACTAAGACTGTATAAAACTATAGTTATGGGAATAACTAATGATTAACACCACCACGGCCTCAACCTCTTCGTAGGCGTCGCCTGTCTTTGTATTTAGATTCGTTCGTGGAAGTGTTGTGATCGAAGTTGTTTATGGTGGGCTAAACCATGGGCTAGAAACAGCCTAGCTAACCATGTATTATCGGATGGTCCGTCCATCAAACAGCTCGATGGGTCGCATTCAAATGGATGATTAAGTGAATAGTAAGGATTAATTGATGGAAAAACACTTTTTCTTTTTCTTTTGTCGGCGCCATGATCGCATCGAGGACAGCTATAATTTGAGGAAAATCACATGAGCCACCTGCTCCACTCACTCAATTAGCCGATGGCAAATGGTATCCACACCTCCTTTCTAGACTTTAGTGTTTGTATAAAACCTGTGTACAAATATACTTCGTTGAATGATGGCGATCCAAACCATTCATCTTATAGGCCACATCTTAGATACTCGCCCAACACCCCAAGAGTCTTCTCTAATGGATGATCACCAATATTGATTGTTTGAACAATTAGATTTTCAAGTATCTACTAACTATTTCAAAAACAGAGATAAACGAAAATCATCGGAAACTCCCATTTGATTAAAGAAACCTGAAATTATCTCGTAAATATAAATTTACTTGATTTAAGTGTAATATATATAGGAGACGATGTTTTGTAGAGCCCACTTTGACAGGAGAAGCCTTTGGAACTAGGGGGGGTCAGTCAAATAAAAACAGTGGCGTTTTCGCCAATAGATGGGTGTGCTGACGGACTTGAACAAAACTTTGGAAACATGGAATTCATTTCCAGGTAGAGGCTCCTATTAATTGTTCAAATGGCAGAATGTGGACGCAAGTTAGTTCACCAACTTTGGCTGTGTCACCCATGTTTGGAGCCTTCGTACCAGCTTTGGCCATGGCATACTCTATCACTTCTGATATTGTAATTGGTAGCTCTTTAGTCCTTCCATGGTTCACCTTGCTATAGTGGACCCAATAAAGGAAACAATGTGGAACACAAGAAGCAACAGGCACAGTCTTCAATCAATTGGACCTACAAATTTCAGTTATAAAATCTTGGGAAGGTCTATATTGCTATACCATTGCTTCTTTGTTTACTCATTTCCTCAAGTCAGTTTCTTCACATCCTTACATTGGAAGTTTAAATACCTATGATTGATATATGCATATGTGTATATAATGTTTTTCTTAATTGATTCACAGTTTGTATTGTAGTCTTAGCACTAAGAAGTACTACACCTCGTGCCATCAATCATGAGGTCAAGTTATGCAACCCAAGAACCAAAATCATCAACTTCGCTGATCAATAGGAACCAAATTCAAAAGCCTTAATAACAGTGGTCACTGTAACAGCCGTCTCTCCCCATTATGCACTACATCGAGGATTGAAGTAGTGCAACTCCATCTTACTAGGGAATGCCTTAGCGAGTTTAGGAAGGAAAACTGAGTCCGTCAATCTGAAATAGATACTACTATTCGTATCATCCTTCAACTTCAAACTCTTTTGCAAGAAGCATCTTTCTATCCCATATGGACTTATTTCTTGATTCTGTTTGTCTCTTCCTCTAGATGAAAACGGAGCCTATCCTCAGAAAAATTGAACTTGTATCAAGAGTTTTTGAGCTGCATTCCATGACCGGATTTATGTGCAGATTTCTCTGACGTACAATAAAGAAAATAAAGGAAACATCTGTTCCTCCTCACGGTGATTTCCTCAGAGCAGATTACAATCTTAATAATTAAAAAGTATATCTTATAATGGTCTAAGTGTCTACTTCTATATGGTCCATCATCCAAAGGACGTTCAGATCATACAGCACCAGCTCGAAGGACACCAGTCCAATATTGTAAATGGGATGCAGGCATTCTCAAAACAGATTTCATATTTAAAACATTATACAATCAGTTCTCTATCTTATATAAGTTCAAGTAAAAAGCGCTGTCAACGCTAATGGTTGCATAACTAAAGTTTGAGAAATAGATATATGCATAGAAAGGACGACTTCCTCCCCTTCCCGGAATAAAGTTTCACCGAACAACCAGATTGTCCCTTTGGCTAACTGAATAGTTTGCTTTAGGCTAACAGAATGGTGTAAAAAAGAAAAGAAGAATCCTCCACACTGTAATATTATTACATTACATTCATGTAATATGGAATGTGAAAAATATATAACAGGAACGATCTTGATGTGAGGCGCCTGAACTTCTACTGCCCTGCAATCGTATTAACTGTTGCATCATTTGTGCAAAAACTTTCAAACTGAGGCATATATACAGTTTCTCTAGAAGTTCTTGATCTATAAAATGAGGGCTCTTTTGGTATGGAGCTAACTGTATTTTCAGTCCACAGCATTAAAACAACATAATCCATGGTTGGCCTATCCATTGGACGGTCCTGTACACACAAAAGGGCAACTTCAATGCTTCTCAACACTTCAGATGTCAAGTAAGAATCTCCTAGGGATGGATCTATCAAGTCCATGGCCTTGCCCTCATCCCAGAGTCTCCATGCCTGAAACAATTCCAACAGAATATTTTATGACTAGAATGAAATCAAAATTCCGGAAGGCAAAAGCAAGTCTCTGCATACTGACATATCCAAGAAGGCTCAGGCAGTCTTCACCGTGGTGAAAAATGGAGTTTCTCTTTCCAGTCACGATCTCTAAGAGTAATACGCCAAAGCTATAAACATCGGACTTCACAGAAAAAAGCCCTTCCAATGCATATTCAGGAGCCATATATCCACTGTATGCCATCAATGAAGAGAAGTCAGTCAATGAAGTTTAACTCCGTCATCAAACAAATTCATATATATATATATATATATATATATATATATATATATATATATTCTGTGCCTAAAATTGTTACATGAATAATATTATGCTATGTCTATGTCATTGGTACTTTGTATTTACATATTGTTTATGCATATGTAAGGGTGGATAAGCTTGTCAATATGTTCTACTTACTATGTTCCAACCACTCTGGTTGTATTTGATTGATTCTGATCTCCTCCAAAGATCCTTGCCATGCCAAAATCTGAAATTTTGGGGTTCATCTCTTCATCTATCAAAATGTTGCTAGCTTTCAGATCTCGGTGAATTATTCTTAACCTGGAATCTTGATGGAGATAAAGTAAGCCTCGGGCAATTCCTTGAATAATGTTGAAGCGTTTTGCCCAATCTAGAAGTGTTTTCTTTGTTGGGTCTGTTAACCATGTCCATCAAACGAGGCAAGCAATTAACATGTTCACAATTCAGTCAGTTTCACGTAGAATAAGCACGATGTTGATTGCAATTGAAAATAATAAAATAAAAGTTAGTAAAAGGTCCTTAGTGCAAATTGTTTATTAGGAGATAAAGATGATCATTTCAAAAAAGTGAAGATAAGATGTAAAGATGTTGGGAAATAGAGGACAAACCAAAAAGAAAGGAATCTAAGCTACGGTTGGGCATGTATTCATACATAAGCATCTTTTCTTCCCCTTCAATACAACAACCCAGAATCCTAACAAGATTCCGGTGTTGCAATTTTGCAATTAGTAAAATCTCATTCTTTAGCTCCTCTAGTCCTTGTCCCGATCTTCTAGACAGCCTTTTGACAGCTATTTGTTGCCCTCCTGGTAGCATGCCCTATAGAAATAGTTCACTTTTACACTTTAATACCTCGCTGCATCAGTTTCCTGTTTGTATATCTAGATTCAGCTTATGTCATAGTAACTTACCCTATAGACAGGACCAAAACCTCCTTCTCCAAGCTTATTTGCATAAGAGAAGCCGTTCGTAGCAGCTGCCATGCTTTTGAAACTAAAAAGTGGCAGGTCTAGTGTTTTTGCTGGCTGTGCTCCCAGTTCTTTCGAACTAGAACCTTCTCCCACAATGCTCCAATCAAACGATAATTCTTCTACCACTGTGTCCTGTCTCACATCTGGTAAAGGCAGGATAAGTAAAAGTTAGATGCAAGTTAATATACAGTCTTACACAATCAGAAAAATAAATGTAAGGTTGCTCGTTGCAACTTGTTTGCACCATTGTATGGTCAACGCAACTCCACCATGTTGCATACCTGTATCACTCATCTTGTGTGGAATGACCCCTAAGATCTACTGACTACTCTTTATGCTAAATTTGCACTGGTAGGGTACTAATTATGGATGAGGCTCTTCTTTAACCTTCCATTTCCAGGCTGTGTTGAATGCTTCTTGCCAGTTTGGTGCAGTAGCCTGCTCATGGTGGAGTTGCTACGCATTAGTGGCGCCATAGTTTGGTGCAAACAGCTTGACTCCTTACAATTACCTCGATGTAACGCTTACCCTTCTGATTTCTCAAGAACCGCCACAGAAAGAAGGCTACTATGCTAAATGAGATTACACCCACAGTGGTTACTACTATTTTGATACTTTTCAATGTCTCCTTCTTCTCACCTGCATATGTGAGCTGAAATCAGCAGCCATAGTGTAAGATTACAAAATAATAAGATAACAATGACATTTGCAGTGGCCAAACACCGAACCACTGAACTTGAAAGCTAGAAATGCCCCGGATGACCTAAAAGTGAATTCAATCAATCTATAAATATATACCTTTTGTGCACTTAAGCTGCACGGTGATTTACAGGGGCCAGTAGTGCTTGGTGGAGCCAAATGGATGCTGATCTAAACCTGTCCTCTTTTCTTGACCACCTTTGATGGTACATGCACCGCAAACATATCCACTATATGATCGGTAACACTGGTTGATTAGGTATATTCTACCATTTTCTTCATGTACTTTCCACTTCAGAATAGTAGCGGTACAGGTTCACCTCATGGATATATTTCTTTGGTGCATGGCTTATCTAAGATATGGTCAAGAAATGAGCGTTTGGATCACAAAACCCAGGGTTTAACTTGTGCAAATTGATACAGTGATGACAGAAATTATCCAAGTGTGGAACTAATAAATTCGTTAACACTCACCTATTGTACTCAAGTCATAGACCTAGTTATCACTAGAGAGCAAATTCGAGTTTATAGACCCATATTTGGTCTCTAATGGCTGACAAAGCAACAAACTAAATGAAAATCTATATGCAATGAACTATACTTACCTAGTTCAGAATGCGCAAGGCGGATAAATAGCGCTGGCCCTCCTGAAAGTTGCTGCATATCAACCAAATTGCGGCCCCATGTCAGACATCCGATAGTACTGATATATGCGTAGGCCCTACAAGAACAGTTCTTCAGGCACTTCTCTTCACATTCCTTCTCGTCCTTGACCAGTAACCAGTCTGACAAGTCCGGCAATTTCACTCCATCCAACTTCATAAAGCCATCTCCTTTCCCCTCGCTGCGCTCCCTACTCCCACACTCCAGCTGAGTTCTCCTTACACACCCTCCATCCCATTTTCCAATACTCCATTCCTCATCAAACTTTGGTTTGAACCCTCTCAAACAGCTACAAGTAGGCGAATCTTGATCATGACAACTCCCAAATTCCCCACATCTGCCATAAATTTGACACGTACTCGGTTCCTGAGCATAAACAACCCACCTCTGCTTCTTTTCTTCCCATTTTAACTGCTCGTTTCTTCCATCCCACGTAGTAACAAACCTTAAAATCAGAGAACTGTTTAACACAGAATACGTAAAATATGTCTTACCATTCTGATTAACATAAGCGAGCCTAAATCCATAAAGATAAAGAGGCGTCGAATTAGCCATGCCCATAAAGGACTGCCAATTCCAAAGGCCACTCCTCCAGTACTTTACCGAATTTTTCCACATGAAAAACTGTGCCACCCCACGAGGATCAATACCAAAAGAAAAGTTCCCTGGTGAAGGATCATCAGGACTTCTCCACGACGTATAGAGCCACTTAAAACCGGTTCTTAGATCCAAACCAACTTTCATACTGGGTAGGAATGTATCGGTTGGATAGTCAAAACTCTCCCACAAGTTTGTTTCATCATCATCCTCATCCCCAACAATTTTCCGTAGAATTAGATTTCCTGAATCCATGAGCTGTGCAATTGTAGCGTTTGATGAAGTCGAAACGTTCGTTGACCAGATAGTGTTTGGTTTTCCATCTACTATCATCAGATTTCCATCATTTTTGATCGTAAGAATACCAGAGGAATCTGTAACTGGGTTCTCTCTGTTGGCTACCCATACAACCGTTTGTATAGAGACCTTGTAGTACCATATACCGACGTATCGGTTCTTGGATTTAGGAGGACTGAAGAAGCCTAGCACAAAACTCTTGCCAGTAGAAACCAGTGTTTGGCCATCTTTGATAGACTGGTCTTTTTTTATGGTGTCTACTGCATGAGAAGTTGGAGATAGAAAGTTGAAGAAGACACAGAATGAAAGAAGAAAAGTAGCAACATGTACTTGGGGAACTCCCATGTCTTTGAACAAGGTGAGTATTGCAACTATAATCAAAAGCTGCAATTGTTTAAGAAAAACCGAGAACCATCATTTATAGTTGCAATTACTTTGTTTATGCTAAAGCAGTAGCCTAAGATAGGCCAAGAAAGTAACATGAAGTTAACTCAGACTATTGCATGGGTTTATCATTTTATTCATTTTTTAAATCATCAATTGTCAAACTCCAAACACTGCTGGAAAAGCAGAGAATTTGTAATTTAGATGTGGATATGACTGGTTTAAGGGCTACTACTATCGGAATAATCCTAGCCGTCGAGATGATGATTGTTTGATTAGTATAAGTTTCTACTGTGAACACTGGTAGTATGTCTCATCACATGAAATAAAGTTCTGATAAAGCCAGGCCCATTTGCACAGTGGGATCACGCCCTTGTAACAGACAATTACTTCAGTTTGGTGTCACGTCAACAGTTACTTGCGCGTTTCTTACACTTTTCACCTGTGACAACTAGAAATTGAATTTCGAGGAAAGAGCTACCTAAAACAAAGGCGCTAGTCAAAGGAAAATGCTGAACTTTTGAACCAAAAGTTGCAAGAGATGAGGGATCATTTGTCATTTGTACTGCAGGCAAAATCAAAGAAAAGAAACATTGGAAACATGGAATTCAATTCCATGAAGAAACGTTGCAGTAAAGATTTGTTCTTGGAATCTCTTTTTTGAATTTTCTTTTACTTTGATGCTGGACTTCGGCAGCAAATTGTCTAGTTTCATAACCTTTTGATAGATAGTCTTCTTTTCCAGATACGTGGCTGGATCTGTTCAATCATGGACGGAAAGTTTACTCTTTAATTCGATTTTTGCTGCCCTTCCACTCAAATGGTGTCACATTTGGTGGCTTTCTGATCTTTCAAGTGGCAAAAGTTTGTCCCCTAAGAGGATACACATTAAATACGAGTTACTTTCATGGTAATTTTCTTTAACAGACCTAAGCCGTCCATCTCGTTGGGAATGGCTTAGATGGCTAGAGAGCAAGTTTCACTTCCTTTGGATACTTCTACCTATGTTTGGCTTTCTGATCTTTCAAGTGGCAAAAGTTTGTCCCCTTAGAGGATACACATTAAATACGAGTTACTTTCATGGTAATTTTCTTTAACAGACCTAAGCCGTCCATCTCGTTGGGAATGGCTTAGATTGCTAGAGAGCAAGTTTCACTTCCATTGGATACTTCTACCTATGTTTCATTGGCCTTAAGATCTCAGCTATCGATTATCCTTTATTTTTCTCAAACCTAATACAAGTGGCTAAGATCATTCAAATGCATATATTTCTGGAGGGTTACCATTTTTGAGAATGCCAAGCAAAATGAATGGCTCAGATCTTCCAAAAAAACCTCCATACAAAAAGAAAATAGGGTGTCGAATTCAATGGTTCTACAAGAAGTTTTAATTTAAAATTTTGGGCATTTAAATGATAATTAATGGTTAATTAGCCAAATCTATATCGACGGGGACCTTTCAGAATTTTTTTTTTTTTTTATAGATTTTTTGGGTGGTACAAACATAGAACTGAAATAACATTCATACGCCCTTCCAAACTCCCATCCCCTAGTTGCCTGGAAGGCTGGAACCTGTAAGCTAATATAAAATGGGAGAGTTGCCTGCTCTGCCGCCCTAGCTGATTGATACGTTTTGTTTTTCTGAATTGTAGAGTCATACCCGTGCACGGTCTCAAACTCTGATCAACATTTGAAAGACTCTCTGCATCATTGCGCTAGAAGGCATTAGTGCCACAGGGCTGTCGATGCTTTGTTGTTACGGCAGAAAGCCTTGGTCCAAGTTAAAATTATGCGATTGTACTCCTGGATTGTAGACCCGTGCTACCAATAACAAACACAAGATTGGAATCGTCGCTAGCAATGGTGGTCCCACTCTATACTTGACCACTTCTCACATTGTAATGCTTTAACGTTGATGGACGAATGCTTGTGCTTGAACCGTCTTGAATCGCATCTCCTATACTCCAATTTCGTAATATCTACCTCTTAATAGCAATTTTACTGAAACTCCGCCAATGCCGGTCCCAAGCCCAGATGAAAAATGAGGAGGGTCTTGCGTCAGGTGCCAGCTGGCAAGGAAGAAGTTGACGATAATTTTGTTATTTATTTCCTTCTTGCAAATGAATATGTACTTGTTTATTAGTTTATAAGGAAGAAATGAAAATCATCTCCAGCTTCTTAAAATATGGCAACCCTTGCGTCAAGTGACAGCCGGCAAGGGAGAAGCTAAAGATGATTTTGTTATTTCTTTCTTGCTTGTAAGGAAGAAATGAAAATCATTTTCAGCTTTTTAAAACTATGGCAACCCTAATATGACATGAATTGAAAACTAATATTCCTTCAAGCTAGGGTGTTCCCCATAAGTGACGCGCTGCATTGGATCTCGGGTGCGGTGAAAAATGGGCAAGGTTGCTAGGGCATTCCCCAAAAAGCGGCGCATTACATCGGATCCCGGGTGTAGTGAAAAATGGACATGAGTTCATACCATGGAGATTGAGAAGGGTACTGGTAAATAGGATATCTCTAGAGCATAAGATTCGTATTGCTACATGGAATATAGGGACATTGACAGGTAAAAGTTTAGAGTTAGTAAACACGATGAAACATAGGAGAGTCGATATCGCTTATATCTAAGAACCCAAGTAGAAAGGGGCTAAAGCTAGAGAAATCGATGGGTATAAATTATAGTATGTATGAAAGGATAATAATAGAAAAGGCATGAAAATAATAGTGGATTAAGAATTAAAGGATAAAGTTGTAGACGTTAAAAGAATTAGTGATATAATTATAATAATAAAACTTACTCTAGGATAGCAGCTCATAAATGTTATAAGTGCATATGCACAATAAGTAGGGTTAGAAGATATAATCAAGAGAAAGTTTTGGGAAGATATGGAGAGAGTTATGTAAGAAATTCCCAACACTGAGGGAATATTTATAGGATTAAACTTAAATGGCCATGTAAGAAAAGAAAATGGATGATATGATAGAATACATGGAAGGTATAGTATAGGTGAATGACATGAGATAGGGGAAACTATTCTCGATTTTGCTTTGTCATATAACCTAGCTATTGCAAATATACTCTTTAAGAAGATGGATGACCACTAACAACCTTTAAAAGTGGATTTCATAAAAGCCAAATAGACTTCTTTCTATTTAGAAATACTGAACGATCAATTTGTAAGGATTGTAAGGTGATACCCGGTGAGAGTTTAACCTCACAACATAGGTTAATAGTTATGGATATCCATATCAAAAGATGAAGGAAAAGAAATGAACTTAATAGGTTTTCAAAAACTAACTAAGTGGTGGAACTTAAAAGGAGAGAAAATAACCTCATTAAAAAATAAGTTGATGGTAGAAGGAAATTGGAACTATAAAATAGAAGTAAATACCATGTAGATTAATATTGTAGAGTTCATTAAGAAAGTGACAAAAGATATCATAGGAGTATCTAAAGGTAAAAGACAATTACTAAGGAAACATGGTGGTGGAGTGAAACATAACAAAAAGTTATTAAAGAAAAACGGATGTGTTTTAAAGCATGACAGAAGACTAAAAATTAATGAAAATTATGAACAATATAAGAATGCAAAAAATGTTGCTAAAAGAATAGTAAGTGAGGCTAAACTTAAGGCATATGATGAGCTATATAATATAATAGGAATAAGAGAAAGTGAGAAAGATGTGTTTAAACTTGCAAAAGTAAGAGAACAAAAGGGTAAGGACTTAGATAATGTTAGGTGCATTAGAAGTGATGATCAAAGGGTATTAGCCAAAGATAATGAGATAAAACAAAGGTGGGATACATACTTTTAAAAATTGTTAAATGACAATGGCTCTGAGAATATAGGGATTGAAAATATTATAAACCTAAATAACATTGTATGTTATAGATATGAAAGTAGGATTAGAATACTTGAAGTGAAAAAGGCCTTGAAAAAGATGAAATCAAGAAAGGCCATGAGGCCTGATGGTATATCAATAGAGATTTGGAAGCATATGTGAGATATTTGGATAGTTTGGTTGACCAAGTAGTTTAACAAGATTATAAAAGCAAAGAAAATGCCGGATGAGTAGAGGAAAAGCTCTATTGTACCAATTTATAAATTAAAAGAGACATACATAGTTGCAGTAATTATCGAGGGATCAAACTTATGAGCCACACTATGAAACTTTTTGAACGAGTGATTGAGAAGAGGCTATGGCATGAGACAAGTGTATCAAAGAATCAGTTTGGTTTTATGCCTAATAGGTCTACTATGAAAGCTATTTCCTTACTAAGACAATTGGTGGAGAAATATAGGAAGAGGAGGAAAGACCTTCACATGATCTTTATCAACTTAGAGAAAGCTTATAATAAAGTTCCTAGAGAGTTAATATGGTGTTGGGCGAGAAAGGGGCTTTGCGGGGGTATATAGACATAGTTAAAGATATGTATGAGGGAACGGTAATAAGTATTAAGACCGCTAGTGGTGAGACCGGTAATTTTCCTATCATTGTAGGATTGCACCAAGGATCAGCATTGAGTCCAAACCTTTTCACGTTGGTTATGGATGAGTTAACAAAACATCTACATGAGGAGATTTCCTGGTGCATGCTGTTTGCAGATGATGTAGTCTTAATTGATAAGACAAGGGAGGGTGTAAACACAAGCTAGAGTGATGGAGAGAAGCATTAGAATCTAAAGGATTTAAAATCAGCAGAACTAAGACAGAATATATGGATTGCAATTTTAATAAGGAGAGGAGTAGGAGTGGAACACTAGTTAAGATTAATAACCAAGAAGTCTCCATAAAAGACTACTTTCGAGACTTAGGGTTAATGATTCATTAGAGTGGAGAGATTGAGATGGAGGTTACCCAGAGAATCCAAGTGGGTTGGAACAAACGGAGATGTGCATATGGAGTTTGGTGTGATTGATGAGTGCCACTCAAACTAAAAGGAAAATTCTATAGGATGACCATAAGGTCGGCCATGCTTTATGGATTAGAGTGTTAGGCAGTTAAGGAACATCATGCTCATAGGATGAACGTCGCAGAAATGAAGATGTTGAGATGGATGAGTGGTAAGACAAGAAAGGATAGAATTATGAATGAAAATATTAGAGGAAATCTAGGGATAACATCAATAGGTAACAAGATGAGGGAGACTAGAATTAGATGGTTTGGACATGTCCAAAGGAGACTAAAAACGGCACCAGTTAAGAGTGAATAAGATTTTAAAAGGGCAAGAGGAAGGCCTAAAAGAACGTGGATAGAAGTGGTGAGGGAAGATTTAAAAACTTTGGAACTAAATGAAGCCATGTACTTAATAGAGAGAAATGGAGGAATAAGATTCCTGTGTTCGACCCCTAATTGAGATAGGGTCTTGATGATGATGATGAATAGCAATATTACTAAACTTATCTACAATTGCTTTCAGAGAGGAGAGACAAACATGTTATCATATGTTCTTCCATGTCACATATATACTTTCTCTGAAATTTGATTGTCTTTTGTTATGCTTTTTGAGAGGCTGATTTTGATAAGCTATGCAATTCCATTTTAAGAGCAGCTTTGTACGTTATTTGGCATCTAAAAGACTTTCTTGATTGCATTTTAGGCACCAATCATCCACAATTCGATTGGGTTTTCATTGAGAATAGATCATTGTAAGACATCTTTGGATTATGAACTTTAACAACCAAACCAATTAGCATGCCCAAAGTCAAGAGTGGGTTTCCAATTTGCGGAAACTCAAAGCAATCCTATCTATTAAGTTTGCAAGAATTTCATCTTCTTTTGGCTAACAGTACCCTGCTTTTCACATATGGGTTCAAGTTATCCAACCTAAGAGACTGAAACCTTAAACTAGTGTGATCAATACTACTTGTACAAGCTGGCCCTGCCTCCACTAACTTCCCAACAATATTGAACTAAAGACCGAGTCTTAGGTCTCAACAGAAACAAAAGATGACTCTGATAGCAGAGGTCGCTACTGACTAGATCAAAACCCAAGCATATCCTTAGATTATTGAACTTGCAGCAGAGAAGGGGAGCCTTGGCGCAACGGTAAAAGTTGTCGTCATGTGACCTTGAGGTCACGGGTTCAAGGCGTGGAAACAACCTTTTGCAAAATGCAAGGTAAGACTGTGTACTTTAGGCCTTGGTGGTCCGCCCCTTCCCAGGACCCTGCATAGGCAGGAGCTTCATGCACTGTAGCTGCCCCATTATTGAACTTGCAGCAGAGCGCGCTGTCCACAAAGCAGTATGTCATGACTGAGTTTGTGTTCAGAACATAAAGAAAACATCTCCTAACTATGATGCTAATATGGCTGCTCACAGCCCAATACCGGTACCAAGCTTATAATGGTCTAAAGTCTCCACCTCTGCGTGGTCCGTGGTCCGTGATACAGTGAATATTTACATACACAGCATCGGCTCAAAGGACATTAATCCAATACTCCAAAATGGGAGCATGCTTTCTCAGACCAGCTTTTGGAGTAAAACCATGTAGACAGTCAGTACTGTGTAATATGAGTTAAATAAACAGGGCCATAGACGTGTTCTAGGGGAAGTACTCCCTTGCGTTTGTTCTGTTACTGGTTCCAGTGCTAAAGATGAAAGGATAGAGATATGTATAAAAGGGACTCACTTCCTCCCGTTAAAGCAAGAAACTTTTACTAAGCAGCGAGATTGTGCTTTTGCTGAAGTCTCTCACTGGAAGAGTGGTTATAGTTAAAACCATATTTCAGAAACAGATTCAATGTACATGTTTGGAAAGAGAAAACCAGATGTCTATGGCCCTTTCCCTTCTGCAAATATCTTGCCTCTTCTTTAGGAATTTCAGTTTTCCTATATTTTATTCCTCAGGCAGTTGTACTCTAGAGAACTCCATTATTGCTTCAGAATTTCTCTGCTCCGATATGCCAACTCAGATATCATTAATTAAACTTTAAGAAACAAGGGAAAAGGAAAATTATGATTGAAGCATCTGATCAGCTTCTTTTGCTTTCGTCCAACCCAGGTAGTCCCTAATTCGTTGGTTCTTCTTCTAGGGTTGAAGCAAGGCGAGAATGTTGTTATCTGGCTGCATTTCCATTATAGGATCCATGGACAAGAATAATTCTTAACGAGTACTGCTGTTTTCCCCATAGTCTGTACAATTCACAAAGTTTTACAATATTGAATGTGAAAAATATAAGAACTTACATTATATAATTTCTAGTGTGGGCTAATTGACAAGCTATCAGAAAAAAAAAGGAGAATTCACCACACTATAATATCTTACATTGGACTACATAATATTGAATGTGAAAATTATCTGAACAAGAAATTATCTTGGTTTGGGACACCTAGACTTCTATTGCCCGGCAACCGTAGTAACTGTCATATCATCTATGCAGAAACTTTCAGTGTGATGCATATATACAGTTTCTCTAAGAGTTCTTGATCTATAAAATAAGGGCTGTTTTGTGTAGCATGAATTGCAATTTCACTCTGCAGCAATAAAATTACAGCTTCTATGGTTGGCCTATACATTGGGCTATCCTGTACACACAAGAGGGCCACATGTACGCATCTCAGCACTTTAAACAAACAAGTATCTCCCAGGGATGTATCGATCAACTCCATGGTCTTGTCCTCATCCCACAGTATCCAGGCCTGGAACAATTCCAAGTGAATCTAGTTTATGATAAGAATGTTGTCTCTATCATTGAGAAAGATGCAGTGCTTGCAATTGCTGAACAGAGAAAGAACCGTTTGCATACTTACATATCCAATAAGGCTCAGACAGTCTTCACTATGATGAAAAATTGAGTTGCCTTTCCCACGCAAGTAATGCCCCAAGGCTATAAACATCAGACCACTGAGAAAAGACCTTCCAATGCATATTCAGGAGCCATATATATACTCTATGTCATCAATGAAGAAAATCAGTAAAGAATTTTAACCCTGCTTCAAACATATTTTCAGCACAAACATTGTACCTCTGTACCTAAAATTGTTACACGAACAAGATTGTGCTACATATATATCATTATCTATGTACTTATATATTGCTTAATTAAGCACAAGTATATGTGTATGTATATGAGCTTTTCTCCATGCTCTACTTACTATGTCCCAACCACACGGATTGTATTTGATTGATTCCGAGCCACTCCAAAGATTTTTGCCATGCCAAAATCTGAAACTTTTGGGTTCATCTCTTCATCTAGCAAAATGTTAACTAGCTTCAGATCTTGGCGATTTATTCTTAACCATGAATCTTGATGGAGATACAGTAAATCCCAGAGAATTCCTATAATAACCTTAAGATTCTTTTGCAAAAATACCACTACATTTTTGCAAAAAAATTCCAACGTTTTTGTAGTTTTGAAATTTGTCATTAAGTTTTCATGAGCTTGACAAAATTATCATTGTATTAGTTTTCCATCATCCTTCCCTCTTAGTTTTTTCAAAATTCTGATATAAACCTTCTCTATTTCTCTCTCTTAACATGTTCTAACAAACCCGTTACCTCATAGACATACGTAATTAAATTGCCGACTTTGGTCTCTAATTTCAAAGCCTTCTCAATGAAACTTGGTATACACCACAATTTGAAAATAAGGATTCTAATAGTACAGCTAGATTTCAACAAAAAACAAACCAATAGTGAGATATTCAATTGCAAGCATACAATGGTCACATGCACAATAATACTTGTTAAGCTTTTTCAATGAAATTCAATAATTTAAACTTCTATTTCTCACTAAAAACTGATATAAAATTCTTCTTAACACAAATTAGAACATAATTAATACTTTGGATTAATTAAAAATAAATAAATAAAAGAAAATATAAGCAAAATAATATTACTGTTCACGCAAACAACGATGTGTAGCGGACTTTAAGCTCTTTGTTTGATGACTTTTTGAATAAAAATCTAAGACTTGGATCTTCTTCTTCTCAATATCTTCTATCTACAACAATCAATATCAGAGATTTGTGTTTATTAATGAAGCAAAATTCACGCGCAAAGTTCACTTGTTCACCATCATCCATCAAGAGAAATGGGGGTGGAGGCACCTACTTTTGGAGAAGAAAGAAAGTCGATGAACTTCGAGTAAGGCCAGCATCTATTATAGCTACCATCATTTGTTTTCTGCATCTGCGAGGTAGCAAGTTTGTTAGAACATATTAGCAGAGAGAAATAGAGAAGGGTACTATTGAAATTAAAAAACTAGCAGGGAAGGGGGATGAAAAACTGATATAATGACAATTTTGCAAAGTTCATGAAAATTTAATGGCAAATTTGCAAAATTTAGAAAATGTCGGACTTTTTTGAAAAATGCCAAAATATAATATTATTTTTTACATAAAACGCTAATGGTAAAGTGTTTTGCCCAATCTAGCGGTGCTTGCTTCGACGGGTGCGTCAAGCATGTCCATCAAACAATGCAAATTGATTAACATGTTTATTGTTAGGCTAATTAGATAATATGCAAAGACGCTGCTTGCAATGGAAAATAAAAAGTTTCTTGGTGCGAATTGTTTATTAGGAGGTAAAGATTATCATTCACAAAAGCAAAAAAGGGAAGTAAAGGTGTCGGAAGATGGGACAAACCAAAAGGAAAGGAATTGAAGTTCCAGTTGGGCATGTATGCGTGGAGAAGCATCTTTTCTTCTCCTTCAGTACAACAAGCCAGAAGCTTGACAAGATTCAAGTGTTGCTATTTCGCGATTAGAATGACCTCATTCTTCAACTCCTCTCCTGATTTTCTTGGCAGCCTTTTGACAACTATTTCTCGCCTCCAGGAAGCATGCCCTACATAAACAGTTCACTTCTATATTCTAGTTCTCTTTAATCAGTTTCATTTTATTTTTCTAGATTCAGCTTATGTCACTGTAACTTACCTTGTAAATAGAACCAAAATCTCCTTCTCCAAGTTCATTTATGTGCGAAAAACCGTTTATACCATCTGCTACACTACTCTGAAACTAAACTGTGGCAGGTCTGGTGCTTTTGCTTTCTGTGCTCCAAGCCCTTTAGAATAGAACCTTCGCTTAAATCAACCCATAATGTTTCTACCTCTTTTTCTGATAATTGTTTTAACTCTTCCTCCTTCCTCAAATCTGGTTAAGGAAGAATGAGTGCTGTTAGATGCAAGTTTAAATTGCAGCTATGAATAATCGGATAAATAATTGCAAGGATCTATGGTGCAAACTGTTTGCTAAGAAATCTATATCAATAATCTCTTAGGACCCATGGAACCGACTAGTTTTTGTGCTAAATTGGCACAAATAGAATAGTGAGACCTTTAACCCTCCATTTTCAGCCAACAGTTTGAATTAGAGTGCAGTATTCTACTCATGGTCGAGTTGATAGATACTAGCGTCGCCATAATTTGGTGCAAACTGCTTGCTGCTTACAAGATCCTTTGTGTGATGCTTACCCTTTTGTTTTCTCCCGCACCGCTACAGAACGAAAGCTACTATGCCTAATGAGGTTGAACTTGAATTGGATACTATTATTGTTGGTCCAGCCCCATTCTTCAGCCACCACCGACACCATCTTCAGCGGTGGCAGGCATAGCAGTCGGCCACCGATGTTGACTTCAACTGTGGTAGGCGCCGCAGTTGGCCACCGTCCACTGACTTTTGTGAAAAAATATTGAAAAAAATAGCCCAAAAATCCCTATGAATAGGGATATGATTAGTGCATTAGGGTAGGACATAGATATGAAATCCATTCCCTGTCTTCTCTTGTAAATACCCCCTGTATTTCATTTATATAGTGAAATCGTTGCCTCTCTCGTGGACGTAAGCTTATCGGCGGAACCACGTTAAAATCGATGTTTTTTTTTTGCGTGATCTTATGCGGGGACTGAAAATCCCCAACAAGTGGTATCAAAGCGAGGTTCTGCCGTGAAACAAAGGCAAAAAACGAAGTTTTAGCACCGGAAGTTGAGAGGAAGAAGAAAACTATTCATGCTACAGTCTGCTAAAGTAAATCATCATTGTTGCTACAGTGAAAAAGCGCGTCAACATGTTGCTACAATAATCATCATCGTTATTGTCGGCTACAGTGATCACTACAATAAAAGCATCATCATTATTGTCGGATACAGTGATCGCTACAGTACTACTACAGTACTGAGTTGTCATAGTACCCAGAGGCAGGTTCTAACAGTTCGAGTTTCAACAGGTACGGGGTTACAACAATACAGAGTTGTAACAGTACGAGTGCAAACAGTAGCACGTTTGCACAGTAGCTAAGTTGCAACAGTACATAGTTGAAATAGTAGCGTGTTGCTAGAGAAAGCTTATAATAGAGTTTCTAGAGAGTTAATATGGAGGGTGTTGGGCAAGAAAGGGGTTTTGTGGGGGTATATAGACATAGTTAAAGATATGTATGAGGGAACGGTAACAAGCATTAAGACCGCTAGTGGTGAGATTGGTAATTTTCCTATCATTGTAGGATTGCACCAAGGATCAGCATTGAGTCCAAACCTTTTCACGTTGGTTATGGATGAGTTAACAAAACATCTGCATGAGGAGATTTCTTGGTGCATGCTATTTGCAGATGGTGTATTCTTAATTGATGAGACAAGGGAGGGTGTAAACACAAGCTAGAGTTATGGAGAGAAGCATTAGAATCTAAAGGATTTAAAATCAGCAGAACTAAGACAGAATATATGGATTGCAATTTTAATAAGGAGAGGAGTAGGAGTGGAACACTAGTTAAGATTAATAACTAAGAAGTCTTCATAAAAGACTACTTTCGATACTTAGGATTAATGATTCATGAGAGTGGAGAGATTGTGAGGGAGGTTACCTGGAGAATCTAAGTGGTTGGAACAAATGGAGATGTGCATATGGAGTTTGGTGTGATTGAGGAGTGCCACTCAAACTAAAAGAAAAATTCCATAGGATGGCCATAAGGCCAGCCATGCTCTATGGATCAGAGTGCTGGGCAGTTAAGGAACATCATGCTCATAGGATGAATGTCACAGAAATGAGGATGTTGAGATAGATGAGTGGTAAGACAAGAAAGGATAGAATTAGGAATGAAAATATTAGAGGAAATCTAGGGGTAACATCAATAGGTAACAAGATGAGGGAGACTAGAATTAGATGGTTTGGACATGTCCCAAGGAGATAAAAAACAGCACTGGTTAGGAGTGAGGCAATGTAAGTAGAAGGTTTTAAAAGGGCAAGCGGAAGGCCTAAAAGAACGTGGATAGATGGTGAGGAAAGATTTAAAAACTTTGGGACTAAATGAAGCCATGTATTTAATAGAGAGGAATGGAGGAATAAGATTCATGTGTTCGACCCCTAATTGGGATAAGGTCTTGATGATGATGATGAATAACAATATTACTGAACTTATCTACAATTGCTTTTAGAGAGGAGAGACAAACATGTTATCATATATGTTCTTCCATGTCACAGATATACTTTCTCTAAAATTTGATTGTCTTTTGTTATGCTTTTTGAGAGGTTGATTTTAATAAGCTATGCAATTCCATTTTAAGAGCCGCTTTGTACGTTATTTGGCATCTAAAAGACGTTCTTGATTGCATTTTAGGCACCAATCATCCACAATTCGATTGGGCTTTCATTGAGAATAGATCATAGTACCCAGAGGCGGGTTCCAACAGTTCGAGTTTCAATAAGTACGGGATTACAACAATATAGAGTTGTAACAGTACGAGTGCAAATAGTAGCACGTTTGCACAGTAGCTGAGTTGCAACAGTACATAGTTGAAATAGTAGCGTGTTGCAACCATACCAAGTTGCAACATTTCAAGTGCAATAGTAGCTGAGTTGAAACAATGATGAGTTGCAATAGTGTTACGATTGGAGTAGACCTATTCTTGACAGGTTTTCGAGGGGGATAGACCGGTTCTTGCCGAACGCAGTGGTTTTTTAAAATTTGCAAGATTTTCTCATGAAATTGCTGTAAGTACTCTATCTTTACTTATGGAGGCAAACATGAGCAAAATGATTTGCTTAAATGGTACCAACTATCACAAGTGGAAGGGAAAGATGAAAGATCTTCTTTTTGTGAAGAAATTACATCTACCTGTCTTTGCTACTCAAAAACTGGAGGATAAGTCTGAAGATGAGTGGGCTTTTGAACACGAATAAGTATGTGGTTTTATTCGACAATGGGTAGAAGATAACGTTTTGAATCATATTCAAAATGAAACACATGCTAGAACTCTGTGGATCGAACTAGAAACCTTGTACGCGTCGAGAACTGGGAATAATAAGTTATTCCTACTTAATCAAGTGATGCACCTGAGATACAAGGAAGGGAGTTCTATTTTCGACCACTTGAATGAGTTAATCGGATGCTTTCAGCAACTATCTGACGTTGGGGTCACGTTTGAAGATGATATCATGGGTTTATGGCTTTGAAATACTTTGCCTGACTCATGAGAAAATTTTCATGTTTCTCTAGCCAATTCTGCTCTAGGTGGTGCTGTGACATGGGAATCTGCGTGAAGTGCAGTTCTAAATGAAGAAATGAGGTGACAAGCTCAAGTTGTCATTACATCACAGTCTGAGATTTTGATCTCAGAAAATCGAGGGAGAAGCAAGATCAAAGGACAAGAGAAGAATAACAGAAGCAGGAGTAAATCTAAGTCCAGATATAAGAATCTGGAATGCAATTATTGTGACAAGAAGGATCACATTAAAAGCCAGTGTTACAAGTGAAAAGTTGAGAACAAAATAGAGAATGCCAAGCAGGAGAGAAGAAATGATGACGGGAATGAGCGAGTAGCTGCCACTACTTTAGGCCTTGTTGTGGTCTGTGATGAAAATGAAATCAACCTAGCTGCTAATGAGATTGGATGAGTCGTTGACAGTGGTGCTTCTTTTCACGTTATCTCGAGGAGGGAGTTTTTCACCTCGTACACTCCTGGTGACTTTAGAGTGTTGAAGATGGGTAACGATGGGCTGTTAAAGGTTGTTGGTATCGGATCTGTCTGTTTGGACACCAACAACGGAACAAGATTGATTCTTAAGGACGTTCGACATGTACCAGATATCCGGTTGAACTTAATATTAGCCAAAAAGCTTGATGATAATGGGTATTGTAGTACCTTTTGCGATGGACAGTGGAAGATCTTTAAGGGAGCACTTGTGGTTGCTAGAGGGAAGAAATCATCTAGCTTGTATGTGATGCAAGCTTCAATTCCTATTAACTCTGTGAATGCAGTTGATGTTGCTAGTTCTTTTGAGTTGTGGCACAGGCGGCTCAATCACATGAGTGAGAAAGGACTAGGTTGCCTAGTCAAGAAGAATTTGCTTTCAGGGTTTAAAGCTGCAAAGTTGAGCAAATGTGCTCATTGTCTTGCCAGGAAGCAGCAACAAGTTTCCTTCAAAAGTCATCCTTCTTCCAGAAAGTTAGGCATGCTTGAATTGGTACATTCAGATGTATGCGATCCTATGAAGGTACACACATTTGGTGGTGCATTATATTTTGTCACATTTATTGATGATTATTCCAGAAAACTCTGTATCTATGTTTTGAAATCTAAGGATTAGGTGCTTGACAAGTTTAAAGAATTTCAAGCTTCAGTTGAGTGTCAAACAGGGAAGAAGCTGAAATGTATTTGCACAGATAATGGTGGCGAGTACGGTGGACCTTTCAATGCTTATTGTAAGAAGCAAGGGATCAGACATCAAAGAACTCATCCGAAGACTCCTTAGCTAAATGGTTTAGCAGAGAGGATGAATAGGACATTGATAGAGAGGGTCAGATGCTTGCTTTCTGAAGCAAAGCTGCCTGGTTTTTTCTCGGGTGAGGCGCTATACACAACAGCCTATGTTATTAAACCATCTCCAATTGTTGCCTTGAATGCAGATGTTCTTGACAGGCTATGGTATGGAAAAGATGTCTCTTACAATCATTTGCGGGTATTTGGGTACAAGGCATTTGTACATATACCCAAAGATGAGAGGTCCAAATTAGACGTTAAGACCAAATAATGCATTTTCATCGGCTATGGGCAGGATGAGTTTGGTTACAGGTTATATGATCCTGTTGCAAAGAAGCTGGTTAGAAGCCATGATGTGATCTTTATGGAAGACCAAACCATTGAACACATTGACAAAGCCGAAGTATCAGAAACTTGGAGTTCTGATACTCTGACCGATTTAGATCCAGTTCATGTTTCGCATATGCCAAGTGTAGATGGCACCAATGACCATGGTGGTGCTCCAGTTGATGTTCAAGATAATCAGGCTGAGGGAGAACATAAAGCTGTTGAAGACATGGATGTTTCGTCAGAAGCTGATGATATTCAGCATGAGGTTCTTACTGAGGAATCAACAGTTTCATTGAGATGGAGTTCGAGAGATCGTCAACCTTCCACTTGGTATTCACCAGATGAGTACGTGCTCCTCACTGACGTGGGAGAGCCTAAGAGCTACATAGAGGCAGCTGAAAGTGAAGAGAATGCAGAGTGGATTGCAGCTATGAAGGATGAGATGAAATCCTTACAAGACAACCACACTTTTGAGCTGGTAAGATTACTTAAGGGAAGACAAGCTTTGAAGAATCGGTGGATTTATAGGGTAAAGTACGAGGGTGACACTTCACGACCACGATACAAAGCTAGACTTATGGTGAAAGGCTTTGGTCAAAGAAAAGGTATCGATTTCGAGGAGATATTTTCTCTTGTTGTTAAAATGTCTTCAATCCGAGTTGTATTGGGTTTGGCCGCAAACCTTGATCTGAAGGTTGAGCAGATGGATGTGAAGACAGCGTTCCTCCATGGTGACTTAGAGGAGGAGATATATATGGAGAAGCTAGAAGGTTTTGTTGCTATAGGCAAATAGAAGTACGTTTATAAGCTGAAGAAGAGTTTGTATGGCTTGAAACAGGCTCCCAGACAATGGTACAAGAAGTTTGAGCAGTTCATGACCCAACAAGGTTACAGAAAGACTACTTTAGATCACTGTGTGTTTGTGCAGAGATTCTCAGAAGATGATTTTGTCATCTTGCTACTCTATGTTGACGATATGCTTATTGTTGGAAGCAGCTCTTGAAGGATCAGTCAATTAAAGAAGGAGCTAAACAAAGTCTTTGCTATGAAAGATTTGGGACCCGCAAGACAGATTCTCGGGATTTCTATCATTCGTGACAGGAGGAATAAGAGGTTATGGCTGTCTTAGGAGAAGTACATAGAAAAGGTACTTTAGCGATTTCACATGGATAAAGCTAAAGTGATTAGTAAGCTTAGTAAGAATCAAGTTCCAATGAGTGATGCTGAGAAGGAATACATACAAGATGTTCCTTATGCTTTAGCTGTTGGTAGTCTTATGTATGCCATGGTATGCACTAGACCAGATATTGCATATGCAGTTGGTATAGTGAGTCGTTTTCTATCAAATCCAGGAAAAGAACATTGGAATGCAATGAAGTGGATATTGAGATATCTATGTGGTACTTCCAAGTTGTGTTTGGGATTTGGCATTAGCAAGCTCGTGCTTGAGGGTTACTCTGATTCGGATATGACTGGTGATATTGATACGAGGAAGTCTACTTTAGGCCACTTGATTACTTTTGCAGGGGGAGCCGTGTCATGACAATCAAAGTTACAAAAATGTGTTGCCTTGTCTACAACAGAGGCTTGGTTTATTGTTGTGACAGAAGCATGCAAAGAGTTATTGTGGATGAAGAAGTTTGTGAACGAACTTGGCTTTATGCAGAAGAGGTATGCATTATTTTGTGACAGTCAAAGTGCTATACACCTTAGCAAGAATTTTACCTTTCATGGAAGGTCAAAGCACATTGATGTTCAGTATCATTGGATACGTGATATTTTGGACTCGAAGTCGTTAGAGCTTGAGAAGATTCATACTGACGATAATAGTTAGGATATGATGACAAAAGCATTACCTCGGAGCAATTTTGAGATTTGCAGGGAATTGAGCGGAATAAGCTTCTGCTAAAAGTCCATACGTGAAGAAACCTCCTTCAGTTAATGGGCTTGGAGGGGGAGATTTGTTGGTCTAGCCCCATTCTTCAGCTACCACCGACACCATCTTCAACGGTGGCGGGCGTAGCGGTCGGCCACTGAAGCTGACTTCAACTATGGTAGGCGCCGCAGGCGCTGCAATCAGCCACTACCCACTGACTTTTGTGAAAAAATATTGAAAAAAAAAATAGCCCTAAAAGTCCCTATAAATAGGGAGACGATTAGTGCATTAGGGTGGGACACAGATCTGAAATCCATTCCCCGTCTTCTCTTGTAAATACCCCTTGTATTTCATTTATATAGTGAAATCGTTGCCTCTCCCGTGGACGTAGGCTTATTGGCCAAACCACGTTAAAAACGGTGTTTTTTTTTTTTTGTGTGTGTGATCTTGGGCGGGGACTGAAAATCCCCAACAATTATTTCAATAGTTTCCGATATCTCCCTCTTCTCACCTGCATGTGGGCTAAAATTAGCATCCTTAGAGTATGGTTGCTACTATAATAAGAGTAACCATATTTGCAGTGACCAAACACCTGAAATACAAGAGCTGCAAGCTTGCCAGCTAGAAATGATGCGGAATATCATGATAGCAAATTCAATCTTATGCGCTGTTACTAGTCAGAACAAGGATTTACAAGTGGGACTACTACTTGTCAGAACCAAATTGATGCTGATCTAAACTGATCTTCTTCTTTGACAGATCTTAGATGCGTTAGACACCAAAACGAGCATCCACTACATGATAATTAACCCTTTAAGAAATGGTCCAGAAGATGAGCAGTTTGGATCAGAAAAACCTGTTAACTACCCAGCGTGGAGATCAATGTAGTGATTTACACCTTCAGACACCGAATTAAAACTTGGACAGAGACAATTATCCATATTTCAGAACTTAATGAATCGCTCAAAATTCATATGTTTGAGTCAATTCAGAATGCCAAGTCATGCATGCAAGAGAGCAAGTTTGAATTTATGAACCCATTGTTGGGCTCTAATGGCTGTTAAAAACCAAGGAGAAATGAAAATCTATAGTGCATTGAACTTTTGTTACCTAGTTGAGAACCTGCGAGGCGGATGGATGGTGCTGTTCCTCCTACTGATAATGGCTGGATATCAACCAAATCCGGGCCCCATATCATACATCCAATGGAGCTAAAAAATTCATAGCCCACGCAAGAGCATTTACTTACGCGCTTATGCTCACACTACTCGTTCTCGACCTGAAACGAGTCCGTAACGGGTAATTTCACCCCTCTCCAGCTTCATAAACCCATCTCTTCCCCTTACTATCATTTTTCCACACTTAACTTAGTTCTCCGCACACACCCGCTAGCCCAGTTCCACTTAGTCCATTCCTCATACTTTGGTTTGAACCCTCTCAAAAAGCTTCGGCGAATCATGCTCATGACAACTCCCAAATTCTCCACATCTGCCATAAATTTGACAACATATACTCGGTGCCGACCAAGGAGCAATCCACCTCTGCTTCTTTTCTTCCCATGCAGTCACAATCTTAAAATCACAGAACTGTTTAACATAGACTAGGTTAAATATATCTTACCATTCTGATTAACATTAGTAAGCCTAAACCCATGCAGATAAAGATTCACCATATTACCCAAACCCATAAACATCTGCCCTTTCCAGTGCCCACTTCTCCAATGCTTCGTTGAATTTTCCCTTACAACGAGCTGGGTTACCCCAACACCAAGAGAAAAGTTCCCCGGTGAAGAATCACGAGGACTTCTCCATGACACATAGAGCCACTTAGTATCGGTTATTTGATCCAAGCCAACTTTCATACCAGGCAGGAACGCATCAGTTGGATGATCTAAACTCTCCCATAAGTCCATTTCATCACGATCAGTTCTTTGTAGAAATAGATTCCCTGAATCCATTAGCTGTGCAATTGTAGTGTTTGCTGAAGTCAGTAAGTTCGTCGACCAGATAGTGTTTTAGATTGCCATCATTTCCAAATCGTAAGAATACCAGAGGAATCTATAACAGGGTTCTTTCTGTTGGCTATCCATGCTACTGTTTGCATGGAGACCTTGTAGTAACAAATGCCAACATAGCGGTTCTTCGATTTACCAGGACCGAAGAAGCCTAGTACAAAAGTCTTGCCAGCCGAAACTAAGTCTGACCATCTTCGGTAGACTGGCCTTCTGGTATGGTGTCATCTGCAATAATTGGAGATAAAAAGTTGAAGAAGAGAGAATGAAAGAAGGAAACTAATTACATTTACTAGGGGACTTCCCGTGATATCTTGAACCAGGTTGGTGTTACAAGTATCATCAGACGAGTTGTTTAAGGAAGCTGAGCCTCATCGTTTATGATTAATTGCTTTATTTATACCGATGTTATAGACTTTGCGGACAGGAAGCTGAGCATAATTAGGGATGGCAGGGAGCGGCTGTAACCAGTGACCCTGCCTGTCCGGTGACCTGCCTTCTGCAGGTTGGAGCAATAAATCAGTGACTTGCAAACTCGAGATGGGGTAAAAGTTTGTGAGGTGGGTCACGGATTGCGGCGGGTGGGAGTGAAAATTTCGTGTTTGATCTACATTATTTATAAATATTTATATATCAAAATTGTTATTTAGTTATAAAAATAGTATTTTTGTTGAATCATATACAAAAACTCTTGACAATAGATTACCTTTCATCAAGTCTCTTTGATTTAGGAGTTTTTTCTTTCATTCTTTTAACAAGAGAAACATCTTAATTCTTACATTAAAAATAGTGATATTGACTCACACACTCATAGAGTTCACACGGTGGGATGGGTCAAGGTTTGCTTCACAATTTACCTTGCCCCAAAGTGGGCTGCAAATCTTAGTAACTCAGCACTAAGAGTGAGGCAAAGCAAGAAAAATAAATTATGGGACAAAACGTGGAGGGTGAAAACAGGTCCTTTCCTGCCCCATTGTCATCCCCAAGCATCATCTTTAAAGTCGGCGGGTTGGGGTGCTGCAGGACAGGACATTATAGTGGGTGAGTTGTGTAGAGGGCAGCCAAAAACCTGTTTCTAGCCGCTCCATTCCCATCCTAACGCACAATTGATGGGAGGAAAAATCACACGAACCGCCTGCTCCACCCAATAAATTTGCTGATCATATGAAACCTCTCAATTATAGTTCTTATACGCTGATCGATCGGATAAATCAATTCAGTCTGCATCTTAAGAGATGATGTGGGCCAGAGCTCTTTAGGGATTCAAACCATTCTATCTTCTAGGTTACAGTGTCGAAACTAGTGTCTAACTCGAAAAATTTTGTCTAGTAGATGATCAATTACGTCGATTGTATGAAGTTTGGCAGTTACTATTTGAGATATTTAGACTGACATCAATCAATCTGTAGAACCTACACTGATTAAACAACCCTGAAATCATATCTTAGATACGAAGTTACTTTAACTTTCTTTTGATACATAGAGTTGTGAAGGATCCAATTCTATAGCGCTGGTGTTATCACACCCTTCCGAAAATGAATTTGGAGGAAAGGGCTCTGGAAAGAAGAGGCATTAGTAAAAAAGCTGCTGACGTTTTTGCTTATAGGTCTAAACATTTTCTTATTATACCTAAAACACACTTTGTATTGACATGAGTTCTAGAATCTTTTGAACCATTTGATGCAAGAGATGAGGGTACTTTTAACATTTGGTTGGCACCCGAATGAAGGAAATAAAACGTTGGAAACATGAATTCAATTACATGAGGGCGGTTCTGTCGTAAATTGTTGGTCTTAGATTTTGGAATTCAAAGAAAAATGCTAAATATTTTTGCTTGCATGCCAAAACATTTTCCTGTCCTACCTAAAACACCCCTTGAATATACATGAATTCCAAAATCTTTGAAACCATAAAATACTAAAGACGAGGGCACTTTTTGCCAAATGGGCAGCGTCCAGAATCAAAGGAACAAGAGGTTGGAAACATGGATTTCAATTCCATGAAATTGGTAGTCTTAGATTCCTTCTGTTGCTCGGTGTTCTTGGACGTTGCCGCTACACTTTGGCACTAAACTATTGAGATTCTCAGCCTTTTGGCAGGCTTTTCATTTTTTATTGGTAAAATCGGATATGTTCTTGTACCCTCGATCACATACACGTACATCTTCATTTCCTCTCCTTTTATTTAAGTCTAAACCCGATCACTTCTCACGTTTTAATGGTGTTACATTTGTTAGCTGTGTCATCCATCGTTGGCAAGACTAATCAATAACTTAGAAAAAGTGGCAAAAATCTTGCGCCGTCGGAGGATGTGCATTGTATTAGAACCCACTTCCGTAGGCACCTATATAGGAGTCAAATAAGGTGGCTCAATGGGACTGTTTGCAACGGGGATAACAAGCCACTGATTTAGTTATTCTTGGATTATGATTTTTGGCAAACGTCTGCTTTGGTCAGCATTTTGGGCTTTGACACCTTGGCTAGAAGGCCTTAGCTCAAGCAGAATTATGTCTTTGTGCTGTTAAGTTGTTTTCCTGTTTAAGCCCGTAGCTATCGAAGAAACCTTAGCGAGAAGTCTCCTAACACTACTAAACACAAAATTGAATGGCAAACCAAACTTCTTAGATAAAAGGGAGAGGCATCATCAACTGGTGGTACTCACTGCTACCTTCCAGAGGTGCTCTGCGTCTACCTTTTAGGGCTTTATCGTGCTTGCTGTTGTACAAGGACAGGTTTATAACCATTTTAACAATATCTGCACAAGGACATGAGCTAGCTCTAAGCTAACATCAAATCGTTATCAAAATGACTGCGATGACGATACAAGATTACATAAATAAGGCTTCTCTGCTGGTTCGTGCCTTGGTCTCATATAACTGTTAAAACAAGGCATACTATAAGAAAGGGTGCAACGAAACCCGGATAAAATCACGGGCATGTGCATATAATAATGCCGATCATAAAGACTAAGAGACTAGCTGAAGCAAGTCGATTCAGGGCTAACAATGGCTGATGCGTGCAATTAGGAATGCCAATTATAAAGACTAAAAGACTACAACTACAGGCCAACGTGAAGCACGTCGCTCTGTCTGACTGGAGTTGGATAGATGGGAAATCTGCACACAGTGGAGGGTGCATTTGTGTAGGAATGCTGATATAGAGACCAAAGGCTATGACTACAGACAATGACGATGCAACTCACCTTCCATCCTTACTGGGATCGGATATAGATGGGGAATCTGCAGACAGTAATATTTTGTCGACCTCTCTGACCGACAAATAACTACTAATAAAACTCCAATTCATTATTTTGATGAGGGGACAAATGAAACTTCTGTTTTGTGATATGTGTATGTCAAAGAATGGCTGTACCAATTACATATTGATTAGAACATTAATTGCGTTGGATCCTGAAAACCATTCTTAGACCAAACAAAGGCAAAGATACAACCAGAACTATCTGTTTACAGCTGTCTCATGAATGCTCCTTCCATGCCAAAGACTGAAAATGTTGAATGCATAATCTGCCAAGAAAAACAAAAGAAAAAAATATATTCTAGAATACACAGCATCACCTAGTTACATGAATGGAAAATTCTCCAGACACAAAAATGTCTATCATCCCTTGACTACATAAAATGTCAAATAATTTACAGTATAAATTTTTGGATGTAATTGGATATAGATTTGTTTCCCTTGACGCCCTTCCTACTGAGAAGGCAGGCTGTTTTGTTGTGGCGAGGGTTGCAGATTCGCTACTCAACATGAGAACAACAGAATTCATGGTGGGTCTGTCATTTGGGTTATCTTGAACATAGAGTAGCCCCACATGTAGACATCTCAATACTTCATCTTCTGAACAGAGGTAGGTAACGTTGGATGAATCAGCTCAAGGGTCTTCTCTTCCTTCCAGAGATACCATGCCTGAAAAAGTTTGCAGTTAATGACCAAAATGATTTATGAATTACTAAAGGAGGCATAGTCTCAATGTCTCTAGCTGAATTTTCGTACTTAAATATCCAAGAAGGTTGATACATTGGTCAGGCTGGTGAAAACTTGTATTTCTCTTACTACTTACCTCCAGAAATAAAACACCAAAACTGAAGACATCTGATTTTCACACAGAAAAGCCCTTCCATGGCATGCTAAGGGGCCATATATTAAACCAGAGTAGCTAGAACATGTGAGCTTGTCATTCTAATCAACTGCATTGTCATTATGAAGGAAAAAAATAGCTTGCTTCTTTTGCTATTAGGAAGGTTAGAACAATTGAGAATTTCAAAGAAACTGATGTCAGAACATTGGATGGAAAGAAAGTATACTAGAGTAAGGTCTTAATAAGGATGTTTTAAGAAAGAATGGCATGGGAATCAACTCATCTTCATGTATCAAGAATTATATGTATGTAAGCAAGTGTTCTAATTACTATGTACCAACGACCCTGATTGTATTTGCTTGTTTCTGATTTCCTCCAAAAATTCTTGCCATGCCAAAGTCTGAGATCTTAGGATTCATCTCTTCATCCAGTAGGATGTTGCTAGTCTCAAACAAGAATGTCGGTGAAGATAAAGAAGCCCTCGTGCGATCCTTTCAATGATTTTAAACCTTTTTGTCCAATCAAGTAATTCTCCTTGTTTTTTATCTGGCCATAATTGAAAAGGGACAGGTAAATATACTCATAAGAGAAACTAAGTATGTTTAAAAGAAGCTGAAATCCTATAGGATTTGAAGAGTGAATTGGTTCTAACCAAAGAGAACGCAATCTAAGCTTGTGTTGGGCATATATTCATAGATCAACATTCTCTCTTCTTGCATTGCAGCAGCCCAAATGCCTAACAAGATTCCTACGTTGAAGTTTGGTGATCAGAGTAACTTCATTCTCCAACTCCACCTATCCTTTTGATAGTCTTTTGACTGTTATTTTCTGCTCATTTGGCTACTTACCCTGAAACGATAATTCCAGCTGCTAATATATTACTAGAAGTACCCTGAAACGATAATTCCAGCTGCTAATATATGACTAGAAGTTTCTTTGTTAATGTTCTCTCTGTTTTGCTAAAATCTCTAGGTTAAGTCGTAGAATTGGAACATTACCTAGTAAACAGGTCTAAACCACCTTCTTCGAGCTTATTAACTAAAGAAAATTCATTTGTGGCCACTCTGACAGCTTCCAAAACAAACAATGGCAGGTCAGGCCGTTTTTCTCCTTTCACACTTCTTTGAGATCATTTCCTCCTTGAAAATGTCTTCTACCTACTTGGTAGACTCCAATCCAAAAGACGATAGTCCTGGCTATCTTCTTTCTTCTGTGGTCCTAAACAGAGCAACCTCAGATTCTCAGTTAAACAGAGGGTATTAAAAATCAATATGTATCATAAACCAATCACGTTCAGATTATTCTCCCGCATATTCAGGAAAATTAAGTGTTTGCTATCTAAACATGTGATTGTTTTGTCTACCTGTTTCTCTTCTAACCCATTTCCACATAAACAACAAATAGATAACTATTATAGTTGCTTCTAAAGCAGCAATCAGGGTTACAATAACTGATGTCCGCCTCCCTTTCTTCTCCCCACCTATTTTACAAGAAACAGCCATCTTCATTAGTTAAAATATTCTTATATCGACAAAAAATGAGAGATCAATTATAGTTCTCTAGGCTGACTGTCCTCTGTTTTTCATCTTTTTTGGTGATTTGAATCTAAAGCCACTCCTAAATGTAATCTTAACGACATACATTTCTAAAGTGGAAAACATGACCAAATTTCCTCTAATGAAAACAGAATTTCTCTAGGAATATGATAAGTCCATTTCATATATTTAAGAAATACAATTTCCTAAAACACAAGCACATCTTAAGAGAAAAATATTGGCAGAAATGATTATCCAACTTAATTCTGAATCTGCAAGGAGTAAATGAAGGTCCTGACCCCCACGAGGTAATTTCTGAAGAGCCACTAGATCCCCATGCCATGTCAATAACCCTAGACGGCTCTCATATGTGAAAGCAATTCACAAACAGTTGTCCTTGCTTCACAATCCTCTATTTTCTCTACAGTTACCCACTTATAATTATAAGGCAATTTCATTCCTGAAAGCTTCAAGAGTCCATCTCCTAGAGTAACTATTCTTGCCACATTCCAACTCGGCACTCCTAACACACCCACCACTCCAATTCCCTGAATTCCGCTCTTGCTGAGACGTGGGCTCAAACCCAGTCAAGCAACTACATAGAGTTCTTTTATTACGATCACAGCTTCCTAAGGCACCACATTTGAATACTTTTCACATTCAGCATTGGATTGTGACCAGACTACATGGCAGGCTTGGGCAGCATCATTCCAATATAATCACTCTAATCGCCCCGTTCGACAAACAACAAACCTCGAAGGGACAGATGCATTGTTGTTTGTATAGATGCAATATAACTTCCCCTCTTCTCTGTCTGTGATTATGCTGAAGCCATAGAGTGAGAAAGATGTTGTCTCTAGGACATAAGCGAGTATCTCCCCATTCCATTGTCCAGTCCCAAATGATGATCTAAGCAAACTACTTGGACCAAAGCCTAACGGGTAATTCCCGATTGACGGATCATTGGTGCTTATCCAAGATGTGAGAAGGTCAAATTGACTGGTCTTTAAATCCACAACAAATTTCATTCCAGAGAGAAACATATCTGAAGGATGATCAAAGCTCTGCCACAAGGCTTTATCATCCAAGCCTTGCAGTTTTAGTTCAAGATTGCCCGAATCAAGAAACTCAACATGTCTCACTTGGTGATAAAGACCATTTGATGACCATAATGTTTTGGTTCCCATCCAAAATCACCAAATTTCCATCATTACCGACCTTAAGAACTCCGGAGGTGTCGGTAAGTGGGTGTTCTCTGTTTGCTGCTCATACAACCATCTGGACTGATAGTTTGGCAAACCAGATTCCGAGATACCGATTCTTCTTTGAATTGTCAGAACTCTAGAAGCCTAGTCCAAAGGTATCATCAGCGGACAACAGCGGCTCTCCATCTCTAACCACTTGTGTTTGGTTAATGAATACTTTGCCGCTGCCTATAGAAAATTGTGACAAGAAGAGAACTGAGAGGAGAGGTGGAACTTCCTCCCAAGCAGAAAAAGGAAGAAACTACATCGAAAGTTCATACTCATAAGGTGATACCTCCTTCTATGATTTTTTATACTCAATTTGTGCACCGAGAGGCAACTTTGTCTTTGATTTTTGGAGCATTTCAAGTGGTTGAATGGTCTCATGAAAGTCATTGAAAGAAGTGTCGTCCGGTTGTTTGTTGGCTTTTTTCATAGCTATCAGCCACCCTTGGCGGCCAATCTTGGTTTTCGAGGGAGGAATACTGCAACTCGGCTGAGGAGTCCTCAATGCCACTCCAGAAGTACTAATACAAGTCTTGGACAAGCATGGAGGGATGCAAGGCATCTCGCTTAGCAAGAAAGTTTGTGACTTTGTTAGCGGAGCAGTTAAGTGAGAATTCTACCTGGATTTCGTTCAACATCATCCACGATCGTGGAATCTCCATGGGTAATCTTGGCTGCCTCTAGTCCAAATGAGGATGTTAGCTGAATCTCCTTCAACAATGAGGTGACTGAAGTTGGGGGAGGAGCCTTGATGGGTGATTATCATTGTTGGATGGCGAATATGATTGCTTTTAATTGGCGGAGTTGGAGTCAGTGAAGAAAGACTTGAGCGCTGTCATGATTATTGAAAACAGCCCCGATCCTGGCAGGTTAGAGATTACTGAGGAAGGATCCTTTGAAGCCGATCTTAATCTTTCCAATCTCGGGTGGCCACCGTACACGTTTGATTAGCAACATTGGCAAATATGGTCATGAAGATTTTCCAGCCCGTTTCAGACCTTCAACTGGGATGCCAGTGAATTCTTTTCGTTCCACAAGCCATGAAGTCGAATGATGAAGAATAGCCTTCGAAAATTGATCAATATTCCAGGCCCTGTTCTCCAAGGTCGTTCTTTTTCGTTCGTCCCACATGATCCAAAGAACCGCTGAAAAATTTGCCCCCCACATAAATCTTAGCTCTAGCTACTGTCTTTGAAAATAAACCACATATCAAGTAAGTTTCTTAAAGGTATTTGGCATGACACAATATTAATAAAAAAAGATTAAAAACTATGTATCAAATCTCCAAGGTCGACAGCTTCCTCCTTAGAGTAGCATAGGAGGCCACAGGAGGCAACAATTTGGTAGATCCCAACCTCTCTTCCTGAGGTTGTCCACCTTGAGGATGGTTCCTTTATTTGCAGTCCAGATAAAAGAGGAAACCACAGGTGGGGAAGTGAGGGTCCATGTCCATCTATGGTCGGAATCAACACGAGTGCTGTCATCTGCCAATAGGCTTTTATAAGCCGATTTCACTTTAAACCTTCCTCTCCGCTCAATGGGTAGATGCATGTGTCCCTACAAAAGCCATTCATGAAAAATTTGTTTAAAGTCTTGCCAAGGTTGTCCCAACAAACTCTTTCGTGCTGTCGTAGGGGACGGTGCATGAAAATATCCCAGCTAAGTGGGCTCGTATTAGCAAGATATGACTCTTGAATGGTCGCATTCTTTCTTTGTAAGGCATTATAAAGCCGGCCAAAAAGGTGAATAAGTGGTGAATCCGCACACACTTGTGTTGCCAGAAAAGTGTGGATTTCCCCTGTTAACTTGGTGACGAATATGTACTTTGAAATGATCGTTTTCTTTGAAGATGTTTATCCAAAATAAGGACCCATTCAACGACTTTTTATCATCTGTGAACCAACGCCTCCAATTGTGGCCATTTGCAAAGAATGTTCTTCAAAGGCTATGTTCTTTCACACCGAATGTCCATAATCATTTTTGGAGCAAGGCTCCAGATTGTCCTAAGGTATGTGCCCTTCCTGCAAAACGTGGGTTTCTCTTCGGGAATGTCCTATCACACTTTCGGCCTAGCATTTCTCTTTTATTATTTTTTAAGAAATATGATATTCCGATACTCCTTTGGCACCGATGTCATATTCTTCTAGGGTTTTATAATAAAAGTACATGTGTCATCCACTTTTGAGTAACCAAACCGTTCATCTTATGCATCTTATTATAGATAGGCCATGTCTCAAAAATGACATATTTTAAACAATCTAAACATCGAGTATTTTAGTTGTTTCTAATACCATTAAATTTTCTATTATTGATTTTAGAACTTAAAAATAAAATAAAAAAATACTACAATCATCCAATGTATGTGATTATTGGGTCAAACTTTATCTATTGCAAAACATCTAAGATGAACGGTTGAGATTATCATGAAAGTGAGCCCCTTATACAAAATATGATAGAACTCCCAAACAAGTACAGTATTAGTACCAAAGGGGCATAGGAGTATCAAATTCCTGTTCTAATCGTCTACCTTACAAGGTGACTGACCAACAATGACACAGTTCGTCGGTCGTGATTAGGATAGTTATCCGGTTGGCTAAAGCCCTGCCAATAGTGGCCTTACACCCACGCTAAAGCCTGATCCCTTGGTTCGGTAATGGCGTTTTCTGTTAGTAGGAATGCTACGATGGGAACACCTATGTCATGGCCAATGGGTGGACTTAACAGGTTTCGAAATGATCATAGCTGTACAGAGTCAGCTGGTGAACCTCACCCTGGACCAAGGGTGCATGACGGTCTTTGACGTGCATGGTAAAAAAGTTAAAAGAGGAAAGGTCGTTCTAAAACAACTTCATCTGTATGATTAATTCTTGGAGAAATAGCATGGTTCTCCCTTTCTCATTACTACTGGAAATTGACATATGATTTTTATTTTCAGAATTTGAAACAAAAAGAAAAGAAAAGAAAAAAAGTCCACGTCTTACTATTTGTTATGCATAAACATGCAAAAATTACAGAGATTTCCATTGGGAATTTTTTGCATTTCTTCGGACATGGTTTCTCTGACCCCACAGCAATTAATTTGAGGCTCTTCGTAGACGAGTTGAAAGAACCACGGAACGACCGGGTCAGCTGATTCCTGGTATTACAAATAGGAAATATACAAGTAATTTGTGAGATAACAAACATTGAACTCACGTTTCTCATCAGGCACCAAGGAAATTGGGACTTTTATCGGCCATGGGGCAATGTAATAGTAACCTCTTTTGTATAATGTATTTAAGTAGTACTGTTTAAAGATTAATTGTTGCTTTTCTTCTCCCCAAGTTTAATGCAGGTTGCTTTGGCATAGGACGAGACGCAGATTCACATAACATCAAGTTAAAAAGGCATCGTTGGTCGATCCTGTTCGCATTCTTCTACACAAAGTAGACTCACTTGGACGCAATGTGGGACTTCCTATATAGAGTGTGAATCACTCTTGGTTGGGTCAACGAGTGCATTCGCCGTTTTCATTCCATAATTTCCATTCCTGGAACAAACTCTAAATAGTTTAGTTTGAGAAGCAGATGCATTGAAAGGAAGGATAATGTTTGTCTACTTACATATGCTATGAGGTTCAGAGAGTGACCTTCATAAGAAAAACTGCTGTTTCTCTTACCACTTACAATCTCTGATATCAAGACTCCAAAACTAAAAACACCGGATTTATCGGGATATAGCCCTTCCATGGCATACCCTGGGGCCATGTATCCTCTGCATGTCATGATTCAGCAGCAATAAAACAAACATATCAAATGTTTTAAGAAAAAGGAATCTGATTCTAAATCTGCCTATTTTAACCAAATTTTGCAAAAGTTAAGGTAACTAGCGGAGGCCAATCTTTTCCCTTCGTTATTCCAATTCCAAAAGATATTTTGTTCACAGTGTGTCATCCCCATTGTTAACAAGTAATGGACAAATTACATGAACTCGAAACCAATTCTAAGGATTTCCCATATCATGCATGTAAGCAAACAAGTGTTCATGGACACATGGGAGCTGTCAAGAATAATCAAGATAAGTTGATAATAATAATGAAGGAATTAGTAATACTAAGTGTTAGTTGTGATAATGGTTGTACTTAGGAAGTTATGCACGTGGTAGTGGTTTATGCACTTAGAATTTATGGATGTAGAAGTGGTTTGTTGGATATGGTAGTAGTTTGCTAGTTGTGGTACTGGGTTTAGTAATGGATACCTACCTTTTGCTTGTAAATGCCTATATAAAGGCTTATTATGGAATAAGAAATTGAGTTTATAGCATTAGCATTTTGTCTTCTCATATTATGCAACAGTGGTATCAGAGCCACCTTGAGGGAAAAGAGAGCTTGAGTGCAAAAAAAATTTGTAAGTGTTATAATAGAAGTGAGATCCGTGAGTGAAGAAAAAGGAGAGAGAGTGAAATAGTAACTTTCTTCTATTGCAGTAGCAACAATTCATTCATGGCTTCAGAAAATTTTGTGTAGCTAACTATTCCTCTCTTTGATGGTTACTATGATCATTGGAGCATATTGATGGAGAACTTCTTGAGGTCCAAAGAATATTAGCAGGTTGTTGATGGCGGTGTAGCAGAGCCAGTGGTTGGTACAGTTTTGATAGATGCACAAAAAGCAGAGTTAGAAGCTTTGAAGCTAAAGGATTTGAAGGCAAATAATTATCTTGTTCAAGTAATTAACCAGTCTATCTTGGAAACAATTCTCAGCAAAGAAACTTCCAAGCATATTTGGGATTCAATGAAAAAGAAATACTAAGGATCAATAAGAGCAAAAAGATAGCAGCTTCAAGCACTTAGTTTGGAGCTTGAAACACTTCGAATGAAATTGGAAGAATTAGTTTTTGATTTTTCTCAAGAACGATGGCAATTATCAACAAGATGCATGTCCATGCAGAGTAGATGGAGGACATGACGGTAATCAAGAAAATTCTTCGATTGATGACGCTAACATTGTACTATGTGGTTTGTTCAATTAAAGAATCAAAAGACCTTGATAATTTTTTAATTGATGAACTGCAAGGTTCGTTATTGGTTCATGAGCAAAAAATGATCCATCACAACAAAGAAGAGCAAGCTTTGCAAGTCTTTACCAACAATTCATCTTTGCCACTAAAAAATGTAGATCGAGAAAAAGAAAGAGGCAGAGGCATAGCCAGCAAGAATTACAAATAGCCACACCAAAAATCTAAAGATGTTCAATTCAATGATTCTCAAGGGAGAGGAAGATGTCAGAGCAGTTACCGACCAAAGTCAGCAGGCAAATCCAATATTGAGTACTTCAAATGTCACATGTATGACAATTATAAATCAGAATGTCGTACTAATTGAACTAGAGGAGATTATGGAAAAGCTAATTTTGTAGAAAAGGAAGAAGAAATATCATTATTGATGGTTTGTCATGCCAAGGAAGAAACTGACAATAATTTGTGGTACTTACACACTGGCTACACCAACCATATGTGTGGAGACAAATATGCATTCTCTGATTTGGATGAAACCTTTCTTGGCAATGTAAAGTTTGGGGACAATTCTAAAGTCTCTATAAGGGGAAAATGAAAGGTAGCAATCCAAACCAAAGAAAATTCTGTACAAACTATCTCTAATGTTCTTTTTGTTCCGGATTTGAGAACAAATTTGCTTAGTGTTAGTCGGCTTCAAAAAAAGGGGTATGAGATCTCCATCAAAGATGGAGTTTGCAGAGTTGAAGATGAGAAATTGGGCTTAATAGCTCAAGTCAATATGACAGTCAACTGAATGTTTCCATTGTATCTCCAACACATTACTCAATCATGCTTCTCTACAAGATTAAAAGATGAGGCATGGTTATGGGATTTTCATTATGGTCATCTGAATTTTGGTGGACTAAAAATCCTGCAACAAAAAAATATGGTGACAAGTCTTCCTCAAGTTTCAGTTTCCTCTCAAGTTTGTGAAGAATGTGTTGCTAGTAAACAACCTCTTAATCAATTTCCACAAGAGAAATCATGGAGAGCAAAGAAGGCCTTGGAGCTTGTTCATTTTGACATTTGCGGACCTCTAAACCCAACTTCTAATCGAGGTAAAAGATAATTTATTACCTTCATTGACGATTATAGTAAAAAATTTTGGGTATACTTTTTGCAAGAAAAATTTGAAGCTTTTGTAGTATGCAAAAAGTGTAAAATTCAAAAGTATAAAATGCTTGTTGAGATAGAAGTTGGCAGCCCAATAAAAACTCTTTGTACCGATCGAGGTGCATAATACAACTCACATGAATTTACAAATTTTTGTGAGAATCATGGAATTACGAGGCAACTTACAACAACTTATAGACCTCAAGAGAAAAAATTGCACAATTCTATACATGGTGTGAAGCCTTTTGTCAAGTAGTGGCATTCCAAAAAGTTTCTGGCCTGAAGTAGTTAATTGGGGCATTCATATATTGAATAGAACTCCCACTCTTGCTGTTCAAAATATGACACCTAAAGAAGCATGAAGCATATTAAAACCACCTGTAGACCATTTCAAAGAATTTGGGTGTATTGCATATGCCCATATTCTAGACCAGAGAAGGACCAAGCTTGATGATAAAGAAGAAAAATAAACTTTCTTGGTGTTAGTTATCAATTAAAAGCTTATAAGCTATATAATCCTAACACAAAGAAAATTGTAATTAGTCGTGATGTTGTATTTAATGAACAAAACACTTGGCCATGGAGTAAAAATAGTGTTGGACAAGAACAATGTATTCCTATAGATTTTGATATTGACAATGATGAAAAAAGGCGGGAGCTTATGAAGGATGTCCAACAATTAGCAAACATGCAAAGTATTCTAACAGACAATCAAAGCTCACCTACAATAGTAGTGGATGACGAACAACAACCACAATAGTGCATTAGAAAAAGACCTGCATGGATGATTGACTATGAGGTACCTAAATTTGACCAATCCGAGGACCCACTTACATGTTTTACTTAATTTGTAGATTTTGACCCTATAGATTTTGAAAAGGTTATCAAAGAATCAAAATGGCGAAAGGCTATGGATGATGAAATTGTAGCTATTGAAAGAAATGATACTTAAGTTGACTAATCTTCCAAAAGGGTACAAGACTATTGGTGTCATGTGGGTTTATAAGACAAAATTGAAGGAGAACAACGAGGTCGACAAGTACAAGACGCGCTTAGTAGCTAAAGGCTACAAGCAAGAGTTCAGGGTTGATTATAAAGAAGTTTTTGCTCCTGTTGTAAGACTTGATACAATCAGATTGGTGATTACATTGGAACTCATGGCCTAACTTCCAGTTGGATATGAAATTGGTATTCATGCATAGAGATTTGGAAGAACAGGTATTCATTGATCAACCTTCTGGTTATGTGAAGCTAGGAAATGAGCATAAAGTGTATGAATTAAAGAATGCTTTATATGGACTAAAACAAGCCCTACATGCTTGTTATAGTTGCATTGTGACTTATTTTTTGACGGAAGGTTTTAAAAAATGCCCATATGAACATAGAATTTTTGTCAAAATTGGAGATGAAGGGAAAATGCTTATTGTGTGTTTATATGTACATGATCTTATATTCATTGGAAATGATAATGCCATGTTCGAAAAATTTGAGGATCCATGATGGTTGAGTTTGATATGATTGATCTTGGAATGATGCATTACTTTCTTGGTATTGAAGTAATTCAGTCTGATGTTGGAATTTTTATTTCTCAAAAGAAATATGTTAGAGAAATATTAGATCAATTTCATATAAAGAATTGTAAATTTGTGAGTACACCAACTGAGTTTGGTTTGAAATTAACTAGAGATCCTGAAGGAAAGGAGGGTGGATGACACTCTTTTCAAACAAATTGTAGGGAGCTTGATATATTTGAATGCAACCCCACCTGACATACTGCATGTTCTAAGTCTTATTAGCAGGTACATGGAATGCCCAATGGAGAAGCATCTTCTAGCTGCCAAGAGGATTTTCAGGTACTTGAAAGGTACTACGGATTTTGGGCTATTCTACAAGAAGGGAGAAAAGTTAGACTTACTTGGCTTTATTAACAGTGATTATGTGGGAAATAAAGATTATAGAAGAAGCACTTCAGGATTTGTTTTTATTCTTGGTTCAAGAGCTATTTCATGGTTATCAAAGATGCAGGCAATTGTCATTTTATCAACCATTGAAGCTGAATTTGTGGTTGCAACTTCATGTACATGTCAAGCTATATGGTTGAAAAGGATTCTAGAAGAACTTCATTTCAAGAAATAAGGATCCACAGTCATTTCTTATGACAATAGCTCAGCAATCGAACTGTCCAAAAATCTTGTTCTATGTGGAAGGAGCAAGCACATAGATGTGAAGTACAACTTAAGGGATCTCACAAGGGATGGAATAGTTGATCTCATCTATTGCAGGAGTGAAGATCAAATTACTGACATATTCACGAAGCCCCTCAAGTTGCCTACATTTTTGAAGCTAAGAAAGCTGTTGGGTGTTTGTACATTGAAAAACCATATTTAAGGGAGGGTGCTTCATATCTTGTATTAAACTAAATGTTTGCAAACATTAGTTTAAAGGAGAGATTGTTAGTTGTGGTAATTGTTACACTTAAGAAGTTATGCATGTGGTAGTGGCTTATTAGTTGTGGTTTATGCACTTAGGAAGTTATGGATGTGGTAGTGGTTTGTTAGTTGTGGTAATAGTTGCACTTAGGAAGTTATGCTTGTGGTAGTAGTTTGTTAGTTGTGGTAATGGGTACCTGCTTTTTGCTTGTAAATGCCTTTATAAAGGCTTATTATTGAATAAGAAATTGAATGTCCACTCTTCTATTTGCTAGAATTTCATTTCGTCCAAATATCTTGGCCATGTCAACATCTGAAATTTTTTATTCATGTCTCTATCCAATAGAATGTTGCCTGCCTTGAGATCACAGCGAATAAACTTCAATCTAGGGTTCCTTGAAGATAACAAAGTCCCTTGGCTATCCTTGTGATTGCGTGTGAGCCTATTTGCAATTTCCTTGACAATGGATGTCTAGCTAGTACTCCAAAAGCCACATCAAGTAGACAATTCTAGCATATGAAATGATGTACTTTTGGCATATGTAAATGTACCTTTGGGCTTTTAGCCACAATCTTTATACTGGCTATAGTCCAAGGCACCAAAGTTTGAGAAATGATCAGATGAACCAGCAGATCAACAACAAGTAGGAGCCAATATGTAAACATGGGTTGCCTTATACTACAACTTACTTGAGGTCATACTTGACCATTCTTTTTATTGCTCTTAACCATAATCTTGCACAAAATTAAATTCAATAAATCTTAGCTTAGAGGCATGCCTATAGGAGATTCTAGAAGATACTTGAAGCCTTGCAAATTATGCATGTAAGGAAAATAGCAGCTCTCTCTCGCATAGTTTAAAAACTCAATTCAACTCAAAAGCTAGGCAAGCCAAATTAACTGAAGGAAATGATAAATTGGCCAATTTGATTTTTTTTTGCCATTGGTATTTCTATTTGGAAGGACAATATCCCTAGCTTTTTGACATTTATTTTGTTTGATAATATTAGGGGGACAAAATACCTAAGACCTTGTATTGTTACATTCTCTTATTTAATTTAATGATTTAAGTTTCTATCATAAAAACAAAAAAGCAGCAAATGGACTTAAGTGAGAATTTTAATTATATATATATATATATATATTCAAAGTATACTTAAAAATTTTGATGATCAAAATTGTTTCATACTTTTGTTCCAAAATAGGTGTCTTAAATTAACCTGCTTTCAAAAGTCTTTAAAATCACACCCTTAAGCACTTACTCCCAAATGAATGCCTCAAAACTACATTCTTTCAAAAATCTTTGAATCACACATTTAGGCTTTAGGTTACAATGAAATCTTGGTAAGAGATAGACACAATGATAACTGAATTCTCTTAAAATAAGATAAAAAAAAAAAAGTTTTGAAGTCTCAATGAGAAACTAAACATAAAGAGAATAGAAAGATCAAGTATAATCTTATGAATAGGAAGAACTTCACAAGATTAAAACTCTAAAAACTAGAGTAGTAGAAGATCGACTCTCATATCTTCTCATTCTAGATACAACTCCATAAACTAGAAAATTTCACAAGGAAAAACACTTAAAAAGAATGTCAACTTCATAAGAGAGAATTTGAATTGGGCATTCTCTAAAACAACAAAAATCTTGACACTTTGAGAGATCTATAAAGAGAAGAGGAAAAGGCACAATAAGAATGACCATGGTGAGATCCTTGCTTGGTCTTAAGTCTTTAGAAATTTCCTAAGGAAAACCCTAGGCGCCCCCCCAACCAGCATACCTCTTTCTCCTACACTAGGGTGGACCCTATTAAGCAAAATTAACCTACACAAGTCAAGTCGTCTCTATAGCGATGAGCCTGACATATTGGGCTTCTTTCAATAGGCCTACCAACTCATGTGTCCTCTACACCTGGGCTATCCATCTTGATAGGCATGAGTTGGGATTCATCCAAAATTTAATAAATTTAAGGTGGCTTAAAGCAACTCTTAAGATGGGACTCATCCAAAATTTAAAGAATTTAAGGTAGCTCAAAGTGCTCTAAGTGATGCAAAGTGCGAACAAGAACATGTGGCACCAAAGTGCACCATCTCAAGAGTGAGCCCTGGAAAATAACTTAGGATGTAGAGAAAAATGGTTTATAAGCCAAGAAACACCTTTTCAACTCTCCATGTAGGACTAAATTTAAGTCATGTTTTCCAAAGCAAAATAGAAATATAAGAGAGACCACAATTCAAATTCAAACAAATTTTGGATTCCCTTCAAAATTAGAAAACATGCATTTTCACAAGATAGTTTAAAATAAACACCACAAGTGAATGTTGTTTTAATTGGAAAGAAACAATTGCAAAACTATCTACCCACTTCTATAGTTATTTTGAACCTTTTATCATTCTCTTGTCTTTTGGAAAAGGGAAGCAAAGGAAACATGATGGAAAAGGAGAAAAAATTTGTGTTCTTATTCAACTCATCCTTTTCTTGTAATCCAAAGGGGGAACGTCTCTTCCAATGTTGGCCCCAACATCATTCACTACTTCTTCATACCCAATTCATTACCATAGTCCCGTAGCATAATTTCATCCTAGTAGTTGGTCCTTACCAACATGGACTTCTTGCATGCCTCGATCTTATTGGTAGGATTTATATTGTAGATTTAGGATGTTTTCTTCAAAAGTGTTAGAGTTTATAATGCACAGAAGTTGTGCAAAACACATCCGTCCATAGAGAAAATTTTGGGGTTTCATAGACAGAGTTTCTTCTACTTGTATTTCATGATTTGTGCAAAGGATTTACTAACAATATTTGAACTTATCAAGGTATTTAGTACTTAAAATTGTTAAGAAGAAGAGGGAGAAATGAAGGAGAAATAGAGGTAAGACAGAAGGTTGAAAAATCTAATGCTAGTTGCACTAGAAGATCAAAGTAATGGAAATGCAAAAACTTCTTCACTTTGAGTGGAAGCAGAACTCCAAATCTAGTTTCCATTGGAGTATTTTCATTCAGTGGATAGCTTCCAAGTACAAAGTAAGTCCCTTTTATAGGTGAAGTCTCCATCAGGATGTTAGTGATTTAACAACCTTTACCATCAAAGTAACCATCCTAGTTGTCACTAACTATGTAATTGTCAGTACATACACCGTTGGACCTTCCTCTAACTAAATTGCAACCATTGGAAACTAACCCACAGACGTACAGCTAACTATTTAGTTGGCAAGGCACCCTACTATCAATACACTAACTAAGAATGTTTTTAACTAACAGTTGGTAGCACTGTTAGCTAGCTTTCACTAGGTTGGATCTTGTTAGTGACCAATTAAAGCTAGAAAATAGAAACAAAATAGATGATGATGTCAAATTAATGAATATCAAATACAAATTTGTAATATGACTAGGACATAGAAACTAATAAGGCTAACGTCCTTGGGGCATTGTAATAGTAATGTCGTTTCTGGAAGAAGTATCGGTGGTGTTTGAATAGTAGTACTTTGCCTTCTCTGGACTTTCTAAAAATGCAGGTTGTTTGGGAATTGAAGGACTTGCAGATTCAATCAACATTGAGGCTATGGAAGCTGTGGTTGGTCGGTCATTTTCGCATTGTTGTACACAAAGAAGACCAACATGGATGCATCGTAACACTTCAAATGTAGGGCATGAATCGACAATTGTTGGATCAATTAGCGCAAATGCCCTTTCTTCATTCCATAACCTCCATGCCTAGAATAGCCTCAAGATCATTAGAATTTGAGAGATTGGTGAAAATATTTGATCTTTGAAAAAATAAAAATAAAAATCTATACTTACATGTCCTACAAGGTTGAGACAGTGATCATCATAACAAAAGTTGGTGTTTCTCTTCCCGCTTACAATCTCTAATAATAGAACTCCGAAGCTGAAGACATCAGATTTCTCAGAAAATAGCCCTTCCATTATATACTCTGGTGCCATATAGCCACTGCATTTCATGAATTAGTAGATTATTGTTGATTAAGGGATGCGAGTTCAACAATGAAGTTTCTCCTTTGAACTAATTAAAGCATATTAGTACTTACTAAGTTCCCACTACTCTGGTTGTATTAGCCAAAGTTTGATCTCCACCAAATATCTCGGCCAAGCCAAAATCTGAAATTTTTGGATTCATGACTCCATCTAGTAGAATGTTACTTGCCTTGAGATCGCGGTGAATAATCTTCAATCTTGAATCCCTGTGAAGATAAAGAAGCCCTCTGGCAATCCCTTTGATTATGTTGAAGCGTTTCACCCAATCCAATTTCATGCCTTTAGTTGGATCTAGAAAAAAAAAAAAAAACAAGTACTGAATATGAACTCAGTTTTGGATGCAAACTACCGAGACAAATGTGGATCAATGAGTAATTATTAAGTTCTTGTATGTTTTCATTAGGATGGATTAACTGTCCAAGAAGAGTCTTTGAAAGCTATCATCAAACGAACTCTAGTATTTCTAAATCTCTCATGAAAGCAGTAACTCTTGGCAAACTCACCAAAGAGAAAGGCATCTAAGCTTTTATTTGGCATGTACTCATAGATCACCATCTTTTCATCTCCTTCATAGCAACAACCTAAAAGCTTAACAAGATTCTCATGTTGGAGCTTAGATATCATTACGACCTCATTCACGAACTCTTGAAAGCCTTGTCCAGAGCACTTGGAAAGTCTTTTCGCAGCCATCTCTTGTCCTCCTTGCAGCTTTCCCTGAAACAATTAGTCCATTAAGAAGTACATTTGAAGAAAGTCTAGGTTTTCCAAATTCTCTACCTATTTTAGCTAAAGATAGAGTAGTGCCTTGTAAACAGGGCCAAACCCTCCTTCCCCAAGCTTATTTGCGGTAGAGAAGTTGTTTGTAGCAGCAACTATTTCATTTATGTCAAATAATTGCAATTGGAAGCCTTTCCCTTGCTTTACTGCGTCTTCATGTATAGGCATAGCTGCATCTGTGAAGCTTTTCACTACGCAATGATCCAGATCAAGCAGTTTTCTAGACCATTTCTTCGTTCCTACATTTGGAGCTCAAAAAACGATGAAGTTAATCAAATATGAACTACAAGACGTTCTGCAGTCGTAGTATGAGTAAACGATTTGAGATCACCTTACCTTTTTGTTTTGCTTCTTGTTTCCACAAAATGAATGCTAGCATCCCTAAGATAATCACTACAGAAGAAATAGTGGGTGTGACGATTTTCAGGAGTACATGTCTTTCGTTACCTGCAATTGAGAAGAATCAATGTGCATTAGAAATTTATTTATTTACAAGCTTAATGTACATATACTAGTGTTCACAGAGTTTTGTTCATAATTTAAACCTTGAAAACTTGACTCCACTTGAAAGCATGGCGACTAGGTAACTCGAACCAGCTTGATGTTTCAGAGAAACTAGAATGCAATTTTGAATTAGAATTAGTAATTTTCCTAGAATATCTAAAATTTTCATTATATTACAGAACACATTTACTAAGCAAGCTGGTTAGGCCTTTTTATATTGTTTGGGTGGTCTTTTGTTTAAATCTCGTCGCTACCATGAAAGCTTTGTCATATAGGATAATTCATTTAGCAAGTCCACTCGATTCACTAGTGAGTCTAGTTAAATAAGGTGTGTTGCGAGCTAACTTGCAAGTGTTAAAATTATTGTTTTGTTTTGTTTTTTGTTTACCAAAGATCAGTGTTTTCATAGTCAGTTCGTCTAGGGAGATGCTGTAATGGACTTGTTTTGTGGACATAACCTATCTAGCCCCACCTGAGGATAATCTGACTCATTCATTTTGTTCGTCTTTCTCTATTGAGATGATCTATGGAAATTCATGCCCAATGTATGAATTTGGGTACTAGTTGTGTTAGTTGAAAAAGTCAATGGTTATGACTCAAAAGTCCAAAATTTTGCAGCTAATATCATCCAAATTTCGCTGCTTTTTTCCCCAATCTTAATTGAAACCTGTTCATCAATTTCAGTTCAATCCCAAACATTTGTTCATTGAAAATCACGTCTTAGATATATATATATATATATATATATATATATATATTTAAAGGATATCTCTCCTTTTCTTTAACTACTGTACTCAATATAAACATGATCATGAATATTCGTGTCTGGCCAATCTAAGGCAGGTTAGAAAATATGAATTGATCAGATCATACAGAGGTGAGGCCTATTGCTAGGTTGCCTTGCTAAAATGCTTTCTTCTCGACGTCCTCCGAAGATTGTCTTTCCACACTTCATGGTTATAGAGAACCTAGAAATGGATGGAGAGAATATTTTCTTAGATTTCCAAAACTGTGGGTTCACACCAACTCATACTTGGTTTTCCTTATCAAACTTTAAGACTTTTTTTTTCAAAAAATCAAAACGATCCCAAAAGAAATCATGATGACAGATTGAATGATTCTAGCATTTCAAAAGCCATGTCAATTTTGAGATGCTATCATTATATCCACATGATTTTGTATAATAGTCCTGTAAAGACAGATAAATTAGATGAACAAATTGAATCATCTTCAAAGGAGCCTTTTCATGCAAAATGTGGGGTGTATCAAGGAAATGCTATTTAATTGTGCCTACGACACTAGTAGCAGTGTAGAGATTACCCACTTTTGCATGGAGGGGCCATCATTGGATGATCTGACCCGTTGACTTGGTTACTCTGCTTACCTGTCCAATTTCACCTCTTTCACGTCAAATTTAACAATAAATCATTTTTGTCAAATTTAACAATAAATCATTTAAAATGTAGTCTCATTTGAGTTAGTTAGACTTCCCTACTATCTTTTAGTTTATCAAATTCCAATAAAGAGATCAATCGTGACTAATTTTTTTCTTCTAATGATAAATGTGATAAATCACTATCATGAGAAAAGCTTGAATAGAAACCATCAAAATTGCTTACAATTGACATATCAAATTCGGGAGTGATACTCTAATTGAGTGATCAATTTTGGAGGCCGTTGGGGCTACCTACTGGCTTCAGGGTCCAATGTTCCCACTTATGTAATCCACCCACCTAAAATGGATCGCATTGAAGCTTGAAGAAAAACCATCAAAATTGCTTACAATTCAGGAGGGATACTCTAATTGAGAGATCAGTTTTGGAGGCCACTGGGGTTACCCTACTGGCTTTAAGGTCAAATAGTCCCACTGATGTAATCCACCCACCTAAAATGGGTCCCATTATTTTCAGCAACCGTGGCCGTGGAACCATATAGTATAGTTACAAGCGTATCATCCAAATATGGTACTGGTGATGAGAACAGGAATGCGACAATCAAAATTGGAATACTGAAAATACGCTTACCGAATTCGCTCCTTTCAAGCCGAATCGCAAGATCTTCTCCACCATAAGAAAATTCCCGAATATCAATCAAATGGTCCCTCCAAACCATGCATCCGATTCCGCTAACGTAAGAATAAGCTGCACAAGAACAATTTTGCAAGCACTTGTGCTCACATTCTCTCGTGCTAGAGGCCACCAACGTATCCGCGAAATCGGGCAGTTTTAACCCTTCCAACTTGTAAAACCCATCTCCATTATCTTCACCGATGCTACTACTTCCATTTCTCATACAGCTCAGTCGAGTTTTCCTAACACAACCACTTGACCAATTTCCCATAGTCCATTCTTCATGATACTTGGGTTCAAACCCTCTCAAACACCTACAAATGGGAGAACTAGATGGATTGCAGCTCCCAAAAGGCCCACAGGTCCCATAAAAATCACACTTTGTAAGGGGATCCTGCCATGTTGCTTTCCATTCCTTTTCTTCCTCCTTCCATTCCATTTGCTTCAACTGTCCTGACCAATCTAATATGTATCTTAGTACCATAGAGCTTCTAGAGAAATCATACGTTAGGTACGTGGTTCCTTCCGATGAATTTAGGAGTTTGAACCCATTAGTGGGGGATGGACTCATAGCCGGTATTCCAATGAACTTCAGCCCGTTCCATTGCCCGCTTCTCCAATATCGATGTGATCCTTTGTAGAGAAAAGCTTGTAGTGGATCAGGTGGATCAATAGCAAGAGAAAATTGCCCCGGCGAAGGATCCTCTGCAGCATTCCATGACACTAGAGATGTCTTCCAGACTGTTTCCGGATTAACTCCTACATTCATCATTGGCATAAGAGAGTCCGAAGGGTAATCGAAGCTCTGCCACAAAATACTCCCACTTGTATTATCTAAGTTCCCATCTCCTAAGACAAGATTGCTTGTGTCTAAGAGCTTTGCCGTTGAATTTTTTGACGAAACCGTAATATTGGATGACCAAACTGTATTTTGCTTTCCATCCAAAACCACGAGATTTCCAGTTTCATCGATTGTTAAAATTCCTGATGAATCTATTAATGGGTTTTCTCTGTTAGCAACCCATACCACGGTTTGGACCGAAATATTCTTGTACCAAATACTGACATATCGGTTCTTCGATTTACCAGGACTGAAGAAACCAAGTTCGAAGATTTCGCTTCTAGAAACTAAGGTTTCTCCGTCTCTAAGAGATCGATTCCGCGTTATGGAATCGATGGAAGTACAAACTGGAAGCAAAAAAGAGAAGGTAATTAACAAATAGATGAAACAACTTACTTTGCTTGATTCGCAGCTCATGATCAAATATCTGTACTTCGGAATGATGTTGCAAGGACGCATGAAGGTGCTCTTCGGACCTACACCCTGGGATGGATCATGTGCAAGTGTACATATGAAATGGGAGTATAACAGTTTGTTCTTCTCTTAGTGTTTATAGAATAGAGGAGCTTTTCGGACCTACAGTGGTGGGATGGACCATATGCAATTGGACATATGAAATAGGACTATTAACCTGATATGTTTATTCTTCCCTTATTGTTTATGTTGGATTAAAAAAGATGTCGACTAAGGCAATATAATAAAAATGCTTATGATCTAACAGGTTTCACCGGACTAATATTTTTTGCATTACCATGGAAAAAAATGTCTTGTTTTTCGCATTAATTACCTGCACATTTTTGTTTTTTCTGCTTCCTCTTTTGTTATCATCCGGACTTTTGAGATCCAGGCATTGACTTGGCTATCCATCCAGCTGGTATACTTTAGATGCTGGGTCCATGCAATCACGAAAATTTCATAATCATTGACTACCGTGCTTAATGTTGGCGTTGGTGCCCCCAATTTGCATGAAGAGGCCCACCTTTGGTTGATCTGATCTTTCCGACTATGGGAGTCCACTAAGTGTTGAATATATGACTCTAGAATCTGAAAAAAACAAAAAACAGAAAATGATTTTTTATCGCAGAGGATGGAGGATAGAAACTTCGGATAAGCATTGGTCGGGCAGATCAAATGAATCAAACAGAGCCTTCATGTTAAACTGGAACACCACACTGCTCCTCCCATGTGCTCCTGCCCAACCAGTTACAATATTCTTTCAAGAAATGGAACATTTTCACCAAATCTTGACTTTGTGGAGGTTTTTTTGAAAAAAAACAAAAGTTTATTTAACGAGGAATGCTGTGGCAGAGAGTGACATCAGGTTACAAGATTCCTACCGTGCCCCGCTTTGACATATTGGATCCCATCTATTGACGTGTTTTTGGTCGTTGAATGTGCACGATTGTTTGTTTAAAGCTTCTAATCGTTCGTCTGCGGTGGATTTCTCAATGCAACTTAGAATCAAAATGATGCACATGCAACGACCCAAAAGGTTTTCCCGAAGCCAGAATTTTTCACAAATGAACTGGTCAGATCAGTTAGGCTATCATATCATGCCAAAGTGGTGCACCACACGAACGAGTAGCTATGGGTCGATCCTCAGCTTTGTTTATGTAAAGCTTCTAAAGTCCGTCTCCGCTGGATCTTCTCAATGCAACATTTAATCAAAATGATGCACATTCAAGGACCGGAAAAGTTTTCCGGAAGCTAGAACGAGGAGAGATATGCCTTCGTTTTCCACAATCAATTGTTTTTGACTTTGTTGACTGATGGTATTCTCCTTTTTCCAAGAATCAATAGGCATAGCCCTGGCGAAGACTGTCTTCCAGTTGCGGTATTGTTTGTCATTTTCATTGTAATCAACATCTACAGAATGGAAGCCAAAAGTCGTAAAGCAGAAGACGAAAGCAAAATCATATTCCTATTAAAAAATCTTTTTGGGATTCAGACGATTAAAAATAGATCAGTTGGTTGAGCTAAATTTTGGACTATTATTATTATTAAAATGATGGATTTAGGCACTCACTCGTACAGCGTGTCTTTTGGGAGCTCAAACTCGTGACTTTCACGATTACAGTTCATTCTTGCACCTCTGCACCACACTCAAGTAACCTAAAGTTACGCCTGTTATTGGTAATGATGGGTACTAGCTGACATTGATTAATTTAGTTGTAATCTCTTACTAGTTGGATTTAGTGAATTTTCCGAATCGGCGGAATCATGCAGCAGATGAGGTTCTTCTTTGGGAAGCGTATCTTAGACAGGACACAGAAAATGAATGACTAGGAGTGCTAGAACCAAAAGTATAATGTTTCGAATGTTAGAGGGGCAATTGGCACGGTTTTCGCCACTACAGATTTAACTTTGCGGAAAAATTGGAACGAACCACTCCAAAAGGGGCTCATTCTGAAAAAGTACGGTGCCTTACGGTAACTTCAGTGCATACAATACCGGGCCCTGTGGTAACAGTTCTATGTTACTAACCATGGGGGGATAGAATTCGTTAACTTTAATGGATTATCGTCCACTGTACTTCTTTTCTTTGCTTTTGACATAATGGAGTGTAATTAATGTGTTCCTTCCAAAGGATTACCATACGTACTTTTTTCTTTGCTTTTGACATAGGAGCATTTTCAAAAAGAAAAACAAATTAAAAAAAGAAAAAGAAAAAGAAAAAGAAAAATTCAATATCATTAGGGCTTATATTACATAGACATGCAAAATTTACATGATTTTCATCGGGACATTGTTACGTCTGTGCGGAGATTGTTTTTATAGTTTCTTCCCCCAGACTTGGGGCTCTTTGCTGATGAATAGAAATAATCATGGTTAGAACAGTTTAGCATTCTCTTTTCAATGCGGTTGCAAGCAGGGAACAAAATAGTAACATCGGTAGGAGTCAAAACCTTTATAACGGGGCAACATTGGAGGCTATATTGGTCATAAGGGCTATTCAGAGTGAATTTTCCTTTATGAAAATTACACATTTTAAAAGTGGAGTGATACTTTATATTTTACCATTAGATTTTTATTTAGATATGCGTTATATGATTTTTCATCGATTTTTACCTAAAAGTTTCATGTGCAATTTTTTTTAAAATGAATTATTAGTGGTTTGCTATATGTTTGCTTTTTATTTTTATTTTTAAAAAATATATAAATAAATAACTCTGTCGATGCCAGTCCTAAACCTTGATGAAAAAGAAGGAGAGTCTTGTGTTAGGTGCCAGCTAGCAAAGAAGAAGTTGAAGATAATTTTGTTATTTCATTTCTACGTGCAAATTAATATGCATTTGTACATTAGTTTGTAAGTAAGAAATAAAAATTATCTTCAACTTTTTAAAAGTATCTTAACCTTAACATGACATGAATGGAAAACTGACATACCCTCAAGCTAAGGCGTCCCTTATAAGTGATGCGCTGCATCGGATCTCGGGTTTGGTGAAAAATCGCAAGGGTTGCTAAGGCGTTCTCCTAGAAGTGACTTATACATCGGATCTCGGGTGCAGTGGAAAATGTGCAAGGGCTGCTAGAGCATCCCCTTGAAAGAAAAACGTTGCATTAGAACCCAGGTATAGTGAAAAGTGGGCATGGGTTCATGCCATGGAGGTTGAGAAGTGTATAGTGAATAGGATATCTCAAGATCATAAGATTTGTATCACCACATGGAATGTAAGGACATTGATAGGTAGGAGTTTGGACTTAGCAAATATGATGAAATGTAAGAGAGTCAACATCGCTTGTATCCAAGAAACCAAGTGAAAAGGGGTTAAAACTAGAGAAATCGATGGGTATAAACTCTAGTACATAAGAAAGGATAATGACAGAAATATCATAGGACTAATAGTGGATAAAAAATTAAAGGATAAAGTTGTGGATGCTAAAAGAATTAGCAATAGAATTATAATAATGAAACTTGTTCTAAGAGAGCATATCATAAATATTATAAGTACATATGCACCACAAGTAGGGTTAGAATATATAATCAAGAGACAGTTTTGGGAAGATATGGAGGGAGTCATGCAATAAATTTCCAACACTAAGAGGATATTTGTAGGAGTAGACCAAAATAGCCATGTAGGAAAAGAAAAGGAAGGATATGCTAGGATACATGGAGGGTATGGTATATGAGAACAAAATGAAATGGAGAAAACTATCCTCAATTTTGCTTTGTCATATAACTTGTCCATTGCAAATACATTCTTTAATAATAGGGATAAACACTTAATAACATTTAAATTTAGACTTCGTAAAACCAAATAGACTTTTTTCTACTTAGGAATTGTGATGACCCGGGTTTTTGAAACACATTTATAATACCTTTGTTCAAAGGAAGGTCCCTTAAATGTGTAAAAAAAATTTCGCAAACAATGCAGCGGAAATTCTTTTCATTTAAATTTATTTTGAACAAAACCCAAGTCTCACTGGAAGATACATAATACACATAGCCATTTCGTACAAAATAAATTTTTATTGAATACCAGGATTCATCCAGTGGTTCACTCTTACACAGCCTTGTATTAGGTTATAACCCATTGTACAAAATTACATCATCCAAACTCCAAACCTCACCTTACATTAAAAACGCTCAATACAATACACTCTCAAATAAGGAAAAATTACATATCTTCAAATATATACTTTGATTTTCTTATTTTCTTCAAATCTTCTACTGTCTTGCTCCTAGATCTTCAAGCTTTAATCCTTTAAGTCCTTTATGTCCTTGAGCTTCTTTCCCTCCTTCTATGTGCCTGAGGTATTGTAAACATGGAAACATGTACAATACTTTAGCAAGCTATGCTTGGTAGGGGATATAAAAATATACTACTTCATCAATACAAGGATACTTACCTCAGTCATTAAACCCTCATGAGTCATCTCATACTCATATATAAAGGATATACATTATTTATGTAGTACATGACAAATTAGTTAATATATTGAAGATTACTCAAAACTTGTTCCTTCTCTTGGCTATACTTCCACTTAGGAGAGTAATACCTAGCCAATTCACATATTAGGGGTTTTCATTCTAGGAACTCATATAATAGCATATCACTATGCCATAACATCATATTATGCCTATAATCTGTGCATCATAATGCAAAATACATTAAGACTACTATGTTCACAGTCTCAATCCGTACAGCGCGCCCAGATAACTGTATAATCTTCCACTGATACTAACTGTAGAATAATCAATCCATGTCCTCATGGGGTGGACTATGGTTGTTATAGTGAGGCCTTCCCATTATTACCCTACCCAACATTTAGCCTCTCTTTGAGCATGATATCCATCATATAAATTTCAGGAAGTGGGTGGCCAAACCCTCATAACTTTCCTAGCATAGCATCCCTAGTCTCTATTTCTGTGTAAATCAAAATTCACAAGTCTCCATACTTGTATGGAAAATACTTTGTACATATCAGATGATGTGTCTGTTTAACTAAGGCAAGAATATTTTCTACACCCTATCCTTAGGGTATCCTTAGTTTCATATCTCATCCCTATCACCTCATTAAGTTTGATCATCATATTAGATCAAATAACTTAGATTCTGAGGTTATATCATTTAGTAAATCCTCTAATTTCATCCTTTAGTTGGATCATATATTTATTTTAGATCACTTAATATAATCATTTAGTTGTATCATAGAAATTTCTTATTTGGATCATGTGTTTTGGATTACTTATTTGGATCACGACTATGCTAAGGTACTAAGTATACTCATACAATGAAGGTTTGTACTACGGGACAAATAATTATGTATGTATACACATGAATTTCCAATATATCTTTGTATATCCACCTACCTCAAAGTAGTATCGGGTCTTGATTCGTATATCCTCAAGTGGTATTCCTCCACAATGCTCATCCTAGTCTGCATTCATACATCTGTCACACCATACATTTCAAGTTATTTACTCATACTTGTATGTATCCTTATAAGTGATACCTTAATTTTCCTTGAATCAAGTTTGATCAAGGGTTTGGGTTCTCTATCTATGTTCTTCTATACACACTATACATACACAATATAATACTTCATTAGTATTCTTATTGTTCTTGATCATTCAAGATCCTGTGGATCTTCTTTGATCATCTTTATCTTGGTTACCATTTTTATTAGGGTTAGATGATTTATTAACCTTTTATGCTCTTTATTATTATTACTCAACCATTTAATGTTTTAATGGTTGAGGGTAGTTTATTTGATTCTAAGTCTATATTGCTCCTCTTATGTCAAATTGGCTAAGGCTTACTAGTTGAATGGTTGAACACAAAATGACTACTTCAATCCTCATGTAAGGAGGCGTTTAGACCTCACAAACGTCAACGGAAGGTGGGGGGAGAGTGTGGTTCTATTAGATAACCCCCTTAACCATTATATCCATCATTCACTAGCTTGATCCTAACTCAACCTTTCATAGGGTTCCTATGAGTTTAACCCTAAGTATTTTTTCTAATTGATTTTAATTAAATCCATGAATTAAAATGTCATTCATAGAGATTTATTATTCTCCTAAGTTGGACTAAGGAATTTATATTCCTTATATAATCCTACTAATTATGGTCCTTACTATCATAAAGTCCATGTCATACATTCTATGTGAATGTCTTTTCCTTCTAATTTCATTTAATTACAATTTCAATGAAATTTTCATTACTTAAGTATTAAAGCATAAATTTAAAGAATAAATAAACAATTAACTAAACAATTAAATAATCAATTCTATAAGTAACTCAACTAAGAAATGAAAGGCAATAATGTTCAATAATCCAAATAGCAATCTAACATGCTATCATGATCCAAGGGTCTTAATTGATCCATAGTCATTTTTCATTTCTTTAGGGTTTAGATCTTGATCTATCATTTTATTTTAGATCCAACATTTTACATTGATGTTATTTTATTATTAATTCATTGATTTATCTCATCCATTGATTTGATCTTCCTTGATCTACCCGATCAAGGAGATCTTAAGTTTCTTTATACTATTTAAGGGCATAGATCTTGATCTAGCCCAAATCCTCATCATCCATTCATTAAATTCCTATGATCTTATCTTAAGATCATCTTCAAAATACATTCATACTATCTAATCGTCTTGGATCATCTTGATCTAGGAGATACTATTCATTTTTAGGGATTTTAGTAACTCTTAAGGTTAGATCTCTTAACATTTGCCCAATTAATTCAATTTAAGCCACTAATTTTACTTATTAAATTATAAAATCATCATCCAACAAGGTATTCAGTGGTATGATCATCTTAGATCCTGTAGATCAAGGATGTTAGTTACTTATCCACTTAATTACAGAAAATAAATTAAATTAATTAAAATTTTATAGGTTTATTCCCTTCTACTTATCACAAGGAATCCATCAAAACTTTTCAATCTCAATTTGGATCTCAATTGAGATCAGAATTGTGATTTTAAGATTTCAGCCCGTTTTAAGGGCTGAGGTTCACCTTACTGGTTGGGATCCATTATATTGATCTAGAGACATATAATTTCTACTGTGATAATGTTTCTTAAGGTTTTGGGACATTCTGAACATATCTATCGGTTCAGATTTCTAGTTTGAGATCATCTTGGTCATGATCCAAGATCAATGACACGGATGATACTAAATAGATCATGTAAATACTAATTAAAAATAATATCTAAAATTTTCAGTGGATTAATAACATAAATATGGATCCATAGAAAGTTTCTAATCCAAATTTGGAGGTAAATTATAATCAGAATTAAGATTTTAAGATTTCAGTTACAAAATAGACAGTCCAGATCCAAATCTGAGTTCTGGGTTCTGGGTACGAGTACGGGTACGGGGTGACTAGCGTCTCGCTCCTGTGACCACCTATCCCAGTTGTCTAGGCACAGGTGACCGGTTACAAGTGAGACAGTTTGATCTGGACCATCAAATCGCCTGTGGCTGGATCTCCTCCATCCATTAACATCCGATGCCCATATTTCGTGTCTTGGGGTTTTTGGGCCTCATGAATCTATCCAACGGCTCAGAAGTTACATATGAGCTGTGGATGGATGGGATTTCAACCATCCAAGCCAAATCCATCATCGATCAACGGCAGGGAGATCCCATCTTTGTTGGAAAACCCAAGATACCTATTGGAAATGAAAGAGGGGAATGATAGTGGCCTACTTGAGCTGGTCCAGGGAGGAGGAGTTCACCGGAGAAGGAGAAAAAATGTCAGAGAAACCAGAAACCCTAGCTTTGACGAAAATATATACACAGATGAAATTAATCCATCGTCGTTGCCAAATAATGTGGGAGACTATGGGGGTTTTGTAGATCACCACGTTTTGGAGATAACCAACGGTGCAAGATCATCATTAGCCGGCCATATTGGCCATAATAGCTGAAAATCCCTGCCGGAGATGGTAACCCTTCTTGGGTTAAACTTCGTTTTGAATTTTTCAGCAATCCAGGAGATGGATCATCATAAAATCAAAGGGTTTTTTTTTTTATATTGAACATTTTCGAACATATCCAACGGTTATGATGGGGTTTCAACAGGTAGTTTAGGATGTCTAATTGAAATAGGGTTTCAGGGCAAAAAACCCTGTCTATCGAAGACGGAGCATCTGTGGACGCGCTCGATAACCCGAGGAGGAATATTCCCTCAGGGTGCGTCTGTGGACGCTCCAACTAAAGAATAAAATGATGGGAAAGAGAGAAGGAAAAAGAGAGAACGGGGAGGAAGTTTGAGCTTAGATTTTGGCAGACTCTAGGGAACTTCGTGATTGATTTTTGAAATTTTTTTTGATGTCTATTTATAGGGTTTTTTAGTGTTTTTCATCATAACACCTAATAATTATGTTTTTTTCTTTTTAATATTTAATATTTATTTGATTCCCACTACCACCTCCTTCTCCACTAGCTCATGGTAGTGGTTTGACATATGATTGCACATGGTCTGGTCATTAGATTCCATTTTGGGTTCTTTGTGGCCCCACATGTGTAAAAAGACCATTTTGCCCTTTATGTATAAAATTTTGAGTTTACTCTTATGAACTCGGAATTGAGTGTACTTAGTGACGTTGGACTCGTATTTTTGAGTACATTCCAAATTTGATATTGTAGACCTTGGCTAGGATAAAATTACCATTTTACCCTTTTGTTCTTAAAATGGAAAAAATAAAGGTTTTTCACTCTAAATTCAGAATGCATCATGCTTACAGTCATTCTAAAGGATTCGTGGGATATGTTTTCAGTTATGCATGCATTTATGCCTTATTTGTGCTTCTATAAGAAGTACATTTTTGCTAAGCCTAATATTCCAGCCTGATTTTTCCTTAAAATCTTCAATTTAACTATTATATTTTTATTACAAAAAAATTAGGGGTGTTACAGGAATACTGAAAGATCAATGTGTAAGGATTGTAAGGTGATACTTGGTGAGAGTTTAACCTCACAACATAGGTTAATGCTTATGAATATCTATATTAAAAGATGGAAGAAAGGAAATGAATTTAATAGGTATCCAAAAACTAAGTGGTGGAACTTAAAAGGAGAGAAAATAATCTCATTAAAAATAAGTTGATGGTAGAAGGAAACTGGAACTATGAAAAAGAAATTAACACCATGTGGACTAATATGGCTGAGTTTATTAAGAAAGTGACAAAAATGTCTTAGGAATATCTAAAGATAAAAGGCAATTAGTAAAGGAAACATGGTGGTGGAGTGAAACAATGTAAAAAGTTATTAAAGAAAAATGGGTATGTTTAAAAGCATGATAGAAGACTAAAAATGATGAAAACTATGAACAATATAAGAATGCTAAAATGGTTTCTAAAAGAATAGTAAGTGAGGTTAAACTTAAGGCATATGATGACCTCTATAGTAGACTAGGATCAAGAGAAGGTGAGAAAGATGTGTTTAAACTTATAAAAATAAGAGAATAGAAGAGTAAGGATTTAGATCATGTTAGGTGCTTTAGAAGTGGTGATCAAACAGTACTAGTCAAAAATGATGAGATCAAACAAAGTGGGAAACTACTTTTAAAAATTACTAAATGACAATGGCTCTAAGAATATAGGGATTGAAAATATTGTAAACCTAAATCACACGAACATTATAGATATGAACGTAGGATTAAAATACCTGACGTGAAAGAGGCCATGAAAAAGATGAAATTGGGAAAGGATATGGGGCCCGATGGTATACCAATGGAGGTTTGGAAGCATATCGGAAATACTAGAGTAGTTTGGTTGACCAAGTTGTTTAACAAGATTATAAAATCAAAGAAAATGTGAGATAAATGGAAGAAAAGTTCTATTGGAGGCATACCGAGTTGCAATAATTATTGGGGGATCAAATTTATGGGCCACATTATGAAACTTTTTAAAAGAATGATTAAGAAGAGGCTAGGCAAGAAACAAGTGTATTAAAGAACCAGTTTGGTTTTATGTTTGGGAGGTCTATCATGGAAGCTATTTTCTTATTAAGATAATTGATAGAGAAATATAGGGAAAGGAGGAAAGGCCTCCACATGGTCTCTATAGACTTAGAGAAAGCTTGTGATAGAGTCCTTAGAGAGTTAATATAGAGGGTGTTGGACGAGAAAGGGATTTTGTGGTGGTATATAGACATAATTAAAGATATGTATGAGGGAGCGGTAACAAATGTTAAGATCACCAGTTGCGAGACTAGTGATTTTCCTATCACTATAGGATTGCACCAAGGAGCGGCATTGAGCCCATATCTCTTCACATTAGTTATGGATGAGTTAACAAAACATCTACATGAGGAGATCCCCTGGTGTATGCTATTTGCTGATGATATAGTCTTACTTGATGAGTTAAGGGAAGGTCTAAACAAAAAGCTAGAGTTATGGAGATAAGCATTAGAATATGAAGGACTTAAAATCAGTCAAACTATGACAAAATATATGGAATGCAATTTTAGTAAGGGGATGAGTAGGAGTGGAACACCAATTAAGATTGATAACCAAGAAGTCCTCGTAAAAGACTACTTTTAGTACTTAGGATCAATGATTCTTGAAAGTGGAGATATTGAGAGGGAAGTTACCCAGAGAATCCAAGTAGGTAGGAACAAATGGAGATGTGTATCTGGAGTTTTGTGTGATTGGTAGGTGCCACTTAAACTAAAATGAAAATTTTATAGGATGGCATAAGGCTGACCATGCTTTATGGATCAAAGTATTGGGTTGTTAAGGAATATCATGTTCATAGGATGAGCGTTGCAAAAATGAGGATGTTGAGATGGATGAGTGGCAAGACAAGAAAGGATAGAATTAGGAATGAAAACATTAGAGGAAACTTAATGATAGCAGCAATAGGTAATAATATGGGGGAGATTAGACTTAGATGGTTTAGACATGTCCAAAGGAGATCGAAAACGGTATCGGTTAGAAGGAGTGAGGCAATGCAAGTAGAAAGTTCTAATAGGGCAAGGGAAAGGCCCAAAAGAATATGGATATAAGTAATGAGAAAAGACTTAAAAACATTGAAACTAAATGAAGCCATGGTACTTAATAGAATGGAATTGAGGAATAAGATTCATGTTGCCGACCCCTAATTAGGATAAAGCCTTGATGATGATGATGGTGATAAAAAATATATAAATTAATAAACTATGAAGATATAATAGAAAAGGAGTATATATTTTTCCAAAATAAAGTAAAGCTAATATTTGACTTATTTCTACCATGTTGGGAGGTGATCGAGATGTCTAGCCTTAGATCTAATATATCATAATCATGTATGTTCCTATAACAACTCGAGTTTTTATAATAGAAATATTATTTTTGCATGGGATTGACAACAAAAATTCTGGTTGGCTCTACTGGTTATAAGGTGAACATGAATACTTTAGAACTAGAGTTCTAGTCTTTAAATTAACCATAAGATAGTCTTTTTGGAGAAAATCCCTTGCCCAAAGCCCTGGGATGGGCATGACTTAATAGAACGCCGACCATCATCTTCCCCTCCACTATTTTCCCTCTCTAGCATGTTAGGAATGAGTTAACTCATCGAGTCAACTTGCTCTCGACTCGTTTTGGGGATTTGAGTTGACATAGTGAACCTTATTAAACCCTTGAGCTTGGATCATCTATTCTGGCCAATCCAGGAAGGACCTTGAACAACTAAGATAACCCTCGCGATCCTTGCAATGTAGGAAAAATGTCCATCTTCCCATTCATTGATCGAGGAAGATTAGACCATTGATCATGATTAGATCTTCAATTGAATGCCAGATTGTTTGATATGTGATGATCTAACCTTATTTTATAATCTAAATAGTCCATTGTGGTCCTCATTATTTGTAGATCAAGATCCATACAAGATATTTTGGATATGAAGTATTTTTTAGATGATTTAGCCAATATTGATCAACGATTAAGATCAGTCATGGATTCAGGTATGAATTTGGATCAAATTCAATGATCCATACCATTCAAATGATTTATTTAGATTATTTGATTAGAATTACTAATTTGTTATTTGATTTAGGATGATTAGTTGACGATTCAACCATGCAGGGTAAGATTACCATCGTAACCATTTGATTTGATAGTAATTAGATAAGACTGTGCATGAATTGTGTATAATAGTGCCCAATTGGTTGATTAAACGATAAATTACTTGTGGTTGACCTAATTTGAGTATGATAGCCCCATAATATGTTATAATGTACTTGAGAGAGGAATGAGATAGTTGTTGGTGGACCTAAATTAGCATAATATGGATTATCAGCTCATTAAGGTGGGCCTCACTTTGAGATCCCGTGGCTGTGAACCATTGGATTGTATTGAAAGAAGATATATTTAGATATGGAAATATAATGTTGTTTTATAAGAGATATGATAATATAATGTTGTTTTATAATTAAGAATCCAACTTAGATAATTTGGATTCTAAATTTGACTTGGATGTGATGTGTATCCAAGTAGTGGGATTGAGGTGGACTGAGCTAGATTGGAATCTGAATGTGATTTGAGAAGTATAGATGAGTGGTTGTCGTTTGAGGTAGTTGATGACAATTAATAATGGGCATGTTGTTTTGAAATTTTAGATTTTCATCTCATCACCTTTGTGATTATGAATGAATTCCATGCATGTATTATTATGTCATGATTCTTATTGAGATATTTGACTTATTTGTAACTGATGCATGCATACGCGATTTCATTTATCATCATTTTCCATGGAAACATGATTTTGTATATTCTAATGACTTGTGAAGTCATTAGGTGGTGATTTTATTCATTGTTGCACATTGAGGCACTTGGATGCCCTATTTTATCTTTAGTTTTCCTGTGGATTTGGTGAAGCAGGCTTAATGGCTGGCTCCTGAATTTTATTATCTACTAGTGGATTTCATTCTATTTATCAAATTTGAGTTGTCAGATGATTTTTGTGTTTTGAGAATTTATGACACATGTTTATTCCAGGTGGATGCTATGCTAGGAGGGTTGTAGGGCTGACCACCCACCCTCTGACTTGTGATTATTATGCTTAGGCACATGGCCCCATAGAAGGGCAAAATGGACCCTTAGTCTCACATTCTAGTGTCCACATGGAGCAGCAGAAGTAGACCCTAGAGTTGGTTACCATTGTAGCATAGCAGTCTATACATTTCTTGATGCTTGGTTTTATCATACTGCACAGAGAGTATATCACGATGGATATTCCTTATGTGGCCATATCATAACGACGTGCCCTAAGGGGTGATTGTACTATGGGAAGCCATGAAAGGAACATGCATGGGGGAGTGGTATGAGTACTCATGACCTGATATATGAGTGTGTGGTACACTTATGGGAACCTCATGTTAGGGTGCCCCGCATTGATGATGTTTATGCTCATTGAGATATTCTTTGCGTATTTGATGCATTGCATTGATGTGATTTTGACACTCTTGGGACCTATGTGTGAGGTGGTCCTTGATGATAATACACACATTTATTGATATATTCTTGAAGCTTTTAACGCTTTGTATTGTGTGATTTTGGCATATTTATATCCTTAGAAGTTCAATCGATTTGACATATTTTTAAATGTGTTTAGCACGAGTTACATTGATTTGATATTGTCATTTGACGAGCTTACGAGGCTTGTTTCCTTAGCATGTTTGGAGCATGTAGGTTTCTTAGATTCATTGATTTATTTTTAACATTATTATGGTCTTTGATGCCTTGGATATTGCCATCGATTTAATCGATTTTAATGCTAATTATGTTGCACTTCATCATCATTTATTCTCATATTTGAGATCATGTTAGAATTGCTTTCATGAGATGGACATTTTATCACATGCTCTGAGATTTGTTGTGTGATCTTTTAATAATGTATTAAATTATTATTATTATTATTATTATTATTATTATTATTGTCATCACTTACACAAGCATAGCTTGCTGAGGCATTGCGACATTTTTGCAATGCCTTAGATACAAAGAGAGCTGTCAAGTTTGACATGCTAATAGATCAGGCAAGGATGTTGGTGGCCTTTTGCAATGCATAGAGGAGATTACAAAAATAGACATGATTTGTTCAAATCCTTACCTTGGTTATTATTATGGATTATATATTTGTATAGTTTACATTGTGACTTGGATGTATGGATATATTCATGTTGGATGTGATGGCTATGTATGGATAGACCCTGGGCAATGTTGTTATATACTTGTTTTTTAATTATCATTGAAGTATATGGTTTTATCGAGAATTGTATTTGATTTGAATGGATGGGTATGGAGAGTTAGTCTTCTAGGTGGTGTGATATGTTTATTGTATTTATCAGTTATTGTTGTATCGTATGGGTTATATGCGATGGTCCAAAATACAAAGGAGACTCTATCAGATTTTTGGTAGAAATGGGAACATCATTTCACTATTAAATCTGTGACTTTTTGGGTTGTATGACTCTCGAGGTTTTGAAATGAATGCTTTTTATTTAAGTTTTCATTTTCAGTCGATTTTAAAATCAAAGTTTTTAAAACAAGGATCCTAACTTTTTTAAAATTGGTGTTATATTGTTGTGTAAAACCCAGGGTGTCACAGTTTAGTATCAGAGCCCAGTCTACTCCATCACAACCACTCCAACTAATCCAAATGTCACATATAGTCCATTGAGTGAGATGATTACATAAATATGAGTTACAAAGATAACTCATATGAGGGATGTTGATGATTGTGAAATAGATGATGCCATGAAGGTTGGCAGATTTTTCCTAAAGAAAATGAGACTTTAAATTCTTGCATAATTGTAAGTACACTTTTATGGAAAGTGCATGATTCTTAGAGTAAAGGATCAAGATAAAGAGTATAAATGATATCTCTAGCGAGAACTTTATTATATGATAAAGATATTTTTATATGGATTGCTTTTGAGAGTTCAAGTTCTAACTTGGATGGTGTGTATAAGTTTTTGAAAAAGCATAACAATTATTACGCAACAATAGTGTGATAATAATGTAGAAAGATCAGAAATGGCCAGAATTAAATAGAACTTGAGGAAGTTTGGAGAAGTATTTTATTAATAAAAACCTGTAGTGGATTCATTTGACAAATATGTTGTAGTATGGTGAAAATCATTGAAAATTTGATGAAGCAAGATTCTAATGTTTATATGGATGAATTATCTAATCTATGAGGTGAAAATTAATGAGTTCCTATGCACATAGAAATACTAATAGCTAGTCATCAATGAGAATGGAGTGCTTACGAATTATTCTAAGGATTCTAGTTATGATTTGGAGGTGCATAGCCTTTGGAGGATATGACAATTATTTTATAGGAATAATTATAAAATAGGGACGATTATGTAACGAATCAACTAGGGAGAAAGGCGGATGAAGTGATTGAGGTAAGATGAAAATGATTACATCTGATTTACATTCAACATTGATAGTGATGATATTGTGGTTTCTAATGACTAAGGGGGGCTATTAAAAAAGATAAATTTCATTGGATGTGAGATTGATAGAGTTGTAAATTATTTTAATTGATTTGACCATGGAATGTTTCATTAGTAGAGGAAATGAAATGATGGAGATGAGGACATTGAAAATGTAATTATGAGGATTTTGGTGGTGGTTTTTTGAGAGGACGTGTTCCTCCATTTCTAAGACTTTTATCTAGAAGGCCTGTCATGATCAGTATCTTTGCATTATGAGAAACTAGTGATATTGTGAGAGTTTGTTGCTTTAAAGCAGAGGGATTAGATGGCTCAACAATATTAAACCTGTTTACATAGATGAGGAGATTTTCCCTAACTCCTTCACCATGAGTAAGGAGTCTACAGATAGATTTGCTGATGGGTTGACACTTAGATTGAGAACTAGGGTGATTTTAATGCGTTCTACATTTGTGGCAGAGGTAGCAGACATGGCTTCTATATTAGAGAGGGATTCTCTTAGAACCAAGGCTGATCGCAGAAACTCAAACATGGGTAGCTTGAGTCAGCCTAGTAAGGGTAAGAGACCCTTTAATCGACACAGTTATAGAGGCTCCTGAGCCAGTGAGACTTGATTAGGTAGTGTTGGGATGTGGACAAGAGAAGGTACACTAGTGCAAGGATGGCATTTGGACAATTATGTCCTAAAGTTGGTAGATTACCGCAATAGTAGTAATTGCATTATTTGTCGTCATTAAAATGGCAATCCTTTAGATGCTTTGACTATGCAAAGTCAGGGAATATCTTTAAAGACTGTCCTAGAGGACAATGAGTCAAATAGATTGATGTTGGAGATAGGGCAAAGATGGCCCCACATTAGCAGTAATGAGTTTCTGCCATTACTTGGAGGCAAACACATGCCTCAAATTAGGCAGTGAAAAGTGTTTTCTTGATTACTAGTAGGCATGTTAGGGTCTTCTTTGATATAGGATCTAGTCATTCTTGTATTTTATGTATTGACACCTTAATGAATATTCATGTGTGTGTGTGTGTCTATATATATATATATATATATATATATATATATATATATATATGATAGTCTCAAGGTTGGATGTTATGATGCTAATGAGAAAGTGTTAAAGCTTATAAGTACCTCCAAGGCATATTAGTGGAGATAACAAGTGAGAGGAAGGATATTGATCTCATCCTACTTGATATGATTGATTACGATATCATCATTGGGATGGATTCTATTTATAGGGGATAGCTGATTGCTATGAGAAGAAGTACTTTTAGTATATCTAGACAGCTATTGACCTTGTCCTTGTTTAGGAAGGGACATACTGAGGTTATGTTATCTCTGGCTTAAGGCAGTGTAGTACCTTTGTAGAGGGTACTAAGCTCTTCTTGTTTTGTGATAGTGGGTGACAAAGATAGGTCACAAACTGAGCACACAAATGATGTGTGAGAATTCATAGTCTTTCCTAAGGGGTTTCAGAATTTTCATAGTAGGAGATTGATTTTAATGTTGATTTGGCATTAGGTATAGAGTTATTTTCAAAATGCCATATAGGATGACCCCCAGTTGAGCTGGAAGGGTTCTAACTATAGGAGTTACTTGACGAGGGTTTATCAAACTTGGTGGATCTTCATAAGATGCATTAGTTCTCTTCATGAGAATAGAGACAAATTCTTATTGTTATGCATATATTATTGCTTGTTTAATAGCATCACAAAGGAGACCGATATTCTCTATTGTACGTTGATGATCTACTTGATTAACTCTCGAAAATGCATGGTATTTTTGGAGGTTGATTTGAGGTTTGGTTATCTCCAGCTAAGGATTGGGAGTAAGACATCTTTAAAATGTTTTCTAGAACTTGTTATGATTACTACGAGTTCTGGATGATACTAATTGATGAGACCAATGCACTGACAGTATTAATAGATATGATAGATTGGGTTTTCAAATGTTACTTGGATGAGTTATGATTGTATTAGTGGATGATGTTCTTGTATACTCCATGGTATGGTGGGCCACAAGAAATCCCTTTGCATTATTTTGAGTATCTTAAAGACTCATTTTTTGTTGTGAATTTATGTAAGTTTGAGTTATGGTCGAACAAGGTGAATTTCCTTGACCACAATACCTCTATTGATAGAGAGGCAGTTATTGAGACTGTGATGATCTAGGAATAGCCCAAATTGGTGACTAAGGTTGATAGTTTCCTTAGTCTGGTGAACTACTATCACTGGGTCATTGAGTTCTCTAGGATAACAATGATATGGATGTTGTTTTTATATTACATACATAAGCTTGATTTCTCACTAGGTGAGACCTATGATAGTGATGTGTGTTTTGTACTATATTATTTTCTTAGGTGTAATTGGAAATTGATTCATGATTTATACTTGTAAGTAGTCGATGAGTGTGGCCTAAGAGGGTGACCGATGAGGGCAGTTGCGAGAGGCACTAACAAGCTTCTAGGTGGCAGGCTTCTAGGTACTCACAGTGTGATCATGCTATGGATTGATTTTGAGTGGCATAGATTGCCTGTTAGTGATCATATATGCTCTAATTTTGATTGGCATGGATTTCTTGTTGATGAGCAGATATGCTCTGGTTTTGATTGGCATAGATTGCCTATTCGCGAGCTGATATGGTCTAGTTTTGATTGCCATACATTTCCTATTGGTGAGATAATGTTCTCTGGAATAGATTTGCCTATATATGAGCTGAGATGCTCTGATTTTTTTATATTGATATGGTGATTTCACTTGTACTAAAGTTATACATAGATAACTAACTCTTGGATGGGAGTTTGGTTTATGCTAATTGCATTATATGTGGTTATGAAATGTTCTAATTATATTATGAGTTGTTTAATTAGAGATGGTTTAACATATATTAATTTATATATGAGTTGGTATTTGAGAGGATGACATGCTATGGAATTGTTTTTTGATGTTGACTCTAGAATCATTTGCACGATTAGTATATCTGGTGAAGTGGGGATGCTTCTAGAATTGTCAAAAGATAAAGTGAAAATAATTTTGGGGGTGAAATTCCTATTAGGAGGGTAGAAGGTAATGACATTCGATTTTGGGTCATTTTCTGTGTATTATATTATGTTTTTAATGAAAATAAAATCAAGAATTTAATTTCGTTGAAATTGAATTCTATGAAAGTGACCCCTTTGAAAACTCCAAACAACTTGGAACTATCAAATTTAGAATGTATGTATTGATATGATTCCAATGATCGGGATTAAAAAGTTCATAAGTTTACTGAATTAGAGGGGGGATAAAATTGATAATGACAAGCCCCTGTTTTGTCATTTGTGGGCCGTGGTGATTGAAAATGTGACTAGATGCAAGGGAACTCCAAAGAAAGGGGAAAAATCCCAGTGACACGCATTGTCCCCCCCCCCCCCCCCCACCCCTTCATCTGATCTCCTCATAAGTGTTTTTTCCGTTCGATCGTCAGCACTGGTGCACAACCTTGTGCTACTCAACTTGGCATTGATGTGTAATCCCCTAATCCCCTTCTTGGACTGGTAGGCTGCTTCCCCCTTTCTTTTCTTAATTCGATCTCTCTTTGGTGATGCGCAGAGACCCTGATCACCTCCTTTGTAGTACCCCCCTGGTCAGGTTTCTCTTCAAGTAGCTTGCCTAGCGTGCCTCTGCGTGCAAACCGGCCGCATGGGCTGCCTTCCCTCCCCCGCTTTTTTCTCCCAGGTCAATCTCCTTCCACCAGAGCAACTCAATCACTTACTTGAGCAAGTTGGTCGTGCCAGATGTCTTATCTCTCCCATCTTTCCTTGTCGAGTTTGGGTGGTGACCAAACCGGCAACCGACGACCACCATCCTTTCCCACTTCATTCTTCCTGTGCCTTCTTTAGATTCACCTTCATAACCAGGCCTTTGGGTGGGCCAGCATGCTAAGACCCCGTTTCCCTCTATCTCTCCCTCCTAATCAGATTGGGCAGTGACTTAACAAAAAGCCATTGCTGACCATCATCTCCCCCTCCACTGTTTTCCCTCTCGGGAGAGTTAGGGCCAAGTTAGCTAGCCGATTCAACTCGCTTTCAACTCGACGAGAGAAAAAATACCCATCTTCCCATTCATTGATCAGGGAAGATCAGATTGTTGATTGTGATCAGATCTTTGATTGAACATCAAATTTTCTGATCTGTGATGATCTAAACTTATTTTATGATCTAAAAAGTCCATTGTGGTCCTCATGATTTGTAGATCAAGATCCATATAAGATATTTTGGATCTAAAGCATGTTTTAGATGATTTAGCTTATCTTTATCAATGGCTAAGACCAACCGAGGATTCAGGTACGAATTTGGATCAAATTCCATGATCCATACTGTTTAGATGATTTATTTGAATTATTTGATTAGAGTTACTAATTTATTATTTGATCTGGGACGATTAGGTTGAGAATTATGACTAGATCAATATAGATATCTTAGATCGAGCACATTTGAGGCAATCAGTTGACGATCCAACCATGCAGGTAGTTGGATGTCCTTCATATTGACTCGTATAACGTAAAATTACCATCCCAATCATTTGATTTGGTAGTAATTAGATAAGATTGTGCATGAATTGCATATAATAGTGCCTAATTGGTTGATTAACTGATAAATTACCTGAGATTGACCTAATCTGAGTATGATATCCCATAATATGTTATAATGTAATTAAGAGAGCACCCAAATGGTGTTGGTGGACCCGAATTAGCATAATTTGAATTATCAGCTAATCGAGGTAGGGCCCACTTTGAGACCCCATGGCTCTGAACCATTAGATTGTATTGAAACACGATATATTGAGATACGAAAATATAATGTTGTTTTATAATTAAAAATTCAACTTAAATAACTTGGATTCTAAGTTTAACCTGGATGTGATGCGTATTTAGGTAGTAGGACGTATATGGACTGAGTTAGATTGGAGTCCTACTATGATTTGAGAAGTACAGATGAGTGGTTGTCGTATGAGGTGGTGATGACAATTAATAATGGGCCTGTAGTTTTGAAATTATAGATTTTCATCTTATCAGCTCTGTGATTATGAATGAATTCCATGCATGTATTATTGTGTCATATTCAGATGACCTATGAAGTCATTAGATGGTGATTTTATTTGTTGTTGAATGTTGAGGCACTTGGATGCCCTGTTTTATCCCTGGTTTTGTTATAGATTTGGTGGAGGAGGCTTGGTGGTTGGTCCTTGAGAATCCAACCTTAAGATAAGGGGTAGTTCCTTGGGATGGTGAGCCATAGGTGCTCTTGAATTTCATTATTCGTCAAAGGAATTCATTCAATTTATTGACTTTGAGTTGTTGGATGATTTTCTTATTTTGTAGATTTATGATGGGTGTTTCTGCCCGGTGGACACTATACTGGGAGGGTTGTAGGACCAGCCATCCATCCTCTGGCTTGTGATGATTATGATTAGACATGTGTCCCATAGAAGGGTGAACACCATAGGGAGTGGTATCATGGGTAGTCCACGCTACAGTTCCAATCCTCCCCCATAAGGGATGGACGCTTATTCTCATGTTCTGGTGTCAACATGGAGCGGTAGAAGTAGACCTGGGAGTTGGTTGCCATTGAAGCATAGCAGCCCATACATTTCTTAGTGCTTGGTTTTACCATACTACACAGAGAGCATATCATAATGGATATTCCTTGTGTGCCCACATCGTGACGACATGTCTTAAGGGGTGATTGTGCCACGGGTAGCCCCGAAAGGAACAAGTGTGGGGGAGTGGTATGAGTACTCATGACTTGATACACGAGTGTGTCATACACTATGGGACCTCATGTTAGGGTGCCCCGCATTGATGACTTTTATGCTCATTGAGATATTCCTTACATATTTAATGCATTACATTGAAGTGATTTTGACCTCTTGGGAGTCGTGTGTGAGGGTGCCCTTGAGGACGATAAGCGCATTTATTGATATATTCTTTGAGCTTTTGACACTCTGTATTGACATGATTTAAGCATATTTATGAGCTTTAGAAGTTTAGATGATTTGTCATGTTTTCAAACATGTGGTTGGCATGAGTTACATTGATTTGATATTGTCATTTGAGAGCTTATGAGGCTTTATTTTCTTAGCATGTTTGGAACATGTAGGTGGCTTGAATTTATTGCTTTATTTTTAGCATTATTATGGTCATTGATGCCTTAGATATTGCCACTGATTTAATTGGTTTTTATGCTAATTATGTTGTACTTCATCATCATTTATTCTCTTATTTGAGATCATGCTAGAACTACTTTCATGAGATAGATATCTTATCACGTGTCTTGAGATTTGATGTATGATCTCTTAATACTGTGTTAAAAATTTATTATTATTGTTATTGTCATCACCTACACAAGCACAGCTTGCTGAGGCATTGCGATGTATTTGCAATGCCTTAGATGCAAAGAGAGGTAGTAGGTTTGAAATGCTAATAGAGCTGGCGAGGGCATTGGTGGCCTTCAACGATGCATAAAGGAGATTACAAAAACGGACATGGTTTGTCTAAAACCTTACCTCAATTATTATTATGAACTATATATTTGTATAGTTTACATCTTGACTTAGATGTATGGATATATTCATGTTGGATGTGATGGCTGTGCATGGACAAACCATGGGCAATGTTGTTATATCCTTGATTTTTAATTACAGTTGAAGTATATGATTTTATATATAATTGTATTTGATTTAGATGGATGGGTATGGTGATTGAGTCTCCTAGGTGATGTGTTATGTTTATTGTATTTATCAGTATTATTGTATTTCATGGGTTATATGTGATGGTCCAAAATATAGAGGAGATTTGTTGGATTTTTAGTAGAAATGGAAACGTCATATTACTATTAAATCCATTATTTTTTGGGTTGTATGAATCTTAGGGATTTTAAAATGGATGCTTTTTATTTGAGTTTTTGTTTTCAGTCGATTTCAAAATCAATGTTTTCAAAACAAGGATTCTGACTTTTTAAAAATTAGTATTGTATTGTTGTGTAAAACCCAGGTGTCACACAAATAAAATTGTTTAAGAGGTAGGGGGTGTGGAATATTTCAAGTTATATTGGTTTTCAAATTACATGATTTGATCTATTTTATTCATTGATAGGATATGCATTCTCAATCCTTAAATGGTTATTAATTTAATTGATTGATCTCATGTTTTGAGCATGCGCACTCTCTATTCCCATGATCCATCAATGAGCATAGTTTAATATGTTCTAATATACACATGTTGCATAGTTTTCCTTATTATTCTAAAGTTTATACATCATGATCAATCTTATCAGTGCATGCACATATAGTTTTTCTAAATCCTAAGATTGATGTGTCATAGATCTAATTTATAGGAACATGCACACATAGTTTTCTAAATTCTAAAATTTAACCCATGCCCATACTCATATGTCATACAAACTAAGTGATCATTTTAAGTTTAATCCATGCACACCTTTTATTGATTGACGCAATTCTTATTATGCACATATTCATTTATATAACTTACGGTATTTTACCATTTGGTTCCACTTGAAAGTGCATGCCAATCATTGTCTTATTGGTGATATGCTAATTGATTCGCATGCAAATCCATGTGCAGATAAGTTGATCTTATGTATTGATGCATGTGTATAGAGATACTATATTATTATCACATATGGAGTTTTTCTAATACTTTTTCACAAAATCTTTTGCAATTGTGGGGCCTTGAGTTTGAAAATCTATTTAGAAACCAAACAATGAAAAACAAGTTTCATGAGAAGGCCTTAAAAATCCTGGGTGTTATTTTTCTTTTAAAAAATAAGGATTTTCAAAGAAATGAATGCACATTTTAACAGAAAATCCAACAAAGTCTCCCCTGTATTTTGGACCCACCACATTTTATGTATGCGATGCGACAACCTGATAAACACAATACATATGAAATAACAAAGAAGACTTTGTCTCCCTTAAAATACATCCACACACACATGTCTATTTATATTTATATAAAAAATATTTTGTAGTGCCAAAAGACTAGGAATAAAATCGACATCCCCAAGACCACTGTAGTCATAGCCACACCACCATAACTCCAATTTACATGCCCACATGTAAATAAAGCAAAGTCATATTAAGTTAGCATTACATTAGTTTACAAGATCATCAACTGCATTGCAGGCCTGTTTGTTATACCTTTCATGCTCTTCTCTTTAGATCTTTATCACAAACTTCTACTCATGTGTCTCATTTCTTTAAGCCTGGGACATTATAAACAATTTACAATGTCTTGGCAAGCTTGCGCTTGTGTAGGTAGTTTCATCATTGAAATATGTAATTTATACATTTTCAAATCCAAAAAGGATACATAATCACATGTTATGCAGTTGAGTGAAATATGATGCATAATGAGCAGTATTACAAAACTCCGAAATGTTAATCATGCTTTACAAATCATTATCCTGCTAAATCAATTCAAATTATTAGTTTCAATATCCATGCACATTGTCTTCAAAGACAATAGTAACCATTGCAAGGTATTTTACAGGATATGAAATATCACCACAACTATCATCATCTCATAAATATACTCATCCAAATTAGATAGTGAATCATCATCAAAATCAATAGATGAAAAGCATTTAAATAATGAAATACCTAAATATGGTTAATGTATCTCAATAAGTATACATATATTAATAATACTATCTAAACCTTCTCGAGGTCTCACGAGTATAGAAACACTTGTATTCAGGCCATTTGTTGTTGGTCATGAGTACTCATAAACCTAAAATCCCAGGGTGCCACGCACTTGTGTTCTTGTGCTATATACATATGAATATCAAAATAATGAACCCTTTATGCATGGACAAGGCCCAATCAAGTCTGTAGCTATCACGCCGACACCAAACAGATCTACCTAAATTTAGCTTTTGTAGCCAGGTATCATATATATAAAGTTTCAGAGGGGGTGATCAATCCTCACCCTTTTAGCATAGCATTCAACAGGCGACCATATGCCCTCCCTAACATAATAATACTAAGCATCATTATATGTTGTCATAACATATAAAACCATTGAAATCTATGCATTAGTGAAATCATGCAAATTCAGATCTCATGACACAATACAACCATGTAAAAACAAACCCACACAAGGGTTGAGTTTGAGGATTTCATATCCCTAGTCATTTCATAAATCATGAAGTCTGTGTAATTTCAAATATGTTTTTATGTACAAGCTTTTAATTTAATAATAAATCAACATAGCATTCAAAACTGATAAGTTGCATGGAATACAAGCACTCTAACCTTATAAATCATAAATATCAAAATCTCTATTTTAACTATTTTCAATTATGGTGGAATAATCATCAACAGATTTCATGTTTCATAAAAATATATCAATGTTAAAACTACCTACCTCCCTCATCATGCTTCGTGATTTAGTTATATCCTTCTAATCAATTCATCGATCAACTTGTCAATATTCCAAATTCATTGTCAATATCAAGTTATATTAACAATTGCAAAAAAATTCTATTCTAGTCCTAATTTGATGGTCCATGTAATTTGTTAATCATGGAACCATTAGATTTCATACAATCCATCACTCCTAACTATATGATCTCAGTTACCTAGGTTGTTGATTCACTTTCTACATCATGGATCATCTAAGGCCATTAAAGCACTAATCAGTCATTCACCGATGATTGATCATTGATCAAATGTGAGGAATAGTGTCAAATCACCCTTTGATATGTTGTTCATTCTCTATATTGGTGATCCGAAGGCTAGAAGTGGTTGGATCTTGATGAGTGTGACACCCCGGGTTTTATCAATCTGTTTCCCATATTTATACTCAAAGAATAATAATTTATTTATAGAAAATAGATGGAATTCCATAACTTAAAACTCATAATTTAAAATTTGTCGCAGCTTCAAGCAAATACCATTTAAGAAAACCCCGAGGGTCACTTCTCCTCAAAACCATATTGAAAAACAGAACGAAAAGTAACCATTTTGAGCATGCTCACAAATTAAAACCACGATGAATTTTCAAAGCTCCAGGGTCTGTCCAAGATCACCACATCATCCATGAATAAACATATAACTACTATACAATGATATGGGTCTAATCTATCCATATATACAATGACTAAGCAGAATGCCAAAAAGCTAATACCAGTCCAACCAAAAGTACACCACTCTGTCAGTATCTGACAGTCTCTGTCCTCAAGCCCTCGTCCAACTCCACGCTAGTCCACCTTCTTTTCCTTCTGACTGTCATGCTCTGATTTTGAGACATTGCAAAACAAAGCATGCCTCAGCAAGCTATGCTTGTGCAGGTGATATACATTCAAAATAACTCAATAAAACAAAGCATATAGCGCAAGGCATAAAGATCGAAAGATGATCAATAATATATAAAGTCTTAAATCACACGATGAAGGACATACCATGTCCATGTAATAAATAAGATATCATCAACTATGATATCAAGACATGCACAATTCGAGAAAATCTAGAAACATATGAATGCATGTCAAAAGAATCAAACCTCATACATAGTCAAGCCCTATGAGTGTCTCACATACACTCATGGCAATGTGGGGTCAGCTCTCTGTACTATCCGCTTTTACCCTTTTACCCTTGCACCCTCACGGGTACTCAAGCACTCAGGCACTCACAGGAACTACACGCACCACTTTCGCTTTCACCCTTTCACCCTTTCACCCTCACGGGCACTCAGGCACTCACGGGGTAAAAATCGTATCCTACCACAAGATCAATAGTCTCAAATATCAAGCCAGATCGACTCCTACATGTCAAGAAGACCAAAAATCCAAGTGGATATCACGAAAGATATCAAAAACAGTGCATGCAATAACCACCATAAAGATAGCATGCACATGCGAAGCTACATGCTGAAGTCAATCTCACACATATAGTAAAGCATAAATCATATGCCTCAAAGACTCAAATCATCAAATCACTATTTGAGAATCATAGAAAAAGTGTGAATGAAATCACCTAAATCAGTATCGCAATATCCCTAAACAAACACGTATCCAATATCAAGGTGTATGCCTTGATGTACCTGTCAGGACATAAATCATGTCATGGTTAACAAATATAACCAAAATCTAAAGCCTGATCATCTATTGATTAGCTCGATCTAAATCATCTAATAGCATTTCGTAGTTTTGCTACTAAAAAGTTACTCTAAACTAGATTTTTATTCTAAATCTAGGTCTGCCTTGTCAAGACGATCACAACTCCTCTTTTGGATCGTGATTTGGACCTTTGTAGCTCCTAAAATCAAGGTTTAAAGGCAAAAAGGGTAAAAAAAGACCAAAATCCCGCAAATGGGGCCCGCCGCACGTGCAGCGCGTACCGGGCGCTTCTGTGGAAGTGCCTAGCATCAGAACCCGCCCCAGGGGAGTGGGCACTTTTGTGGATGCAACGGGCGCTTCTGTGGAAGCGCTCTGCATCAGAACCCGATTTGGGCAGCAAGAGCTTTTATGGAAGCGCTCTGCCTGTGGGGGATGGAACAGCGCGCGTGGCGTGTTCCAGCCCCTCCATGTGGCGTGCACGAGTCGCACCATGTACCCCAGAGCATGATGCACCCTCATCGTGCCACGTGGCGCTCCCTCAGCCATGTAATTCTTCCTGTTCCGGTCGCCGTAGTTGGAGACGACGACCGGACTAGTTCATCGTCGCCGGCGACCCCAGGAGCTCCGTTTTTTGTGATTTTTACACCCTTGTGTCCGGTTTTTCACGTACATTCCATTTTCACCATCCATTTTCCCAAATCCTTCCTAAATCTAGCATTTTTTTCACGCTTTTTGTTTTGTTTTCAAAAACTCCCCTATTACTCTTTTTCGTGTTTTTCAGCATCCCTAGCCGTCCGATCGTCACGAAATTTTGTGGGTTCTTTCCTCTCCTCATCATATACAATATGAATGATCTAGATCTAAATCTAACACTGTCTCATTCAAATTTTTTAGGAAAATCAGTACGCACGGATTTTTGCAAAAACTTATGTTTTCATGCCGTTTTTCAGCGTTTACAGGTAATTAAACGTTGAAATTAACACAAAAGGGAAGGGTGGAGTGATCCTACCTCGTTCCTGGCTGTTCAATGGTGGAAAAATCCACCTCCCTAGTGCGTGATGGTCCACGTGAAACAAAGAGACTTGAGAGAGAGGAGAGTGTGTTTTGAGCACTCTCTCTCTTCTCCTTACCTTATATCATTTTTTTTTTATATCAAAATGTTACACCTCAGCATATTATTAGACATTTTTAGCTAATGGATCAGTGAAATTTAGCTCATTCGATGTTATTTGGGGTCTAAGAATGCAATGGCAGCATTTGATCGCAGATCAGGCATCATTAGGTCCCTATTCCTTTCCTATTTGATTGGACGGTTCAGATTATTCACTCAATTTTCATATAAATCTTTCAATTTTCACCATATACTAGTTAATTCAATGTTCTAGAACTCATATGTGGTGTCTAATTAATGATCATACATCAAGAATTCATTGTTTAAACAATGATAGATTGGATGGCTGAGATTGTCTGATCACTTTCTAGCCTAGATCAACAATCTTATTTAGATCCAAGTTATATCTAGTACTTATTTACCTATTCATAGTTTGGATTAACAAATGGATGGTTAGATTATCCATAAAACTTAGATGTAACATGAACAATGGATCTTATCTCGTGGATGTATTTTCGTGCTTTTCCACCCTTGGATGAGCCATATTGACTTCATTTTTTTTTGTGAAACCCTTCGATCATGTTGTGCACCATTTAGCTCCCTAATCAACGGTCAAGATCAACTCAGATTGGCCAACAACTTGGGGGGTTTTGGTCGTTTCCTCGTGCTGAGTGAAATGATCGGCTCAGATAGTTGATTCGAGTTGTCTTCTTCTTTAGTAATGATTGTAAATCCTACAATCCCTAAAACCCTTGTTTTTTCCTCCACTGGTGTTCTAGGTTTCCCTGGCGCCTGGTTTTCTCTCCCCTTTTGTCTTTCCTCCCTCTTCTCCTTCTCCTTTCTTGTCTCCTCTTCTTCTTTCCCTTCTTCTCTTTTCTTCTTCTTTCTCTCCCATCGAATTTCCTCTCTATGTCGGATTTGGGAATAGGTCGTTAGTTCTGTTCTCATTTTACTTAATAAGCGAGGGGTGCCTATATCAAATATGGCCCTCTTTGTTTTAAACATTTCTTCTTCTTCTTCTTCTTCTTCTTTTATTATCTTAATTTTACAAAAATGACCTTCATATTTAAATCCTCATATCTCCTCCATCCGAACTCCAATTTCAGTGTTCTTTATGTCATTGGAATTATATCAATGTGTACTTTTCATTTTTGATAGTTCCAAGTCCAAATTTTTAGTTTTCAAGGGGTCACTTTCATAGAACTAAATTTTACTGAATTCAATTCCTAATTTTTATCTCAATTAAAATATAATATATTGTACGAAAAAGAAAACAAAATTAAGGGTTGTCACATTTTCTCCCTCTTATAGAAATTTCATCCTCAAAATTCTTTCCAAGTTATCTTTAAATGATTCTAAGAGAATTCTAATCCCACAAAATATGATAATTGTGCCTGTAATTTTCATATTAAGTTAACATCATAAAATAGGCAATTCCATATCCTATCATCCCATCAGATATCAACTCACCATATAGACAGATACACATAAATCATCTTGAATCAACAATTTGTAATATACTTAGAACACATCATAAAAACGTATATTGCAATTAGCATAACCGAACTCCCATATATGATTTAGCTTATCTTGGTACGTTATTAGTATGGGTAAAATTACCATATCAATAAAAATCGAAGCATCTCAGCTCATCAGTAGGCAAATCTTTGCAAAATCTATTATAGAGCACATCAGTTCACCAATAGGCAATCTGTGCTAATGAAAATCAAAGCATACTAGCTCATCAATAGGCAATCACATGCCAATCAAAACCAATCCACAACATGATCATACTATAAGCACCTAAAAGCCTGCTAGTACCTCTGGCACCTACCCTCATAGGTCGTTCTCGTCAGCTACGCACAAGTATAGGTTGTAAATTGAATTTTGATTACATATAAGAAAATAATCTCATGTAATATCACACATCATTGCCATACCTCTCATTAACAAAAAAAATAATCAAGCTTATATATGTAATATTAAAACAGCTTCCATATCACTACTATCTTGGAGAACTCAATAACTCGATAATAGTAGTTCACAAGATTAAGGAAACTATGAACCTTAGTCACCAATCTGGGCTAATCCCAGCTCATCATAGTCTTAATAAACTGCCTCTCTGTCACTTAAGGTATCATGGTGAAGGAAATTCACTTCCTTTGACCATAACTCATACTTACAGATATTTGCAACAAGCGATGAGTCCTACGACACTCCGAATAATGCAAAAGGATTCCTTGTGGTCCTCTTTGCTCATGAAGTATACAAGAATACTATAATTAACACAATCATGACTCATCCAAATAACATTTGAAAACCCAACCCATCTTATCAAGCAAACCTCATGCCAATCTCCAAAACTACCATGTACTTTCTAGAGCTAATCTATGCATAGTAGTAAAGATTTGTCCTTTTTCCTCAAGAAGAGGACTAGAACACTCTATGAAGACCCATTAGGTTTGTTAAACTCTTGTCAAGTAACTCCCACAGATAAACTCTTCTAGCTTAATTAGGGCCATCCTATATGGCACATTGGAAAATAGCACTTTACCTAATGCCCAATCAATATCAAATCAATCGCTATGGCAAAAATCCATAAAATCTCCTCAAAAAAGACATCTTGAAATTCTAGCACAACATCTATGTGCTCAATTTGTGGTTGCTAATTTTCCTCCATTGTTAAACAAACAAGAGAGACTTGGCACCAGTTGAAAAAGTACCGCACTACCTTTAAGGTAGGAATAACACAACCTTAGTGATGTCTCCTCCAACATAGAAACAAGGTCACTAGTTGTACATGTATACTAATAGTAACCTTCTTCTCACAGCAATCAACTATCACCTAGTAAGTAGTTAGTAAATCCATCCCAAGGATGACTTCATAATCAACCAAATCGAGTAGGATAACATCATTGTTCATCATCTCACTCGATATGTCCATAGATGTCCCCTAGAGGCACTCACTAGCCTCAAATAACTCTTCTATTTGCATCATAACATCTAACTGAAAGGATAACACATATATAGGCATGTCCAAGTAGGATGCCAACGAATAAAATGAAAGAATAACTAGATCCTGGATCAAAGAGGATCATAGCATGCTTGCTAACAATCATGAAAATACTCTCCACCACCTAGTGGCAGGCCTGTGCTTAACTCGAAGTAATAACAGAAACTCATCACTGCTAATGTGGGGTCAACTCTGCCTATCACCAATGTCAGTTTGTCTGACTCACTATCCTATGGGATAGTCTCTAAAGATATGCCCCAACTCTCCACAATCAAAGCATCTAAAGAATTGCCACTGTAATGGTGGTTGCTGTTACTATTGTCACTACTATGGCAGCCTACCAACTCTATGACATAACTGTCAAGGTACCTGTCCTTGCAAGTAACACACCTCTTGTTTGCATCCCTACTCAAGAGCCTTTGTAACCATGTTGATGAAAAAGGATCTCTTATCTTTACTAGGTTGACACGGACTACTCGTGTCCGAGTCTTTGCAATCAGCCCTGGTCCTAAGAGAATCTCTCTTAAACATAGAGGCCATGCCTACTGCCTCTACCATCATTGTAGAATGTGCTAAAATCACCTGATTCCTCAAGCCAGGTACCAACTCATCAACAAATCTATTTGCCACTTCCTAGTCTATGGTAACGGCGATAGGAGCAAACCTCCTCAGCCTATAAATCGGTTCAAATACTATTGAATTCTCTTATCTCTCTATCTAAAGTAGCCAACTCTCTCTATATCACTAGTTGCTCACAAGGTGAAGACACTGATCATCATAGGCCTTCCTAAGGGCCTTCGAGATAAAAGTCTTAGTACTGCGAAAATGTGCCCTCTTAAACGACTATCACCACAATCCTTATAATTACATTTTTGGTGTCTCAAATAAGATTCACATTGAGATTTGAACTAAAATTCCTAAAAGGACCAAGTAGTATCTTGTATTAATGATATTAGTCATACCCTAAGGTAATTTGATACTTATAAAGGCTCATAACAATATATCATGTTCTATGGATTCTAAACTCATCAAATAAATCTCCACTTTAAGAATTCATTCATAATCATCTCAAAAATTTATGATCAAATTATCACCATGAATCAAACTTTCTCATATCGATTATCATTAGAACCTGCTAATATTCATGCCTTCATTAGGTTCCCATTAGTATTACCAACATGTTCATGCGGATGTCAAAATCCTCTTACCTGTATAATAGTTCATTCATTATGTCATGTTCTAATCCTTTTATCTAATACACACTTATAATAGGTACTTTTTGATCCAAAGCAATTAAATAAAAAATGTTAGGTACTCCCATATAGTATAATGTCTAAATAAACCCCTTGTTTTTCATTCCTTCTTATGTCATAAGAATTCACGTGAACCCATTTGTTAGGTTTTCTGTATTCATGCTTTAATTCTCCACTCATATGATAATCCTTATCATATAGTAATTATCCTTATAAAATGATTGTTATATCCTCTAAGCATCATGCACCTCCAAGTCATAACTAGAACTCTCAAGAATCATTAAACAGGTGTTTACTTCTCAATGATAAAAAGCTATTAGTATTTCTGTATATATGAGGAATAACTCATTTTCACCCTTTTGATCAATAATTCATTTACATAAGTAGGTCAAACTGCCACTGATTTTCATAATACCTAAATTTTATCCATTGAATATATCCACTATATGTACAAACTAATGTGGTAATCCTCTTAATTTCCCTAAGGTCTCTTCCATTGTGACTATTTTTTGCTATCTTTTTCATTACAATCATAATATTACTGTGTAATAGTTATCATGATCCTCAAAGGTTTATGCAGATCATCCAAATTAAAACTTGAATCCTCAAAAGGCCACCCATTGAATAAATCTATCAACTAACAAGGTTTTCATTTAGATATCCTAATTTTACACTCTTATACTATTGTTCCTTGCTCTAAGAACTATGCTAATCTCATAAGATTACTCCTCTTACCCATACTAGGACTAAAAATCTATTGTCTTCTTAGAACCTACCAACCCTCATGGATTGCATCTGTTCTTACATTCATCAACATTGTCCATTCAAGTTATTCATATAACTTATATCTTGACAACTCATTCTCACTTGATTGATTATATATGACTTTTGGACATGTTGGCCTAGCTATGAAAGGAGTAACTGAGCTTTGAGAGAGTTCCTTAAAACTCTTATAATTGTACTTCCCACACCACTCCCTGGGTGATGTGGGACTAACTTTCAAGGTTACCCATAGCAGACATCCTGTAGCTTGACGCCTCATTTGATACCCCCACCAAGACCGACTAAGGCCTACAGGCCCCCTCTTCCCCTCTTAATAAAGTAGACGCCGTCTTCATCTAAAATACATCCACACACACACACACACATGTCAATTTACATTTCAATTAAAAAAAAAAACATTTTGTTGTGCCAAAAGACTAGGAATAAGACCAACATCCCCAAGACTACTCTAGTCACAGCCACATCACCATAACTCTAATTTACATGCCCATATGTAAATAAAGCAAAGTCATATTAAGTTAACATTATATCAGTTTATAAGACATTGCAAACCTGTTTGTTATACCTTTCATGCTCCTCTTTAGATTTTTATCACAATCTTTTGCTTCTATGTCTCATTTCTTCAAACTTCAAACATTGTAAACAATTTACAATGTCTTAGCAAGCTTGCACTTATGTGAGTAGTTTTATCATCAAAATATGCAATTTTTACAGTTTCAAACCCAAAAAGGATACATAATTACATGTTATGTAGTTGAGTGAAATATGATGCATAATGAGCAGTATAGCAAAACTCCAAAATCTCAATCGTGCTTTACAAATCACTGTTCTGCTAAATCAATTCAAATTATCAATTTCAATATGCATGCATATTGTTTTCAAAGATAATAGTAACCTTTGTGAGGTATTTTACAAGATATGAGAGATCGCCACAACAAAGTCATACATCATCTCATAAATATACTCATCCAAACTGGATAGTGAATAATCTTCAAAATCAATAAATGGAAAGAATTTAAACCATAGAATACTTAAATATAATTAATGTATCTCAATAAGTATACACATACGGATAATAGCAAATGAACCTCCTCGAGGTCTCACAGCCATTTGCCGTTGGTCATGAGTATTTATTATAGACTTGAAATCCCAGGGTACCAAGCACCTATACTATTATGCTATATACATATGAATATCAAAAAAATGGACCCTCTGTGCGCGGACAAGATCCAATCAAGTCCATAGCTATCACACCAATGCCAGATAGATAGACTCCCTGCATAGTGCACATAAAAAACACAATATGTAAGGCCATGACCTACCCTTGATGTCATAGACCTAAATTCAACCTTTTGTGGCCAGGTATTTTATAAATAAAGTTTTAAAGCAAGGGTGATCAATCCTCACCCTCCTAGTATAGTGTCCAATGGGCTACCATATACCCTCCATAACATAATAATACCAGGCATCATTATATGTCGTCATAACATATAAAACCATTAAAATCCATGTATTAGTGAAGTTATGAAAATTCAAATCTTATGGCACAATGCCGCCATGTAACAACAAACCCTCACAATGGTTGAGTTTAAGGATTTCACATCCCTTGTCATTTCATAAATCATGAAGTCTATGTAATTTCAAATACATTTTCATGTACAAGCTTTCAATTTAATAATAAATTAAAATGGCATTCAAAACTAATAAGTTAAATGAAGTGCGAGTACTCTAACTATAGAAATAATAAATCTCAAAATCTTAATTTTAACTATTTTCAAACATGGTAGAATAATCATCAACAGTTTTCATGTTTCATAAAAACATATCCTAAAACTACCCACCTCCCTCGTCCTACTTCACAATTTTGTTATATCCCTCCAATAAATTCATCGATCAACATATTGATATTCTAGATTCCTTGTCAATATCAAGTTATATTGGTAATTACAAAAAGGAATCTATTCTAGCCCTAATTTGACGATAAAGATAATATGTTAATTGTGGAACCGTTAGGTTTCATACAATCCATTACTCCTAACTATATGATCTTAGTTACTTAGGTTGTTGGTCCACTTTCCACATCATGAATTGTCTAAGGCCATTAGAGTTTTAATCAATCATTCACCAATGATTAATCATTGATCATATGTGAGGAATAATATCATATCAACCTTTCATCTATTGTTTATTCTCTAGATTGGTGATCCGATGGCTAAAAGTGGTCGAATCTTGATCTTAACATGTTATTAAACATTTTTAGCTAATGGATCAGTGAAATTTATCTCATCATATGTCAATGTAGGGTCTAAGAATGCAATGGCAACATCTGATCATAGATCAGGTGTCACCAAGTCACCATTCTTTTACTATCCGATCGGATGGTTTAGATTATTCACTCAATTTCCATCTAGATCTTTCAATTTCTACCATATAATAGTTAATTCCATGTTCTAGAACTCATCCATGACATTTGATCATCAATTAGACATTAAGAAGTCATTGTTTAAATGGTGACAGATTGGATGAGTGAGATTGTTTGATTAGTTTCTAGCATATATTGACAATCTTAGTTAGATCCAAGTTATATCAAGCACTTATTTACCTATTCCTAGGTTTGTATTAAGAAATGGACAGTTGGATCATCCATAAAACCTAGATCTAGCATGAACATCACATATTTAGCTAAAAATCTCAAATCAAAAGTTAGGTTTCGTCGATCTTTCCTCTTGGATGTATTTCTATGCTTTTTCCATTGTTGGATGAGCAAAATTGACTCCATTTTTTTAGTGAAACCCTTCGATCATGTTGTGTGCTATTCAACTCCAATCAAGGTCAATTCAGATTCCCCAACAACCTTGGGGTTTTGGTCATTTCCTTGTGATGAGTGAAATGATCAGCTTAAATCTTCAATCCTAGTTGTTGTCTTCTCCATCAATGATCGTAAATTCAGTAAACCCAGAAATCCTTTTTTTCTCCTTCACTGGTGTGCTAGGTTTCTCTGGCACCTGGTTTTCTCTCCCCTTCTCTCTTTCCTCCCTCTTCTCCTTCTCCTTTCTTCTCTCCTCCTCTTCTTTCCCTTCTTCTCCTTTCTCTCTCATCAAATTTCCTCTCTGTGTCGGGTTTGGGAATAGACCATTAGGTCTATTCTCATTTCACTTAATTGGGGAGGGGTGCTCATATCAAATACAACCCCCTTTCATTTGAACTTTGATGTTAATGTTCTTTATGTCGTTGAAATTGTATCGATGTGTACTTTTCATTTGTGAGAGTTTAGAGTCCAAATTTTTAGTTTTCTAGAGGTCACTTTCATAGAACTCAATTTTATTGAATTCAATTCTTGATTTTCATCTCAATTAAAATATAATATGTTGTACAAAAAAGAAAATGAAAATGAGGGTTGTCACAATTATACTACCAATTGATTTAAGCCCAAGGTCATGTGCACAATTATTTCTTGATTAGATATCATGCACACAATTATATGTTGATTGAAGATCATGTGCATAGTTATTTGGTTAATCCTACATCAGGCATGAGCTATTGTTTAATTCAAGGTCATGCGTGTAGTTTGATCTTGATCCATTTCATATGCTTTGATTTTGGTTTTAGATGCTTGCATACCATGGCTTCCAAGTTCCAATTTCATACACTCTATTGATTCTTTTTTATATAAGCACTCCATGAATCACTTTTTTCTAATCTCATTCGTTGATTATTTGAACATAAGAGCATTGTCTATAACCATTTTAAATATCATTCATTGATACATTTTCATATATGATACCAAAGTTAATTGTTTTAATTTGTTGATCATTTGTTAAACGTGCATTGCAAGTAACTACCTTATATACCATGCATTGATCTATTGAGAATCAGGCCTGTTAACATCATGATCCATTTGAACTTGGCACACAAGCTCACTTTTAATCTAACCTATGATAGGCGCACGAGCTTTATGACTGTTGATTTTGAAATAATAATGTTAGATGCGTAAGTTTTCGATTCCATTTATTTAGCTCACATTTTTAATTAACTCATGCACATGTTAAAATTTTGTATTAGAATCATGCCATATAGGATGTAATCTTGGCCTACCAAAGACATTATTTCATGCACGTGTACACATGACAACTGATATAGGAAAGTCTTAGTTTGTAAAACTAATTACCATAGTCATCTATAGCATGGAAGTATGCAAGGATAATTTTATCCTTTTTAGACTTTATTCCATGTGCATATATTCATGGGTAGGACATAAAATCTCGTCCTTTTTCAGCATCTATAATATGTGCAAATTCATAATCCTTAAAGTAAAACTTAGTCTTTCAAAAATTCATAATCATGTGTACAACACATGTGAAATTATAAGAACAATATCTTAGCCCTTCAAGGCTCTAGAATCATGGAAACCATGCTTAAGCCACTAAGCATGAAAAAAACACATTAGTATGGATGTAAAACACATTATATGTGGATCATTTCATACATGTAATCCTATTTGGACCCATGAATTCATGTACACTCAACTATGGATTTGCTTAGATTGTACTATCAACCTTGTTTTGAATTATGTGAAATAATATTTTGATGTGTGTCAAATATGATCATTGATGTCAGTTGATAAAGGCACGATCATGTTTTTGGATGTGGACTCTTTGGAGCATGTGTGAGGGTTGATTGAATCGTGACTCCATATGAATTTTCATGAAAAATATGAAATGTTTTCATGAATGAAAACTAGGCTACCCTTAAGAGCTGTGCCTAGCCTAAAATTAGGCAACTCATACGAGTAGAGCCTAGCTTAGGGTAAGTTGTAAGACCCCTTTAGTTTGCTATGCTAGGAATGTAGTTGGCCACTAACACTCTGAAGAGAAAATATAATACATGCTCAAGGTAAAGGCTTTTATGCGTTTGGAAGGGTTATAAGACCTTCCATCTAGTGTGATCCATTCTCCCCCATGAGGATTGGTGTAGGTCTTGTGGTCTCCATGATCAAACGTTGGTGGGAGGCTACTTTTGTCTACGTACATAGTAGATGAGATATAATATTGACATATATGATTATGTTGGTCAACCTCAAGGGACCGTTATAATCTCAGCATGACACTACTGTTTGATTAGTTTGATGCTATGTAACATGTTTCATATATTGGGTACAACTTCTAATATTGTGTACTTTTGGATTGAGATTTGTAATATTCTATGTAATTTATCATGGATTTTGAGGTTTAAATCATTACCAAGGTTTGATACTGATCGCGATTAATCGATAGCATCTTATTATCTCTATGTATCCATGCGTTTTCTAAATGTTTTTATCTAGTTTAGAATTTCCCACTTAGTGGTTGTACTCACCCCCACCAACAATTTTAGGACAGTCTTTTGGGTAAGAGTAAAGAGTTGAGGCAGTACAAGAACTTTGAAGAAGGAGAGTGAAAGTATGACAATGGAATTAGTTACTTATTTAGTTTAAAATAAATACAATTGAACATTTAGAATTATGATGTAATGGCACTACTACATAGGAGGGTTTTAAAGTCAGTATAAAGAAGTCGCTTATATGACTATCTACTTCATAAATATTTTACAAGTTGGTTGCAAATAAACAACTTTAAATATGTAGACTTTATAAGTCGTTTAATCATGACTTTAAAAAACTGGCATGAAGAGGGATTTTTTCGCAGGAAGAACTTTTAAAGTTGTTTGATATTAAACGACTACAAAAGCTAATAACTTTTCTAGTCACTTAGAGCTAAATGACTTTAAAAATCAATAACCTTTGAAGTCATTTTAAGTAAGCGACTTCAAAAGTATCACGATAAATTTGGTGAGAATATTATGTTTAGCAGGAACAAACTTTTAAAGTCGTTTTTTTCTGAACGACTTTAAAAGTTAGCAACTTTTGAAGTCATTTCTCCTAAGCTACTTTAAAAGTATGACAAGATATTTGGTGGAATGATTAATATTACACGGGAATGGACATTTAAAGTCATTTGACAAAAAGTGACTTCAAAAGCCAATAACTTTTGAAGTCATTTAATTATAAGCGACTTTAAAAGTCTCTTACTTTTGAAGTCGCTTTACTAAATGACTTTAAAAATCAATTCTCTCATAACTTTTAAAGTCGTTTAGTGCTAAATGACTTCAAAAGTTTATTATTTTCAATGTCATTTAAATACAAATGACTTCAAAAGTCAAGAGAATAGAAATTTATAGTCGTTTGACACAGCGATTTCGAAAGTTATTAACTTTTGAAGTTGTATAATTATAAGAGACTTTAAAAGTCTCTCACTTTTGAAGTCATTTTATTGAAATGACTTTAAAAATAAATTCTCACATAACTTTTAAAGTGTTTTAGTGCTAAGCGACTTCAAAAGTTCATTATTTTCAAAGTCGTTTAGTACTAAATGACTTCTAAAGTTTTTGTTCATTTATAAATAGCTATCAAAGTACCATTTTTTCTTGTGTCCTCTTCTTCTCATGGTTGGCATGATGGCTTCCACTTTGGTCCTCATGCTTCTCGCTTTTTCCCTTCTTGCTTTTGATTTTTATATTTTGACTGTTTGTTTCATGGAAAAAACTGTAAGTAAACCATAACTTCTTTTAAATCACATGAATTCCTTTCTTGTTAATAACTCTCTCTATTTTTGTTTTATAGATCATATGGGTTTTCTCACTACAGATCATGGGGTTAAGGAATCTATTAGATCATCCTAATTTTGCCAAAATCATATGATTTCATTAAAAATGGTAACTACTCTCTCCAAGCTTCACTATTGAAGAAAGGGAGAACATTATGATTTGTGGTTCTCCCCCAAAGTTAGGGTTTGATGAAGAGTGATGGTTATACCATCAACTTTTGGCCAATTTTTATGAAAAAAAGTGGTATTAGCAAAATACTAGGCTAGATTTTGATGAAAAAGAGTTGATTCGCTCTTTGATCTTGTATTGTAAGATCTAATAATATGTAACATTTGATATATATATATGTGTGTGTGTGTGTGTGTGTGTGTGTGTGTGTGTGTATATTACATTGGATGTAATAAAAAAATTAATTTGATTTTCTTGTTGATGTGTTTGTTTATATATATGTATTATATATGATTGTGTTTGTAAAATCAATTTTATTGTGTATTTATGTAAATTTGGAACGTACAAAAGGTAAATAAATATATATTTCATGTGAAAATTTAAAAATAATTAACGTCATTTGTATAAAAATGACTTAAAAGTCCATTCTTTTAAAGTCTTTTAAAACAATGGTGTCAAAACTACATAATTTTTGAAGTTGTTTGGGAAAAAATGAGTTTAAAAGAAAAGAATTTTGAAGTTGTTTAAGAAAAAAATATTTTAAAAGTCTATCAAAATTTGATCTTTTGGAGTCACTTATTTAAGAACGACTTTAACAGTTGCCTACTTTTGAAGTCATTTAGTGTAAGCGACTTTAAAAGATAATAAAAAAGGTTGAACTTTCGAAGTTGCTTATATGAAAATGACTTCTAAAGTCACCAACTTTAGAAGTGATTTTTAAGTAAGCGACTTCAAAAGTTCATCAAGATGTGGTTCTTTTGAAGTGGCTCATGTGAAAAATATTTTTATAGTCACCAACTTTAGAAGTCGTTTTTATGAAAGCAACTTCAAAAGTTAATAAAAATTTGGTGCTTTTGAAGTTGCTTATATGAAAACGACTATAAAAGTTGGTGATCGTTAAAGTCATTTATGTAAACGACTTTATAAGTTGTGACTTTCCAAGTTGGCTTGGTACTATTGTCACTTTTAACCAACTTTAAAAGCCCCCTATGTAGTAACGTGGGATGATAAACATTGATTTGAATATAAGGATATGGTTTAATTCAAGTTATAGTATCTTCTAATGTTGTTTGGGCTGTGACTAGTGGGTCTTGGCAATGTTGTTCTCACGCACTTATTTTGATTATATGTGGATTTTTTATAAGACACCCTGGCATAGAAGGGCAGTTTTGAAAACTATATACATGGTACATAATTGAAATGTTTTAGAAAAAAAAAAAAAAAAAACTATACTCAGCATCTTGATCATTTCCAAAGTAATTTTCTAAAATTGTTTCTAAAAACTCAGGGCATCATAGTTCCATTTTAGGGTGTAGATTAGATGAGGTAGAGACAAGGTTATGGGAATGAGATGTTTGGAACTTCTCTTAAATAAGGCAACTTCTCTTTCCAAAACCATTAAATCAAAATGGTAAATTCTACTCTTAGATGCCTGTAAGAGAAGTTAACATAATTTAGGAGATCTATGGAAAAAGTTCCTAATTGTCGTAAGGTTTAGAACATGATGAATGGCTTAGACCTATAAAACTATTTTCATAGCTCAAATCCAAATGGATGGTTTCTGTCATTTCTTTGAACATGATGAACAACTTAGATCTATAAAACAAGTTCTGAACCATTGTAGGACTTAGAGTATGATGAACAACTTAGATCTACAAAACAAGTTTCCCAGATCAAATTAAAATAGATGATTGGATCATTTCTCTGAACATGATGAACTACTTAGATCTACAAAACAAATTTTATAAAACAAATCAAAATGAATGGTTTGGATCACCCATGATCTAATGGTATATCATCAATTACAAACTTAGGTATGATATAGCTTACCTAATTTCAAGATTCTCTCACTCATATACCTCTTTTGTCTCAATTCATTATTTTCATTTCAATTTCTATGTAGCGGATGTATTGGCTAATATATCTGGCACAAGCAATACATTAGCCATTATATACCAATATGTATGAGATTACCATTTGGCTAATAAAGCATCTAACATCAAGCACTAAATCCTAATATATTGGCCAATTTAACCGACTAACCTATATAGTGACATTTTGTTCAATGGTACCAAGTGAATTGGCACATTTGCAGAAAACATCTTAGCTAGCACTCCTTCCAAATTAAAAAAATAAATAAGAAATTAATGGACCATAGGTAAAACAATAATGAATTCACATTTCTCATCAAATGCAAGGAAATTGATAAATCTATCAGCCGTGAGGCAATGAAATAGTAAGATCATTTTTGGAGTGTGTTTCATTATCAATCAGCAGAAGTAACATCGGCTGTGGAATGTGCTTAAGTGTTGCTTTGGGCTCTTTCTTCCCTTCTCCCTAAGTTAAATGCAAGTTGTTTTGGCATATGAGCGGAGGCAGATTCACAAAGTAGACTCACTTGGATGCAGTGTAGGACTTCCAATGCTAAGCTTAAATTGCTGAGTGTTGGATCAACTAGAGTGTGTGCCTTCTCTTCATTCCACAATTTCCATGCCCGAAACAAACTCAAGGTGATTTAATTTGAGAAGGTACAACTTAGAGCATTCAAAACAAAAAGGTAATGTTTGAGTACTTATACATCCTATGAGGTTCAGAGAGTGATCTTCATAAGAAAAGCTAGTGTTTCTCTTCCCTCTTATAATCTATACTAGCAACACTCCAAAGCTAAAGACCTAAGATTTCTTAGAAAATACCCCTTCCATTGCATACTCTGAAGCCACGTATCCGCTGTATTCATAATTCAGTTGACTAGTCTTGATAGAAGGAAGAATCTAGTAATTGAACCACTTATCTGTGCAGGGAATAATATAGGTTTTTACTGATAATATTTTCTTTAATCTCCTGCTCTGAATTGTAAATAATTCTAGCAATGTTTGAGGGCTGCAATAAGTGTCAAAGAACACAATTGTGAAATATATTTTCTAATGATTTCATTCATTGTTATTCTACAATATATAGAATACATACAAGGTACATTTACAAGGAAAGAACAATCTAAGTAATTACAAAATAATACCTACTAATAATACATGCAATAATTATAGGAAATATCCTATAATTAAGAGAGAAATAAAGGTAATTGCTTATTAAGAAGGTTGACCATATCAAACCCTTAATTCTAGCACTCCCCCTCAAGTTGGAGCATGGATATCACACATGCCTAACTTGTTCAAAGATTCATCCCAGCTTCAAGCTTTTTCTTAATGAAGTATCTATCAACTTCTACAGCTTTGTCTGATAGTGTTGAACTGGATTGTGAGCTATCTTCATAGCTAAAGTGTTATCACATGGGTATATAAATATAATTGAGGATATGTATGAGGGAGCGGTAACAAATGTTAGGACTACGAATGGAGAGATAGATGATTTTCATATCACTACATGATTGTACCAATGATCGGCATTGAGATCATACATTTTAACATTAGTTATGGATGAGTTAACACAGTATTTGCACTAAGAGATTCCATAGTGTATGTTATTTGCAAGTGACATATTTTTTATTGATAAGACAAAGGAGGGTACAAATACAAAGCTAGAGTTATGGAAAGATGTTATAGAGTCAAAAGGATTTAATATTAGCTCAACTAAGACATCATATATGGGATGAATTTTAATAAGGAGAGGAGTGAGAGTGAAGTGCCAATAAAGATTGATAACCAAAAGTCCCCCCAAAAGACCACTTTTTGATACTTGGGATCGATAATTCATAAGAGTGGAGAGATTGAGAGAGATATTACTTAGAGAATTGAAGTAGGTTGAAACAAATGGCAATGTGCCTTTGGAGTTTTGTGTGATCAATGGGCACCACTCAAACTAAAAGGAAAATTCTACATGAGGGTTGTAATGGTGACCATGCTCTATGGATTAGAGTGTTAAGCAGTTAAAGAACAATGTGTATATAGGATGAGCATAGCTAAAATGAGGATGTTGAGATGGATAGGTGGCAAGTCAAGAAAGGATAGAATTAGAAATGAAAACACTAAAGGAAACGTATGAGTAGCACTCATGTGTAACAAGATTGGGGAGGGTAGACTTAGATGATTTGGACATGTCCAACAGAGACTGAAAATGACACCAATTTGGAGTGAGTCGATCAGAGTCAAAGGCTCTAAAATGGCAATGGGAAGGCCTAAAAGGATGTGGATAGAAGTGGTGGGAAAATATTTAAAAACTTTTGGATTAAATGAGGCCATGATCTTTGATAGAGAGTAATGGAGGAAAAAGATTTACATAGTTGACCCGTAATCAAGATAAGGCTTTAATGATGATGATGTATATTTCACATATATATAACATTATATGTTATTTGTACATGCATTTATGCATCTATATACACATCTATGGTCTATTATCTTTCCTGATTCATAAGGAGAAATTAAATAATTTAGTTAAGAGATTATATTTGAAGATTAGATAACCACACATTAGGTCATATGGGCGCTCAGGGATGGAGACCACCCACCTATTCAATCATATACAACAACCAAGACGAAAGATAGATAGTCTACCTACACCATAATTTCTGTGTCCTCAAATAATTGAAACTTCTTAACAAAGTTCCCCACTTTCTAATGTCACTTAAGCTTTAACCTATCCTATAAAAGTAAACAATTCTTAAAATTTTAAAGTTCGTCAATTCTCATGAATCATTTATGAATCTAGTAACAAATGTGTGCTATTTAATAAAAACACCTTGACAATGAGAATGGCATTAGCATCCAAATATTTTTTTCCCCAATTATTTTTTAGATATTCTAAAAAATAAGCAGACTATTCTACACATTTATAATGATTAATTTGATGGGAATATGTTGGATTACCCTTTATCCTAAAAGCTTGACTTGATAGGAGATGGTCTAACAAAATTTGTATTTCTAACACACCCTAACGTGGAAGCCATTTTGGGGCTCTTGCATGTGGATTTGGTAAATGAGAGATTTTAAAATTCAAACTCAAGACCCCTTGCTCAATAAAGCCTAGCACCATGTTATTTTACCTTTCAATCTAAATGCCTAACAATGTGATTTGGAATACTGTAAACATGCTTACCAAGGCACTCTTTAGAAGTCTAATTTGAAGATCCTCTCCATTCTCATAAAATTCCCAATATCAATCAAATGATTGCTCCAAACTTGACACACAATTCCACTAGCAAGTGCACTAGTTGCAGAAGAACAATTTTGCAAGAACTTGTTTAGAGATTCCATTGTGGTAATAGCCATCAATCGATCAGCGAGATCTGGTAGTCTCACCCCTTCTAACTTATAAAATCCATCTTCTTTACCCCCACTATGATTGATTTAAAAGAAAATGGTCATAATTATCTAAAGAATAATGAATCTACCACTATATCGGCTAGGTTCCATATGTAGGAAACTTCTTCTCTAATCACTTTAGAACGGCTTGATGGTACCAATTATGTTGAATGGTCTTTGAATGCTCAAAATAAGATCCATGAGAGGAAACCTTGGGGTTTCATTTTAGGTACTAAGGTTGCACCAAAAGAAGTTTATTCGAATGAATATGAAGCATAGGAGGATGAAAACTACTTCGTCAAATCATGGCTTCTTAATGCAATGACAAAGGACATTAGATCTCTCTTTCATCAGTTAGCTATGATGAAGGAAATATGGGAGGTGGTCAAACAAACATATTTGATTGACCAGGATGCATCAAAAGTCTATCAATTACACTGTGAGGTAATTTTTGTTGCCAGAATAGATGTATGTTATTTCTCATTTTGGACATTAGATCTCTCTTTCATCAGTTAGCTATGATGAAGGAAATATGGGAGGTGGTCAAACAAACATATTTGATTGACCAGGATGCATCAAAAGTCTATCAATTACACTGTGAGGTAATTTTTGTTGCCAGAATAGATGTATGTTATTTCTCATTTTGGCAAACTACAGAAAATATGGTAAGAACTTGATGATATTGATGACTATACTATGAAGTATGCCAATGATATTGTAAAATATACCCCAAGAGTTGATTCCCAACGTGTGTACATGTTTTTGGTTAGTCTTGAACCTTAATTAGATAGGGTTCGAGGTCGCATACTTGCTACCAAACCTCTTCAAAATATACAAGCTATTTATGCTAAGGTTTGTGCAGAAGCTAATCACCAAGATACTATACTTGGAGGAAAGATTGGAGCAAAGACTATAATGGCCTCTCAAAAATGAACCTACTTCAAAGAAGGATCAAAAGTGTACTCATTGTAATAGTACTGGTCATACGGTGCCTACATGCTTTTTACTCCATGGATATCTATATTGGCATCTAAAGGACAAGAAGGCAACTCAAGTGCCTTCTAATGCTGAGGAGGACACCAATTCGAAGGAAAATCTAGCCACAACTCCCAGATTTACTACTAAGTTAGGTATGTCTTTTACTAGAAATAGTGATTGGATAATTCACTTTAGCGCAATGGACCTTATAACTTGTGATCATTATAGGTTTAGTCACTTATCCCTTAAAATATTCCAAAACTACCATTGCTAATGCCAATGTTGTATCATCTCTAGTTATTGGAGTTGCTATAGTCTCATTATCTCCCACCTTAGCTATCAAAGATGTCTTATTTGTGTTATCATTAAATTGTAATCTTCTCTCTATTAATTAATTAACAAATCTCATAATTGTGTTGCTCTATTTTTTCCTACTCACTATGTTTTTCAGGACATCACACCAAGGAAAAGATTGGCAATGGTAGACAACATAGATGATTGTACTATTTAGAGAATGGGTTCCAACATTCCAATAGAGAAGGGCAAGCACGATTGGTAAAGAAGATTTGGTGAATAAGAAAAACAAGAAAATTTGGCTATAGCATAGGAGATTAGAACATCCCTATTTTAGCTATCTTAGGAGATTATTTCCCTCTTTTGTTTGGGGTGTAATTTTTTTAATTATATTTGCAAAACTTGTGCAATGACAAAAAGTCATTGCACTATTTTCCATTTGAGTGATAATAAAGCAAATCTCCCTTTTTCATTAGTTCATTTAGATGTTTAAAGACTGGCACCAATTTCTACACTTAATGGGATGAGATGGTTTGTAATTTTTGTTGATGATTGCACTCGAATGACTTGGGTTTATCAACTAAAGATAAGAGTGATGTTTGCTCAATTTTTTGTTTGTTTCATCATATGGTGACTACTAAGTTTGGCATTCTAATAGAAGTCCTTTGTTTTGATAATAGGAGAGAATACTTTAAACAATAATTGATAGAAATCATTCACTCAGTCAAGATTATTCACCAAACAACATGTTCTATTCTTCTCAACAAAATGGTGTTGTAGAGTAAAAAAATAGACAATTATTGGAAGTTACTTGGTCTCTCTTAAGTGGAGGTCATATTCCTTCTTACTTGTGGGGTGAAGCCTTGAATTTGGTGGTATACTTAATAAACCATACAATATCTAGTGTTCTCAATTTTAGAAGATCATTGGATGCTCTCTTTGATTATTGCACTCTTTTTCCAATGGTACTTATGGTCCTCAAATTTTGGGTATATGGTCTATGTCCACTTGCATCCACATCAACAGATTAATCTTGAGTCTCGCGTTTTGAAGTGTGTTTTTTTTAGATATGGGATCTATCAAAAGGGCTACAAGTGTTATGATCCATCTTCTCAAAGGTTTTATGTATCCATGGATGTTATTTTTATGAGAAAGAGCTTTTTTATAGGCCACCGACTATTGATTACTACTTCAAGGGGAGAATTAAGATGAAGTGATTAATCATGAATAACTGCAAGCATTTTTTCCCAGAGATTTGGATTTCTTTAATATCAAGATGACCAAAAAGTGATACTATTGGTCAATCTGATGAAGGGAATTAGACATCTAGAGATGCTAACGAATGATTGGAGGAAGAGAGATGATCGGTGAATTTATGGATGAAGATTCCATCTCGGATTTGTTCTAGATGACCGGAAGTGATATCGATGACTAATAGAACAAAGGGGAGGGGTCCCCAATTGTTGAACTAATGACTCCAAATGCCAAAGATGATTTTTTCTATTATAGTACAATGTCTCCTAACAATCCAACACAACCACTGGGCTAATCTTCTCTTGAGACTCCTTTAGAGGTACCCACTAATCCTAATTCTACAATTGTTGATGATGTTAATTTTGAATTACAATTGTCTCAATATCGTCTTCTAGCACGTCCTAACTGTGGTATATCACCCATTAAAATATGAGCCTGATCGTAAATCCAAAGCTAGATATCCATTAATGATCATGTCTCTCCAGAACTTGTCCAAGCCATATACATCTTATATGCTTCAGTTATCATCTATCTCTATTCCTAGTAAAATGTTAGATGAACCCACACTATGGCAGAGGAAATAATAACACTTGAAAAGAATGCAGCTTGGGAGCTTGTGCTTCTACCAAAAGGAAAGAAGACAATGAGATGTAGATGGGTGTTTATAGTCAAGCATAAGACCAATGGGATCATTGAACGGTATAAAGTTGGATTAGTTGTGAAAGGGTATACACAGTCTTATGGGATTAATTATCAAGACACTTTTGCTCTGGTTGCCAAGCTTCATACAATTAGAGTGCTCTTGTCTTTAGCGATTAACTAGGACTAGCCTCTTCTTCAATTTGATGCAAAAAATGCTTTCTTGCATGGGCTATAGCAATCTCTAAGAGCTTGGTTTGGCAGTTTCACCAAATCTATGAAGAACTTTAGCCATAAACAAAGCAACTCAGATCACTCTTTATTTTTAAAGCATCAAAAGGGAAGAATTATTGCTTTAATTATCTATGTTGATGACACGATAGTAACAGATAATGATCAAGATGAAATTGAGAGCTTACAACGACACTTGGCCTTGAAATTTGAAATAAAACAACTTGATGACTTGAAGTACTTTCTTAGGATTGAGGTAGCCCGATTAGAGAATGTATTTTTTTGCTATCTTAATGGAAATACATTGTTTATTTGTTAACTAAAACAGTTAAGCTTGGATGTAATGAAGTGCATGAGTTACTATGGCTGAGGAACTTGTTAAGAGATTTGGGTGTTAGCTCTTAGGATGTAATGAAGTTGTACTGTGACAAGACTTCAGCTATGGAGATAGTCCGAAATCCAGTTCAACACGATCGGACAAAGCATGTAGAAGTTGATAGATACTTCATTGAGGAAAAACTTAAAGCTGGGATCATTATATTTCCTTTTGTGAAGTTTAAAAATCAGCTAACCAATGTTCTTATCAAAGCTATAGCCAACAATGTTTTTATAACTTTTTAGGTGAGTTAGGCATGTGTAATATCCATGCTCTAACTTAAGGGGAAGTGCTAGAATTAAGGGTTTGATATGGTCAATATTTTTAATCAGTAATTACCTTTATTTCTTTCTTAATTATAGGATATTTTCTATTCATTATATCCTATATTATTACTAAGTTATTCATAAATAATTCTATTATTCTTTCCTTGTAAATGTACCTCATATGTATTCTGTATATTGGAGAATAACAATCAATGAAAACATCATAACATTATTTCACAATTGTGTTCTTGGAGATATACTTCATCTAGGTTCCCTTCAAGACCAAATTACTGAGTTTAAGAGTTTTGCAATTGAATTTCATGATGCGTTGGTAATGTTGGATGATCAAACCATCTTGCGTCTTCCATAAAAAACCACAAGATTTCCGGCTGCTTTGATTGATAACGGTCCTAATGAATCTGTTAATGGGTTTTCTCTGTGGCAACCCATACTACTGTTTGGACTGCAATATTCTTGTACCAAATCCCGACATACCGGTCGCTTGAGTTACTAGGGCTGAAGAAACCGAGTTTGAATTTTTCGCCACTCGAATTAAACTATGGTTTCTCCATCTCTAAGAAATCGGTTTTGATTCAAAGAGTCGATGGAAGTGCAACAAGGAAGTAGAAACCAACGGAAATAAGAAAAGAAAATGACTGACTTTGCTTGCTTTGCTACTCACATTGGAATTTTGGAAAAGTTGTTGGGTGGACGAGGACTATGGAAACTCAACTGTTGGGACCTAGAATTCTTGAAGTAGGTATGTGTACCAGTTATTCACCAGTTTTTCTTTTTAAACATTACGTTATCTCAAAGCACACCACCTAGATGATTAAGATATTAATCATGTGATTAATATTTAATAACTTTCTAGCTGTTGTTTTATTTATTTATTTCTTCCTGTTAATCCACATGATCAATTAACACTACCGGAGATCATTCAGTGATGTTTGCCATGTGAATGTAGACGTAAAATAAACACAATGCGGACGACAGTGCATAGCACAAATCTTTGTGAAAAAGGCCATCCAACCTTAGTATCATATGAGAAGGCTCCAAGAGTCCAGTAGAGCATGACCAGACGATGGTTGCGCTGAGGAGGCCCCACTTTAGTATAATGGATTGTGCCGGTGGCTACTCCAATCCATTCATGTGATTAATCTGTCCCACATTAGATATCTAGTCTTCAAAAAACATGCCAATTGGACAACTCTAGCTTTCGAATGAATTGATATGATGGAGAAGGGGTTACATAAGATGAACCACTTAAATCAACCATGAGCGGTGCGGGTGCGTATTCTTTGAAGAGTCAGGCACGACGTCATAGTTCGTTACCATGAGCCTGAAGCTTTTATATAGTCAGCGCAGATAGATCAGCGTGATTTCCTCGACTTTGGATATTTAATAGTCCAAAAACCACGCTGAGTGGATGTCTCCAAGGATACAAAAATTGGCACTAGTTTTCCCACGGGATAAGCACGATTAGAAACTTTGTAAAACAGTTCTAGTCATCCAAAGTTGGCGATATCAGATGAATGTACGGGCCAGACGAGCCACAGGTAGTACTCATGTAAACATGGCTTTCTTGATGTCCAGTTCAAATATTAAAAGGTATACAAAAGTTGCAATCCTGTGATTTGTTTAGGCTTTACTTATCGAAGAAAACCAAATTTCAATGATCAGCATGATGGCACTATCGGCTTCACCTGCCGTGTATACACTTTCAAACATTATTCTAAATCTTTTCTTTTTGAATGTCATTATTCTAAATCGTGTAGAACTTTTGCTGGGACTTAAGGGTAGTTGTACGATTATAAAGTTTGGACATAAACCCATGCACAGCCTTGAATCCTGGTGATCGAGGTGAGAGACTCCATACCTACTGCCCTTGAAGGCCTTTGGTGTATTAGGGGTACTTCACATCCCAAAAACTGCGACCATAAACAAAATCAAATCTCAATACTTAAAGCATGCTCCATTTAAAACGACGCTAAATCAACAGAAGGGGTGAGAAGCCAATAATAGTATAAATCCAAAAACCCCAAGGTTCCATCCACGATTACCACACCATATACATATACAAGTAGATATACACTATGCAGTCGTGTGGGTCCAATCTATTCAAAGTACAAGTATCCAAGTACAGCCCCAAAAATTCTAGCATAAGTACAAAGGACATACACTAATCAATCTCTGTAAATAAAAGAGCAAATGGTCCTCAAGTCCTCGCCCTAAGCATTACTACTCCATCTACTTTCCCTTCGAACTATTGCGCTCCAAATATGAGGCATTGCAAAAAAAGCAATGTCTTAGTAAGCAATGCTTGTGTAGGTGATTCACATTCTATAATAAATATGATAAAATTACATGACACAATATATCATGGTCATGGTAAATCTCATAAGATGAATATATATACAAAACACGCAAACATCAGATATCCATGACAAATAATATAGGAAAATCATGATCTAAACAAATCGACATCATCTTGAGCATCATGACATACAAAGCATGAGAAAAATACGTGGGTATATGCTTATCGAAACAATGAAAATCTGTATTCATAGAATAACATAAATGTATATCAAAATCAAAATCAATAAAACATCGTGCACAATTAAGCCCTATGAGTGTCTCAACTACACTCATGGCAACACTAGCCTAACTCTCAGTACTTTTTGCTTTTACCCATAATGGGACACTTAGGCACTCATGACGGAATGCATTCCATCACAACTTCAATCTTTCCGACAAGCATAGAGACTACCATGTGTAACTATCTCCATAAGATCCAATTTAGGACAATGGTAGTGTAACATCAGTCATATAGTAAAACATAGAGCTAAATCAAGATATCATAATATCAATCATGTACAATAAAGAAGTTCTCATATAACATGAAAATGTGCAAAACTCATGCTTCAAAATTCCCAAATAATATGTCATGATTCAAGAAATCATGAAAATCACAGAATGCAATCACCTACCTCGACAATTGCGATCCTCCAGTCAGGCATGTAAGCAATGTCACATTGTGTGTTCTAACATACCTGTCACATCATAAGTCATCTAGCACTTGGTGTTCTCACATATCAAATTAAACAAATCCAAGTGACAATTCCCTTGATTTGGCAATTAATCCTAGATCAAAGGCTTAGATCATTTGATTAACCCTCAATTAGGGTAAGCATGAGCTAAATGTTGGTCTTTCAATCATCTAGACTATCATCTATCATTTTTTATCATCAATCTATATCATAATTCATTCAATTAATGTCTTTTAATCACTAAAGGGTCAATCCCTTTCATCTTATAAAGTTTGGAGACGATCCAACCGTTGAATCGCACTTTACTACTCAGATCTAATATTTGATCATCAATTCAGATCATCTTCATCATAATTAACCTAATTTTTATGTTTATTTAATAATCTTAATGTATGTTCAGGATTACACATGGATCTGATGATCAGATTTCTCTCTGATCAGCCAATCCTAAGGCACATGGTTAGATCGATTGTCCAGATCGAGTGCGTACCTCTAAAAGTTTTAATTTCTACATTTAAGGTAAGTTATTCAACAATTTCAATGTTTTTAACCATAATCCATGGTTTGATCTCCTTTCCTAACCTTTGATCACCACCAATTGAGTTTTGGATTGTCAGATCGAATCTTCCATCAAATAGTTTATAATTGGTCTGTCTTTCTTGTCACAATTCATTACTAATGGGTAATTGAAGTGACATTTTACACAGATCTACCTTCCGATCATATTTTTAACGATCGAATGCTGATATCTCAATTTTTTCCTACACATCATCAAGTTTTCGTTCAAAATTTCAAAAGTTAATTGATTCCTAATTTATGATTTGTCTTCAAGGATGAAAAGATTAGGTTTTATTTACGTAATGACACCAATTTTGTAATATTAAAATTCCAAGTTTAGCAATGAAAAGTTCAGTTTTTAAAGAAAAGGGCATTTTGGTCATTTCACTAGTCGCCTTGACTAAACCCAGGAATTTGGTCCTAAAAGTGGTGCCATTAGATGCGTCTTGGAAAAAGGAATCCAACAAGACCAAAATCACCAAAAATGGAGTTAAAATGAGCAAGATATGACCCTTTGAAGTTCAGGGGCAAAACTATAAATTTCACAAAACGACTTAACTTGAAAAAACACAGGTGCCCGTTTTGATAGGGGCACCCCGTCGTCTTCAACCTCCTAGAGGTTTCTAGAACGGCGGTGTTTCAAGGAGAAACCACCGCCATTCTGGAGGTTTCTCCACCGCCATTCAAAGGCAGTTAGAACCCCTCCAAAACCCTCTCTAAAAGCTCTATAAATAGAGCTCTTTGGTGCCTCTAATGGCAACCCAAAACCTTGGAGAAAACCCATCACGGAGCAGTGACCAAGAGGGGAAAACGTGGAGAGAAAACCATCCACGAAGCAGGTATGCTTAAAAACTCCCCAAACCCATCTCACCCATAGTCTTAGGCTCAATTCCCCTAAGTTTTTGCATGAAAAACCATGCAAAATGGAGCCTGGGAGCGCCACAAAGGACCCTGGGACGTCCTCAGGGCCGCACTGGTTCGACAGGGTCGAACTAGGGTGACCTGAGGATGACCCTGGTCTTTAACAGGTGGGACGATCCAATAGGAATGTCCCACGTCGACGCAGGTCGACGCCCGTTTGAAAAACCAAACGGGCGCGTCCGGGGACGCGCCCGCTAAAGGGACAGATGGGCGGAGTTGTCTAGCACATCTGCAGACGCGCCCGCTGAGGCACGCACCGCAAATGCGCAGTGCGCTAGCGCATGTCTTTTTTTTTTGTTGTTAAGGAAGCCAGGGCGCATGACGCTGACACGCAGCGCCCTAGCATTCTGTATTTTAAGTCTTAAGGGACTTATGTACATACAATACTAAAACGCTTATAACTTGAGATCTAGAGCTCCGATTGAGGCGCCGCAAAAGCCATTGTGTCCGTATCAACGACATGGACACATCCAAACCATAAAATATCTGATCAAGGCCCAATCAAAGGTCACCACTGGAACTTTGGAAAACTGAGAATACCAAGGCCCAATTAGGACTTTAGGACACCCATAGGCATAGGAATGGACCCCTGATGCCTAAGTAATAAGACCCAATTGCTCTAAACCCATCAAAGATATGCTAAACTAACCTTGAGTCCCCAAACCATGTCCAGGAGTGTACGAGGACAAGAGGGTTAATGCGACCTAGTCAGGTAGGTGCTCTATCACTATTAGATCCTTTTAAAAGAACTATTGTTATTTTGAGAACATATGTTTTAGATATATGACTTGATTTGCATGTGATTTGCATGAATTAATTCAGCATGCATGTTAAATGCTTTGTACATAGCCATGTTTTGGAATGACTGCATATACATTATGCACATATATGTTTTGCAAATTATTGCATACATTGCACGATTTGTAAGTATTAAGCTCTTGCAAAGATTGCATGTCCTTGAGGGTTACCAAAAGACGCTGGGTAGGCAGTTGTGAGGGACCCAAAGAGGACAAGTTTTGAACAAAGGTTTTTGGCTTTTTGATCGAACATGATTTGGGCTAGTAAGCTCGTGGGTGTTATGCCAAGGGGTGTGGGTTGGCCACCCAGCCCCTACCATTATTAGGTGGATGGGTACCACGCCCAAAAAGGGCATGTCCCTGCTTCGACTGCATGTGGTACAGGGGGCTACCACTGGTGTCACGGCACTGGATCGAAGTGTCATATGCCCGTGGAGGTATGTGATCCTGTGTCCCTAGGTACCCGGGGACCACACGGCGGTGAGGTCGTGGGCATAGTGGGACCCTATGGTTTTGTGGATTTATATGCATTGCATATGGCATGATATAAGGTTGGTCGATCATACCATACTAGAGGTCCATGAGTTGGACTCCATGATGCATCTATTGCATATCATGATGTTATCATATATATATATGATACTTTCAATTTTGGATTATGTGATCTTTTAAGTTATGAGAATTTCAGTTGATTATGGATTCTTATACTGATATTGAACTCGAGTATTCAAACATACGCATGTTTTGAATGAGCATATGATTTTGAAACATCTCATGCATTTATAAAACTAGTAGTGATAGGCTCCTACTGAGTATATTATATACTCACCCAATCCTCAATATTTTTCAGATACAAAGTAAATACTTAAGGGCAAGGGACGTTTGTACTAGGAGACACAAGCTAGGAGACACAGGCTAAGTACAAGTAAGTAAACCCCTATCTTATCTTTCAATGTTACTTGATTGTAGTTACTCTCTAATAGCTGGGGCTGTGACTAACACTTTCTTGGGAATGATATTGATTTAAACTTTGCCATGGCTAAATAGATTGAGAATGTGTTTTCACACTCGGGGTTTTTATGAAAGGTTGTTTTCCAAATGAAAAAGATTTTCATGCATTTCATATTTATAAAACCAAAGATCTCGCCTTTTTATCAACATTGCATCATATAAAAACCCGGGTCGTGACAATTTGTCATAATCATAAAATTTCTATTTTTTCACATTTTTAGAGGTTTGCGGGAAAATGTCACTGTCGTTGGAAAAGGTGATCAGATTCCGGTCATTGTCGGTGACACATTTCTCAATGGATCTTACATAAAAAAATATGGGTATTGTAGATCAGACTCTTACCTATTATCCTCTAAAGTTTGGTGGTGGAAAACTAGAAAAATAGTTGCAGCTCACGAGATTTCTATCACTTACCAGCGTCAACTTCAATGACTAGATTCTCCCTCATTACTTGCTCGATAAAAGTGATTCTTGAGGCATTTTGATCATGAGATCGTGAAGAATAAAATGATTGAGTAAGATTATCCATCCGTGTAGTCATTTTTTTGAGTGACTCCCTGCAATTAGGCTATTTGAAAATGCCCTTTTTCTTGCCCTATCACCAAATTTTCAAGCAGTCGCCGTCAACTATCTCTTCCCCCTCTTCTCCTCTTCTCTTCTCTTCTCTTCTCTTCTCTCTCTCTCTCTCTCTCTCTCTCTCTCTCTCTCTCTCTCTCTCTCTCTCTCTCTCTCTCTCTCTCTCTCTCTCTCTCAACTTTGGGAAGGTAGACTTGACGATTGCGTTAGGTTTCCTTAGGGGGGGCATATAAAATACGACCCCCCTCTATTTAAGCCTTTTTTGTTTTGTTTTGTGGGATGTTACATTCTTCCCTCCTTATAGGAATTTCGTCTTTGAAATTCTTTTCATGTTATTCTTCAAATAATTCCATACATCCCCATATCCCAAGATCCACAGATCATGCCAAAAGTCTTCAAAGTCAATGCCAATAACAATTTCATATCCTGTCATCCCCTCAAATAGCAACTCATATACATAAACGAATGTGTATTTCAAACCACCCCAGATTAAGTAACTCATTTTATGGTTAGAACGTGTCATAACCATAAATAATGCAATTAGCATAAATCACACTCTCATCCAAGAGTTAATCATTTGTTTCCAACTTTGCATAAGTGAATCATCATATCAACAAAATTTGAAGTACCACACTCACATATAGGCATTTTATGCCACATCTATTTCAGAGCACATGATCTTACTAATAAGCAATGTATATCAATCAACTCATATCACCTCCACTCTTGAATAGGCAATACATGCAAATTAAAATCAGAGCATAATAGCTCACTATTAGGCAATTGCACGCCAATCAAAATCAGAGCATAACAGCTCACTATTAGGCAATCGCATGCCACTCAAAATCAGAGCCTACCAACTCACTAATAGGCAATCATATACCAACCAAAAGTAGAGCATACCAGCTCACTATCAAGCAATTGCATGCCTATCAAAATCAGAGCCTACCAGCTCACTAATAGGTAATTATATGCCAATAAAAATCTAGTCCATACCATAATCATACTGCGAGTACCTAGAAGCCTGCCATCTAGAATCTTGCTAGTGCCTCTAGCACCCGCCTTCTTAAGCCGCCCTCATTGACTACTCACAAGTATCAATTGTAACTTGAATTCTGATTTCCTGTAAGAAAACAACCTCATATAATATTATATATCACTGTTATCTTGATGAAACTCAATTACTCGATGCTAGTAATTGATAAGACTAAGGAACTATGAACTTTAGTCACCAGTTTGGCTAATCTTAGCCATCACAGTCTCGATAAATTGCCTTTCTTCTAAAATTCAAGTATCACACTTCTAATGTAATTTCGACAGAGTCTCCTCTATTTTTTAGACTTTCGCATTTAACGCATGCAATTGTAATACACTTGATAAAACATACAAAATACATTTTAGAGACTCTGTCTCACTACATTCCAGCATTCATTACTATGGAAGTAATTATTACACTTTCACATGACAATTGTAATCCAATACAACTTACTCATCTTCACAACTTCAAACATAATATTCAAATCCTTCAATAACAGTGTAAACTTATTAGAAACTCACCAATTGATAATTGTTTAACGCTTATTAGAAACTCATCAATTGATAATTGTTTAACTACACTTGCATCACCATCACATCGGCAGCCGTCATTACAATGGCAATCCTTAGGATACTGTGACTATGAAGAGTCAGGACATTTCCTTAGAGACTGTATTAGAGCACAATGGGTCAGACAGGATGACATTGAAGATAAAACAGAAAATGGCCCCACCTTGGTAATGATGAATATTGCCATTACTGTAAAAAAGTACAAACCTCAACCCACGTTATGAAAGGTACTCTTTTGATTGTTGATAGGTACACCAAGATCATCCTAGATCTAGGATCCAGTCATCCTCGTAGTTTGAGTGTTGGCACTCTAATAAATGTGCATGTGTGTGTGTGTGTGTGTGTGTATTTAACAATCCTTGGGTTGGAGGTTATGACACTGATTGACAAGTTATTGGAACTTGTAAGTACTTCTAGGGAGTACTGGTGGAAATGATGACAAGTGAGAATATAGATACTGACTTTATTCTCCTCGATTTGATGGGTTATGATATCATCGTTGAGATGGATTCTATTTGTTGGAGGATAGTTGATTACAATGAAATCATGTTAAATCAACTTTTAATAAAACAAGTTATTTGGATTTGTGCTTGATTTTGAGAAAGATTCTTGAATTATTTATTTTGAAAGATCAGATCTGATATTTGAATTGCATCCGAATTTGAGACATTCCATCGATTATTTGATTGGTGGACTTCTAATTTATTCTACTAGCTTTTGATCGACACTATAAATTTTGACTCTTTTGGTGAAGAGTATTTGTTTATATATCTAAGGTTAGGTGACATAAACCTTATTTGATAAATGAAGTGAGGGAATTCATTTGAATTATATGCCAATAGAGACTATTCTAAGGATTTGTATTGGTATGTAATGATGAAAATCTTATAGTATCATCATTTAGAGTGAGATGATACAATAGAGATATTCGTGAACACTAGTGGTGTTATTTAAGTATTCAAATGTGAGTGCACAATGCGATTTTAGTTGTTCAATTAATGCTATTAGTTTTATATATGCAATTAAGAAACATTGCATGCATTGGTTCTGTATTCAAATTTGAATATACCCTAGGGTGTAAGTTCAAATATTAGTTTTGAATCATATGTGTTATCTCCCGTATTTGTAATTGTCTAATTATCTGAATGTAACACAGTAAATATTATTACAGTAAATTAAAATTTGCAAATACCAATGATGTTCTTTGAATTAAATGTTGACTAGTTTTGGATCAGCACAACCTGGCCCCTAAACTTTGATTAAAGAGAAAGGAGCCTGACCAGAATATGAAGAAGAAACTGACCCATGATATGGGTGGCAGGACTGGACCCCAAAGCAAACCACAAACATGACAATCCAGCACGCCTCTCTTTCTCTCTCCATACAGGAGTCACCCCAGTCGAAATTTTGATCTCCCGCATTGATTTCTCCCAATTCTATGCGAAGAGCCAGCACGACAGAAAGTTTGACCTTTGGTTGCTCAAAAGACCATTTGGCTCTACGATTTCAAGAACAGTAAAAAGTTTTATAGAAAGAAAAGAAAAGAGAAAGAGAAGGTTTTTTTTTTTTTTTTTTCGTTTGTGTGTGTGGTGGTGGGCGCTACCACACACATCTAAAATAGCACGGAGACGCATATAGACGTCACTTGATGCTCTTAGTAATGCCAAAATATCGTAAATTTACGCCTCCATGCGTGTCCACCGTTTTAAAAGTACGTCTCAGTCAATTCCTTTTGTTTAATGGCAAATTCATCAAACATGGAGGGCATCTACATAACCATCCAAAAGCATCAACAAGAGAGAGAGACAACAATGAAACAGAACAGACATATAGTCCCCGACAAGCCTTCTGTTCTATCACAAAAAAGTAAAATATTGGCATAAGCCTTACAAAGAAAATCATTGGACAAAAAATCAATACGCGGCACACATATATGCCCCACTTGGTGCCTATTATGAAAACGTAGTAGATATGCCACAGGCCCGGTAACTCGCTCGACCAATGGTATCATTCCTCTATTAGTCGGTGTCATTAGCAAATCTCTGATTGCATGTGGATAGAAATTGAGAACTGCAGCAGCCTTATATACTAGCTGGAAATTTTGAAGTAAGCAACAAATGCCACCACTACACCAGTGGAGGGCTGAGTGTCGATTCCGCCTCTTAATCTAAAGGATTGGAATTTTCTCTTCTTTTGCATAGATTTTGATCCTCGGTTAGTGCCAAAATAACGAAAATTTAAGCAGAACATGGTTTAAATGCACAAACAGAATTGTTGGTGACTGCTAGGAAGGAAGAGTTGTGACATGGGCGAAGAAGATCAGAAAGGTGATAACAGGAAAAGACTGAAAAAGAGTTTAAAATGGCAAGGATCCAAAACAACTCTTTATGACCGATTATCTAAAGGATGACATCATTTTCCCATTCTAGATCATTCAACTGCAAATTGAAAATTTTCACAATAAAAATAAATAAACAAATAAATAAATCTCTTAGAGTTTGTAATACATAAATATGCAAAATTACATGGGTTTCCATAGAGACATTCTTGGGTCAAAATGATATCTTCCACTGCAATTCATGGAAAGGCCGCGTGAGCCAGTTTCCGGTGATTCCTTTGCTCTGTGGTTGCAAGTGAAGGGTACATTAAGAACACGACGGCCGTTAGTATTCTTTCAAAATTAAAGACAACAAATAGAAATATCCACAGTAATATGTAAAATAATTCATACTTCTCATTAAACACCATGGAATTTGATTAGTCTATCGGCCATGAGGTATTGTAATAGTAACATCATTTACGGAATGTATTTCGGCACTACTCAAAGAATGGTCTGTTGTTTCCCTTCTGTTTCTCCCTAAGTTAAAAGCAGGCTGCTTTGGCATAGGAGGAGATGCAGATTCACTCATCATTAAGACTACAGAAGGAATGGTCGGTCGATCCCTTTCGCATTCTTGTACACAAAGAAGACCCACATGGATGCAACGTAGCACTTCCGATGTAGTACAAGAAGCACTTATTGTTGGGTCAATTAGCTCATACGCCCTCTCTTCATTCCACAATTTCCATGCCTGGAACAAACTCAAATAATTTTAGTTTGAGAAGATGCACCATTTTATCATTTAAAAAGAAAAAATAGTGTATTTGTACTTACATATCCTACAAGATTCAAGGAGTTATCTTCATCTTGATAAGAAATGCTGGTGTTTTTCTTCCCACTTACAATCTCTAATAGCAAGACTCCGAAGCTGAAGACATCGGATTTTTCAGAAAATATCCCTTCCATTGCATACTCTGGTGCCATGTACCCGCTGCATATATTTCATTGTTCAGTTGATTAGTATTGATTAGTTCATGTTACCGCTTCGTAATTCCTTGTATTTTTCTAACCTTCTGGGTGATCCATACTCTTTATCCAAGAAAAAAGGGAAAAATTAATTGAAATACTAGCCAGTACTTACTAAGTCCCGACCACTCTATTTGTATTGGCTAGAGTTTGATTGCCTCCAAATATCTTTGCCATGCCAAAATCTGAAATTTTCGGATTCATGTCTTTGTCCAATAGAATGTTGCTTGCCTTGAGGTCACGGTGAATAATCTTCAATCTAGAATCCCTGTGAAGATAAAGAAGTCCTCTGGCAATCCCTTCGACTATGTGGAAGCGTTTCACCCAATCCAATTTTGCTCGTTGTTCTGGATCTGTAAAGAAGGACAAAGACTTGGATGAACCCATGATAAATAAGGGATTGTATAACAAATAGGTGGGGTCTTAAATGATTTCACCTGTATGAACTGAAGCGTAAATTCTCTAATTGTTTCTTCATATAAACTCTCTTTCTAACAATGAAAGTGGACAAGTATTAGCATAACTAACCGAAGAGAAAGGCATCCAGGCTTTTGTTAGGCATGTACTCATAGATCAACATCTTTTCGTCTCCTTCAATGCAAGAGCCCAAAAGCCTAACAAGATTCCTATGCTGGAGCCCTGATATCATTATGACCTCATTCTTGAACTCCTGTAAGCCTTGCCCAGACCTCTTGGAAAGTCTTTTCACAGCTATCTCTTGTCCTCCATGCAGCTTTCCCTAAAACAATTAGCCATTTATAAATATATTTCAAGTATGTCTTAAAGCTTTCCAAATTGTCCACAAGATGATGAGTAAGTGCCTTGTAAACAGGGCCAAAACCTCCTTGTCCGAGCTTGTTTCCAACAGAGAAGTTGTTTGTAGCAATATATATTTCACCCAAGTCAAATAATGGCAACTCCATGCCTTTCCCTTTCTTCACTGCATCTCCATGTATAGCTTCATTTTCGAAGTATTTGCTGGAAGTCATATTGTCTTTTAATCCAAGCAGTTTTGGGGATAATTTTTTTCCTCCTGGTTTTAGAGTGAAAAATCAATAAATGATCCAAAATGAATTAGGAAAACTGCAGCTTTTACTATGAGTATGTTGCAGGGTTATTTACCTCTTTGTTTAGCCATCCATCTCCAGAAAGACCACGTTAAAATCACCAAAAGAAATATTCCTGAAATAACTGATGGTATGACAATTTTCAACAGCAAACGTCTTTTATGATCTGCATCTGAGTAGCAATGCGCATTAGAAGTTCATTTCATCAAATAAATGTAGACACATCACACATATCTGCACTTACAGGTATACACCTACCTACCTACCTACATATATATATATATTAGTATATCTGTATATTATTCATATACGGATAACCTAACCCAAGGTCTTTTATTCCTTCTGTGAAAATAAAAGCTTGTCTTGGCCGCCGAGACATCTATAAAACACATCTCCCCATCCTTGAGATGAAAATGGTCGTGCAATTTCACCTCCTTAACATCAATCGTTTCATTATAGTACGATATGGATTTGCTGAGCATCCTATCGTCTTACTATATCAAGTTAATTAAAATAAAGCCGACGATAGCGAGCAATATTTTCCTTTTACTAATAAGGCATTGACTCGTTATGGACCTCTATACCCTTTTCAATCATTCTACCGTTTCTCCATTGAAAAATCCCAAATTGCCTACAATGTCTTACTAAAATCAGGCATGATAATTGAGTTAAGAGATTAGATTTTGGAGGTTGGTGGACTAGCCGTTTATTCGGTCAAATAGGCAACTAGAAATGGAGACCACCCACCTACAATGGTTCGGTCATTCTTGGCACCTGGTCGGACGTAGAGTAGATGGTTTGATACAGCGTAGACTGTAGGGCTGTGTAGTTACTGAAGTTTTTGAATAATTGGTTTTTATAAAAATTCACGACCATAGAAAATCTCTAATAATTAAAAAATTCTCAAAATCTTAGAATTAATTCGTCATTCCTCATGTAAAATATTTGAATAAATCTAGTTAATAATACGAGCATTCTGAGATTTTAGGAAAAAAACATGAAAAAAAAAGAAGTTTTGGCTTGCATCCAAATAATCATTTCCCAAACTTTTCTCAAACAGTTCCTGCACTTCCTTCCTGATGTATTTGCGAATTTGATTTGTAACTAAGGCTTACAAGCAGACAATTCAATTATTTACTGATGGTATGAGGATAGGAATGAAAAAATCCAAATGGAAGTACTGAAAAAATGCTTACAAAGTTCACTCTCTGGAAGCCGAATGGAAAGATCCTCTCCACCCTCAGAAAATTCCCGAATATCAATCAAATTGCGATCGCTCCATACGATGCAACCCATTCCACTAACATACGCAAAAGCCGCACAAGAACAATTTTGCAAGCACTTGCTTTGACATTCCGTTCCACTGGTAGCCACCAATCGATCAGCGAAATCGGGCAGTTTGAGCCCTTCTAACTTGTAGAATCCATCTTCTTCACCCCCAGTAATGTTACTATTCTCATTTCTCTGACAGCTTAGTTGAGTTTTCCTAACACAACCACCTGACCAATTTCCCATATTCCACTGGTCCTGAGATCTGGGTTCAAAGCCTCTCAAACACCTACATATGGGAGAGCTAGACGGATTGCAGCTCGCCGAAGGCCCACAAGTTCCATAAAAATCACACACAGTAAGGGGATCCTGATAAGTTACTTCCCACTCATTTTCGTCTTCCTTCCATTCCAATTGCTGCAACTTTCCCATCCAATCTACCATAAATCTTATAGTCAAGGAGCTGCGAGAGAAATCATATGATAGATACGTGGTTCTTTCTCGTTCATCACTTTCGATTTTGAACCCGTTCATGTAGGATGGATTCATACCCGGTATTCCAGTGAATTTCAGCCCGTTCCACTGCCCACTTCTCCAATATCGGTTTGATCCATTGTAGAGAAAAGCCTGTGGTATATTATGAGGATCAAGGACAAGAGAATATCTCCCTTGTGAAGGATCCTCTTCGCTTCTCCATGACGTAATAAAATGATTCTGGCCGGTTTTCAGATCTACTTCTATATTCATCAATGACATAAAATTGTTTCCAGGGTAATCGAAGCTTTGCCATAATACACTTCCATTTGTTCCATATAAGTTCCCTTCCAAGACCAAATTACTCGAGTCTAAGAGCATTGCAGTTGAGTTTTCCAACGGGTTGGTAATGTTGGACGACCAAATTGCATTTTTCCTTCCATCAAAAATCACAAGATTTCCAGTTTCATCTATTGCCAAAGTTCCCAATGAATTTGTTAATGGGTTTTCTCTATTAGCAACCCATACAACTGTTTGGATAGAAATGTTCTTATACCAAATCCCGACATACCGATTGTTCGAACTACCAGGGCTAAAGAACCCAAGTTCAAAGTTTTCCCCAATAGAAACTAAGGTTTCTCCGTCACTAAGAGATTGATTTCGAGTTATAGATCCGATGGAACTGCAACATGGAAGTAGAAACCAAAATGAAAGAAGAAATGAAAGGAAATTGCTTACTTTACTTGCTCTGATGCTCATGCTCATGCTCGAATGCCTGAAAAAGCTGCCGGAGGATTAGAAGTGTCCAAGCTCACCTGTTCGGACCATCTGCATTATTAACCAAAGATAGGTACCACTTGTTCTTCTCCTGTTGATTCTTTAAACATTGGGATAACGCGATTACTTTTTTTATTTCTGATGTATTTTTGTTGTTTAGTTTCTTCCAAAGCCAATCCGTTTGACGGGGACTTTTGATGCTTAGGCGTTCACTTGTCATCCACGTGATCAATTATGGCTGCGGAGAGATTCGTCATCTTTGTTTGCCATTTGAATGTCGATGTAAAATAAAAGCAGCAAGAGTGCATGCCATCACCCTTGAAAATGGTCTTCTAACCTTATTATTAGATGAGGGTGCAAAGTAGGGCGAAGCAGCCCCATTTTAACATGAGGATCTCACCGGTGGTTAAGCCAAGCCATTCATGTGATCAATCTCTCCCGCATTGGATATCTAGTCGCCCAAAAAGCAAGCCAATCGGACAACTATAGCATTTGAACGAATCTGTTTGTGGTCATTAGACATAAATGGCGGGAAAGAACTATATGAATCAACCGTAATTAAAGGGCGCCTCAGTATAGCTACTGCGAACCCGTACGACTTGCACCATTGCGCGCTCTCCTGTGGCTTTCCTCCTATTCTTTGAGGAATGCTGCAGTAAGGCGTGGGCTCATGGTAAGTCACCATGGTCCATCAGGCGTCCAACTTTTGCATAATGAGCCCTTGCCTTTCGTAGATCTGCCTAATTTCCTCAACTTGGACAAACGATAGTCCAAAAATCACGCTAAGGGGACAATTCTAAGAATACAAAAAAATACACCTTCGACTATGGATAAGAGTCCCATCATGAAAAAGGGCAAGACCACGGGATGATTAAGCCCAATCAGAAACTTTATAGAATTAACAATTCCAAAAAGGCAAAGCTGACGAAATCAAATGAAGGAGCCAGATCAATCCCACCTAGGATGCAGATGAAAATTAACATGGTTTGCCTCACAATACCTTAATTACCATGAGGTATCACCTCAATGGAACATTCTTATTAGAGAGCTGCTGGGAAGACGTAAAATAATACATTGGAAAATGCAACATAGATAGGTCACCCATTTGATTATTTGACCCATTCACCTTGTTCTACTTGTCCTATTTTGGCTACCTACAAAAATTTATGTTTATCGATGCTTCTAGTTACCAGTTTTTTCAGTTGAACTTTTTTTTAGTGATCATCACTGGTAACTTCAAAACAGAATAGCTAGACTGATCCAATGATCATGATTTTCTTTTTTATTAGCCAACCTGAGGCAGGCCAAACACGATGCACGGGTAAGATCATTCAAATGGTGAGCCTATCAAAATAGAATTTTCAAAGGCGTTATTTTTTTATTCTTCACGTCATTTTCCAAAGGCGTTATTTTTTATTCTCCAAATCATTTTCTTTCTTCTTATTCTCTTTCTTAGATGCAGTAACAAGCTTCTTCGAACAATTAAAACATTTAGACTTAAGAGGCATGCTAAATCAAAGCATTGAATCAAAGAGCCAATTCAAAACGCCTTTACTTTTTGAATTGATTAACTCGGCCAACCGGATACTTTCTGCTACTTTAATAGAACCCCGCCTTCCCCTGCCGTGTGTGTAGTTTCTATCATTATTCTCTGTCTTTTCTTTTTTGAATGGTCATTATTCTGGGAGGAATGCCGGCTGATTACTCCATACTTCTCTTATCCTTTGATCGTAAATTGATAGTTGTAACTCAATTCCCAAACTCGTTCGTAGGCATCAGTTGTCTCCACCACTGTAAGATATTGCCTGAGTCGTCATCTTCCTCCAGCAGATTCCTTTATTTTTGCTTAAAAACACAATTCTAAAAAAAATTCCATATTTGCCTTCTAACAATAATTAAAATTACAGTTTCATCCTTTTCTATTCTTATTCTAGTTTTGTTTTATCCCTGTTCTATTATTCAGGTTTTGTATTGTTTTCAAACTAATCCAAGAATTGTGTTATCCAAGCCTGTTTTATTTAAGCTTAACCAAATCAATGGTCTAGCTTTAATAAACATGATTCCTTTATTTTTTAATCTTTTCCTATTAAAAGTTTAATTAATCTTAAGACCTTATTATTAGGACATCTCCTAGTTTATTTAATAGTTCTAATCTTCAATCTGAAATTCAAAGATTAGATCTAAGTGTTAATTGTTTAAAATGATGGAATTTTTAATAAAATTCAATTAATAAAAAAATAAAAACAAAGACTATACTAGAAATAAACTAAGAATAAACTAAAATCCAAATTTATTCAATTTCTGTAGTTTGCACAATTATTTATTCAAAGGACAGCAGAAAATAAAACTAAAAGGCGTCCTGGATAAGCTTGTCTTTGGATTGCACTATCCCTGAATAGTCAAAATGTGAATAAAACAAAATTAGGACATAGATGTAATTAAAGTGAGGACACAGTTGGAATTAAATTGAGGACATGGATGGAATTCTTCTGGGGACACAGATGGAATTTTCTCTGGGACAGAAGAGGAGTTAAACTGGGGACCCAAATGGAATTTCTCTGGGGACACGTTGGGAATTCCTGAGATCTGTCGAGGGCATATGTGTAATTTTGGGGGTTTCTGGTTTTTAACAAAAAAAAAAACTAGGAAAACGATGAAAACTAGAAGAGAAGGGGAAGAAGGGAAGAGGAAGGAGGAAAGAGGAGAGAAAAAGAGGAAGGAGAAACGCGGGAAATCCCCGGGAATGGAAACGCAGGAGGAAACCCGACTTGGGTTTCCTTCCCCATACCGTCTGGTGATGCAAAGAAGAAGGGGGATTGAGAAGAAGGGAGGAAGAAGGAGGATCTGGGGAAAAACCTGTTCTGGGTTTTCTTCCCCAGGACCGTCCGAATCTGGGCTCGTGCCTGGCCTAAAGCGACATCTTTTCTGGGCATCGGATGAAAAGGTCTGGGTAGTGGTGCCTCCGTCTGGGCGTTGCTGGAGAAAGCTAGCTGGCAGAGGAGCTAGAGAGAGAGAGACAGAGAAGGGGGGAAAGGGGATGATGCTAGGCAACCTAGGTGTGTCACGCACCTATCGCTGGCTGGTCCAACTGAAGAGGAAGAGGGAAAAACGAGAGAGAGAGAGAGAGAGAGAGAGAGAGAGAGAGAGAGAGAGAGAGAGAGAGAGAGAGAGAGAGAGAGAGAGAGAGAGAGAGAGAGAGAGAGAGAGAGAGAGAGAGAGAGAGAGAGAATTGAGATGACGCTAGGCCTGTGGTGTGTCACGAACCTATGGCTGGCCAAGGAGGTAAAGAGAAGAGAGAGTTGAGATGTGGAGTGGAGAGAAGGGAATGGAGAAGGAGAGGATCTTCTGCCCAGCCTAAAGATGACGGTGGTAATGAGAGAGTCATGTGAAGAGCAGAGAAAGAGAGAATGAGAGGGGGAATGAAGAGAGGAAGAAGAGGGAGAGAAGGGATGGGCTGGTTGCCTCCTACGGCCAGCAACCACGGTCCTGCCAGGCCTCCCTAGAGGAGGGGAAAAACTTTTTTTGGAGAGAGAGGGGAAGGGGAATAAAAAGGAGAGGGAGAGAGAGACACATGAAAGAGTGGGAGATGGAGGGAGACATGTGAGATAAAGAGTGAAGAGAGATAGAGATAGAAGAGATAGAAGAAAGAAAAGAGAAAAGAGAGGAAAGTGATAAGAGAAAAGATAGATAAGAAAGAGGAAAAAGAGAGATAAGAGAGAGAGAGAGAGAGAGAGAGTGGGGTCCACTAGAATTCTAGACTTGCCAGAACTCTACAAGTCTACAACTTTGTCCTGTACTAGGACTCTTCAAATTCCATCTGATTTCCTTGAAACTTCATCATCCTTATCTAATATCCTTGCTTCGATCTGAAGTGTCCACGCCTGAGTCTATTAATCTGCAATGCACAGGACCCAATTAGAATCATTTGAGCCGTTCAGTATTCTTCTGATTAGCTTTAATGATCATCTGACCACTAAATCTTTCAATTCAATGGTTGATGGGCAATTAAAGCTAAAATAAAATATTTTATGTAAAATCTTGAAATTAATGGCCTAGATGCTCTAATTGAACACTAAATTAGGGGTATTTGGACCAAAATTGAACACTTAACACCAAGCCATCCAAAATCCAAAATCATTCTTTAGCCTAGATCATCAAAATTTTGAGGAATATATTTAATCTAACCGTTGAATCTTTAATCAAAAGTATCAATGAGAGATTGATGAAAGTCGATTGATGTTGATGATATCAGATTTGAAGTAATTTGTTATAATCAAGATAGGAAAGTAGATTTTATTTGGGTTTTAGTTAATTTTTTGTCTTTTTGAACTTGAATTTCTGTAATTTTCATTGGTTAAATAGATCTAAATTTTGAATTCATTGTTATTTAATTTCTATCATTTCTTTTAATTTTTGGACAATTGACTTTTATTTAGACTCCATCTTTTTTAAGTCGAGTCCCCATGGGAACCCATACTTGCATAAGCTATACTATAATAGCCTGTGAACATGCAGAAAATATTCAATAGTATACAATTCAACAAATATCATGCCATATAGTAAACAAAATGATGAACAACTTCCCTTTATGATAAGCTAGAATTGTAACACACTTCTCCTTATGAAGACAAGTGTATGAGCTATACGCCTTTATCCTGGGTGATATGCATAATCACATATTGTGCCAAGTGCTCTAGAGACCAATAGGTAATCTCATGGGAATTGGCCTCACTTCCACACTTATAATAGGTGAATCTATTAGTAATAGTCTTATATAAACTACAATCCCCAAAGATTTATAAATTCATTAAGATGGAAAATACATATCTCACTACATACAAGACATACTAGGTACATCATAGGAATGGGTAATGAAACTTAATTCATTAAATTGTAGTACTTCTCACAATTATCAAATAGGTTGTTTTTCCCTTTGAGCCTAGTCAACAATGCCATGTAGGGTTGCCATTATCTTTAGCTTGATTGAATTGTTAACCCCATTCCCCTTGATGTTTAGTGATGTGCTCTCTTCCTAGCGTCTTGAAGAGAAGATCAACTTCTTAGTGCTTTGACTTCACGCAGTCATACCATTTCAAGTTAAATATCTCATAAATTGAACCTTTCACTCTATTGTAATCTCATTACAATGCATACTATTTGCTTTTATCATAGTTATGTATTACCACAATCACAATTGATTATTATAGCTTTCACTGGATTCACCTTAAGAGGTATGTCTGTGAATAGGTTCTTAACCACTATACTCCTAAAAAGAGCTTTCAATCCCTTTAGAACATTCTCTGCTTATAGTACAATCTTTGATGAATATTTTTCTCTGATATTTGTTACTCATGGCTTTACAATTTCCTAGGTCACCTATTATTTGGTGAAAATTCATGCCATCACTGACTCAGCTCATTTCAAGTATAATTATTGTAATCTTTAACTACATTTTAGTCCACACTATAGAGCCATTGAGAGACACTGTTAGTTCTCATAAACCACATTTATTTCTATTTACTTTAAAGAATTATTTCTTTTACCAGTTTTAAGAGTATCAACTTCAATTACACTAGTTTTAAGGAAAAAAGTTTTTATTAAAACTCACTGGTATAGCTTCCACAATTATGTGTAGATAAGCAGTTCCCAAGTTTAAGAATCTATAGACTTTGCTAGTCATGAAATAGCCAATGAAAGCACAATCGGTTTCTTGATATTGTACTTTAGATTCTTTAAATTCTAGCAACATCACATCTTATAAGCACTCCACTCCTTCAAATAATTAAGGTTAGAACTCCACCTTTCCTTAACTTATATCAAGTAATCTCAAGGTTTTAGACTGTGATAAGCCAAGACCAATGCTTCTCCTAACAGTTTTGACATAACCTTAAACTGCTAAGAATAGAATGACCATCTCAACAACTGTTTGATTCTTTTGCTCATTAATATTAGTTTGCTAAAGTATAAGGAGTACTTGGTGCTCTAGCAATACCATTCTTTTCATGATATAGGATTTTATACACCTTAGTGTCTTAATCTTTTAAACTGTTGTTCATAAGCTTTAAAGTGATTAGAGATTTATTTATTTGAAATAGCCCTTTCATCTTAAGTTTTTGTACTTGTCATCTTACAAGTATCACTATATGAATTTAAGGAAACTATCTTTTTTAATTTACTACCCCCCACATGTATCCAAGCTCTCAGAGTCTACAATTAACTCATAAAGGATCACTAGAGGCATCAAATTTTTGAGGTCACAACCTTCCTAGGAATAAATGTAGAGGTTGATTTCTACTTGACCATTCACCATAGGTGAAGAATCAACCCCCACTATTTTGAACATATTTATCTATTTTGTGCCTTGTTGTACTAGTGCCTATCTACCAATCTCTCTCATTAGAGATTGTATTAATCTTTGTAATCTTGCCTTGAAATGTTTGGCATTCTCATATATTTTATTACTAGTATCTCCTTCTTGACTTATGTCTTAAGTAAATAATTTCTTCCTTGGAATATTATTTTTCCTTTCCTCCACTAAATAAGTCTAACAATTGATTTTCTTTAGAATCCTCAACATTAGCTTTCTCAATATGAGTCTTATACTTTGTTTATGCATCTTTCCAAGATGAAGGCAAATTTGCAAACTCTCATTAATTATCAACCCACTTGCAATGATATGAAATGAAAATTTCCAACGAGAAACTATTTGTTGTGTCCTCTTAAACATTCATCCCATTCAAAGTATCCCACTACTCTTTTAGTGACTTGGGTTTTTCAATATCCTTAGATTTAACAAATTCATGATGTAGCTTGATCAAACTATTAGTGTCTTTAGATGATTTCACATCTTTTGAAATTTGTGTCATCAAATCTACGTTTGGATATACTAGATTAGGGTTTAGTAAGTTCATTCTAGATCTCACTAAGTTTGTACAATTCATGGAGGTAATGTCCTTATTTTTAAATTGTTGGAAAATATCAACTTGTATAAACTGAATCCTTTGAATTTAATTTAGAGGTGCAATGCAAATGCTGCTTTTTGAAGATAGTTGATGCCTCCTAAATGTGCAACGGATCTCAGTAGCTCTATCTTCAAGATTCAACAAGCCAGACTTAATCTTTTGCCTTTACTAATTTGCACTATCAGATTAAGGTTAGTATTTTTGGTTTCCAATTTATAAATGAATTTATAAAACTAGAAAATTTTGAAAATCAGATCTCTCAAATGTCACAGATCTCAATCAAATCTCTATTTTCTTCTAATACATAAAAGTATAATTGATATGAAAAACACAATTAGAATTTCCTTTTTCTTTTCATCTAAAAACTGTAATGATCTAGAAAATATAATCAGATCTTTCTTTTCTTATAACACAAATCTCCACCTGATAAGTCCCTTCAAATCTCAAAAATTATAATGATCTAGAAAAAATAATTAGAACTTAAATCACTTTTGACTACAAGATCATAGATCAAGAATCTGGAGTTTTAATGAGAAATTATAACCAACATGAGCATACCATTATTGGTTAAACTTGTATAAATAATAAGAACTTCATAGTATTGGTAACTCTAGGAACTAGGGTGCTAGAAAGAGATACTCTCAGGTCTTGTCTTTCTTAGATTGAACTCCAGAGTCTAAGAAGTTTATAATTGGAAGAACCCTTAAAAGAAAACGCCTCTAACTAGATATACTATAAGAGAAAGAGAGAGATGAAGAAAGTATAGAGCATCTCTAACTAGACAGACTCTAAGAGAGAGAGAGAGAATAGATAATGTCTCTAACTAGATATGACCTAAGAGAGAAAGAAGAGAGAATTATTTGGTGCATAATGGCCTAGAAGGTACCCCTTTTATTTAGTTGTTTAAGGTAGATGCCCTCTTAAAGCCAAATAACTATTACAAATTGAATGAAAAAGAGTTATACTATAATGGTTAAAAAAATAAGTAAATAAATAGTTGCAAAAGAAATAATTAATATAATAAAACTGTTACAATGGGAAAAATTCAATGCCTTGAATTCTTTGCTTGCAACTTCCACACTAATGGCAAATGAGTTAAATAGAAAAATCACAAAATTAAAAAAATGCCTTTAACTTAAATCATATTCAACCCTTATTCTCCTACACATCTCTCATTACCCGACGTCATGAGTGGACTATTTCAAAAGTCTCAACCACTATAAGTTGAAGTGCTGCAATTTCTTCTCTTTTCATTGATCCAAAATTTTGATACTTCTTGCTATGTAATAATTTGAAGTATATTTCATGAGGAATAATAATAGATTGGCTGGTTGAGATCAATTTAAAACTTTTATTTACGTGTACTAATTTGTTGTGATTCTCTTTATATCTTGTTTTCATTGGATTTGGGGTACCATGTAATTTGGAGCAATAAACACTTAGTATCACCAAAGGATGAGATTTTTCCACCAAATTAAGATACGATTTTTGGTATCCCCTGGGGGGTTTATAGAAGAAATCTTGGCCTGCATTCTAGTTTTTTGCTATCCCATACTCTCTCTCTCTTTTCTCCAGTTTCTTGCATACATATGTATTGAAGAAAAAAGATGTTTGGACCCTTTTTGTGCAATTTTCAGTAATCTAAGACGTTCACATGATTTTGCTTCGATTAGATGTCCTTGTACCAAAGCTCACATCTATTGAAAATTTCTAAGGTTTTCATTTATGGGGCTTTTATGGTCATAAAATAGATAGTAAGAGTTTTTTTCTTTTCTTTTCATTTTACACCATTCATTATATGACCATAAGAGGTTGAGAACTGAAGGCCTTAGATATTCACATTAGAAGTAAGTTTGGGTACACAAAACATCCGATTGAGGCCAAATCAGTGAATGTCTTAGATCAATAAAAATAAAGGAAAAAGTGGGCCCAAACACCATTTTTCTTCAATACATGCGTATGTACTCTCTCTCTCTCTCCTCCATATACCATAGTCTCCATTTTACACTTTCAGTTTTAGCTGTACATCATGTAATAACAATAATCATCTACGTAGTCAGTCAATAGCAAGTTTAAATAGTGAACCAAAACTCCAAATTGAAGGCAACATGTAGAAAGATCATGGTTCATTTAATTGTTTTAATTGGATTGTGGAACAATGTGAATGTTGACGTCTAAAATAATTCAGAGAATTGGCCTTAAGATGGGAGGTCTAGACTCCAAACTCCAAAGAACAATTCCCTGTCATGAGTTCGACCTCCACTGCTTGTCAAATTAAGTGCTGATCACTAAAGATTGAACCAAGCTTTCAATTTTTAGTCTTCCAGTCATCAGCACAATACTGATCGTCTATATCGTCAATCTTAAAATCAATTAACGAACCGAAACTCAACATCAAAAGCCAACCAATACAAATTCTTCAACAAATGCAAGGAAAATTACTAGTCTAACGGCCTTCAGGCAATGTAATATTAGTGAAATCACCAGTGAAATATGTTGAAGATAGGTATGTCTCCTTTTGGCTTCTTCCTAAATTAAATGCAGGTCGCTTTGGACTTGGAGGAGCTTCCCCCAACATTGAAACTACAGAAGGCATAGTTGGTCGGTCCTTCTGATATTCTTGTACACAGAGGAGACCCACATGGACACAACGGATAACCTCCAACGTAGCGAAGGTATTGCCAATCGCGGGATCAATTAGCTCAAGCGCCCTCTTTTCTTTCCACAATTTCCATGCCTAGAACAGCTTCAAGATCATGTAAGTTGAGAGATAGATAGAACTCTGTCATTCAAAAAGGAAACTGATCAGTATACTTACATATGCCGGCAGGTTCAGAGAGTGGTCTTCATCATAACTAAAAGTGGTGTTTCTCTTTCCGCTTACTATCTCTAATAGCAATATACCAAAGCTGAAGACATCGGATTTCCCAGAAAATAGACCTTCCATGGCATACTCTGGGGCCATATAGCCACTGCAAGAATTGCATGTAGCAGGAGATAAATATTGATCACGGATAGCAAGCTCTACATATTTTGGCATGAGGAAAACAAAGCACATTGGGAATAGGTTTCTAATGAACAAGGAGACCCACAAGTACATGAACTCAAAATCCATGAAATGCATACAGATGACCATGTACACATGACAAGCCTATGCGGTAATCAAAATAAAAATGATGCTGATAGCAAAGAAACTAGTAGTACTTGCTAAATTCCCACCACTCTGTTTGTATTTGCTAGAGTTTGATTTCCTCCAAATATCTTAGCCATGCCAAAATCTGAAAATTTTGGATTCATGTCTCCATCTAATAGAATGTTACTTGCCTTGAGGTCCCGATGGATGATCTTCAATCTACAATCCCTGTGAAGATAAAGAAGCCCTCTAGCAATCCCTTCAACTATGTGGAAGCGTTTCTCCCAATCCAATTTCACCCGTTTTGCCGGATCTGTAAAATCATACCAATCTTGAACTTAGTTTTTGGTTGAGTGTATGATATGCAAGGTGAACTGGCTGTGGGCAAATTCCTGAATGTTATAAATCTTCAAATGTGTTCGATTTGTAAGTATACCATACAAAACTAACCAAATAGAAAAGCATCCAAGCTTCTGTTTGGCATGTACTCTGTAGACTAACATCTTTTCATCTCCTTCAATGCAACAGCCTAAAAGCCTAACAATATTTCTGTGCTGGAGCTTTGATATCATAATGACCTCATTCTTGAACTCTTGTAAGCCTTGTCCAGAGCTTCTGGAAAGTCTTTTAACAGCTATTTCTTGTCTTCCAGGCAGCTTTCCCTGAAACAATCATCAAATGGAGAAAAATTATTTCAAGAAAGTCTTCTTTTTTTTTCAAATCTTTTACCTATTCTGTCCAAAACCTCCTTCTCCAAGCTTATTTGCTTCAGCAAATTTGTTTGTACTAACAACTATTTCACTCAAGTCGAACAGTTGCAACTCAAAGCCTTTCCCCTGCTTCATTGCATCTCCATGTAGAGGCACGTCCGATAAGTATTCTGAAGAACCTATGCTGTTTTCCAGTTCAAGCTGCTCTGGGACGTGTTTCGTACTTCCTGCTTTTGGAGTTGATAAATCAATAAGTCCTTCAACATGAATTACAATATGTTTTACGATCTACTATGATATGAATAAAATGATATAGTTACCTCTCGTTTTGTCCTCCATATCCAGAAAATGTATGTTAGAACTCCCAAGAAAACTATTCCTGAAACAATAGATGGTGCGACGATTTTCAAGAGTTTAAGTTTCTTGCTGCCTGCATCTAAGAAGAAACAATGCGCATTAGAATTTGGTTTACAGCCTCAACTCAAATAAGTACAAAACTCAAGGTAGAAGTCGAAGTTATCCCCACATTTGTTTTTATTTCTCACCTCAAGGTAGAAAATCTTTTTTCTACCTTGAGTTTTGCCCTTGGTCTTACGCCTCCTACATCAGTCATCAACCTATGTTGAAATATGTAAATGCTAGTCTATAGTGGGCAGATTCAGCAACCGCTGGTAAAAGTTCTTACTGGTGGATGCAACCAGTAATTGGGAAGTGGTTTACTGAAAGGAGAAGTGAAAAGAAAATTGATAAATTGATGCATGCTAAAATGGAATCATCATTCTAAGCATGTTTTCTAGAAGATCCATGACATTCATCTTGTTTACCCTTAGATAGGCATAGTACCTTGAAACCTATTTCCATTGGATAATCATAACCTATGTTACATTGGATAATAAATCACGACCATTGATTCTAAAATTAAAAAAGAAAGAAAGAAAGAAGAGTTTGAATAACTTGATTGGCTTGAATTTTTGCAAGTAAACCAACAAGGAAAGGTGAACAAGAAGACCGTTATGGATTTGCCAAAAAAAATAATCCTAGACATGCATAGATTGATGCCACCATGGAGGCATGGCTCAGTTTTTCTAGAAGTGACTACTAAAAATGGATGATCATGATTTTTATTCAAAAATATATATTAAAGCATCCAACATGCATGAAATTTAATATCTATCCTACTTAGCCATTCTAAATAGGATAAATGGCTTAGATCTAAAGAAAGAAAGTTCCTTGGCACCTAAAAAATAGGCATAGAGTTCTTCTGCGCTCTTGACCACAGAATCCTACTGGTTTTTTTCTGGAACATGAAAATAAAATTATAGTTTGCCTGTTTCTGTAAGTTTTCTAGTAGATAAAAGTAGAAGCACTAAATTAAAAGAAGAAAGGATTATCCCATGACATTTTAGAGGATAGAGCCTTAGACCTAATCGCTTAGCCAAAGGCCATTATCCATAGTGGAGTAACAAATCTTGGCTTGGACTTAGATGTTGGGCAATGAGACATTCATGAAACGAACTCCCAGGGGAAATGATCGGTCAATTTCACGTCGTTGACATCTTTTTTACTAGAAATCATGTCAACACCTACGATAGAGACCTTCGATTATTGTATGGTATAGACTAGTTCGACTTCCAAGTTGTCTTGGTCAATCGAACTAAAATAAACAGTTCTCCAACGACCTGTTCTAGGTATTGCGTCCAAGTTGTCTTGATCCAATTCGTTTGCTTTACCAACAAAGATGTGAAATGTGAGAAGTGCTTGCGACCAGGACCGACAGTTCAATAATTTCGATTAAGTTCAGACTTTGGGGCCAGTTGAATGACCCCATATTCGCACTGTAGAGATGTAATTAACCCACTTAAAATGTGTCTCACCACTTTTAGCAACTGGTCCAGTGAATCCAAGAGCGTGTCATAACACATTACAGACTTTCCGATGATGGAATTTTTTCTGAAAATAACCCACTTCTCCCTGTGTACATCTCTATCATGCTCTCTTCCAGTTTTTATTTTATAATGGGGAAAGTGAAACAAACACAATTTCTTGAACAGATGACTACCTAGTTGCTAGAAATTGACTTAGCATCTAATATGCATTTTCCCCCTTATCCTAAACTTTTTCCAAAAACTTACTGAATTTTCTAAACATTTGGCTTGCTGTTCTATTCTCAAATCTGAACTTCACAATCAGACATCTGAAACATTGTAAAAGTGATGATAATGGAAGTGCAAACACCTAAATTGAAATATTAAAGATACGCTTACCAAGTTCACTTTTTTCAAGCCGAATGAAGAGATCCTCTCCGCCATAGGAAAATTGTAGAATTTCGATCAAATCATTGTTCCAAACCATGCATCCAATTCCACTAACATACGCATAGGCCACACAAGAACAATTATGCAAGCACTTGTTCTTGCATTCTGTCACGCTGATATCCTCCAATCGATCTGCGTAATCTGGCAGTTTCAGCCCTCCTATCTTGAAAAATCCATCTCCTTCATTCGTGTTTGTTTCACAACTTAGTTGAGTTTTCCTCGCACAGCCACCAGACCAGTTCCCCACATTCCATTCTTCAGGAGACCTGGGTTCGAAACCTCCTCAACAACTACACATTGGGGAGTTAGAAGGATTGCACGTACCAAAAGAGCCACAAGTTCCATAAAAGTCACACTGAGTGAGAGGATTCTGTCTACTAGCTTCCCACTGCTGCTTATCTTCTTTCCATTGCATTTGCTTCATCATTCCCTTCCAATCTAACATATATCTTAAAATCAAAGAGCTGTTAGATAAGGAACATGTTACGTACATCGTTCCTTCTTGTTCATCATTTACAAGTTTGGCTCCGACAATGTAGAACTGGTAGGTGTCCGGAACTCCAATGAATTTCAACCCATTCCATTGCCCACTTCTCCAATACCGGTTTGATCCATTGTAGAGAATCGTTTGAGGTGGTCCATTAGAATCAAGAACAACAGAGAAAGTATACCTGGGAGATGGATCGTCTTCGCTCTTCCACGACGTTAAAGATTGATCGTTGCCTGTTTTTAGATTAACCCCTATCTTCATTGTTGGCATAAACGAGTCCCCTGGGTGATCGAAGCTTTGCGACAGGAGCGTTCTTCCATCTTCCCTATCCAAATTCTTTTCTTCTAAGACAAGATTACTCGAGTTTAAGAGCTTCACGGTTGAACTTTTTGATGGGTTGGTCATGTTGGATGACCAAAGCGTGTTTCTCCTTCCATCCAAAACCACAAGGTTTCCAGTTTCGTCGACCATTAGAATTCCTGATGAATCTATTAGTGGGCTCTCTGTTAGCAACCCATACCACCGTTAGCGGGGAAACTTTCTTATACCAAATTCCGACATATCGATTCGTCAAGTTTCCAGGTCTAAAGAAACCCAATTCAAAAGTGTCACCACTAGAAACTAAGGTTTCTCCGTCTCTAAGAGATTGGTTTCGAGCTATAAAGTCAAGCGAAGTACAACATGGAATTAGAGAATAAAACAGCACGAGTAAACAAAGGAAACGACTTACTTTGCTCGTTTTCTTGTTCATGCTCAATTATCTGTGCTATTGCTTTAGGGATGGGAGCTGCGGAACTCAGCCGTTCCAAATGGACAACATGCATGGGAAAAGGGTTGTTCTCTAATATGTATTTGTTCTTCTCCTAGTGTTTATGTAAGACACGTCAACTACGAATTTGCTTGGAAAGCTTACTATCCCATAATTCGAGTAACACAATTAATATCTTTTGAATACATGTGCATTTTCGTATGCATTGCTTTGTTGCTAACCTCTAATTGATCAGATGACTACCCGATTAATTAACTTAATATTTTTCATAGATATTCGCGGGAAGGGCCCATCCAATGTTTTCTTTTTCATGCTCTTGTATTATAAATCATTGATTATAAGTTGATCTCAAGACCAATATTAGAGGGATAAGGAGTCGCAAGAACCATAAAATAAGTGATTCTTGTTTCGCAGTGAATATCGCGAACTCACCATTTGAATTTGAGTGAAATGAAATGAAGAAATAACTTATGGGACTGAGATAAATGGATTTATTTATCCATAATTTGATTATGTTTGTTCAATGCACAATTGTCAATATGAATTGAATGTCAAGAAAACAATTTACTTAAAAGAAAATATATATTTGTGTTGGATTGGCACCAAACATAAAAAACAAAGTGTGTTCTTCTCTTTTACTTGATTCCAAATTTTCACCTTTTGGCTGGTAGATCTTTCGAGGACGAATGATAAACTGGTTGGTTAAGTTGAACTTGTAACTCTTATTGGGAATAGAAGTTGCCAGGGGTGTTTTTCATTTTGAATGCCAACGTAGTAATTAGAGTTGACTTTCTCTAACTGAACTTTGGCCAATTTTGCAAGGCTGTTTTCATCCAAAGAATGAGTTTCTGGGCAGCCGAGCTACTAAGACAGGTGCAGAAGATATGATTTGGATCAGCATAATGTAAGACCTTTGTATGCACCAGCACTTTGTAATACTTTATTTCTCTCTATCGATATAGAGCTGGAAAAAGGGACTAAAAAAACCTCGGATATGCATTTGTCCATTCAAAATCTATGAATATGGATTGGATAAATTTGATCCACATATAAAAATGGATCAAGTTAATTTGATCCATTAAATCCACAAAATAGGGATACTAAATTAAAATAATATAAACCATGAATGTTGAGTTCTTTTGAAAGATATAGATTATTAAGCTTGTTTGGCATCCACAAAATAGGTGACTCAAGAAAAATTTATGCATTTGGATAATACTTGTAACAACTTAAAAATTTTAGGTCATTTTTCATTATTTTAAATTATAATTTTAATGGGGATAAAAAAATTAACTAAATTTCATGAAAATTAAGTTTATGAAGATGACCTCCTTATTGGCTTGGAATTTTGACTTGGGATTATCAAAATGGGAACGTACACACCCATACGATTCGAACGACACTAAATTAATGTGAAACAGAGATCAGAAGTGAAAATTCTAAATATTTTACAAATTGATAGGGGTTAAAATTGATAATGGCACCCCTATACTGCAGGGACAACACTATGTTAGGAGTGGACGTGACACGTGGACCCTCAATCGCCACGTGTTTGCCCTTCTCCCAAGCGATGGGTGGTAGTCCGTACAGGGGGTGCCGACAAAAGAAGGGCAAAACCCTAACCGCGCCCCCCTTCCTCTTGATCTCTTCCCCCAGCTTTGGCAAGCATTTTTCGGTGATGAGAAGAAACCCGAGTTCTCCCCTTCGTTCACCGGCATTGACAAGGAAACCCAGAATGGGTCCACTAGTGCTTAGCCTTCCAGATCAGGTTTTCCCGGCATCGCCTTCCTCTCCCCTGAAACCCTTCCCTTCCGGCGAAGCATAGCGGGGTAAATCCCATTTTTCCGGAGCGGATGGGAAACCCAGAGTGGGTTTCTCCTCAGGCGGTTGGCCACCCATATGCCCTTCTCCTTTGTTCACTGGTGACGAGTAGGAACCCAATCACCCCCGCATCTCGCTTCCTCCCCCTCTCCTCCCATCATGTCTGCCACTAGCACAGCCAGGCTAGGGATGCGCGGGCGTGCGCACGGGTCAGCCGCATAAGGCTGCCCTACTCTCTCTCTCTCTCTCTCTCTCTCTCTCTCTCTCTCTCTCTCTCTCTCTCTCTCTCTCTCCGGTGGCAATAGGTGACTGGGTTTGCAACCGAACCCTTGTTTCTCTGAGCATTCCACCGGCCCGGCAACCGGGCTGCCACGGTCAGCCATTTGCATGGAACCCTCCTCTCCTCCATCTCTCTGATTTCCTCTTTGGCAACCCAGCATACCCTTTGTCCCCTGGGTTTCTCTCTAGTTTGGCCTTAGGCAGCCATTGAACTAGGGCCGCCGGTCGTCGGCCACCTGCACACCAAGAACCTCCATCCCTCTCTCCTCTCATCATCTCTCCCTCTGCTCCCCTCTGACCGGCACAACCCAACCGGTCGTGCCAATCCGGCAGCTCCTTTCCCATTACCCCCTTTCCTTGCTTCTCTCTCCCTCTTGCTTCCCCTCTGGCCGGCGCTGCTCGATCGGTGCGCCAGCCCTGCTCCCTTAACCTCTCCCCTCCGGATGGCGCAGCCCAGCAGGCGTGCCAGTCCAGCTCCTCTTTCCTCCAGTTCTCTTCTCCCTTGGTCTCTCCCTCCCCTGGTCATCCCACCTCCGGTCGGCACAACCCCACTAGCGTGTCAACCTGGCATCTCCTCTCCCCTATTTCCCTCTTGCGTCTGGCCAGTTAGGGCAAGCGACTTGCCCGTGTCAACGCTCCCAACTAGCCTCGGTGAGCCTAGTTGACCCGTGCAAGCCCCATTTGTAATGCCTCAAATTTTGAAGACATTTTGTATGAAGATCAACTATGATGTTTGTAACTTATCTATGGAATTAATATATGTTTAATATATGTTTAAAGGTATTAATAGGTAATTAGATGTTTTATCTTAATTAAAATAGGAAATGTAGGAATTTGTTTGAGAAATCAATATTATTAGATTCTACACTCAAAATGGAATCTAACGCCTCAAGGAACCCTGAAAATGGAGATCGAATGACAAAGTTATGAGCATTTAAAGATTAAGGCATTTTTGAAATTTACCTGTAAAACGAAAACAGGCTGAAAACATAGGAGGTCGTTTTGATAACGATACCCCTCTTCTTCTCTACCGACCTTCCCACTTCCTTACCGTTCTCGTTGTCGCACTGCACTGTTTTTGCAGTGCGGCGCCAGAAAAAATGGCGGCATCGCCTTACTCCCTCTATAAAAACCCTTCATCCGCTTCTTCCCAAATCACGCTTCTCCTTTCCAATTTCTCCCAAAACCAGATCTCACAATAGGGGTTTGGAGGCGAGTTCAAGGCCTCATTGCGTCTTGTGGAGGGCTCCCCAAGTACGCCCCTTTTTACCACGTCATTCTCCTCTCTTCCCTCACTCTTTTCCCCCAGGTTTTGGGCTAGATCTGGGCATTTCTCGGCAAGAAAATGCCCGTGGAAAATAGGCCTGGAACTAGGCCCATCGAGGATGATGCGTCCTGGGGACGCATGGGTGTAACGTGCACCCGTGACGCGCTCCCTGGGATGGGCGTCGCACACTTGTGGCGTGCAGGCTGTTCCCAGTTTGACCGAGACGCGTGGGGCGTCCCGAGAACAGGAACGCACCTTGCCCCAGCGGGAACGCGTCCACGGGACGTCGACAGGGACACGTGATGTGGCACGTCGCTCGAGCATGCGACAGCATGCGACCCCGGTCGCGGCTCGACTAGGACACGCACGTGTCCTGTGAACCGAAAGAACCATTGCGTCTGTATTGATGACGTAGACCTAATTATATAATAATATTTAGGATCAAGAGACTATCTAGGGTGAGTATAGCTTAAAAACCATAGAGATCTTATGAACTCACAAGATCAATTGTGATCAAACCTCATGATTTGATCTAATAAAGGACTTAGGACATTCTTAGACCAAGACTGTTGTGGATCGACCCCTAGAAACCCATAAATCATATAGATCTAGCCATTGCCCTATAAATCGAGAAATAATGTTGGGATCTTATGTTTGAATGACATCTAGGGCTTCAGGACTTCACTAAGGCACTCTAGGGTTCGAATTGAGGAAAGGCACGAGCTAAGTAAACGACGTTCGAGATAGGTAATGTCACACCCATGTCCTAAATAGTGGATTAAAATGTAAAAACCAAGAACATTAGAAATCAATGATGCAAAGTCATTCATTAGATTGCACTCAAAGAGAGCTTTCCAACAACACCAAGAACGCACAAAACGGAGTTCCGGAGCGAAAGACCCAAGAATATTACCATCGAGGTAGAGGGGGTCTAAATTGATAATGGCATCCCCCCCCCTCTAATGAGTGTGAACCAAAGAGCCACGTGGGAGGAGCTCTACATGCAGGAGTGGAACTCACTGCGTGGAGCTCTACTCCCACTCGTCTGCAATATAGGAAAGAGGGAGCCAAGCCGGCAACCCTCTCCCTTCATTTTCCAGCAACCCCCTCATTCCTTGGTTCTCCCCCTCTTCGGATCACTTTCCGGCAAGTTCCTTGCCCACTTGCCTCTCCCCATCCCCTTGTTTCCCTTAACTCCATTCTTTTTGGCGAGACACAACCCAGCTTCAACTGCAACGAGAAGGGAGGCAAGTTACCATCTTCGGGTCACACTGGTACACGCTTGATCTGGGTAAGCTTCCACACCTCCCTACTCTTCTCCATTTCCCCTTCTTCTTCAATGCATGTACTATGTTTTCCGGAGAACTAGATGGTGAAAAACACCATTGAATTAAAGAAACTTAGTGAGAGGAACGTGATTGGATTGAAAATCCACCTGTTCACCTTGTTCCTTAGACGTTTCAGAGTGAAACCCCTTTGGTTTCATGAAGATCCATCGAGAAACGAAACCAGAATCTTCAAAAACCAGCACCTAGGGTTAGTTTCAAAAACTATTGAAAAATTCGGCAAAAAATGATAGTTTTAGTAAAAATCAAAAGGGGAAAATGTTAGAAAACAAAAATTTAGGAAATTCCAAGCATTCTCGTGAAATTTTGCTAAAAAATGAGGTCGCTTGTGTTGCCGGCGACGACCGAAATCCGGTCACCTTTTCCGGCAACGGCAGCATTTTTCGGTGACCCCTAAAAAATGTGAAAAATAGAAAATTTTTAGATATGGACAAATCACACATGATCTTTTCATCTGAGAAGACGAATCGTCGTTCAAGAATCGATTGGTCCATGAAATTGTAATCACAAGCCTGTTAATGCATAGAGAAAATTTGAGACCTTAACATCCAACTGTTAAAAATGTGATCGGGAGATAAATTAAGGACAAATATAACTCCAAGTAACCATTGGTGATGAATTATTACAGAAATGACTAACTAATTATGGATAATTTGATGGGAGATCCTATCTTGCTATCCAATACTCGATAGCGAATATCAGAGGTCAAGAAAGGAGATCAGGCTATGAATTATAGCTAAAAGCATTGAATGGTGAAATAACTTACCTAAAATATTGGAAATTGAAACTTCTAGAGGTACGCCCTTGATCTAGACTAATGGTGCTGATCCTATTGGATACCGACCAATTTACTCTAGATATATGAGGTTAGATCAAGAACATTGTGAATATAGAGCTAGAAGTGATTATAGAAAATGACATGAAATTCTGAAATTTACTTACAACTTGTATTTGTTGTAGATGTTTGAGAGCAGTGTGAACGGTTCTAGTGGTAGAATTTTGAGTTGTACTTGGAGAGCAGGTAAGGAACCTGAACCCTTTCATTCCCTAAATTCTTGTTGACCTGTGCTCTTGAAATTAACCTTATGCATGTGTTGAATGAACATATTGTCCCTTGGTTAAATAGATGATAGAAATTGTAATTTCTTATTGAAATGGTCATGTTATAGTCTGATTTACTATGCTTAGCTATTATAATGATGCAAACTGTTATAAAATGGTCAAGCCCAAGACAGTAAGCCCTGAGGGCTGCCCGGTAAGCTATGATGACGCCTTCTAAGACAGTAAACCCTGAGAGAGGGCTACTTAGTTGCTTGCAATTAAGGTGAAGCCACCCAAGATGGTAAATCCTGAGGAATGGACTGTCAGGTATTGAGCCTCCCAAGATGGTAAACCCTGAGGGAAAGGCTGCCTAGTTCTTTGGAATCATGGTGGAGCCGCCCAAGATGGTAAACCTTGAGGGATGAGCTGTCAAGTATTGAGCCTCCTAAGATGGTAATTCCTGAGGGAAAGGGCTGCTTGATCTTTGGGATCACATTGGAGCCGCCCAAGATGGTAAACCTTGAGGGATGAGCTGACATATTGAGTTACCCAAGATGGTAAACCTTGAGGGAAAGGGCTGCCTGGTTGATTTGGACTAAGGTGGAGCCACCCAAGATGGTAAATCCTGAGGGAACCTGACTTTGGCACTGCCCAAGATGGTAAATCCTGAGGGTCTAGTTGCCTTAATGATGATACTCATAGTGAGCTGCCCAAGATGGTAATCCTTGAGGGAGATGACTATTGGATCCTGGTGTAATGCTAGTCATCTTTAATATTACTGAAAGAAATCATTAATGAGTATGCAGCTTTGTTGGATGTAACGCTTATGAATTGCATTAACTTTAGAATGAGGTTCATGACTTAGTCACTCATCTATTGAATGTCCTGTGGTTGGACATGAATGGGAAATTCTTATGGGGTGTGCTTGTTTGCATGCGATGATTGTTGCGTCATATTTGAATTTGGGAAAAATTGTAATTCTGCTCTGATACCCATAGGCCTCACTTGATAGCACATGCTAGCTACTTTGTATATGACCAGTTAAAATGGAAATGAATGCTCATGTCATATTGAATGTGCTTTTAAGCGTAGCAATAAGAATGTCTAGATATGCATGGGTTTAGTTCTTTTCCCTTACTGGGCTTTGCAGCTCACCTTATTATTTTATAGGTACCAGTCAAGCCGAGAAGAGAAAGGGGGTTGAGTGAATTGAAGAAAGCTTGATTGAAGATGCTAAATTTTGAGTTGTATATATAATGTATATACATGTATATATGTGCTAATGCTGAAGATGAGTTATATCTTATTTTTTGACAATGATCCTTATGCATCCTAAGTGTTTATCTTGATAGGGCATGTATGAGACTCACTTGAACTCCTAGTTAATAAGCAGGTGTTAGTAGTGTAATATGGTAGATAGTATGGAGAATGAGTCTCCCTTAAGGAATTTATAATTGCTATATTGTCTATCAGGTAAACCGCATAGCAATCGTTAAATGCATAAGTCCAAAAAATAGGGGAGACTCTGCCAAAATTTTGGTAGAACTCAATAGTTAAAGGAGAAAAATATTCTTATCAGTAAACCATGACTTGCACAGGACAAGACCACTTAGCTCTCTCAACACTTCCGCTGTGATATGAATTATGAAAAAAAAGAGGCCATGTAGGCCTAGCTCGGCTAATCGTTAGGCTTGATTAAGCTTAATCGCGGCCCCAGGGATTGGGGTCGCGATAGCTTGGTATCAGAGCATGGCGGTAGATCACTTGTGGAGAACTTCTTCTATTATTGCTTGTGATCATTAAAGTTTGCATGTTTAGTGGCTTCTGTAACTAACCTTGTTGATTATTGACTACTTTCAGCATGTTTGATAAGTGACTAACCCTTAATGTTGATGTTGTGAAGGGTGTAGTCATGGTTGAGACTAGGAGTGATGGCTAGAGTTCTGGAAGGCCAGCGTTGCATGCAAGTGATCCAGTCCCGGACGCCATAGGACAGATGGCCCAGGCAATTGCTGATGCTATAGGCAGGGGAGTAGGAGGTCAGCCCTCAGTTGCACTCGTCCTTAGAGCTCCTAGAGAGGGCATAAGCAGGGAAACACTTGCCTTACGAGAGTTTAGGAAGTTGGGGCCACCCAAGTTTGTTGGGATGTCAGATCCCATCGAAGCAAAGGATTAGTTAGAGCAAATACAAAGGATTTTCGAGGCATAGAAAATCGACGAAGATCTGAAGGTACAGGTGGCTACATTTCAGTTCACTGATGAGGCTATTCATTGGTGGTGGGTGGCAAGAGGTGTTAGAGCTGATGAGGAGTGGACTTGGGAGCTTTCCAGAGAGGCCTATTTAGCAAAGTACTTTCCTAGTGCTCAAATAGATGTTAAAGTTGTTGAGTTTTTGAGGCTCATGCAACGTGACATGATTGTAGGACAGTACGCCGCCAGATTTGATCAATTGGCACGATATGTATCATTGATGATCCCCACTGCTGGGGATAAGGCCTATGACTTCATCCAAGGCCTAAGATCCTCTATCCGACAGTGCTTGGTACCTTTCAAGTTTGAAGACTATGCTGAGGCTGTAGATAAAGCTCAATTGATTGAGCAGGATCAGGGCAGAGAAACCAGTGCGTCTGAGTTTAGGAAGAGAAGTTTTGGGAAACCTCACTCACAGGGTGGCAAGGATAAGAGGAGGAAGGGTTATCCTCCTCGGGCACAAACCCTACATGCACGTTCTCTATCCCTTAGAATGGCCAGTAAGACTTGTTATGGTTGTGGACAGGATGGCCATTTCAAGAGAGATTGTCCTAAGCAGAAAGCCACGCAAGGCAGTGTGCAAAGTAGCAATAGACCACATCCTCTGAGTCAGCCACCAGCACAGAGGGCAGATGCACCATTCAGAGGAGCACCTCCTATTTCTGAGCAGAGGACACAAGGTAGAGTCTATGCATTGACACAGCCAAACACCCCTCCTGACCGCACAGTTATAGAAGGTACATTTTTGTTGTTTCATACTTGGGTCAAAGCATTGTTTGATTTGGGTGCAACACATTCTTTTATTTCATCTTTAATTGTTCCCAACTTGAGCATGGAGATAGAACCATTGGACTCAACATTGCAAGTTGAGTTGCCTATAGGGATGAGCATCACCTCCAGCAGAGTGTGTCGAAATTGTGATATTGACATGGGAGGTCATAGGGTGAGGTTTGATCTGGTGGTAATGGACATTACTCCTTATGATGTGATCATGGGCCTGGATTTCCTGTTTGAGTACAGTGCCATTATTAATTGTAGTCGAAGGAGGGTTGACTTTGTCCTACCTAGTGGAGTTCATTTTTATTTCTCTGCCACAGAGGATTATAGCTACCCACAAGTTCATGTTGGTTACAAACGCTAGAAAGACTATGGTGGGTGGATGGCGAGCATGGTGGGGCATGGTGATGTTGATGCTGACATTGAATCCATGTCAATAGTAAGGGAATTTGTTGACGTTTTCCCTGATGAGTTGCCAGGATTACCTCCAAGGAGGGAGGTCGACTTCGCAATTGAGCTTTTACCTGGCATTTCTCCAATTTCAATCGCTCCACACCGCATAGTGCCTACTGAATTACAGGAGTTAAAGGTGCAGTTGGAGGAGTTGCAAGGCAAAGGTTTCATTCGCCCTAGCACATCACCATGGGGAGTCCCAGTGTTGTTTGCAAGAAAGAAGGATGTCACATTGCGGCTATGTATTGACTACTGGCAACTGAATAGGGTGACGATCAAGAATAAATACCCCTTGCCAAGGATTGACTACCTATTTAATTAGTTGAGGAGATCTAGGTGGTTTTCCAGGATTGACTTGCGATCTGGATACCATCAGTTACGGGTGAGGGACAAAGATGTCCCTAAGACGGCATTCAGGACTCGATATGGTCACTTTGAGTTTGTCGTGATGCCTTTTGGGTTAACGAATGCTTCAGCAGCTTTTATAAGCCTCATGAATAGAATCTTTCTCCCTTATTAGGATTAATTCATTATCGTGTTTGTGGATGACGTGCTGATATACTCCAGGTCTAAGAAGGATCATGAACAACACTTGTCTATTGCATTGCAGATGTTGAGGGAACATCAGTTGTATGCGAAACTTAGCAAGTGTGAGTTTTGGGCATCCAAGGTGAATTTTCTTGGGCATGTAGTTTTTGGTGATGGGATTGTCGTCGACTCGTCAAAAATAGAAGCTGTGTTGAGTTGGGAAAGACCTAGGAATATAACCGAGATCAGGAGTTTTCTCGGGCTAGTAGGTTATTATAGGAGGTCTGTGAAGGACTTCTCACGCATTGTAGCATCCATGACAAGACTTACGAAAAAGGGTGTGGTATTTGAGTGGGATGATTCATGTGAACAATCATTTCAGGAGTTGAAGAAACGATTAACCTCGGCACTTGTGCTTATCATTCCTGAGCGAGGTATCAGTTATGCGGTGTACTGTGATACTTCACACTTAGGACTAGGATGTGTCCTAATGCAAGAAGGAAGAGTAGTGGCTTATGGCTCTCGTCAATTGAAGCCAAATGAGAAGAAATACCCTACTCATGACTTTGAGCTGGCAGCGGTGGTGTTTGCATTGAAACTTTGGAAGCATTATTTGTATGGTGAAAAGTTTGATGTCTTTACCGACTATAAAAGCTTAAAGTATATCTTCACTCAGAAGGATTTAAATATGAGGCAGATTAGATGGGTTGAATACTTGGAGAACTTTGATTTCACACTTCAGTATCACCCAAGAAAAGCAAATGTTGTTGCAGATGCACTAAGTAGGAAGTCTAAAGGTTTGATGGCTGGACTTTAAGGTTTTAGATAGAAGGTGCGTGAGTCATTGACCGAATATGACTTGCACATCGATTCATCTGAAAGGGGTGCATTTTTGTATCAAATGATTGCTCAACCTTTTATAATACAAGAAGTCTTGCAGGCACAGAAGGATGATGAAGAGGCGAAAAGTATTAGAGCCCGAATAGAAGAAGGTGAGAGCGTTGAGCATTGGACCATGGACTCTTCTGGTGGGGTACGATATTTGAGTAGATTGATGGTCCCTCTAGTTGATGAGGTTAGGAGAGGATTGCTGAGTGAGGCACACCGGTCTAAATTTTTGATACATCCCGGTAGTACGAAGATGTATCATGACCTTAGGAGACACTTTTGGTGAAAGGGTATGAAGAAGGACATTGCTGAATTTGTTGCTCAATGTCTGACTTGTCAACAGGTTAAAGCAGAACATCAAAAACCTACAGGGTTACTATAGCCATTGCCAGTGGCAGAATGGAAGTGGGAGCACATTACCATGGATTTTTTGGTAGGTCTTCCGCATAGTAAGCAAGGTTGGAACATCATTTGGGTGATTGTGGATAGATTGACCAAGTCAGCGCACTTCCTACCAGTGAAGGTTATTGATTCACTCTAGACATTGAGTCGGTTGTACGTACGTGAGATTGTAAGGTTATATGGGGTGCCTGTATCCATTGTGTCAAATAGAGATTCGAGGTTTACTTCTCCGTTCTGGAAGAGTTTATAGTAGGCAATGGGTACAAGGTTGACTTTTAGCTCAGCATTCCATCCCCAAACAGATGGGCAGTCTGAGAGAGTGATCCAGGTGCTTGAAGATATGTTGAGAGCTTGTGTGTTAGACTTCCAACAGAAGTGGGCCAAATATTTACCTTTGGTGGAATTCTCATACAACAACATTTTCCAATCTAGCATAGGGATGGCACCATTTGAGGCGCTATATGGTAGGCCGTGCCGATCCCCAGTTTGTTATGCAGAGGTTAGTGAGACATCATTATTAGGCCCTGAGGTAGTCAGAGAAACCATAGAAAAGGTAAATCAAATTAGGCAACGGTTGTTGACGGCTCACAGTAAGACTAAGGACTATGTTGATTGAAGGAGGCTGCCATTGGAGTTTGGGATAGGCGATTATGTGTTCCTAAAGGCTCAGTCGAGACTAGGAGTGACACATTTTGGCAAACACGGGAAGTTATCTCCTCGATTCATTGGACCGTTCGAGATTTTAGAGCGTGTTGGCGAAGTTGCTTATCAGTTGGCCTTGCCTCCACAGTTGTCATTGATTCACAATGTTTTTCATGTGTCGATGTTGTGGAAATATGAGCGGGACCCTTCACATGTTCTTTATTGGACAAACCTTGCCATTCAAGAAGATGTCTCTTATGAGGATAAACCAATACAGGTGGTTGACCGTAAAGAACAGGTGTTGCGTCAAAGAGTGATACCACTTGTAAAGGTGGTATGACAACATCATGGGATAGAAGAAGCCACGTGGGAGCTGAAATCTGAGGTTCAGCAAAAATACCTATGTTTTCCGGAGAACTAGACGGTGAAAAACACCATTGAATTAAAGACCTTAACATTTGTGCCTGCAAGACTTCTTCAATGCATGTACTATGTTTTCCGGAGAACTAGACGGTGAAAAACACCGTTATGAAAAACACCATGAAATTGTAATCACAAGCTTGTTAATGCATAGGAAAAATTTAAGACCTTAACATCCAACCGTTAAAAATGTGATCAGGAGGTAAATTAAGGTCAAATATAACTCCAAGTAACCATTAGTGATGAATTATCACAGAAATGACTAACTAATTATGGATAAATTGATGGGAGATCCTATCTGGCCGTCCAATACTCGATCAGCAAATATCAGAGGTCAGGAAAGGAGATCAGGCTATGAATTATGGCTAAAATCATTGAATGATGAAATAATTTACCTAAAATGTTGGAAATTGAAACTTCTAGAGGTACGCGCTTGATCTAGACCATTGATGTAAGACCAATGGTGCTGATCCTATTGGATAGTGACCAATTGGTGTGCAAATCCTTAATCTAGATATATGAGGTTAGATCAAGAACATTATGAATATAGAGCTAGATGTGATTATAGAAAATGACATGAAATTCTGAAATTTACTTAGAACTTGTATTTGTTGCAGAGGTTTGAGAGCAGTGTGAACGGTTCTAGCGATAGAACTTTGAGTTGTACTTGGAGAGCAGGTAAGGACCCTTTCATTCCCTTGGTTGAATGGATGATAGAAATTGTAATTTCTTATTGAAATGGTCATGTTATAGTCTGATTTAATATGCTTAGCTATTATAATGATGCAAACTGTTATAAAATGGTCAAGCCCAAGACAGTAAGCCCTGAGGGCCGCCCGGTAAGCTATGATGACGCCTTCCAAGACAGTAAACCCTGAGAGAGGGCTACTTGGTTGCTTGCAACTAAGGTGAAGCCACCCAAGATGGTAAATCCTGAGGAATGGACTGTCAGGTATTGAGCCTCCCAAGATGGTAAACCTTGAGGGAAAGGCTACCTGGTTCTTTGGAATCATGGTAGAGTCGCCCAAGATGGTAAACCCTAAGGGATGAGCTATCAAGTATTGAGCCTCCCAAGATGGTAATTCCTGAGGGAAAGGGCTACCTGATCTTTGGGATCACAGTGGAGCCACCCAAGATGGTAAACCTTGAGAGATGAGCTGGCATATTGAGTTACCCAAGATGGTAAACCTTGAGGGAAAGGGCTGCCTGGTTGATTTGGACAAAGGTGGAGCCACCCAAGATGGTAAATCCTGAGGGAACCTGACTTTGGCACTGCCCAAGATGGTAAATCATGAGGGTTTGGCTGCTTTGATGATGATACTCATAGTGGGCCACCCAAGATGGTAATCCTTGAGGGAGATGACTATTAGATCCTATTGTAATGATAAGCATGTTTAATATTATTGAGGGAAATCATTAATGATTATGTAGCTTTGTTGGATGTAACGCTTATAATTGCATTAACTTTAGAATGAGGTTCATGACTTAGTCACTCATCTATTGAATGTCCTGTGGTTGGACATGAATGGGAAATTCTTATGGGGTGTGCTTGTTTTCATGCGATGACTGTTGTGTCATATTTGAATTTGGAAAAAACTGTAATTATGCTCTAATACCCATAGGCCTCACTTAATAGCACATGCTAACTACTTTGTATATGACCAGTTAAAATGGAAATGAATGCTCATGTCATATTGAATGTGTTTTTAAGCGTAGCGACGAGAATGTCTGGATATGCATGGGTTTAGTTCTTTTCCCTTACTGGGCTTTGTAGCTCACCTTATTATTTTGCAGGTACCAGTCAAGCTAAGAAGAGAAAGGGGGTTGAGTGAATTGAAGAAAGCTTGATTGAAGATGCTAAATTTTGAGTTGTATATATAATGTATATACATGTATATATGTGCTAATGCTGAAGATGAGTTATATCTTATTTTTTGACAATGATCCTTATGCATCCTATGTGTTTATCTTGATAGGGAATGTATGAGACTCACTTGAACTCCTAGTTAATAAGTAGGTGTTAGAGGTGTAATATGATAGATAGTATGGAGACTGAGTCTCCCTTAATAAATTTATAATTGCTATATTGTCTATCAAGTAAACTGCATAGCATGCGTTAAATGCATAGGTCCAAAAAATACGGGAGACTCTATCGAAATTTTGGTAGAACTCAATAGTTAAAGGAGAAAAATATTCTTATTAGTAAACCATGACTTGCACAGGACAAGAGCACTTAGCTCTCTCAACACTTCTGATGTGATATGAATTATGAAAAAAAAAACGAGGCCATGTGGCCTAGCTCGACCAATCGTTAGGCTTGATTAAGCCTAATCGCGACCTCGGGGATTGGGGTCGCGATAGGTAGTCTGCTACTACTAAGTTTTTTAATGCATTTCCAAAAATCCAAATGATTTATTTATTCTTGATGACCATGCTTAGTATGCCTTTTGAGATATTATATTTGCATAATGAGTATGCAAATGTTTAATTATGATCTTGAATGCAATTACTTGCATGGCACTGATTTTATGAATGCAGTGCTCATATGTTTCCAACGATTGCTATTTGGGTTACACGTGTCTATATTTTTCACAATGATTGCTATTTGGGTTACATGTGTCTATATTTTTCGAGTTAAAGAGGTTGGGGGTCACTATGCTAAGTAGGTAGATCACCAAAGGAGGCAACCTACAATAGGAACAAATCTTGAGTTCCAAGCAGGCAGATCGCCGAATGAGGCAGCCTGCGGTGGGAATAGAACCTTGAAGTCCAAGTGGGCAGATAGCCGAATGAGGCAACCTATGGTGGAAATAAAACCCTGAGTTCCAAGTGGGCAGATCGCCGAATGAGGCAGCCTATGGAGGAGCATAGTTGACCTTATGATTTCGGTTTTTATCGATATGCATATAGCATTGAGATGGTCACATACAAGTTCTCGTGACCAGTCAGTTGAGTGATTTACTAAAAGACCCAAATGCATGATATTTATGGAAATCTCCTTATCTGTTTTTGACTGATTAGTATTTTATCATTGATTGGTTCACTTGATATGTTTGCTAACATATATGCATGCATAAATTGATTTACTATGCTTGCATGTTATATTCTTCATCTTGCTAATTTTTAAGTTTACACAGTTGACACATATATCTATCCCTGATTAACCAAGAATAGAAGTGCATGTCTTTCTAAACATGTTCAGTAAAAACCCTCGTGCATGTCATGTTTTCAAACTTGTGGTAGCAGGTTACCTACTGAGTATGATGAATTCTCAACCAAATCCATCATTTTTCTAGATCAAACAAAGTACAGTTAGAAGGAGCAATAAAGAGCATTAGGGCCACAAACAAAGTAAGCACAGGTAAGGTTGAGTAAGAACTTATCTAATAACCCTTCTTGTAGTTGATGTAAACTTGGTTGTAAGTGCTTATTTGTAACTTGGGGCTGTGATTAATAATCTTGGGAGTAGAAATTATTCATCTTTGTGCTTTGTCTTATTAAAAGATTTTTTTTTCCTCTGCAATTTTTTTAGACACAAAGTGTTTTAAAATAGAGATCAATCTCGATGTTATTATCAAACTGCATCATAAAAACCCGGGTCATCACACCATTACCCCTCGACCTTGGAAACCTTATTCTGGCCAACCTAGGAAGGCGTTCGTAGATCTATCACCAAACCCCTAGACTAAGGACTATGTATCTAGCCCATTCTTAAGATCTTACAATGGAATTGACCATCTAATGCTAGATCTGTGAGATCAGGCATTACACTTCTTTCTGATTTGTAGTATTCCATGGTTGGAGCTATAGATTTGCATATCTTGTTTTCCCCTGTACATTAATCAGTGAGAAAGAGACGATCAGGATTGTCTATCTATGGATCAAGGACAAAGCGTGCATCTTGTTCAAGCGATAAATTGAGCTAAAGGAGTTGCATGCTAGAACCGAGGATAAACATCACGTGAGGTAGGTGGATTAAGATTTACTATTTTGTGAAGTTTAATAATTACCATGTCTTATTAAGTAAGATTGCATGCATGATAATTTACAAAGCGTTGTATTTAGTTGTTAAGATTATGGAAACATGCGATAAATTTAGAAGTTATCCTATGATGATTTTTTAAATTAAACAATTGGGAATGGAAAGACTAAGTTAAATAGACAAAGTTGATAATACTTAGAAACATGATATATATCTAGATTAACTACAGATGTGAAAGGACATAAAATACTTATTTTATCCCAATTATAACGTTCAGATAAATGAGTAATTGGACGACATAACTTGATTTGAACTTACACTTATTTTACGAGAACATTTAAATACCTTAAACAAGGTTAAATCTTACGCATGCAACTGAGACATAAGGAATTGTATATTGATACTATGACACTTGAAATGCCTCTAACAACATGAAATATTACTAAGTATATCAACAATGTCTTAAAGATTTAGGAATAGCTCACAAGGTTTTGAATTATAGGAAGACATAAGTAAAGGTGCTAGAAGTTTATGTAATTCTAACTTAATGACTTGAGAAGGATAAAATGATTCACATTTAAACTAGGAAAGAATATGCTAAACAATATGTATTTACAATAGATATTCACAAACCATAACCTTAAGATGTAACTTGTGTGTCCTTACCAGTAAAGCTTTTATCACCAGTCTAACTAAAGATCCACTTAGTGATAAGCGCCTTTAAGATAAGGCTTAAAGATTAACTTTTTGTAATTATTGCATTGGATATACATTTTTGGGAACTAAAAGAGCGTTACCTAATTTATGAATAAAGATTGCCTGTTTTGAATGCTCATGAAGATATGTTTTATAGCTTGTTGAGAATGTTGGTTAAAAATGAATAGACTTTATTAGCTTCTCACAAAACTTCAAAATAGCGGTTTTATTTTCATAAATGATTTTGGAGACGAGTATGATTTATAATTTGGGTGGGCACTCGATGCGTAACCGTAAGTTCTAATGGATGCGGATTTATAAATGTTTAGGCGAGCGCTCTATGAGTAGTTGTAAGCCCTAATGATTATGGATTTAATCGATGATTTGGCAGGCCCTCTATGAGTGGCCGTAAGTCTTGATGCATATGGTTTTATTGATGCTTAGGCATGAGCTCTATGAGTAGTTGTAAGTCTAGGTAGATATGGATTTTCATCGATATTTTGGGCAGGCACTCTGAGAGTGCCCTAAGTCTTGGATTGCTCGGTTGGTGCTCTAGGAGTACCGTAAGTCCTGGAGGCCTGCTGTGTGTAGTAAGTCTTGAGACCTTATGCTAGGAGGTGTAGTTGGCCACTGACCTCTGAGATGATTTGATACCAGCCCTACGATGGAGACGACGGGCAGTAGGAGTATCTTCTCATAGGGAAGTGCTCTGAGTGGTAGCCAGGTAGCCCCCATGAGGTCCGGTGAGTTATGGTTTGTGCAGGTATCCATAAGCAGACGTAGAGTCCACAGTAGTTTCCTGTGGGTGACGGTAGGGCCCCAGAGCATAGGTGTCTAGTTTGTGTGATATTTACGTGGGTCATGTCTCGAGTGTTAGACCTCACTATGGTGGCAGGATTGTATGCCACCACAATTGGAGCAATCAGTTTTCCACAATGATGTGGGCATGGATTTATATATTTACCAGTTCTAAGGTAGAAGTCTGAGGTCGACAGTTTGGTAATGGTGAGGTACCCGTAAGGACCAAAACCTTGAGGACTTTGCCCAAAAGAGGGACCCCATTTATCGGAGACCCATTTTCACAGTCATGATTTTTGTTCTATTTGATGTATAAAGAACTATTTGCATTTATGAGTTGACTGGTTATACTAAAAAAAGAAAAAAAGCATGACATGGCTTTTGGTTTTGTCGAATTTCGGATTTATTGATCATTGGATTGCTATTTTAGAACATCTTGATTTTTCCACACAGACAGCTTTACCCTAGCCATATTTGCTAAGATATTAGATTGATTGAGCATTATGAGCGATTTTGCATAATTGTGTATTGATTTGTAACTGCATATGAAAATGTATTGTGTTCGTAAAAAAAGAAGAAGAAGATGTTAGATAACTACCCTTACCAATGACATGAGAATGAGAATGTTAACTAACCCACTCATAAGTATATTCAAGTATCGAATGACAAAAAACTTAGACATTTAAAGTAATATCTAGAATGAATATATAATGTAAATGAATCTGAAGAACTATGTCATGAAGGGAATTGGAACGCTAATGTGTGTATTCATGGAAAATAATGTTAGTACAATTGCATGCTTATGAAATGATACCACTTGGAATACTTAAATTCTCAAGAAAGGATATGATTCATCAACCATAATGGAAGGGCTCATCTAAACTGATTTCATATTGGTATGATCTAAGAAATTACAATTTCAGCATGAACACCTTAGGAAGGGCATGAAGTTTTGTTTAAGTGTGATATACTCTCAAAATTATATTGATTCATGTGAAATCATGTCTTGCATGACAAAATAGGTACTTATTCCACCTACATAAGCGCAAGCTTGCTAAGACATTGTAATTGTTTACAATGTCTCAGATTTGAGGGATTATAATAGAAAGATGAATAGGTCGAAAGTGAGAAACAGCTGCTGAGTTCGGTAGTTTAGAAGATGCAGATTTTCTAGCATTAAAAGGGTGAGCTTTCAAACTTTAGATTTGTATTCTGATTCAATGGAGAATGAGAATGTATATATTTACTTTCAGGTTATGGATTTAATTGTATCTAAGGAGACGTGTTGTGACATGATTGTGACTAGAGGTTCTGGGAAGTGATAAGTTTTATGCTTTTGTTTTCAAAAAATTATTTGTATTGTTTTATCAAGTGTTCGCACGCATGCGTCAAATGCGCATATGTCTGAAAAACAGAGAAAACTCTACAGGATTTTTGGTAGAAATGAGACACTCATTTCACCGAAAAATCCTTATATTTTGTGTGAAAATGACACTCGGGATTTTTAGAAAAACTTAGTAAAAAGATAAATAAAATTTTCTTTATTTTCAAAAAGGTATTTTTGAAACCTGGGGTGCCTAAAAAAAGAAAAAATAGTGGCTCTAATTTTTAACTTCCATAACTTAAGTTATAAGAATCTATTGCCCTTCAAATTTGTAATTCTACATGACTTATGAGGAATAGACAGATAATTCGTGCATACGTGACCCAAAACCAGATCAGATATGGATTAAGGTTTTTTAATTCGTGGTATGTTCAGATCAAAAGCGATAGTTTGTATCTGTGCAGATAGAATTGGATTCAATCAGCTTATTTGTTTTGTTGGCACTACCTCGGTATGCTTCTCAATGAAAAAAAATATGGAGCTAGCTCAATGTTTAATCAAGCAACTTTCCTAACAAATCCAATCATGATTTATAGATCTGAAAACACTATCTTAATTTATTGGATCTAGTGGGTTGAGATTCTTTGAATTTCAGGGTGATAAAGCAGTTGGTCAAGTTAGAAATATTGTTGAGATTGATGGAGTACTAGGGCTCTAACAGGTTTTGGTTTTCTGTATGTCTTGCATTTACTGGATACTCAAACATTTGAATTCTCTTTGGAACATTTTAAAGAATTAGCCTTAAGTTGAGAGATCGAAAGCGTAATTCAAGTGAAGGAGATGTAATTCAAGTTCACACCATAAACATAACTAATGGCTGCACATCTATATCATGAACTTTACAGCTTGTTAAATTAAGTCTCGTTCACCAAGGATTGAACCAAGTTTTAGTTTTTAGATGTTCCATTTATTGATGCAAAACTAATTAATCACCTACATATTGGATCTTAAAGTTGATTAATGAACTAAAACTAGACATCAAAAGACAATAAATACAAATTCATAACCAAATGCATGGAAAATGATTACTCTAACAACCTTTGGGTATTGCAATAGGAACATCACTTGTTGAATATATTGAAGAAAGGTTTGTTCCCCTTTGACTTCTTCCTAAGTTAAATGTCACTCCGCCTTGGAGGTGTTGTGGCTTCCCCCAACATTGAAACTACGAAAGGTATAGTTAGACGATCCTTCTAATCGTCTTGTACACAAAGAAGATCCACATGGATACAACATATAATTCCCACCACAGGACCAGTATCACCAATCACTAGATCAATTAGCTCAAGGACCCTCTCCTTTCCACAATTTCCATGCCTAGACATTTTCAATATCAGGTGGCTTGAGAGAGATGGAACTTTAGGTCATTAAAGAAGAAAACTGATTTTGTATACTTACATATCCTAGAAGGTTCAGAGAATGGTCTTCATCATAACTAAAAGTCGTGTTTCTCTTCCCACTTACAATCTCTAATAGCATGACTCTGAAGTTGAAGATATCAAATCTCTTAGAAAATGGACCTTCCATGGCATACTCTAGGGCCCTATTCCCACCGTGCATGTTGGTGTATCTAAAAGATTAATACTTGATTATAGTAAACTATAATTATATATGAATTCATAAAAAATGTAAAAGATCCCAAAAGTAATGTGCAAATAAATGCTCGTGCAAACATGGCAAGTGCAGAGTGACCAAAATAAAATGATATTAATAGTGAAGAAACTAGTGCTTACTAAGTCCCTACCACTCTATTTGTATTTGCTAGAATTTGATTTCCTCCAAATATCTTTTACGCCAAAATCCAAAATTTTAGGTTTCATGTGTCCATCAAGTAAAAGGTTACTTGCCTTGAGGTTACAATGAATGATCTTCAATTTAGAATCCCTATGAAGCTAATGGCGATCCCTTCAACTATGTGGAAGCGCTCATCCTAATCCGGTGGAACTCATTTATCTAGACCTAGAAAGTCATATGAATCCTAAACCTAGTTTTTCCTGAATATATGATAAGTAAGGTGAAATAGCTGTAGTCAAATTCCTACATGTTATCTTTAGATGAACTCAATTTCTAAGTATAGCAACCAAAATTAGCCAAATAGAAAGGCATGCAAACTTCAATTTGGCATGTACTCATAGACCAACATATTTCCATCTCCTTCAATGCAATAGCCTAAAATCCTAACAAGATTGCTGTGTTGGAGCTTTGATATCATTATGACCTCCAAGAAGATTTTCTTGTCCTCCAAGCCTATGACTTCAATTTGGCATGTAAGCCTATAGCTATTTCTTGTCCTCCAAGAAGATTTTCCTGAAACAATCATCCAATGGAGAAATGTTATGTGAAGAAAGTGTTCATTTTCTAAATCGTTTACCTATTTAATCCAAAGCATAGAGATAGGCCCTATAAACAGGTCCAAAACCACCCTCTCTAAGCTTATTTGCTAGAGTGAAATTGTTTGTGCTATTTAACTATTTTACCCAAGTCAAATAGTAGCAACTCAAAGCTTTTCCATTGCTTCACTGCATCTCCACATATAGGTACTTCTGATGAGTACTCTAAAGAATCTATAATGTTTTCCTATTTAGGGCATTCCAATGTGAATTTCTTATTTCCTAATTAGGGAGAAATCAATGAACAATCCAACATGAATTAGAAGATAGTCTGCAATTTCAATAAATGTAAATTATTTGCGATCCCTTACCTCTTTGTTCTGCTATTGGCATCTAGAAAATGTATGTTGCAACACCCAAGATAACTAGTCCTAGAATAATAGATGGTATGACATTTATCAAAAGTCTTGTTCTTCTGTTACTTGCATTAAAGAAGAAACAATGCACATTATACGTGAAACTAAAAAAATACATTAATACAAGAAATTGGAAGGAACAAAAAGAAAATGGATGGCTAGATAAACATCAAAAGCAAATATGTCGTGTACTAGCATTTGTTGGGTATTAGATGTCTTTCTTCCTTTACTTAATATTTTATAGGTGAGCCTAAAGCCAAGGGAGAGAGAGATTTTAAGTTACTTTCTTGTATGGGGTTTTAGAGTAGGATATGTATTGGGTATAGTTCTTTTGGGGTTTCTTTTGTGAAGGGTTTTTGTTAAAAATCCACTATTGCATAAATTACCCTCATTTAGAATGACTTTTGATATATTTTTAAGATATTATTTAGAAATTTATATGAAAAATATGTCATTTGAAAATTTTATAATCTAACCTTAATTTGGTAAATTTTCCCGGTTAGATGATGATCCAAGGTAAGTATATGCAAAATCAAATATTGCATAATACTAATTATATTATTTGCTTTGTTTTATAGGTAGTAGATTAAGATCCATGCAGTTAGATCAAGTCGATTAATATCCTAGATTTCCAATCAAGCTTAGATTAAAATGGACGACTTAGATCAATCTAGATTATCTAGATCAAAATCAAGGACTCTAGTTCAATCCTCAAGTATCAAACCCAAACCATGAGCACAAGAGAATTGAGAATGCTGAGAGTTAATGATGGAAAGTGAAAAGGATGAAGAGGAAATTATAAGTTAAAAATTAAGAAATTCGGTTGATTTAGAATTCTTTGGAGAAAAGAAAAGATAATGGAAGAGGAAATTACTAAAAATTAAAGTCAAACCAACTCTCCATCATCTATAAATACCAGATGGAAGATGAAGTAACAAAAAAGCTTGAAAATTTGAAAAAAAAAATAGAGGTTAAAGAAGATGAACAATGGATGTGTAGGCTGGTGAATACGGGAATTTTGCACATTGTTTTCTTCTTCAATACTTGATAAAAATGTCTAAAATTTGGTTCATTGGATAGAAAACATCAAAGATAAGAAGACCCAGGTGTTTTATTTTCAATTTTCATTCATAAACTTGTAATTTGAATTGGTTAAAATTAGCTACTTGTTATTGTTCGCATAAATAGTAATAGTGAGTTACTTAAAGTTTTGTACCTTTAATTTGCTTTATTTGATGTGTTTTTGAATGATCTATTTATTTTATCATGTTCTTATTTTATTTAGAAGAGTTTCATATAATTTTTTTGAAATTTAATGGTTGAATTTATCTAATTTTGTAAAATAATCTTGAAAGGTACTGTTGTGTAGGTTGGTGAATAGTCTATATTTGTGATTAAATATATTACTTTTTATTACTTTTAATTTGAAATATAACCATAAATTGAATTTTTTGAAATCAAATTATTCTAAGTACCAAGTTTATTGAAAAATTATACTAGAAAGTAGAAGAAATCAGTGGCCAAAGTTAGTGAAATCTCTGTGAATTTTGACTATTCCTAGATTGTAAACAAAGACTAGATTAATCCTAGACTGTGAACAAGGATAAGATAGCTGCTTAGCCAGTGTCACACACTCACGACTGCATATAACTATCTTAGTTACATTCTTCTCTTCTAGTAACACTCTCTCATTTACAAACACAGTAAGAGGTGTTGTCTTTGGTATTTTAATTTGAAAAAAGAAAAAGAAAATCCATAAATAGGATTTTATGCATGACATTAGGAGAATTTTATGATTAATCTTAATTTTTGGTCAATTAAATTTTATTTAAACTCTAAATTTTAAGTCAAGTCCCTGTGGGACTGACCTGTACTTGTATAAGCTGTACTACAATAGCCCGTGCACTTGTGAAAAACAATCAACAAGTTTTTGGTGCTATTGTCAGGGACCTGCAATGATGTTTTCATAAAATTAAATAAAAGGCATTTTTAGATGCATTTTTAATTTTTCTTAGTGCATAATCACCATATTTCTTGAATTTTAATACTTATTACTATTTTTATTTTGCATGAAATTGAAAAAAGAGGAATTCAAGGAGGATTTCAATTAGGATAGCCAAATTTTTATTTTGAGTGAATTGTAGTGAGGAAACATTGTATTTTTTTAAATTGAAATTCATTTATAGGGATTAAAATAATACATGTCTAAGGGTGGACCATCGAAACCTGAAGGTGAACGTAGGATGCAAATAGTTCCACACTTGTATGAGAAGATCTTATCTAGGACCTCACTCCTAACTCCTTAAAATTCTTAGACTAGGGTTTGCATTACTAGTGAAAATTTTCATTGTTTAGTAGTATAATTGCATACAAAAAGCATATTTTATAATTGCTGCATTTTAAGATTTGCATTAGTTTATTATTTTAATTGCATTTTAGGGCACGTTTATCACTTTAAGTAATTTATATGTTGATCAATTGCCATGGAATGTGAAAATTAATTAGTAAGGACACTCGATCCCATAAGATCAAGGGTAGATTTAATCACCACCTCTTGGCCCAACTAGGATAATCACCACAAGTGCGCAACTTAACCTCTCAAATTAATTAGAAGAGACCTATAGGACCATCACATGCTCGTAGGATCCTCTTAATATGACATAATTTATTGTTAGTCCAGTGGCTTTTGAGCATTGTGGTTATAGTAGGTGTCTCAAAATCTAAGTGATTTTCCTATGCTTTTTGTTGATGTATATTGAGGTCTAAACACCTCTTAACATAATGATTGCATTAACCACTTTAGAACAAAACTCAACGAATTAGCAGTGATCAAATTGAAAAGAGAGGGGGAGTATTAGATTAGGCTAATCTAAAAGCATTATTCCCACACAAATTCAAGAAAATCAAAATATTTCTACCTATTAGCCTTGAGGATTATTTGATTGTGCTCTTTGTTTATTCATCATTCTAGAAATTTAGGCCGCATCATTCTATAAATTTAGGTCGCATCATTTAGGGTAGTTTAAAAAAAAAAAAAAAAAAAGTTGGTTAGTTGCATTCAATAACAAATCTGCAAACTGATCAAAAGGGTAATCAAGTACCCAAGCATTAACAGAAAAGATATTTTCCCATGGAAAAACAATCTCCTTTTCAATGATAACGAACCACCTCTCATCCTGAATAATGGCGATTTTTTCTCATAGACGACAATCCTCTCTTTGATGCTAATGATCCTCCACCTCTATTTAGTGATAATATACATTAGAGGAATCACTCTTTACCACATGGAAATAAGAGATGGAAATATAATAGGGAATGAGATCAACTTAGAACACATGAGGACAATTGGCATAACCAAAATCCTCGTTGGAAAAAACTAAGAAACTATTTATAGCCTAATTATACTACTACACTTTCATGTATAATTTTACCTCCAAATATTAGTGTGATTGAATCAAAGGTGGTAAGACTCAAATTATTTTCTTTTTCTTTAAGGAAAAAGTTAAAATGTGGTTTCATTCACTACTAGTAGTTTCCATAAGAACATGACAAGAAATGACTAGGAAGTTCTTGAATAAGTTCTTTCCTATATATAAGACAAATACTCTCCATCAAAATATAATGAATTTTACCCAGATGGATAAAGAAACTTTCTATTAATACTAGGAAAGATTCAAGGAATTATTGTTAACTTGTCTACATCATGGATACAAACCTTGGTGTATCATTAGCTTCTTCTATGAAGAACTTAATTCTGATATGCACCAGTTTGTTGACATTATGTGCAATGGAAATTTCTTAAACAAACAACTTGAAGAGGTGCAAGAGTATTTGGAATGGTTGGTAGAGAGTACACAAACTTGGGCTGATTTAAAAAAAGTAGGTTACCCAAACAAGGCTAAGTCCACCACCACATTCGCTATGGGAGGAATATATATTATGAATGAAAAAGATTATATGAATACAAAAATAGCATTCCTATGTAGAATAGTTGAGGCCATAGAAATGAGAAAATTTTCCTCTAAGGAAGTTGAGCAGGTGTGTGATTTTTATGAAAGTAATACACACTCCACTCAAGAATGTCCCATCGCTCCTGCAATTTAGGATGTGCTTCATGAATAGACTTATTATTATGAGCAACATTTCCCCCCATCTTCAGAGACATATAATTCCAATTGGAGTAATCATTGTACTATTAGTTTGAGAAATAAATATAATGCTAATGTCTCATATAAGGCTCAACACCACCAACCACCACAAGGACCACTTTCTCTTAAATGTTACCTTCCTCCACCTAAGAGGGACGTGGAAGATAACTTTCATCAATCCATGCAATACTAGGAAAATAAAATTGCTTAAATTAAATTCCAATTAAAAGAGAACACAAAATACATGACTGAATTGAAGGACACGATGTCTTAAATGATGCAAACCATTGATAAAGGGCAATGTCCTATCCCACCAAATGAAAACCTTGATGATATGGATGTGGTAGATGAGACTAATTCTTCAGTTACAAATATGGAACAAACAATGGTAGTTACCATTATTCATAGGGGTAAAATAATTTATAAATTTGGTCTTAAAAAAGCTAAGATAGTACCAAAACCTATTAATAAAAAAAAGATACATTTGTTGATAAGAAAAATGCTTCACCTATTAAGCCATGTGATATCCTTGCTCCATTTTCACAAAGGTTGCATCAAGCTCCCACAATTGTCTCTACTTATGAGAAGCGGCATGAAGATATATTTATCTTATCTCGTGATAAAATAAAAATTATAAAATAAATTCACTCACCTTTCCTTTTTAGAGGCCTGTCTGGCTCATTTTGTATGTGACTGAGGGAAGTTTTTAACTTCGTAAATTATTTTCCTTTGAAAATTTTCCATCTATAATAATAATAATAATGTATCATATTTTTTCAAAACTTTTCATTTCTACATCTTCCATTTCTTCATTTCTCAATACATTATCATTAGCCTACTTTTTAAACATTAAGGACAATATTTCTTTCAGTTTGGGGTGTAGAATACTAGAAAATTCTAATTTTTTTTGTTTTTTTGTTAATTTTAAAAAAATATTTTTTTTTAGGTCAATTCCTACACTATAATGAGAATTGGATTTTTTGAAGTATAATCTAGATAACTTTGGCTTATTAATGGAATTGTACACGATTAATTTATCATTCTACTCATTTTCTAAAGTATTTCATGAAAGCAAAGTCTCATATCACATATGTACATGTCTAGATTGATAAGTAGTTATAATTTAGAGATCTTGAAGAAATTCAGTAGAGACTTATAGTTTGAGTGAATTTTAGAGTCATTCATTCTTTTTGAGAGGTTATATGCTAAAATAAAATTTGATCCTACCAAATTTTAAATTTGTCTAATTACATGAATTATTAAAATATTACCTTTAAAATTCTAACAGTTCATTGAATCTAATAGATTATAGAAAACCTAAAAAATGATCTAGGCCATCCTTATTGTTAACCTAACGACGTAAGGCCTACCCAAAAAGAGTATTTTTACCTCCAGTTAACCAATTTGAACCTTTTCTTTTCTCACCCATATTACCTTTACCATTGTTAACCTAGTAAAAAAATACCCCTTACCTATTTCTTTCAAAAGATAAGTTAAAGATGAATAAATAAATATTTTTAGTTGCAATAAAAGGAAAAAAGTGAATATCAAGAAAAGAAATGTTCTTCAACGTGATTCAAAAGTGTTGAAAGGAAAGAAAAAGTACTAAAAAAAAGTTTGAAGAAAGCAAAAAAGTGAAAAAAGAAATATTCACTTTAGGTAACAAAGTAAAGAAGAAGTATCAATTTTAGTAGAAGACCTCTACTTATTTTTGAAGAAACTTTGAATACCCTTTATATCCTTTCTTTTGTACATTGTCCTAAGCCTATGTTTCATCCTAGCTAAAGACCTATTAATTTTAAGATGAATATAGTCTTGATAAAGATATAAAAGATAGGATTTAAAGAATAATATTTCTAAATATTCAGAGGTAATGAAATCTTATCCATTCTAAAGGGATCACAAGTAAATTCCTTAGTAACTCCCATTCCTTCATGAATATATGTGAGATAAATTTTCTTTTATTTACTTCTCACATATTTAAAAGAGATATATGATTTGAACCCTTTATTTGAGAGATTTTATTTCTGAATGTATGTCTTGGTGAGGATTGAGGTCAAACATATTTTAGATGGAGTTCAAAAGTTAAAAGTCTACTTAAAGATAAGGATTATTGTATATATAAATTATGATAGATTTATTGAAGTAATTCTTTGAGAAAAAAGTGAAAATTGACTTGAAAAAGATTTTTAAAATTTTGTGGGTATATTCACTTCGAACCTTCATGAAGCATAACTCATTCACTAGGGGTAACCTAGATGTTTAAGGGCATATTGCATATGCCAAATGCAATTGTGAGTACCTACAAAAGTGGCATTTTATATCAATTTTGTAATTTAGTTTATCGCATATTTTGCTCAAGGCAAAATACTAGTTGGGGGGTATGTTAAGAATCCATTATTGCATAAATTACCCTCACTTAGCATGATTTTTGATATATTGTTAAGAAATTATTTAGAAATTTATATGAAAAATATGTCATTTGAAAATTTTATAATTTAACTTTGATTTGGCAAATTTTCTAGGTTAGATGATGATCCAAGGTAGGTTTGTGTAAAATCAAATATGTATAATACTATTTAAGTTATTTTCTTTGTTATGTAGGTGGTAGATCAAGATCCATGCAATTAGATCAAGTCAATCAACATCCTAGATCTCCTATCAAGCTTAGATTAAAATGGATGACTTAGATCAATCTAGATTATCTAGATCAAAATCAAGGATCAATCCTCAAGCATCAAATACAAACCATGAGCACAAGAAAATAAAGAATCCTAAGGGATTTTATGTTTAATGATGGAAAGTAAAAAGGATGAAGAGGAAACTATAAATTAAAAGTTAGGAAATTCAGTTGATTTAGAATTCTTTAAAGAAAACAAAAGATAATTGAAGAGGAAATTATTAAAAATTGAATTCAAACCAACATCCCATCATATATAAATACCATATGGAAGATGGCATGAAGAAAAATCTTGAAAATTAGGAGAAAAATGGAGGCTGAAGAAGATGAACAGTGCACACGTGAGTTGGTGAATAGGGGGTATTTCACATGTCATTATCTGCTTCGATACTTAACAAAAATCTCTAAAATTTGGTTCATTAGATAGAATACATCAAAGATAAGAAGACTCAGTTGTTTTATATTCAATTTTCATTCCAAATCGTGTAATTTGAATTGATTAAAATTAGCTACTTGCTACTATTTGCATGGACAATAGCAATGAGTTACTTAAAAATTTTGCACCTTCAATTTCTTTTATTTGATGAGTTTTGAATGATCTAATCTTTGTTTATGTTATTATTTGAGTTAAAAGAGTTTCATATAATTTTTTTCAAAATTCAATGGTCAGATTTGTTTAATTTTATGAAATAATCTTGAAAGGTATTGTTGTGCAAGTTGGTGAATAGTCTATATTTGTGATTAAATATATTTATTTATATTACTTTGATTTAAAATCTAACTATGCAATTGAATTTATTGATATCAAATTATTCTAAATACCAAGCTTCATTGAAAAATTATATTATAAAGTAGAAAAAGTCAAAGGCCGAAATTAATGAAATCTCTGTGAATTTGACTATTTTTGGATTGTAAACAGAGACTAGATTAATCTTGGATTGTGAACAGGGATAAGGTAGCTACTTAGCTAGTGGCACATGCGGGCAGCCATGTATAATTGTCTTAGTTACCTTCTTCTTTACTAGTAACACTCTCTCACTTACAAATGCAGTAAGAGGTGTTGCTTTGGTATTTTAATTTGAAAAATAATAATAAGAAAATTCATGAATAGGAAATGATGCATGACACATTAGAGAATTTTATGATTAATTTTAATTTTTGGTCAATTAAATTTTATTTAAACTCCAAAATTTTAAGTCAAGTCCCCATGGGATTGACCTGTACTTGCTTAAGCTATACCACAATAGCCCGTGCACTTGGGAAAATAGTCAACAGTTTTTCTCTTATAAAGGTAGAAAAGAGGGAAAATAAGAAGATGACTTCAAGTTGTGCTCTTGGATTTTGAGGAAGACAAGAGAAGTATAAGAACTAGTTGACGTTCATGCTTATAAAGCTATTTTCTCATAGTGGATTTACCTTTTGCTCTCCCTATGAATGTAGGCTATTTTGTTGAACCATTTATATGCTGGTATCTTTAGTTTTCTTTGTATTTTCTTGCATTTAGCTTATTGTTCTTCTATTTGGTGCCTTTAGATACATCCTTGTATGCACTTACGATGACATCATTAGGGCTTCCGATTAGCTCTAAGTTCGACATCTAACATTAGAGCATTGAGTTATGCAGGCAAGGTGTTTGTTGAAATTCCTATGAAAGATTCAAGCTACTAACTGGAGAAAAATGCCTAAGGACTCGAATGCTAACTTTTAAGGAAGAGAAATTGAAGGGTAAGTAAAATTTTGGTCTATGACAAAAAAGATTAAAAGACCTCTTAGTTCAACAAGGATTTCATAGGGCGTTGTACTACAAGATAAAGAAGTCGGCAACAATGAGTGATAAAGAATGGGAGGATCTTGAACTATAGGTGAGAAGTACAACATGGTTGTGTTTGGGAGATGAAGTTATGTATAATTTTTTGGATGAGGATTCAACTCCAGGTATATGATTAAAGTTGGAGAAGCTATACATGATAAAGAGCTTGACAAACAAGTTGTATTGGAAGTAAAAATTATGTGGGCTATAAATGGAGTAAAGTTGTTCGTTGTCAGAGCATCTTAATGTTTTAATAAGATTATCATGAACTTCTTAGTATTGAGGTGAAGTTGGATGAAGAGGATAAGGCATCTCCTACTCACATCACCTTGAACTTCTTATGCGCATCTAATGACTATTATATTGTATGAGTAAGTCTCTTTTGATATGTAGAGGTTACATCAACTCTCTTATCTGATGAGATAATGAGAAAAGAAAATAAGGAAGATAGTAGTGAAGCCTTATGTGTAAGTATTTTGGAGAAAGGAAAGGGAAGAATAAGGGAACATGGTCAAGAAGAGGAAAAATTCTAGTCAAAGTCCAAAATCAAGAAAGTGCAATGTTATTTTTGCTAGAAAGAAGGTCACATGAATTAAGATTATACTAAAAGAAAGGAGTAGCTAAAGAAGCATGCAGATAAATTTGAAGAAGTAAGTGTAGTATCCAATTCCAAAGATGAAAAGGATGTCCTCACCATCTCGAGTTAGCTTTTTGATTAAGGGTGTTCTTACCATATGACTTTAAATAAATCTTTGTTTATTTCCTTCATTGTTGTGATGGTGGAAATGTGCTAAAGGATAACAATTATACTTGTAAGACCATAGGAGTGGGAATGGTAAAAATTATAAAAATATTCGATCAGATGGTAAGAATTTTAAGGGATGTTAGACCTATTCGCATAAATGATGGAATCATTAAGGTGTAAAGGGTGTAATGGTAGCTATGAAGGGAGAAAAGAAAGGAAATCCATATCAATTACTTTCTGAAATAATTATAAGAAATGTTTACATCTTCTCATGTCAGTAACATGGATGATACTACTCTATAGCACAAGAGGTTGGCCCATATGAGTGAAAAGGGGTTGTTGGAGTTGCAGAATAGAGGTTTACTCAAAGGCTAAAGACTTGGAAACTAGGATTTTGTAAGTTTTTCTTGTTTGGAAAGCAATGCATGGTGAGTTTTAAGGTCTCTACTCATAGGAGTAAGGTATTACTTGAGTATATTCATGATGATGTATAGGGGCCATCCCCAATGATTTCTAAGGTAGTGTAAGGTTTTTTGTCTCCTTTATAGATGATGTAACCACTACATGAAGTTTGAGTCTACTTCATGAAGGATAAGTGAAAAGTATTCACAAAATTTACGCATTGGAAGAAAGTGATGGAAAAACAAATGGTAAAGTAAGTGAGAGGTCTAAAGTTCAATAATGTGGTGAATTCATGACACATGAATTCAAAGAATCCTACAAAGAAGAATGATTGTTCAACATTTCACTACACCAAAGTATTGCATAACAAAATGGGGTAATTTAGAGGATGAACAACATACTTCTAGAAAGGGTGAGATGCATGAGGCTCTTTGCAAGGTTTTTGAAAGAATTCTAGGCAAAGGCAGTTGATATAGCTTTTCATGTAATAAACAGATCTTCTATTGCAATACAATTTAATATACCTTAGGAAGTTTGGACAGAAAAACTAATTAGTAAATCTTCATTGTAAACATTTGGATGTCCTACATATGTTCATATACAAGAGGGAAAAGCACATCAAATTGGATCCAAGGTCAAAGTCTTGCATTTTTTATGGTATAAGAAGGGAGTTAAAGGGTATAAATTATGGGACCTTAACTCTAAAAAAAAGACTATCAGCAAAGGTGTTGTGTTTGATGAGAGTGTTATGTTGAGGAATTTTCATCAAGAAAATCTAAAAATCTAAAAACAACATAAGAAGAATACTATTGTTGATGTGGAGTCATGTTAAGATGAGGAAAAATTATCTACAGAGTCTCATCATGAAAGAGTTGTTGATATTCCACATGATCCAATGCTGGAAGGTGCTTCAAGAACCATACTATATTGCCAAAGGAAAGGAAAAACATCAGAAATAGGTACCATTGAAGTATCAAGATAATTATATAGTTTTCTATGCTCTGACAATAGGAGTGACAAATCCATGGTCATATGAGGAGGAAATTATAGATAAAGAAAATGGTGACTAGCAAAATGGAATGTCAGAAAAGGTGTTTGTGTAAGGAAATTGTAAGGGACATATTGGCTAAGCTAGTTTAAGGAAGTTTAGGCATTGCTTAGACTTAGCTAATATCCAAAATTGTTAGCATTTAAAGGCCCTAGAGAGAAGGGGCAGTGAGTAGAGAAAATTCACATTTAGGTGGAGAATTATTATTTTTTGCTTGAAAGGATCATGTTGAGTATTGGTTATATTGTATCCTTTACTTAATATTTTATAGGTGAGCCTCACATCATAAAGACACTAACAATTAAAGCCAAGAGAAAGAGAGACTTTAAGTTACTTTCTTATAAGGGTGTTAGAGTGGGATGTAGAGGTGTGTATTGGGTGTGCTTCTTTTAGGAATTTTTTTCTTGTGAATCAAAGTGTGCTCTTGATTTTTTGAGAAGATAATAGAAGAAGAACCAGGTTAGGTTCATGCTTGTAAAGCTATTATCTCATAGTCAATTTCTCCTTTTTCTCTTCCCGCTTATGTATGCAGTTTTGCCACACCACGTATATGCTTGTGTTTTTATCTGTTTGTGTTTTCTTGCATTTAGTTTATTGTTCTTCTATTTAGTGGTTTTGGATACATCCTTGCACACACTTATGGTGATTTGTTAAGGCTTCTACTCAGCTCTAAGTTCTACAATCTTTTTAAACACATACATACACACATGTATCTACACATTTACAAATATATATCTATGTGTGTGTATAAAACATAATGTATAAGATTAACTCAAAATAAGGCTCGCCTATTACTATAATATTGCTTTTAATAGGTTGCACACTCATTTGACTCTTTAGCAAGCTATAACTTCAACAAGGCCCATCTTTTGAAAAATCAAAATGGTTCAATCTTGTGCCCACTATTACACAAGATGCTTTTAAAGTAGGCATAAAGAAGTTTGTTTTAGACTACCAACGTCATAAATATTTTCCAAGTCAGTTGGAAAAAAACGACTTTAAAGTCATACTTAAGAAGTTAGTTTGTAGAAAAATGACTTTTTAAATTTGGCGCAAAGCACATTTTTTCATGAAAAAGGACTTTTAAAGTCGTTTTTCAAACTGACTTTAAAAGTTCCATCTTTTGAAGTCCTTTTCCAAAAATGACTTCAAAAGAGGTGACTTTTAAAGTTGTTTTTTGAAAACACATTAAAATACGGGACTTTAAAAGTCATTTTCAAATAAATAATTTTAAAAATATAGACTTTTATTTCAAAAAATGACTTTAAAAGCCCTCATTTAGTGTAGTAGGAATAAGTTCTCTTTTTTGTGAGTAAAGATTTTAAAAGTTAGTTTTGACAAACAACTTTAATAGTGGAACTTTTAAAGTTGTTTTAAGAAAATGACTTCAATAGTGGCCGAAATTGAAGCTCAACTTTCAGTTTTAAGATTTTTTACATTAACTTTGAGGTTTATGTTTTCTATTGTCTTCATCTATACACAAATTGAAGCTCATAAAAGTTTATTTTCATTGTAGCTATCTTCAACCAAACCCCAATTGTGAATTAGAATTGCGTTTATATATATATATATATATATATATATATCCTTGGTCATTTTCAAATAAAGAATGGAGCTTAGTTTTTACTTTCTTCTTTTTTCTATATCCCTCAATTTTGTATTTCTCAATGCATTATCATTACCCTACTTTTTAAACATTGACGAAAATGTATCTCTCAGGTTGGGGGTTGTAGAATTCTACTAATTCTAATTTTTTTTAGGTTTTTAGGTATTTTCTTGAATTTTTTTTTAAAAATTTTAAAATTTTAAATTTTAAAAATTGAAAAAAATAAAATTTTAGGTCAATTCCTAGACTATAATAACTTTGGCTTATTAATGGACCTCAACATGACTAATTCATCATTTTACTCATTTTCTAAAACATTCCAGTAAAGCTAGGTCTTAAATCACATATGAACACGCAGTTGCATATGGATAATCTAAATTGATGAGTAGCAATGATTGAGAAATCCTGAAGAAATTCACTGTAGACCTATAACCTAAGTAAGCTTTAGAGGCATTCATTCTTTCTGAGAGGTTATAAATATTTCTAATTTTCTTCAGCGTGCTTAAAGAAACTTGATCTCATCAACTTTTAAATTTGGCTAATTACCTGAATTGTTAGAATATTAACTTTGAAATTCTAGAAGTTCATTGAATCTGATAGATTATAAAAACCTAGAAAATGATTTGGGCCATCTTTGTTAACCTCGAGACATAAAGCCAACCCAAAAATATTTTTACCACTAGTCAGCCAATTTGAGCCTTTTATATGAACCTTTTCTTTTTCTCACCCAACTAACCTTAACCCATATTACCCAGTATAATATATCCATTACCTATTTCTTCAAAAGATAAGTTAGAAATGAATGAAAATATACTTTTTCGTTGCAATCAAAGTAGGAAAGTGAATATTGAGAAAAGAAATTTTCTTCAAAAGAGATTCAAGAAAAAAAAATAAAGAAAAGTTTGAAGAACTCAAAGAAAAGTGGAAAAAGAAATATTCACTTTAGTACAAGCAATGTAAAGAAAGAATTGTCAACTTTAGAAGACCTCTACTTCTTATTGAAGAAACTTGATTAACCTTTTACCTCTTCTTTTGTACCCCGTCCTAAGCCTTCATGTTGTCCTAGTTAAAGACCTAATGATTTTAGGGTAAATATAGTCTTAATGAGGATATGAAAATATAGGATTTGGAGAATAATACTTCTAAAAGTTCAAAGGTAATTGCATCTTTCTAAAGGGATCAAAACTACATTCCATAGTATCTCCCGTTCCTTCATTAGCGTATGTGAGATAAAATTTGCTTTTATTGACTCTGCTCACATATTTAAGAGAGATATGATTTGAACCTTTATTTGAGAGACTTTATTTCTGAGTGTATGTCATTAGTGAGGATTGAGGTCAAAACATGTTTCAAATGCAGTTGAAAGTTGTTGTCTATTCAAAGATAAAGATTATTTTATATGTATACTGCATCCACCCACACACTCTGAGAACTAGGCTAAATTGGAATGTCTATAACATATGAGTAGAGTTGTGAATTTTTCATTCACATGCTAAAGTGATAGATTTATTTGAAAAAAGAAGAAGTGGGAATTGACTTGAAAATGATATTTTTAGAATTTTGTGGGTATATTCACTGCAAACCCTCACGAGGCCTAACTCGTCCATTAGGGGTAACTTAGGGGTTTAAGGGCTTGTTGCATACGCTAAATGCAATTGTGAGTACCTACGAAATGACGACCATTTTGTCCTCAATAATTTTTTGCATGTTTTGGTAAGGACTAGCAAAATGCTGGTTGGGGGGTGTGTTGAGTCCTTAATTTTGCCAAAAATAACCTTAGATTACCATTTTATTAGATCATTTAAATAGGTAATTTTGTGATTTTAAATCAATTTTAGCTATAATCAATTATCCAAACGTTAATTTGAAAAGTTAACGATCAGATGATCATTATAGCTAATTATTCACATAAAATAATTTTAATTTTATATTTTGCTTTTGCAGGTAAGCCAGAATACATTGGACGCTTCAGATTTGCTTAATGGGTCCTATGCCACAAATTTGGGTAAAGTTGACCAATGATGCATATGGCATCATCGCATGGTAGGTAAGCAAGGCATAGGCACGGCATGGGCGAAGCATGGGCAAGCTGCACGTTTTACAATAAAATAATATATTTAGGCAGCTTTGCTTCCTTCAAGGAGAGGAGCGAGCAGCTCAGCCCAAACACTTTTTCTCTCTGGGGCTCTCCTCTTCTCCCTGGGCATCTACCCCTTGCACGGACAGAGACGGAAGGATTGTTCCTCTCCGTCTCTTTCGTTCGTTCCCCACTCTCACAGTGTCCCTCTCTTCTCTTTCTCTCACTTTCCCGTTCTCCAACCTCCCTTTCCTTCTCTACCCTCTCTATCACCTCCTCTCTTTACCAAACCCACAAATCTCTCTCTCAACACCCTTACTCGTTATTCTCGTTTCCCATCTCCCTCCTGTTGCACTCTTTCTTTTTTCTCCCTCATCTCTGCTATCACCACCGCACTAGCTCCCTGCCTCCTCCTACCCTTCTTCCCACTAGCCGGCCATAGGTGAGTGACACACCATAGGCCAGACGTTTTTCCTCTTTCCAACACTATCTCTTGCACGCACAAACCCATCAACCTGTTCCCCCTTCTCTCTAACTTCTCTCTTGTTCTACGTCTCTCTCTCGTCTGCTCTCTATCACCAACCAAATCTACAGCCCAGCCGGCTCTCCCCTGCTTCCAGCGTCTTCCCTTTAGCTTGTTTCCTTCTTCTTTTCTTCTCCCCATTTATGCTTCGATTTACTGTTCATGAACAGTAAATCAAGCACTATTCATGAATATTGGCTCCAGTTACTATTCATGAACAGTCCCCCCCCCCCCGCCCGATATTGTTCATGAATAGTGCTTTCTTGGGTTTTCTCCCATCTTCTCTTCCTTTCTTTTCTTCTTCTCTTCCCTCCTCCTTCTCCTTCCTCTTCTCTTCCTCCTTCTCCTTCTCCTTCTTTTTCTTTTCTTCTTCCCCGTCAATTTCACCCTCGTACTGCGAATGAACAGTACTTTTCTTGTTTTTCTCCTAACACGTTTTTCTATTTTCGTTAAAAAAATCAGAATCCCAGAAATTATGTTTTTGCCCCTGGCAGATCTCAGTAATCCCAACTGAGTCCCTGCTTTAATACCAACTCTGCCCTTTTCCAGAAATACCATCTGTGTCCCCAGTTTAATTCCAACAGAGTCCCTAATTTAATTTCAACTGTGTCCCTGTGCTATTCTGGTTTTACCTTATCTTCATTCTGACTATTCAGGGACAATACAATCTAGGGACAGTGCAATCCAAGGGCAGGCTTATCTAGGACAGCTTTTAGTTTTGTTTTCTGTTTTCTTTTGAATAAATAATTGTATGAACATTGCAATAGTTGAATAAAGTTGAATTTTATTTTATTGTTAGTTTAATTCTAGTATAGTCTTTGTTTTGGTTCTTTTATTAATTGAAATTTGTGTAAACTCTACATTTAAGTTGAGTCCCAGAGCAATTTGACCCGGACTTGCACTAACTAGAGTACAACAACCGTGCACTTGCGAAAAAACACTCAATAGCTACACTAATATTTCGAGAAGCACACGATGACTTCTAAGATAACCTTGAACAATTTCATAATATATTAGAGTAAGCCGATGTGACATTGTACCTTGAGTGTAAAGATTATACCAAGTTGTCTATAGTAGGTAAGATGCTATTGAAGGATAATAAATTGGCACAGTCCATGTGGGAGGCAAAGAAAATTTTGATTGCACTAGGATTGAAGTATAAGAAGATACATGTGTGTCCTAATGATTACATCTTATACAATAAGGAGCACATGAATAAAACTACATGCCTAACTTTTCGACAATCAAGATGGAAATTAAATAAGAATTCAACTGATACAGTTACAGACATTCCTATAAAGGTCTTATGGTATTTCTCCCCTATTCCAAGGTTTAAAAAATGTTTTGTATTATAGAAACAATGAAGAAATTAGTTGGCATGCTGAGGATAGAGTAGCTAATAACTTTTCATATCATTTAGCAGATACCCAAATAGGGAAGCTCGTAGACTTTATGTGGCCTAATTTTGGACAAGAACCTAGAAACCTAAGACTTTCATTATCTGTAGATGGGATTAATCCTCATGGTTCTATGAATAGCAGGTGTAGTTGTTGACTTGTTATATTGGTTTGTTACAATCTCCCATCGTTTCTATACATGAACAAGAAGTCCATGATGTTAACTATGTTGATACTTGATCCAAAGCAGTTGAGGAATGACATTGGCGTGTACTTAGATCCCTCGATTGATGATCTTAAGACATTATGGGATGTAGGTGTTGAAGCTTATGACTTATACAAGAAAGAGTCATTCACTCTCAGGGTATATTGTTGTCAACTATATGTGACTTCACTGCGTACAGTAATTTGTCTAAATGCACCGTGAAGGGATACAATGCCTGTCCTATCTGTAGTGATCAAACATGTGACATACAACTTAAATATGGTAGAAAAGTGGCATTTCTTAACCACAAAAGAGGGTTACGTATAGACTATCCATACAATTTTAAGAAGAAAAACTTTAATGATAGTGTAAAGACAAGGACCCCTCCAAAGATATTAATTGGATGATAAGTATTGGAATAGGTTGAAAATGTTAATGTCTTGTGGGGAAATAAGAAATCAAGTAAAAGTACTGGTGAAAGCAACTCTAGAAATAGTTGAAAGAAGAAGTCAATATTCTTTTAGCTTACATACTGAAAATCATTACACCTGCTCCATGTGCTTCATATCATGTACATTGAGAAGAATGTGTGTGAAAGCTTGACCAATACCTTGCTTAACATCTTAGAAAAAACAAAATATGTACTTGCAGCTTGAATGGATCTTATGAAGATGGGTTTGAAGAGAATTTTGCATCCACATAATAGGGGGAGTTGACGAACATACCTACCTAAGATAAATTATATGCTCGATATAGTGAAGAGAAGAATAGTATGTAAAACCCTTTCAGAGATCAAAGTCTCAAGCGACTACTCTTCAAACTTTAGAAACATTGTCTCCAAGGAAGAGTTGAAAGTGTCAAGGATGAAGTCTCATGATTACCATGCATTGATGCAGCATCAACAACTCCTATGTGTAGCAATATGTTTGATGTTGCTGGATAAAGTTAGAGGATTTATTACAAAATTCTACTACTTTTTCAATGCTATGTGCAAGAAACTAGTAGATGTTTCAAAATTACAAGAAATCTAAGAACATCTAGTCACAACTTTAGGTGAGCTTGAGACAATCTTCTCACCATCCTTCTTTGACATCATAGTACACTTAATAGTGCACCTCATTTGTAACACCCCGGATTTTTAAGACATTTTTTTTTTCTATTATAAGAATAATAATGGCATTTTAAATAAGAGCATTTGGGATCCCATGAGAAAAGATTTATTTAACATTTTACTAAACCTATCTTAAAAACTCCGAGTGTTAGTTTTCCTTTCTTAAAATGGCGTACATGTAATTTAAACATAAATAAATAATTCGCGTATAAATCAACGTCAAATAAATAGGCGCCTTTATTTTAAATCAAATAAACATCCAAAAGACAATAATAATATGGCCCAGGGTCTATCCATCATAACATCCCATACAAATGTCCAATATATGTCCAAAGATCTAAATCACATCCAAATATAAAGTATGCAGTCCATAATAAAATTCAAATGATAATCCACTCTAATGACTCACATTACTGTCTAAAACTATAGGGAAAACTAGTCTTCAGCAGCTCTCAAGGTTTATCAACCGCTTTTCCTTTCCTGGTGTCGTGCTCGAGATCTAAGGCATTGCAAAACAAAGCAATGCCTCAGCAAGCTATCGCTTGTGTAGGTACATAGACAATTAATGTAATAAATGAAAGAATATAATGAGCAGCATTGATGAAAAGTCTAACATTTATGAAAATAGTGATATCATAATGCCATGTTCAAATAAATGCCAATTTGTTCCATATTCTAAAATATGAAATTCACAGAGTTAAAACATGACATGAATCAATAACATGGAGCATACAACAAGAATAAGGGCACCCTAAGGTAATGGGTCCCACCACATCACACTAACATCCTTGATCAGGAGTACACGTAGTCAACCTCTAAGTGTCGTCATACCCAGGCATATCATCCATAACCATGCTCATCATACATGCACACATAATAAGAATATGGACCATCATGCTGCAGTGGCAACCCTCCATGGGTATCAACCACCGCCGCTCCCCGTTGACACCATAACGGGAGACTTAGCGTCTGTCCCCATGGAAAGGCTCAGACCGGTAGTGTGGACTATCCATGTTACCAAACCCTTACCGAATGCCATCTATGGGCAGGTGTCTATCATATCACAAACTCATCATATCATAATCTCGGAAGGTGGGTGGCCGACCCTATCCCTCCTAGCATGACGCCCACCGGGCGAGAGCACCCGTCATCAAATATAAAACACGGAAGTCATATGTATATGCTAAAACTCAAGAGCACTTATAGCTTGCAATCCCCAAGACATGCCCCTCATGAAATACGCGATAAATAATAATTGCATTTTAAAACACAATCACACATGATGCTATGTTTAAACATGGTTTAAAAATCAAGGCAAAACATTAGTTGTCGTCACCTACCTCAGTGTGAGACCACTAGCTTGCTAATAACTCCCTTTAACGGGTATATTCACGTGCACCTGTACATGTTACATCACTATTTCTAAACAAAAAGTGGTCATTTCTAAGTTTTTAAGTTGAAACTAGGTCCGCGTCGTCAATACGGTCACAACGCCTCTTTCGGATTGTGATTTAGACCTCTTTAGCTCCCAGAAATCCAGTTTTTGTAAAAACTATGCTTAAATGGGGTCCGCCGGACCACCATAAGGTGGTTTATACCGGCGGCACCCCTTTTCCGCTAGTTTACACCGGTGTATACCGGCACACGAAGACACATGAAGACAGTGACGCACGCATGGGACGCGCGCGTGCGTCATGGTCGCCAGGACGCGCCGCGTCCCTGCCCCACCGCGACCGCCATCCGGCTTTCCCTTGCACGCATGCGGCTCCGCGCATGCGTGCGATGACGACGTCATGTGACGTCGTCCTTTGTGCGTCCCCGACTGCGTCCTGGCATCAGCGCCAGGGCACCAACGCTGTTGACGATGCTGGAGAAGACAACCGGATTCCGGTCGCCTTTGGCGGTGCTACAGAGGTCCGTTTTGCGTGATTTTTGTGCCATTTTCTTCAGAATTCTCTCTAGAATCCATTTATGCCCTCCTTTTGCACTGATTTTTCCAAAAACCATGGTTTTTAAATGATTTTTCCCAAGTTCCTAAAATCATCCCTAGGTAATGGTTTTTGCTTTTTCTGGAGAAATCCACCGTTGGATCACTCCCAAATTTAAAGGGTATGCTTTTGGGTCTCTTGTGCACTAGTTGGACGGTGCGATTTTCAAACGGATAGGGTTTGATCCATGAAATCATGCTCCAACAGTAGCGTGCACATAGGTTCCCAAAATATCAGATTTTTCCTAATTTTTAAATACTTTCCTAATTAATTTTCTAATTAATAAATACATAAAAACATGGATTTGAGGCTTACCTTGCGCCTGGATGGTGTTGCTCGTGTTTCCGGGGTTCCACTCACTGGAAAATCCAAGTTTTGCAGGGCTAGGGTTTTGCGTAAAAACTCAGAGAAAACGCTCAAAGTAGAGCGTTTTGGCTCCTAGAGGAGCATAGATATAGGGTTTTAGAGTCTTGGAGAAGAGAAACTCTTTCCCACATGTCTCTTTCCACGTCTCTCTGGCGATTTTTCCGGCACTGGTAGAGACGTGTGGAAGACGGGGGTGCCATTATCAATTTGGACCCCTGTCTAACACGTCTCTATCAAATGACCAATTTGCCCTTACAACTTTGACGGCTCATAACTCCCTCGTTTGAGCTCCGTTTTTTGCGTTCTTGGTGGCGTTGGATTCGTATCGACAAGCACTTTCTAATTCTTATGTTTTCAGGAAAAATATCTATCTATAGATTTTTATTTTTATTTATTTAAAAATTTCCTATTTTATCCTAAAAATTAAGGATATTACATCATTGATGAGGTCTGACTTTGTGGGCCAGTTTACTTGCAATGAATGTACTCATTTGAGAGTTATATAAAAAAAATTTAAAGGGTACGCAGGAAATTACAACCAATAAGAGGGGTGTATTACCGAGTGTTATAATGCAAAGAAAGTAGTGGAGTTTTGCATATAGTACTTATTATGAGTGGATGTGATTAGAATCCCAAGAAAGAAACAATAAGTTGAATTATATGATCCAAAAGTTGGCAAACCTATATCAAGTGGTGTTTGTTTATTTTTTGCAAGTGCACAGGCTATTATAGTATAGCGTTTTTTATAAGTACGAGACGATCTCACAGGAACTCGACTTAAAGAAATGGAGTTTAAATAAAATTTAATTTTTCACAAATTAATAAAAATTATAAAAATTAAATAACAATGAATTAGAAACCCAAATCTATTGAATTAATGAAAAGTACACAATTCCAAATTCAAAAGACAAAAAATTAAACAAAATATCAATTGAAATATACTTCCCTAGCTTGATCATGGCAAGATTCTTAATTCTGGTCACATCCGAGTTGATCACCCTTCATCAATGCTTCACTCACATCTTTGATTAATGATTCAATTGATGGATTATGCAGATTTTCAAAAAAGTTTGATGATCAAGATTGATATATGAATTAAAGATTGGATGGCTTAGACTAGCTTTCTGCATTTCAAATTTAAGAATAGAACCACTAGATTAACTAAGAATTGTACTAATATGAATATCTAAAAATTGATTGAAAATGTAAGGAAAAAAAGATTAAGAATTGAATTAGTCCTATTGGTTAAAGCTAGATCGTTGATTCGGTTCAGTTAAAAACCAGACGATGACAATTCTTTTCTAAGAATAAGACAAAATAAGAAAAGATAAAATAGATAAAAATACAAAATAGGCATATATTATAAAAATGCAAGTTATTACAATCTTCCTTGCTTACAAAAATTTTGTCCTCGAAATTTCAAGGTAGTATAGTGAACAACTCTGGAAACCTCCGTCACATGTCACTTTCCACTTCCCATGTAGCCTCTTCAATCATATGATGTTGCCATAAGACTTTAACTAATGGGATAGTTTTACTTCTCAAAATTTTCTCCTTCCAATCTAGGATATATACCAACTTCGTCACAAAAGTTAGATCAGATTGCAGTTTAATTAGCACTTGCTCCAACACGTGGGTAGGATTGGGAACGTATTTCCTGAGCATTGGCACATGAAATACATTATGTACCTCTGATAACTGTGGTGGAAGTGCTAGTTGGTATGCCACCTATCCAATTCTTTCTAGAATTTCATATGGTCTTATGAATCTAGGGCTCAGTTTTCTCTTAATTCCAAACCTTGTCACTCTCTTAGTTGGTGAGACCTTCAAGAAGACATGATCTCCAACTATAAATTCTAGATCTCTACCCCTCCTATCCACCTAGCTCTTTTGTCTACTATGGACAACCAATAACTGCTTCTAGATAATTCATACTTTCTCTGCACACTGCTCGATCAATTCTGACTTCACAAATTGTCATTCACCAATATCGCTCCAACAAGTTGGTGTTCAACAAGATCTACCATATAATGCCTTGTACGGTGCCATGCCAATGCTAGAGTGGTAACTGTTATTATATACAAACTCTATCAAGGGAAGATGTTCATCTCAATTACCTTTCTACTCTAAAGGACAAGCCCTGAGCATTTCTTCAAGTGTTTAAATAGTTCGCTCAGACTGTCCATCAGTTTGCGGCTAAAAAGTTGTACTAAATCTTTGCGAGGTACCAAGTCCTTCCTGTACACTTTGCCAAAAATGTGATGCAAATCTGCTATCCCTGTCAGATATGATGGTCAAAGGCACTCCATGTAAACTTACAATCTCCTTAATATATAACTTTGGCAAACTCTCCAGTGATTGTCTCTGTCGAGTGGGGAGAAAATGCGCGAATTTAGTAAGTCTATCTACTATCACCCAAATCATGTCATGTCCAATGGAGGTTTGGGGTAATCCCACTACAAAGTCCATCGTAACGTGGTCCGACTTCTATTTTGGGAGTTCTAAAGTCTGTAATAGTTCTGCTGGTCTCTGATGCTCTGCCTTCACCCTTTGATAAGTTAGACATTTTGCCACACACTCACCAATGTCTCTTTTCATGCCCTGCCACCAAAAATTCCTCTTCAAGTCTTGATACATTTTTGTACCCCCAGGGCGAATGGTAAACTTTGAGTTATGTGCCTCTTGTAATATTTCCTGTCTTAGCTCGGTTACTGTAGGCATTACAAGTCTACCCTGAAAGCGTATTCCTCCATCAGTACCCATTGAGAATTCAGTCTTACTACTCATGCCCTGAGTTTCTTCACACTCCTTTTGAGCTAGCAATATATGATCTGTGAAGGCCGATCTTACAATGACATTTGCTATCCTTCCTTTCATATTCCTACTGAGAGCATCAACTACGACATTGGCCTTACCAGGATGGTATTAGATGGTAAAGTCATAGTCTTTTAAGTATTCTATCCAATGTCGTTGCCTCATATTGAGATTACTCTGTGAGAATATGTATTTAAGGCTTTTATGATTTGTAAAGACTTCAAACCTTTCGGCATACAAATAATATCTCTAGATCTTTAAAGCAAAGACCACAGCAGCCAACTCCAAATCATGTGTGGGATAGTTTACTTCGTGAGTCTTCATCTGTCTAGAGGCATAAGCAATCACCTTTCCATGTTGCATTAATATGCATCCGAGTCCCTTGCTTAAGGCATCACTATATACCACGAATCCTTCACTACCGATTGGCAAAGTCAAAACAGGCGCTGTGGTGAGTCTCCTTTTCAACTCTTGGAAACTCCTTTCACATCATCAATCTATTCAAATCTTTTCTCCTTCCTGGTCAGTTGGGTCATGTGTTGTGCTATGCGGGAAAATCCCTCAATAAATCTCCTACAATACCTTGTTAACCCGAGAAAGCTACGAATCTCCGATACAGTCTTTAGCCTTTCCAAATTAGTGATTGATTCTATCTTCTTAGGATCAATTGCAATACCATCTGCAGATATAACATGCCTGAGAAACTGTACTTGGTCAGGCCAAAATTCACACTTTGAGAATTTTGCATATAACTTATGAGTCTGGAGTGTGCTCAACATGATTTTCAAATGTTCTCGGTGTTCATCTCTACTATTGGAGTATACTAGAATATCATCGATGAATACAATGACTAACTTGTCAAGATATTCTCATAATACCCGATTCATCAAATCCATAAAAGCTGTAGGTGCATTCGTTAGTCCAAAAGGCATAACTAGGAATTCATAGTGGCCATACCTAGTTCTGAATGCTGTCTTTGAGATATCCTCGTCCTTTATCCTCAACTGATATAACTAGATCTCAAATCTATCTTTGAAAATACTTTAGCAGACTGTAACTAGTCAAAGAGATCATCAATGCATGGTAATGGATATTTGTTCTTAACTGTGATCTCATTCAATAATCGATAGTCTATGCACAGTCTCATAGATCCATCTTTCTTTTTGACAAATAACACAGGGGCTCCCCATGGTGAGACACTTGGTCAAATAAATCCTTGATCTATCAACTCTTGTAACTGCACCTTTAACTCCTTTAGTTCAGCTAGTTCCATGTGGTAAGGGCCTTAGAGATGGGAGTTGTTCCTAGTAGTAGTTTGATAGTAAACTCCAACTCTCTTTTCGATGGTAACCCAAGAACTTTCTCTAGAAAGACATCTTGAAATTCCTGTACCACTTCTACTTCTTGATTCTCTGGCCTTGACTCCTCCTAAGTCACTACATTGGCTAAATAAGCTAGGCATCCTCTAGCTATAAGTCATGATGCCTGCACTGCTGATATAATGGTCATTCCCTAGACATTTAACCTTCCCTTACAGGTAATGATTTCCCCTTTAGGGACGCTAAATTGCTCATCCCTTCTTTTCTTTGGGCAATCTTGTAGAAAGTGACCTTTATCACCACAAATGAAGCATCGTCGATCACGGACATAGCAAGGCTTTCCGAGATGGTACTTATGGCATGTTGGGCATGTGGCATCTTCCTTCTCTCTTCTTCTAAAGTTTCCCGGTGCTGGTTTTTGTGGCCCACCAAACTTTGTTGGTGCAGTATGTCTCTTCCCTTTCTAACTTGGCTTTTGTCCACCATGCCTCTCACCGTCTCTATTGGAAGCTTTGTACTCCCGTTCCACAATGGATGCTAACTCCACAGCCTTAGACAACGAGGAAGGCTGAGATATCAGTATCTTGCTCTTGATGTGGAAGTTTAATCCTCTGACAAATTTCTATGCAGCTCTTAATTCTGTGGGGCATACTTCTGGAGCAAAACGCCTCAACTTAACAAATCTAGTTTCATATTATTCCACTGTCATGGAACCTTGCACCAATCCTAGGAATTCTTATTCCTTCTATTCCTTAACATGAGGTGGAAAGTACTTGTCAATGAAGACTATTTTGAAGTCTTCCCACTCAACTACTTCCATACCACTTAAGTAGGTCCTCTCAGCTATTGGCCACTAGTGTAGGGCCTCTTCGGTCAACATAAAGGTAGCGACTGGTACTCACCTGTCCTCTGGTACATTCATAGCTTTGAAAATCATCTCTACCTCATAAAGCCAAGTCTCAACCGCTTCTAGTCCATCTTCTCTTGAAAACTTTGGAGCTACCTTTTTGAATCGCTTAAGCAAAGTGTCACCTTTTGGCCCCAATTCATCATCTCCAACCATTGCCTTGAGTTCTCCTCATTGCCCTAGGGTCTCCAGCCTTTGTTTCATTCGTTGTAAAAGGAGCTCTAGAACATCTTCGACCGTATCATGCTTAGCTTTGGTATTTTCTAGTGCTTCAGAGGAGGAGGTCTCAACAACGTTTGCAACTCTACGCCTCTTAGGTGCCATCTGAATGTCAATAATCAAAATCCTAATAAGTCTCTACTTCTACTTAGCTAATATAACTATGACTTATTATTCAATCATTATTTATTATTTCATTGTTTGACTGTGAGAAGAGTGAACCATGCTCTAATACCAAGTGTGGCAACCTGGGTTTTAAAAAAAAAAATTTGAAATAAAATTTGAAAATTTAAAGCTTTCTTGTAGGATTTTTTTTTGTTTGAAATCATTTGAAATACATAATACATATTTATATTTCTTAATTCCACCTTCAACCCGAAGTCACAGTAAAACCTTCACATGTAATAGTAGAATAAAAATATACTATTACAGGATCTCCTTGGTCATAGCCCAAACAATAAGTAATTTAGGTTCAAATTGAATATATCTAAGTCGCATGTCTTATTACATTCATCCTCAAGTGTTCATTATTTCAAAAATGAAAGATAACTAATAAAATATCTAACTAACTACTTATCAATACTTCTCTTCTTATTCTCCTTATTTAATTTGGTCTAGTTGACTGCTTAGTCCTCTCGCGCTTCCCCTGAAATGTTTTGTAGGAGTGAGTGCAATGACTCAATAGGAACAAGCCTAAACCAACTGTTTGAAAAATGCGACAAGAGTATTCGCATAAATTAAGTAGTGAAAACAATTACATGCTCAATCCTAAGTATGATACAAACATTATAGAACAATTATACTCTTGTAGAAATCTAGTGTTTCTAACAGTTTTGAATATATCCTTCAATTCTCATACATACAAGCCCATTAGGACTTTTATCAAAGAATGACTTATCACAATTTGTTATGTCACTGAGTGGTAGAGTCCTACCACAAACCCATTTGGACAATGGTCAATATCCTCAAGGATGACCGATATGTCAATCCATGTCCAATAACTGTACGGTATACTATACACGTAGAGGACTCACATCCAACTACGTTTAGCCATGGATACCACACGGGCTACACCAGTCCTCATGGGGGCACTAGATCACAAGAGAGTAATCCCCCCATGACACAATACTCTCATCAATAGGCCTCTTAGGATAGGTATCTCATTTCAGAAGTCAGTGGCCAACTGGGCTTCCTAGCATAGCAACCAAGTGGGCTTATATTTTGCCCTAGGCTAAGCTCAACTCACATGAGTCGCCTAATTTTAGGCTAGGCACAACTCTCTAAAGTCACTTAATTTTCATTTATCAAATCATTTTACATTGCTCAAAACATCATAATAAGCATTCACAAACTTTTCTATTCACAAGCCATATTTCAATTAGCACAAATTATCAACTATCTTATTCTAGCTTAACACGAATGCTTATACATTTGTAACTTGGCATTTTCAAATCTTATGTTTACACCAAACTATAGAGCATGCTGAAAGTAATTACTTTATTTCAATTATTTATTAATTAACAAATATCTAGATCACAAATCACGCTTTAAAAAAAAACTATGCATGTATTCTTATGTACAATGACAAGACATATCCATGCACGAAAAACATTTGATCGTTCGAATACGATAACATGAATCGATCTAAACAACAATGCGACACTATTCTAACAAGACCATGTGACAATGCGACATTCCATGTGGTGAAACATCTTCATCATATGTATGTTTATCATGCAACCATACTTTATCATACACATGTCACAATCCTTCTACCAACTTCATCATGTAAGCACATTCATATCATGAGCATGATTCAATCAAGCCATTGAGAATCATGCAATCTATTCTCTTTTATATCAACGATAACCATGCAAGTTTTCAATGTCACCTGTTTTGGAATAATTTATTGATTATCATCTCTCATTGCTTCTTAATATTTGTAAATTACATTATAAGGTTCCAATAAGTTGCTATCTATTAAGCCTTAACATTTTCATTGGCATAGATTACCACACGTCAGTTTTAAAAATATGGCTTATGGGTGTGGCCTTAACACACAAATCTAATTAGCATGGAATACACATATACCTTTAGAATAAATTTTGTGGATCTCTCCCTCTACTTAAAAGCATAATGTCTATTTCTCATGGATAGAATGCATAGATCAATCTCTCTTAGGTTTCCATGTTCCCATGCGTAAACATCATACTTTATGCAGTCAAGCCTTGATCACCTCAACACTCAAGAGCTTACAAGAAAGTTTAGTTTCTCAAGGGTCTTGTAACATGAATATTCCACTTGGAAATTCAAGGATATCCACTTAGCCTCTACGGGTCCTATAGCATGTGCAAGACATATGACTATTATGGGTTTACATCTAAGTAATTAGAAGTTAAAAACCTTGTACGAGTGAACTACTAAAGGAAAATTTAATCAATCAACAAATATACATATCTCATATGAATATGCAATCATAAGAATGCTCATATAGAAATCAATCAAATCAAGACTTATAATCATGTGCATGACACAACTACTATTTAGAATAAAGTCACAAATCTTGGGGCGTCAAAACCCATGTGTAGATCTTGGCCAAACTAGTAATGAAATCACGGCAAGACTTCATGCATCTTGGTAAACTCTTAAAAGAATATAATGGCTAGATCTACTTATAATATGTGGCAGCATTTGGGCCTCCTTGGAAACCCAATTTGATGAGCATACAAATGGTTTTTAGGAAGAGTAATAGGCCTTCCTAATGCACGTGCTTTCTAATGAGATAAGATTAAACAAAACTAATTATAAATCATATTCAAACCTAGACACTATGCGCCACATTCAATATAGCAAAATACTATGCCTTTCAAATATACTCTATGAAAAACCTAACTAGTTTAGGAATGATCCAAATTCCCCTACCTCGTAGATGAAATCGTTCTTCTACAGTCTTCTTATTCAAAACGCAAGCTGGGTCATGATCCTTGGCATAGCCTAATTCTCCTCTCTCTCTCTCTCTCTCTCTCTCTTCCCCTCTTTATCTTTTCTCTTAAGTTTTCACACCTCTCCCTCTCCCCTTCTTATTCCAATTTGATTTGACTTTCTTCTTTCCTATCATTTCTCCTACCGATCCTATTTCATATTCTAATTTGTTAGGTATCTTTATCTTTTCCTAATTCTCTAGATTCATACCTATCTCCTTCTCATTTTATCCCATATCTGATTCTAATTAGCTACATATCCTCATCCTTTCCCAACTAGCCAGGATTCTCAAGGTTCATTGCACCTGGACACTTCTTGGCATTGGGTAGGGAATTTCTCCAAAAAGATTATCTTTAGAGACTTGAACTCTAATTCTATAGTTTTGCCTATTCATTCTATAGTCATTCGGGCATTTAGCTTTTTGTTGTCAATCCTATGCAAAGAATATATATTATAAAAATGCAAGTTATTACAGTCAAGTAGGTCAATTATGGAAAGGTCGTCACGGTAAAAGTCTTGTCTTCCCATGTAGGTAGTGACATTGTGCATTTTCGCCATGGTATTAGCGGATTACCTATGCCATCATCCAAGTGTGTTGTTATGGATTGGGATTGCAATGCATAGTAGTCCTTGTATTTTTTGCACTATGGTGGTGATGTGATGGCATGATAAGATGCTTAGTATGAGCTCATTACTGATATGTGATTATTGTTTTACCAGCAGAAGCTAAATGGTTATGGACCCCGTATCATAAGAGGTATGGATATTATATGATGATATACTAGTAGAGGTTGGAAGATTATGAATCTCAGACAATGAGGGGTATGGATATTGGACATAGTATTTTTTAGGAATGGATATTATGAGACTATTACTAACAACATTAATAATTTGTATGACTTTTAACAATTTATGTATGTATGGTATAATTATATATGTATATGAATTATTGGAGTACTTTCATAGAAGTTTTCACATGGGTAAATTACAGGGTAGACTTGCTATACAGAGTATGGTTCATGAAAATTGGATGATTCAATTTACATGAAAAAGGTTGAATATAGATATATGAATTATTGGATTATAAATCACATTTTAAGTTTTAAATGCTTCTCAAATCCCCTACCAAGCATAGCTTGCTAAGATATTGTAAATATTTGATTGTTTACAATATCTCACATATAGATAGACAGGAGAAGATGGATACAATATGGGGATACCGATACCCATACTATTGTCAGGTATGTATTCTTATTTCAAATATTGTATTATATAGTTAATTATTTGGATTGTAGACTTTGGACATTTAATATAATATTTATAGGGTTTGCTTAAGTGAACCCCTAAATGGGTCCTATTTTTAACAAATGAATTTCTATTTTATAAACAAACTATATATCTATGTATAGTTTGAGAGTAAAAGCCACATCCAAGCTTTTCAAAAATGAATTTCAAAGAAAACGTTTTCCGCTGTATGGAATTTTAAAAAAATTGGAGCTCCATCTTTTACAAATAAATATGAAAAGTGTTTTAAAAACCTAGGTCATCACAACGACAACTCTTAAACCCCATATAGAATATGTTTTAACCTCAATTCTCACTAATGACATACACTAAGAAAAAACAAAGCTCTTAGATAAAGAGTTCAAATTATATCTCTATTTTAAATATGTGAGCAGAATCAATAAAAGCAAATTTATCTCATATATACTCATGAAGAACAAGAGTTATTAAGGAATTTAGTTTTGATCCCTTTAGAAAGGATAAGATACCCTTACCTTTGAATACTTAGACATAGTACTCTCTAAATCCTATCCATTCACCTCATTAAGATTATATTCATCTTATAATCAATAAGTTTTTAACTGGGACAAAATGTAGGCTTAGGACAGGGTTATGAAAACAAAGGGTATAAAGGATATTAAAAAAATTTCAAAAATAAATAGAGGTCTTCTACTAACATTTGACAATTCCTCTTTATTTATTTGTACCAAAGTGAATAGTTCTTCATTTTCCCACATTATTCATTTTTTAGTATTTTTTCTTTCTTTTTTCAACCCTTTGGAAGAGCTTTTGAATATATATTTTTCTTTATATTCACTTTTCTACTTTTATTGCAACTTAAAGATATTTCTTCATTCATCTCTAACTTATCTTTCAATGAAAATAAGTAACGGATAACTTATCTTATAATAAAAAATAACTACAAAAGACTAGAATTTGCTAGAATTCTACACCTTCCAACCTAAGTAAAACATTGTCCTCAATGTTTGAAAATAGGATGTTAATAATACCTTGAGACATGAAGAAATAGGAGAAGTGGAAAAGGAAAGTTCTAAAAAACAATGTTACATAATTATTACAAATGGATAATGTTCAAAGATAAAAAAAATTATAGAGTTTGAAACTTCCATGGATCCAATATGAAATGGGTCAGACAGGCCTCTGAAATGGAAGGGTGAGTAGATCTATCATGCAATTTTGAATTTTGAATTTTATCAATAAGCAACATATCAAATATATCTCCAAGCTGCTCCTCATAATTAGAGATAATTGTGGGAGCTTGATGCAACCTTTGTGAAAATGGAACAAAGATGTCATATGGCTTAATGGGTGGGATGTTTTCTTGATCAACAAATTTATCTTTTTCCTAACAAATTTTAGTATCATTTCAACCTTTTTAGGACCAAATTTCTCAATTATTTTACTACTATTAAGAATGGTATTGTCTTTATTTGTTTCATGTTTTCTAATTGAAGAATTAATATCACCTATCACATTTACATCATTAGAGTTTACATTTGGTGGGGTAAAAAATTGTCATTTTTCAAGGGTTTGTAGCATTTGAGATATCATATCCTTCAATTTAGTCATGGATTGTGTGTTCTCTTTTAATTGGATTTATAATTAAGCAATTTCTCTCTCCTAGTATTGCATCAATTGGTGAAATTTATCCTCAAAATGCTAATGTAACTTTAATATTACTTGCAAGTGCACAAATCAAAGCAGTGTAATTTCACATAAGTGAGGTCAATTGCATGAGAAATCTCACATATTTGTATGCAATTAGAACTTGTTTAAATTACTTATCGTAGCCACAAAGATTGAATTGTGATTAATATAGAAATTTAAATAACATGAAATTGGAAACATACATAAATTAAAACCTTAAACTTAAATGGAAACTATCTAAACTAACAAACATTAAAGCAGCTATACAATCAATGAAATTTAACAAAATCTAAACATCTAACAAAGATGTTCTAATCTAAACATTCAAATAACACCACCAATGAATCAAGCATGTAAGATTAAAAAAGCATGGAATTAAAAATTGCACATTAACCTTGGAAGGAATAGTGTGCGAGGAACTTTGAGTGTAAAGAATTACAAAAGTGTGCACATGATTCAATAACATCTAAACACTAAATCTTGAATTCAATCTCAAGTCTAAAACTATCCAACAAGGCCCATGCATGTGAACCAAGGGAGAGAATCAAACTAGGGAATGAAATCAATTTAGGAATGAATCTTAAATGCATGCAAAGAAAGTGAAAAATATATAGAGAAGTGCAATAATAAACCTAACAATTAAAGAGGGGTAAGGATGATCCAAAGGCTATTATCTCTTGACTGTCACTACAAGATATTGACAGCCTTTTGATCAATGAAACTAGAGCATAAAACTAGAAGCAAAACATAAAGAAAATCAACCAAGGAAAGATGCACATAAAATAAAAGAATAAACAGTGCAAAAACAAGAGGAAAGAAACATGGAAATCAACTTAGAATAAGCAAGGAAAATTAGCTTGAAGATGGCTTGAAGAAGTTTGAAGAATGCGTGGAACTCTGGAATGGAAGTGGTGTGAAAGGCTTGAATGGTCCTGCATAGAGAGCTAGATGTGAGAAGTGGTCATGAATGGAGATAGGCATGGAGGACCAGCCCTTGAAAGGGGGTTGCAACTACTTCTCTTGGCCACTATTGATATTACATTAAAAGCTATCTTTTTATAGATGGTGGAGGGAGTCCTACTTGTATATGGTTTTCCCCTTCTAAGAGATAAGATTTGCTAATCTATATCTTAAGGAAGATAGGAAAGAGAAATAAGATAAGATAAGGATAAGGGAAAAGTAGTTGGATAAGGCAAGGAGACTTAAGAAGTGGAAACCTAAAGGAAATTGCTTGGAAGTAAGAAACCTAGGAAGGAAAGTTTAAAGGAGTTAGGTCACTTCTCTTATTAGTCTACATAGAATGCCACCTATCCTTTTTGATAGAGTCTCATTTATAGTGATATTTATCTCTTTAGAACATGTTTTCTTCAAGTGAGAAATTGCTTAGAAATTCCCAAAATGTGTGGACCCATTGTTGGATGGCTTAGATGGCTTCTATTGATGACTTCTAATTTGGTGGCTTCATTAACCTTCATCTTTGGCTTCATGGCACATATGGCTTGACTTCTCCTAGCTTTTCCTTGATGGCTTATGTGGCTTAGGTGGCTTACATGGCTCTAAACCACATACAAAGGCGGTGGATTTTGTATGAGCCCATTTTTTATCACCTTGAATTCTTCAATTGTTTTTAGGACTCATCTTCTTTTCTCTAAAATGATCTTGACCCTTGAACTTTGAAATCATGAAAAATTGGTCCTAGTCTTTTTGGTTTGATCTGGATCATTTGTTATCATCTAATGCAATTTGGACCATTGGATCATTCTTTTAAGACCTAGAAAATTTAGTCTAGTTAGCTTATACCCACAAAATATCAAAATTTTGAATTATTAGTTTAGAAATACATGTGTCATGAATTTTTGGAAAACCGTAGAATAATGTCCCATAGTCTATGACACATGTATTGCTAATTGGATATTTTTTATACAAAATTGACTACTTATCACTTACCTCTTAGGTGGAGGAAGATAAGATCAAGGAGCAAGTGGTTCTTGTGGTGGATGGTAAGAGGCCTTATGTGAGACATTACCATATTATATCCATTTCTCTAATTAAAAGTAGGATAATTCCTCCAGTTGGGATTATATGTTTCAGAAGATGAGGAAAACGGTTGCTCATAAGAATGTGCTTGCTTATGAAGCGCATCTTGGAATGTAAGAATTGCAGAACATTCTTGAATGGGGTGTGTTTTACTTTCACAAATACCCCATACCTATTCAGCCTTCTGAAAAGAACTTTTTTTCATTTCCATGGTTTAACTATTCTAGCTGGGGATGCTATTATTCAAATAATCTTTTTTAGTTATGACATAGATGCCTTCCCTAACAGATATGGTGGTGGATGTGGGCTTGTCATAGTAATCTACTTTTTCTAAACCAGCCCAAGTTTATACACTCTCTGCCAGCCACTCCAAATATTCATGTGCCTCTTTAGGTTTTTTATTTAAAAAGTTGCAATTGCGTATTATTTCAAGAGACTAGTGCATATCAGAATTAAGTCCTTCATAAAAGAAGCTAATGATATGCCAAAGTTTGCATTCATGATGTGGACAAGTTAAAAATAATTTATTGAATCTTTCTCAATATTGATAGAAAGTTTGTTTATCCTCCTGGGTTAAATTCATTATATTCCTATGGAGAATATTTTTCTTATGTATAGGAAAGAACTTTTTCAAGAACTTCCTAGTCATTTCTTACCATGTTAGTATGGAACTTGTTGGTAGTAAATGAAACCACATTTTTGCCTTTTTTCCTTTAAAGAAAAAGGAAAAAGTTTGAGTCTTATCATATCTAATTCAATGTTTTGTGTATGTTGGATCATGTACACTGCATCAAATTCTTTTAAGTGTAGGTAAGGACTCTCACTATCTAACTTGTAAAATTTATGAAGTAATTGAATTACTCCCACCTTTAATTCAATTATACCAGCATGCTGAGGTAAATTACATGAAGGTGTACTGGTATAAGTAGGTTGTAAAAAGTCTCTTAATGTTTTTTCACAAGGATTTTGGTTATGTCAATTATACTTATGTGCACTATGTTGGTCTCATTTCCTATTATAATTTCTTCTCAAATTTTCAGGTGTTGGAGAGTGATTCCTTTATGGATGATTTTTATCATTAAACGTAGGTAGAGGATCGTCAGCATCAAAGAGAAGATTATTCATCCATGGGGAAACATCATCATTATCTAGGATGAGAAGTGGTTCATCATCTTTAAAGAGGGGATTATTCCTCCATGGAAAATATCATCTCTGATAATGTTGGGGTCTGGATTAACCCTTTGATCAATGTGTAGACTATTCATTGAATGCAATTAATCATTTTATTTATTATTTATAAAAAAAAAAACTAAACTAAATGATGCAACCTAGTGTCAAGAATGATGCACAAACAAAGGACATGATCAAACAATCCATAAGGCTAATAAGATGAAATATTTGATTTTCTAGAATTTGTATGGGGGGAGAAACTTTTAAATAAGCCTAATCTAGCACTCCTCCTCTCTTTCCAACTTATCCCACCACTTACTAGTTAGTTCCTATCCTAACAAATCACTTCACACCCTCCTCAACTAGCTGTAGGTAGTCCAAGTCATAGAATGTGCTCTCAAAGCTAATCATTTAAATATCAGCACTATCAGTTAGACAAGGGCCATTGGAATGGCAATAGTGGCCTCCTTCCAAGGGGTCTTACAAGCATCCGATGGTCTCTATTATGTCTCTTTTAATTAATTTCAAATTAATTTTTTAAGGCTAAGTTACGCACTTGTGGTGATTATCCTAGGTGGGCCAAGAGATAATGATGAAATCCACCCTTGATCTTATGGGGTTAGGTGCCCTTACTAATTAATTTCCTTACTCCATGAAAGTTCTATCAACATATAAATCACCTTAAAGTCATAAACATGCCTTAAAATGTAATTAAAAATAATAAACTAATACAAACCCTAAAATGCAACAGTTATCATGTATGCTATATATATATATATATATGCAATTATAACACCAAACAATGCAAAATTATTCTAATTATGCAAACCCTAATCTAGGAATTAGAAGGAGTTAGAATTTCTCACTATGGGATCCTAGCTAAAATTTTCTCATACTAGGGTGGGACCATTTACATTCCACCTCCACTTTCAAGTTACAATTTCACCATTGACCTAAATTATTATAACACTTTTTAATTGAATTGAAATTAATAAAAGATACAATGCATCCTCATTATAATTCACTCAAAATAAAAATTTAGCTATCCTAATTGAGATTCTCCTTGAATTTCTCTTTTTTAAATTTTTTGTAAAATAAAAAAATAGCATTAAGTACCAAATTTTAGGAAATTGAGTGATTATGCACTAAAAAGTTAAAAAATTAAACTTAAAAATGCATGAAATGCTAAAATAATGCAATTCTTAATATTTTTAAAATTTTATTTTTAGGAATTTTTTTTTTTATTTTTCACAAGTGCATGAGCTATTGTAGTATAGCTTATACAAGTAGGAGACTCGACTTAAAGAAATGGAGTCTAAATAAAATTTAATTTGTCACAATTAATAAAAATTAAATAACAATGAATTAGAAACTCAAATCTATTGAATTAATGAAAAGTACACAATTTTAAATTTAAAAGACAAAAAATTAAATAAAATATCAATTGAAATCCACTTCCCTAGCTTGATCATAATAAGATTATTCAATTTTAACCTTGTTTGAATCAATTACCCTTCATCAATCCTTCATTCAGATCTTTGATTAATGATTCAATGATTGGATTATGCAAATCTTCAAAAAAATATGATGATCAGGATCGATGTAAGAATTTAAGATTGGACAATCTATATTGACTTTCTGAAATTCAAATTTAAGATCAGAATCCCTAGATTAACTAGGAAAAGAACTAATATGACTATCTGAAAATTAATTGAAAATCTGAGAAGAAAAAGATTAAGAACTAATTGGTCTTGTTGGTTAAAGCTCAACTATTGATTTAGTTCGGTTAAAAACCTGATGAGGAATAATATGGAATTATTCAAGTTCATTTTTGAGAATAAGACAAAATAAGAAAAGATAAAATAGGGATAAAAACAAAAAAAAGATATAGATGGAATTAAATAAAGGATATTAAGGGTAAAATTAGAATTTTTTATTTTTTCCTTTCTAGGTAAAAGAGAAAATAAGACGATATAGGGAGCTATTTTCCAATAGCTCCCTACTCTATTTGACACATGAAAATGATGGAAAAAACGGGAGAAATTGGATGAAATAAAAAGTGGGGTTTGATGAGAATAAAATAAACTTGTAGAAAGGAAGAAAGTTGAGGGAAAATATGCAGAAAAAATGGGTAAAATCAAGTGGGAAAACCATGACAAATCATAATTAAAATAGGGACTCAGAACAATGGTGAACATAGTAGATGTATGTGAAATTTAATTGGGTTTTATTTTAAATGATGAAAGCTTGCAACTGGAAGAGAAATTGGGGGGGGGGGGGGGGGGGAATTGGTGAGAAATGGAAGCAAATCATTGCTGAGAGAAACTAAAATATAGTGAAGAGATAAACGAAATAGGGAAAGATAGGGACTTACTACAGTGATGGAAAAGACTAAAAATAAAGAGGAAAAACAATGGTAATAATTGAGAGAGGTTGGAAGGGAGTTAGGGAGATGGAACTAGAAAGGAAGGTGAGGCTAAGAGAAGTTAGGAGAGATGGCTAAGAGAAATGGTGGGGAATGAAGAGGCTTATGGGAGTGATCTTCCTCCTTTGTTTATCTAGTTCTCTTCTTCTCTTTAGTTCAAGCTTTTCTTTTGATTTTTCTTCTACAAGCCCTCTTTTAAAGCATTCCTCCTTCCTTCTTAAAGCCTCCCCCTTTGTTCCAAACTTCCTCTTTTCTATGAGTCTTAAGTTCTTTCTCTTACGGGTTTCCTTTTCATCAATTCCTATTTGCTATATGGGATCTCCTTCTAGTTTCCACTTTTTCCAAAAAAAACTTCCTCTTCTCTTCCTTTCCAAATATGGTTTCATATTCAGTTTGGTACCCAATTATGAAACCATCTCCTAGTGCCATGTTGCATTGTGAGGTACGTGTGGCTTTTTTATTATCTAATCTCAATTAACTTAGTTCAAGTCATCTAATTCCACTCTAATTGATCTGTAACACAAAATTTAATTAGATTCATCTTAACCATGATTTATTCATCTGATCAGCTCTAACGATCATCTAGCCATTATATTTTTCCAATCAATGATTAGATGTTCAATTGAAACTAAAATGCACATTTAATCTAAAGTTATAAAAGTTAATGGTTAGATGATCTATCTAGATGTAAATTTAGGGTTTTTAGCTAAAATTGGACACTCAACAAGTTGTTGTGTATCAACCATTGACTATAAAGAACAGGACCAGGTGCACCATTATATGTTATGAAATGTTGTTGAACTCCAATACATTTAGTAAATTGATCATACACTTTGTAAAAATTAATTATTAATTGTTATATTTTCTTTAATCTTTCCATTAACTTGTATGTGTGTATGTGTAATGATCACATATATGTCCTTAAAGCAAATCGATACTTGGCTCCTCAAAAGGTAAAATTAATAAATTCACACTTAGAATAAATTGCATTCTGTATACACACACAGACACACACACACACACACTAGCAACAATCATATCCTACTTAATATGTGTATACACAAGTTCAAGATCAATGAGAAGTTCCAAACAATGGTATATTCGAATCTTTGGGTTGGATAGTGATGGGACCAGAACTAGAAGTAATAAAATATGTTGGATATGCCATCAATGGTTATTTTTTTTACACAAAAGATCATGACATGTAAAGAGTGCAACAAAATAGCTGGGTCAACTTATTTCCAATGCTACATTCTTTTTCAGTCCAAAGGATAACAAGCCAATAATGGTGAATGATACTTATTATGGGTTATAAAAGAGATATGTGCCTTGAATTATACTTACAGAACTATGGTTGTGTTTAAGTGTGATTAGGAAGAACACAACAAAGACATCATAAAAAATGATGCCTTTGGCATAACATTGATTGACCTTAGCAATATCAATTATAAAAATGATTAGTTTATTTTAGTATCTCAAGGATTTTTACAATGAAGATGACCTAGGTGATACTGCAATAGATTACCCTTGTATTACCAAAATAATTCCATCAATCAAAGTAATTGGCAAGAATGAAGATTATGGGTGTGATAAAAGTAAGGAGGGTGCTTGGGTTGAAAACAATATGTGAGGGGCATATATGGATTGTCTTAGTGGGAGAAAATAACTCTAGATTAGCTCTTTATCATGTGCTATATGGATTGTTTCAGTAAGATTGAATACTATGTGACATTTGATATATATATATATATATATATGTAATAAAAGGATGATAATTGAGGAGTTATTTGAAAAATAACTTCTTTTACATATTCTTATTTTGTTATGCACAGAATGGGTGATTCAACCCTGATTTGTATGAAACATTATTTGGTGCCACGTTAATAGTGAATTTAAAATAGAGCAAAAATGAGTTTAAGGACTTTTAAAGTTTTTTTTTTTTTTTTTTAAGTGACTTTAAAAGTCTTTACTTTTGAATTCAATTTCAAAAAATGATTTAGCTTGAAAAATCTCCACCTTTGAAGTTGTTTTTTGGAAAATGACTTTAAAAGGGGGTACCTTAAAAGTTGTTTTCTGAAAACAACTTCAAAAGTCTCAATTTTATAGTCATTCTTTTGGAAAATGACGTTAGAAATGGGTACTTTTAAAGTATTTTTTGGAAACAACTTCAAAAGTCCATTTTTCTCTATAAAAGGGGTTGTCTCTTGTTTTCATATATCCCTTGTTAATGTTCTTCATCTTACGGGTGGCATGATGACCTCCTCGTGAGGCCCTTTTGTCTTTATCTATCTTGTTCCCCTTCTTGTTTTTTGTTTTGGATATTTTAAATAATTGTGGCAGGAAAAACACATTAAACCTCTTGTTATCATCCATAACTTTCTTGTTACTAACTCTCTGCTTTCATTTTGTAGATGAAGTGGGTTTTTTCATTGTAGATGATGGGGTTAAGAAGTTCATTAGATCATCATGATTCGGGCAAAAATCATATGATTTCATTGCAAACAATAACTACTTCTCTCTCTAACCCTCACTATTGGAGATAAGGAGAACCTTATTCTTTGCAGTTCTCGTCCAAAATTACGGTTTGATGAAGAGAAATGGTTCCATCTAGTTCACCGAGGAAATTGCAGTATGAAGCTTTACCACCTCTCTTTCCCTTAGAGAGTAGTGTGAGCTGAATACTAAGAGGCTAGATCTTGAATAAATAGTTCCATATTAGATCTTTGATCATGATATTATATTAGTAATATCTAATCATATGTAAACATTTGATATATGTAATAAAAAGATAATAAATGAGGAGTAATTAAAAATTATATACTTTGATTTCTTTGTTCTTGTGTTTGTGTGTGTGTGTGAATCAAGACTAAATTTTAGGAGAAATTAATGTCATGTAAGTAAGAGATTTTTAAGTAAAAGAAAATATTTATAGATAGAAATAATTTAAAGTAAAAAACAAAAGACTTTAAAAATAGGGTTTTTGAAGTCATTTTGAAAAAAATGACTATTATTTTTTAACTTACTTTAAAAGTCTAAAGTATATAATATCAAAATTTTTGTTCATCTCACTAGTTTCCTTTTCCATCTCTATCATGTACAGTTGCTCGCGCTGTCTCTCCATCGATAAGTGCCCACCCACTTAGAAAAGTCTGCATCTTTGCCTGTGTAAGTTACTTCTCTCTCCCTCCCTCCCTGTCTCTCTCTACTTTGAGTGGTCGCTCCTCTCTATCTCTCTGCATTGTGCAGTCGCCGGCGGCCCCGACTAACTATGCACGTCCTCTCTCTCTCTCTCTGTGCATAGCATGGCCGTTGACCAACTGTGCGCATCCCCTCCCCTTCCCTCCCTCCAATCTCCATCTCTCTTGCTGCCCTGCACGGTCACTGGCCAACCCCAATCGACCGTGTATGCATCCCACCCCCCTCCCTCACTCTCTCTCTCTACACTAGGCAGTCTTCGTCGGCCCTGACAGACCATGTGCATCCCCTCCCCCTCCCTCCCTTCTTCTCTCTACCTTGTGCAGTCACCGACCAGCCGTCTCCGACAGACCATGCGCATCTCCCCCCCTCCCTTCCTCTCTCTCTCTCTCTCTCACTGCCCTGTGCGGTGACTGGCCAGCCCCATTTCGATCGTGCGCACATCCCATCCCTCCTCCCTCATTCTCTCTCTCTCTGCTCTGCACAGTCACCGGCCTGCCATGACTGACTAGGCATCCCCTCCCTCTGTTCCTATCTCTCTCTATCTATCTCTCTACCTGAGTGGTCGCCAGCCAGCTCTGACCTTTGTGCATGCATCCCATCTCATCCCTCTCTCTGCCCTGTGCAGTCGTCAGCTGGCTAGGACTAGCTGTGCATCCCCTCCCTCCCTATCTCTCTCTCTACTCTACACGGTGGATAGCCATCCTTGACCACCATACGTGCATCCCATCCCGCACTCCCTTTCTCTCTGCCTTGCGCGCGGCAACTAGCTGACCCCGAGTAACCGTGTCCCATCACCCTCTGTCTTTCTCTCCGACTAGTTATGCGCGTGAACCCCTGCCCATCTTTTTGTCTCATTTGTCTTGATTTGTTATGTTATTTTAGCTTTGATTAATTTCACAGAGAATGTTTGAAATAATTCTTTTAATTTGTTATGTTGTTTCAACTTTGTTATTTGTTTATGTGATTCTTGTAATGGTAAGTGTAGGGAATTTGGGATGAAGATATGTTAATATCCTGATTTACCTCATAAGTAATGTATAAAATGATTGTTGTTATTTGTTATGTTGTTTTAGCTTTGTTATTTATTTCTATGATTCTTGTAAGGGTAGGTGTAGAGGATTTAGGATGAAGATATGTTAATATCTTGGTTTATCTCATAGAGAATGTATAAAATGATTGTTGTTATTTATTATGTTATTTTTAGCTTTGTTATTTGTTTATGTGATTCTTGTAATGAAAGGTGGAGGGGATTTAACATATTGATTCATATCTTTATTAGAATTAGAAAGTTTGCTTAATTGCTCTATCTAAATACAACCATGCACGTAGTCCTAAACTAATCCTAGAATGAGTGCAAAGAAAGATAGACAAGTCTATATAAGCTAAACATGAGATTAGAAGTAGAAAGTATCATGCTTCTAATTCAAGAAAGTGCTAAATCTAAGAATTGATCATGCATTTAGCTCCTAAAGTGGTCCTAAGATGTATGTAAAGAAAGACGAAAAGTTAACAAAAGCTTTAGAAAGAAAGAATCTAAGATCTATGTGTCAGATTATAAAATTAGACGGTAGCATACTTCTAAATTAGGAAAGTTCTAAAATAAGGAAATGTAAAATGATGAAAACATTCTATACTAGCTAGGACAATGATCTATGATGCTTGAAAGAACTAATTAAACATGCAAAAGGTTCCCATGCTTTGGTTAAGTTGTTAATTAAGTGTCAAGTGGTTCAGGGTTATCACATTATTTAGAGAAATAAGTTAGATCCATAGAATTTCCTTTTTGAAAAGGAGAAAGTCATAAGATTAAAAATAGAAAGTACCATGCTTTTGATTTAGGAAAGTGCTAAATCTAAGAATTGATCATGCATTTAGTTCCTGAAGTGGTCCTAAGATGTATATAAAGAAAGATGGAAGTTAACAAAAGCTTTAAAAAGAAATAATCTAAGATCTATGTGTTAGATTCTAAAATTAGAAAGTAGCATACTTCTAAATTAGAAAATTTATAAAAATAAGAAAAATTAAAATGATGAAGACTTTCTAGACTAGGAGAATGATCTATGATGCTTACTATGCTAGAACCAAAGTTTAGAATGTATGCAAACCTAATGCTATGCATGTAAACCTAAAATTAGAAACTACCATGCAAGGTAGGCAAGTGATAAATATACAAAACTGAATGATGAATGTACACTATGCTATGGACTAAGTGTAGGATGCTTGAAGGAACTAATTGAACATGCAAAAGCTTCCCATGCTTTAGTGAAGTTGTTAATTAAGTGTCAAGTGGTTCAGTGTTATCACATTGTTTATAGAAAGAATTGTGATCCATGGAATTTCCTTATTAAATGGAGTTTCTAAATTGAATTGGAGTGGCGCATGTTAATAATTGCTTTTACATGTCAGTTTACTTTAAGCAATAATATCTTATTGTAGGTGGTCTTAACTAAATCCTCAGAGATTTAAGATATTTTTAAAGGCTTTGATGAGTTTTACATTTACATTCTCTAGTATTATTTACTTGTACTCAGAAAAGCAAGTTTCTTATGTTTTGTTTTACTTTTGTTTTCTTTAAATGCATTACATAGACTATTTGATTTCATTGTTCTAATAAGATTATATTCTTATTTGCTATAAAGATGGAGTTTGAACAACATCAAAATGAAGAATATGAACGATATCAAGAGCATGAACAAGAGGTTAACCTCATCAGCCCTCAAAAGAGAAAGGGTAGATGGTGAACAACAATGGAAAAAAGTTATTAAGAGAAAGCTGAAGGAATTAAAGAAATTGTTCAATATAACAATAAGGGCAAGAAATAGGTGAGAGTCTAGCATCATATAGCAGTTTTCTCTGCTCCATAATAAGAAGCATGGTGCTTATCACATTTGATGATTGGAGACGTCTGCCACAAACAATAAAAGATTCAATATGAGAGATGGTCAAGGTATATAAAAATATTACATATTATATAATTTATAACATACCTTATCTTCTTATATTCAAATATAGTAACATGCTTAATTTGTATTATGTAGACTACCATTGAGGTACAAGAGAATAAGAAGATGTGTGCTTTACAAGGAGCTGGTGAGCAATGGAGAAAATGGAAGAATTACCTTATTAGCAATCACATAGCTCCATATGTTAATGATCTATTGAGGCTATACATAGTGCTTCCCATTTATTCCAATGTCATTAACTAGGATATGTGGAATGCATTTGTAAAGGACCACAAATCCTTTGAATTTGAGGTATGTGTTAAAAACATATTTATTTTAACTAATTATATGTAACATCCACTCATTGCACTTAATTATATATGTATAAATGTTCAGGCAAAGAGTATGAGAGAAAGAAAGGTGCATGAAACTAATGTGCAGCACCACCTCTCCAAGTTTGGCTACAACCATTTGAAAGAGTGTGCAGTAAACATTTGTTATAATTTATTCCTTTCAAATTATAATGTAGTTATATACATTTTATTACTTAACTATACTGTTTTTCTTAATAGCAAAACAAAGCTGGGACTATGGATCCCATTGACTGTGTCGTCCTTTGGAAGATGGTGTATTAAGCGGGTCATAACACCCAAATGTTCACAAATAAAGCTACTACACAAGTTGCTTCTCACATTGTAAATGGTTCCAACTATCTACCCATGACTACCTTCAATTTTATACAATTAAATAAATAAACTCATCATGTACTTCTAATTAAATTTTGTAGGACATTCTTAACCAAGAAAGCATGAGTACATGAACTTTAAGCAACATTGCTACAAATGATGACATCCTCTATAGGGCTATGGGCAAGAAGAACCACCCTAGTTGAGTTAGGGGCATAGACCGTGGTATTGTTCCTTCCAAATTCTTTTGTAAAAGAATACCTATAGAAGAAGATCCAAAGGCCTACAATGAGTTGTGTGAGAAAATAAAAATAAATATACTTAACTAGTTGAGTGAAAAGGGTTTGGTGATAGTTTCTCAATCCCTTCTACCTGATTTTTGTATTGCTCTTATACCTCCATCAAAAGGTAGCTACATTTCTCCTACCAAAGAAGATCATAAGGACAACATGCGCCCTTTGAAATAGAATTCTGGCAAAGGAGCTATTCGTATAGACACTAAAACTTTTTTATTCTCCTTCTATAATTCTCCTATATTAACTCTCCAATGTATGATGTATTTATGATTTGAGTATAAATTAACCATTTTGCATGAGATTAGTATGCCTCCACATATTAAGTGTGTGTGTGTGTGTGTGTGTGTGTGTGTGTGTGTGTGTGTGTGTGTGTGTGTGTGTGTGTGTGTGTGTGTGTGACATGGTTTTGATTTCAACTGTCTACCTTCCATTTCCTTTAGAAATGGAAAACATTGTAATTATTGGGCAGGCAGTTACATATCACATTGCTTGGCCAGAGAAATTCATCATTCTCTTAGAGTCTGTGATATATATCTTTTCATATTACATTTCTCACCAACAATTTTTAGCCGAAGACCTTTGTTTAATTGTTTATTAATTGTATCTAAGGTTAATCAGTAGTAGAAAGACCATCGAGGCTGCCCACCATCACACCATTAGCTATTGTCGCATCAATTGAACTGGTACTAACATTTATGTTTGTTTTTCATAAAAAAATTTGAATGTCTTCATTGATTAATATTAATTAACTAAAAATCTATGTAACTTTTATAGTAGGCATCTAAGGATCACGAGGAAGTCCTACTTAACACACTTCGATCCCTAAGGTTACTCTTTAGACTCATCAACAAATATAGGGCAATCAATCCCATATGGATCAAGGAGAGAGTGCTTGTCAACATTGTTATTGAGGTATCACTGTTAAGTGTTCAAATTTGGCCAAAATATCCTTAATTTATGATCTAAGCAATGAATTATAAGATTTTGCATAAAATTTTACAATTTAGCTCTAATTGGCCATCCAACTATTGAATTTCAAAATTTAATGGTCAGATGATCATCAAAGCTAATTAGAGGAGTAGGAACAGTTTAGATTATTCTAATTTGGTCTTGTGCATTGCAGATCAATCAGATCAAATTGGATAATCTAGATCATGACAGATCAATTAGATCAAGATAAGGAAGCTTCTTGGAAAAAGAAGAATTTGAAGATCATCCAGAAACCTAGATGGATAAGGAAGAAGAAGAGGATTTTGAATCAAACTCAAACTCCTCTAGAATATCTATAAAAAGAGAAGAAATCTAAAGTTTTGGCCAGGCTGGGAGGCTAGTGATCTCTCCCTCTTCTCTTACTCTCTTACTCTCTCTCTCTCTCCCTCTCAATTCTCTCTCTTCCTTCTTTCATTCCCCCTCTCTCATTCCCTAATTCTCTCTCTCTCTCTCTCTTACTCGTTTTCCCTCATCTTTGTCTCTCTTTCACTCTTCCTCTTACACTCCTCTCTTCTTCTATCTTCATCTGTTAGCTCCCTTTCTCTCCTTCCATCTCTCTCTATTTCCTGCTACTATTTTATTCTCTTTCACGCTCTTTCTCTCCTGCCCATTTTTTCCCATCTCGTTCTTAGTCTCTCTTTCGGGTTTCACCTAACATATGCCACCCTTGCCCCTGTCCAGTACCAGTGTTGTCGTCGGGTTTTCCAGAACCAGACAGAACCCAACTGGCAAACCTAGAGCTCCTAGCACTGGCATCTGTCTCCGACCCAATCCCAAGTTGCTCTCTGTACTCCGGCGTCTACCTTCCACCAGCATCTCCTATTCCCCATCTCCAACCATCCTAGAGGCAAAACCCAAGTCGGGTTTTCCTCATTCACTCCCATTTCCTCTCTTCTCTCCTCCTCTTCTCCCATTCTCTTCTCTTCATCCATCGAGCCGCTTCCATCCGATTTCCCTCTTCCTATTTCCTTTTTTGTTTTAATCAGGTTTTTTCTTTAATTCCAAGTCTGCCCTTTGCCCATTAGTTAGAGTTCCTTCTCTGTCCTCTTTTTAATTCCTTCTGTGTCCCAGTTCTATTCTAGTTTTGTTTTATCTGTATTCTGCTAATCCAGGAATTGCTCAATCCGAGCTAGATCAATTAAGCTTAACTAATCAACAGGTTAGCCTTGAACAATAAAATAATTATCAATTTCTTCTCTGTTTCTTCTCAGATTTTTAATTAACTTTTAAATTTCATTCTTAGGACATCCCTTAGCTTAATTTCCAAATCCCAAAATCACTATTTACTCTAGATCTTTACAATTTTGAGGAGTCTAACAAATCCAACTATCAAATCTTTAATCAAAGACATGATGAAGATGTTTATGAAGGCTGATCAACTCGAAAAACACTAGTTTTAAAGAAATTGATAGTGGTTAAGATAGGGAAGTAGTTTTTTTTTTTTTGTTATTTAGTTTATTTTCTTTCTTTTTGGAACTCGAAATTTTGTAACTTTTGGCAATTGAATAGATCTGAACTTTGATTCCAATTCTAATAAATTTTGTTATTTCTTTTAATTTTTATCAATTAAATTTTATTAATACTCCCACTTTTAATTAAAAATTCAAAAAATCTAAAAATAAAAAAAATTAGGAATTGCATTTTTAAATTTTCTTAGCGCATAATCACCCTGTTTCATGAATTTGGTACTTATTTCTATTTTTCTTTTTTAAGAAATGGGAAAGTTGAGGAAAGTGGAAAGTGAAGCTTCATCAAATAAATAGAATTTCTTTGCTTTCCTAGATTAGGATTTTTCCTTTTTCTAAGTAAATCTTGTTATAAGGCTCCTTTGTAATTTATAATTTTAATTTTAATTTTAAAAGGATTGTATAATACAGGGCAGGTATGAGATAAGGTGGTCCACACTTGATCTTAATCAGAAACTCCACTATAAGTCTCTCTCACTCTTTTTAATTTCTAGATTAGGGTTTGCATTTAGAATAATTTTACATTATTTGATAGTATGATTGCATATAGAAAGCATATTTTATAATTGTTGCATTTTAGAGTTTGCATTAGTTTATTATTTTTAATTGCATCGTAGGACACGTTTATTGCTTTAAGGTGATTTATATGTTGATCAAACTACCATGGAGTGTGAAAATTAATTAGTAAGGGCACCCAACCCCACAAGTTCAAGAGTAAAATTCATCACCACCTCTTGGCCCACCTAGGATAATCACCACAAGCACACAATCCATCCATTCATATTAATTTAAAATCAATTAAAAGATACTTATAGGGCCATCACATGCTCGTAGGACCCTCTTAATAAGATGTGATCTATTGTCACTCCAATGCTTCTGATCATTGTGGTTATAGTGGGTGTCTTAAAATTCAAGTGATTTTTCCACACCTTCCATTGACGTCTGTTGAGGTCTAAATGCCTCCTAACATGAGGATTGTATTAACCACATTGGGGCAAAACCTTACTGGTAAGCAGCAGTTAACTCTGAAAGAGAGGAGGAGCATTATATTATGCTAATTAAAAGCATCATCCCCACACAAAATCAAGAAAATCAAAATATCTATGCTTGTTAACCTTAGAGGGTTGTTTGATTGTGTCCTTGAGTGTGCATCATTCTAGGCAGTTAGGTTGCATCATTTAAGATAGTCTTCTAAAATAAAAAAAAAGATAAAGACAAGTAGTCATTCATTGTATACAATGATTTATTTTGTTGTATATAAAGATTGATTACAATGGCTTATCAAGAAGGGGATAAATAAAGGATAACTCGTACAAGGGATAAGTTATTTGCCTCAAAGCAAGATATTGAGTCATATCCAGAACCTTAGTACAATAATTACTATGCTTATCCTAAACCACAATATCCTAATTCTGCTTGGCCATATGGCTATGCATATAATGATTATTATCATGAGCCAATGGATGCACCTCATGCATTCACCGAACCTAGCAATAACTACTATCCTAAGACATATTACCAAGACTATGATGGATGGGCTAGGCATCACGAACAACCATGGTCTCAGGATTATCAAACATATCAGGAAGAACCAACATGGTCCTACCCTGATCAACCCTACTAGAATTATCATGAAAACTAAGGACAACAATCATGGTTTCAACATGATTAATCCTTTCTCAGTACTCCAATGATACACCAGTATGCATCTTTCACGTCGATGCCTTCAACACAAAAGGAAGACACATTCAATGAGACCCTTGGTTTATTAACAAAATCGACTAAACAATTTAGTAAAGAGATGGGTCGATTACATTCTGCATTGATGGAAAGGTTTGGAGAATTTGAACCAAATGAGAATAATGATTAACCATCTATTAATGATGATAGGATGAAAAATTCATGTGATCATTTTGAAATACAAAGTCTCCTATCATCCACAAAAACCTCCAATATAGATATACTCGAGGCGAATCTGAGTCATTGTTATGATTCTGATGAAGACACATCTATTGAGGAGGATAATGAATTCCTAGAAAACTCCAACCCAGAACCAATCAATTCGTGTCCTGCTTATTTTTATAAAATTAAGGAAGGCATATCCTTTGAAGAGGTAAAGGAATTGTTGAAGATTGTACCATCAATAAACACTTCTCAATGGCAAACCATAATTGAACCCCCTACAAAGCCTAATATTCCAATTGAGCTTTGTAATGTACAAGATATCCTTGATTGGAACCTATAGACCTTATTTGAACAATCATTAGATAGTAATTTAGGTCCATCTGAAATCTTACATATGCTAGTAAAACAGGAAGAGAAAGAGTCCAGTGATGTACTAGTCCTACATCAACCAACTCTAGGGCACACACTAGAAGATATTCAGGGTTTAAGCAAAACCATGTTTCCTACACTATTAATACAAGAACAGCCTTTTGGGGAAGGGCATAGTTAGCTTATACCTCAATTCCAAGACAATGTAAGGGAAATGAAGGAGAATAAATGGAATACAAGGGTTATTATTATTCTTAAATTTGGCCAAGAAAAGGACCATCCACCTGCATACAGTCTAAAAGAATTCAAATTTACAATAGTTCACATTGTCATAATAATACCACCACCTAAAATTTCAAGGTGAAAGAATTATATTGATTACCGTGAAATTTTGAAGATAGGAGATCATCAAAGTGGTCTCACTCAATTTACAATTGTAGTAATCTACTATGTCATAATGCTACCATCGCCAAGAATTTCAGGTGGGATGAAATATATTAACTATCACGAGATTCTAAAGTGGTGTGAGAAATCTTGCCATTTCATTGTTAGGATTAGGAAAACTTAATACTAGTTAGGTCTAGATTAGGGTATATTAGGATTATTTGGATGAAAACGTTAAACTTAGTGCCCACTGGAAGGCAACCCAGAGTTTTTTCCTTTTTTGTTGTTTTCTGCATCACCCATATTCATTTTAGAGGATAATGTTTGTTTTAGGTTGGGGGTGTAGAATTCTAGAAAATTCTAATTTTTTTAGGTTTTTAGGTGATTTCCTTGATTTTTTAAAAACAAAAACAAAGAGAAAATTTTTGAAAAACTTTTAGGTCACTTCCTACACTATGATGAGAATTGGATTTTCTGAAGTATAATCTATCTAACTTTGGCTTACTAATGGAATTGAACCTAATTGATTCATCATTTTACTCATTTTCTAAAGTATTCCATAAAAGCTAAATCTCAGATAATATATGTACATGTAGTTACATATAGATAGTCTAGATTAATAAGTAGCTATAACATAGAGATCCTAAAGAAATTCAATGGAGACCTATAACCTAAGTGATTTTTAGAGACATTCATTCTTATTTAGAGATTATAAATGTTCCTAATTTTCTTCAGCGTGCTTAAAGAAAATTTGATCCTACCAATCCTTAAATTTGGCCAATTACCTAAATTAACCTTTAAAATTCTAAAAGTTTAATGAATCTGATAGATTACATGAAATTTAGAAAATGTTAGGCCATCCTTATTATTAACCTAGAGAGTATTTTTACCACTAGTTAGCCAAATTGAGCCTTTCATATAAGTCTTTTCCTTACTCGCCCAAATTACATTTACCCATATTAACCTAGTATAAATATATCCATTACCTATTTTCTTCCAAAGATAAGTTAGAGATGAATGAAAAAATACCTTTTAGTTGGTAGGAAAGTAGAAAAGTGAATATCAAGAAAAGAAATGTTCTTCAAAAGTAATTTAAAAGTGTAAAAAAAAGAGAGAAAAAAAAGAGTTTGAAGAATATGAAGAAAAGTGAAAAAAGAAATATTCAATTCAGTAAAAGCAAAGAAAGAATTTTCAACTTTAGTAGAAGACCTCTACTTATTTATGAAGAAATTTTGAACACCTTTATACCCTTTCTTTGGTACCTTGTCCTAAGCTTATGTTTCATCCCAGTTATAGACCTATTGATTCTATGATGAATATAATCTTAATGAGGATATGAATGGATAGGATTTAAAGAGTAATAATTCTAAATATTCAGAGATAATGACATCCATTCAAAAGGGATCAAAACTAATTTCCTTAGTGACTCTTTTTCCTTCATGAATATATATGAGATAAATTTGTTTTTGTTGACTTAGCTCACATATTTAAAAGAGAGATATGAATTGAAACCTCTATCTGAGAGATTTTATTTCTAAGTGTATGTCATTAGTGAGGATTGAGGTCAAAACATATTTCAGATGGAGTTCAAAAGTTAGAAGTCTACTTAAAGATAAAGATTACTCTATATGTAGATTATATGTACTCACACACTCAATATGAGATCTGAGCTCAAATGGGATGTTGTTAGCATATGGGTAGGGTTTTGAATTTTGCATACACTTTTATTAATTTGCTAAAGTTGATAGATTTACTGAAGATAATTCTCTAAGAAAAAGTGCAGTTGACTTGAAAATTAATTTTTTATATCTTATGCTAGGGACTAGCAAAATGAAGGTAAGGGTGTGTGTTAAGTGTTCATTTTTGGCCAAAATACCCTTAATTTAACATCTAATTAGATCATCTAAGAAATCAATTTTGATATTTTACAATTTAGCTCTAATTGGCCATCCAACTGTTGAATTTTAAAATTTAACGGTCAATGATCATCAGAGTTAACCAGAGGAGTAATGAACGATTTAGATGATTCTAATTTGGTCTTGTGCATTGCAAATCAATCAGATCAGATTGGATGATCCAGATCAAGATAGATGGATTAGATTAGGATGAAGAAGCTTCTTGGAAAAAAGAAGAATTTGAAGATCATCAGGAAACCTAGATGCATAAGGAAGAAGAAGAGGAGTTTCAATCAAACTCAAACTCCTCTGGAATATTTATAAAAAGAGAAGAAATATAAAGTTTTGGAAGTTTTGGCAAGGCTAGGAGGCTGGTGATCTCTCTCTCTCTCTTCCTCTTACACTCCTCCTCTCTTCTTCTATCTCCATCAATTAGCTCCCTTTCTCTCCTTCCATCTCTCTCAATTTCCTGCTACTATTTTCTTCTCTTTCTCTCCTACCCATTTTTTCCCATCTTGTTCTCAGTCTCTCTCTCAGGTTTCACCTAGCATACGCCACCGCCGCCCCTGTCCAATACTGGCAGCGTCGTCAAGTTTTCCAGAATCAGATGCAATCCAGCTAGCAAGCCCAGAGCTCCTAGCAACAGCATCTGTCTCCGATCCAGTCCCCAATTGCTCTCTGTACTCTGACGACTACCTTCCACCGACATCTCCTCTTCCCTATCTCCAACCATCTAAATCCTCTTCCCGTCTCCAACCATCCCAGAGGCAAGACCTAAGTTAGGTTTTCCTCTTTCACTCCCATTTCCTCTTTTCTCCCTCTCCTCTCTCCTCTCTCCTCCTCTTTTCCCATTCTCTTCTCTTCATCCATTGCCTCCTCCATTGGGTTTCCCTCTTCCTGTTTCCTTTTTCCTTTTAATTAGGTTTTTTCTTTAATTCCAAGTCTGCCCTATGCCCATTAGTTACAATTCCTTCTATGTCCTCTTTTTAATTCCTTGTGTCCTAGTTCCATTCCAGTTGTGTTTTATTTGTAATCTACTAATCCAAGAATTGCTCAATCTAAGCTAGATCAATTAAGCTTAACCAATCAATGGGTAGCTTTAAACAATAAAAAAATTATCAATTTCTTCTCTGTTTCTTCTAAGATTTTCAATTAACTTTTAGATTTCATTCTTAGGATATCCTTGAGCTTAATTAATGTCTCTAGTCTTTAATCTAAAATCCATAAAGTGATCTAGACTATCCAAATATCAAAATCACCATTTACTCTAGATCTTTACAATTTTGAGGAATCTAATAAATCCAACCATCAAATCTTTAATCAAGGACATGCTGAAGATGTTTATGAAGGATGATCAACTCCAAGAAGACCAGATTTAAAGAAATTGATAGTGGTTAAGCTAGGGAAGTAGTTTTTTTTTTTTTTTGTTATTTGTTTATTTTCTTTCTTTTTGGGATTGAAAATTCTATAACTTTTGGCAGTTGAATAGATTTGAATTGTGATTCCAATTCCAGTAATATTTATTATTTCTTTTTAATTTTTATCAATTAAATTTTATTGAAACTCCCACTTTTTAAGTAGAGTTCCCATGGGATTGACCCGTACTTATATTACTTATACTACAATAGCCCGTGCACTTGTGGTAAAACACATCAACAATCACTTATCACAGAAGACCTATTATGAGTTTGCCAATGGGATTAACTCGAGTACCCTCACATTGTCTCATACATAGAGAATATGCAAGTATCTACTTCTATAATACTTGACGTTACATGTTATTTTTTTATGGTAGGTAACAATGAGTTCTTTTATGCAACTTCTTGAATGATATAATGAGACTTTTTTTAAGGTCGATGATATAATGTACTAATTCCTTAACCCTGGCATCAGTTGTGGAATAGCAGAGCAATAGCCGATGGAGAGACATGTAAATGATATTTTACCAAGGTTCTTTCGGTGCCCTAAGGGTCAATGTTTAATGATTCCCTATAATAACAGGTAAGTTTTCTTTTCTTTATTTTGTTGCCAACTTATTCTACACATTAGAATTATAAACTTTAATTACAATTCGTATAATTGTGTATATAAGGCCTATTAGATGCTACTTATTGGATATGCACTGTGGGCAAGCTCTCTCTTTTTATTCTCGTAGATTGCATGTCTGTTTAGCCAACTCGCAAAAATCATAAATAAATAAGTTTTTAACCTTTTCATGTATTATGTATAGATAAATTTTTTATCCTTATTTAATGCATATAAAATTTAAATTTGTAGATCATGCTTAACATGAGCTAATGTAACCAAGACTATGTAACCACCGAAACTCACTTGAAAGATTGTCAAAGTATAAAAAACAATTAATTACTCTATTTTATAACTAAATGTACAATATTACTAACAAATATTTATTGATCCTTTCTATTTTCCTTATTGCATAGTGCCTTAAACAATAATCTAATTGAGAGTGTGGGAAAGTAAGACACTTTTTTGCTAGTCACAAATCTTAAATTTTATCACAATTTTTTATGGATTCTAGCTCAAAAGAATGTATCAACTAAATTAAATATGTTGTATTATAGACTATTATGCTTTGTGAGTGGCAAACAAGAAGAGTTACTCCAAAGCAAACCTTAAAAAAATACAAAGCGCATGAGCTAAGTATGAAATGAGTTTCAATTAAAACAATTGGAATACTATATGAATGTAAATTATCTTATTCATAATAAAGTATTCTTTTCACTAATATGTATGTGTTCTTCTACTTTTCATTATTTTTCATTAAAGAATATACATTATATGGAATGAATGAATAGGTATATAAGAATGGATTTGTAAATGAAGTGAATATGAAGGTTGCATTTTCATTAATATGCATGTGTTCTTCTAGTTTTCATTATTTTTAGTGAAGTATATATACTTTATAGGATGATAAATGAGGAGAACTTAGAGTATGAATGTAAATGGGTATATGTGTATATGTGTATGGACTTGTAGATGAAGTGAATGTGGACATTGCAGTGAATACGTTGTGGTTTCTTTTATGAAGTGGTTTTAAGATAGATGTAGATGGATGATGTATTTGGATGTTTTATACCCCACCATGGAAGTGAATTTATGCTTCTTTTTCATGCGTATAAAGATTATAAAAATAGAGTAGTGGATGGTACATTAAATATATGTAGAAATACAGGTAGTGATTGCAATGAAAATAAAAGAAAAGAAAAAAGAAACTTTGAAGTTGTTTTGAAAAAATGACTTTAAAAACTACAATTTTTAAAGTCATTTTGAAAAAACGACTTTAAAAACAGCTATTTTTGACGTTGTTCTTATAAAATGACTTTAACAGTATCCATTTCTAAAGTCATTCTAAAAAAATAACTAAAAAAACATTCATTTTTAAAGTCATTTTGAAAAAAATGATTTTAAAAATATCAATTTATAAAGTCATTCTAAGAATAACTTCAAAAATATCAGTGTTTAAAGTCGTGCTAAAACAAATGTCTTCAAAAACACTCGTTTTTCAAGTCATTTTTTATTTTTAGAATGACTTTAAAAGCATATGCTTTTTGAAGTCATTTTTTTTCTTCAAAATAACTATTTTTAGAGTCGTTTTTGTAACCAACTTTAAAAGTCATGAATTTTAAAGTCGTTTCTTAATCGACTTCTTTTCTTACTAATTTTTCAAGTCTACTCGATAGAAGTTGCTTTGGTAACTGACTTCTACTAGTATTTTTAACCAACTTTAAAAGTCTCCCGCGTAGTACCCTATGCACCAAAAATATCATCTATTAACTTGGCTGATACAATATAACAAAAAGGAGTCAAAATACTGGTAGAGTATGTTGAGGATATGCATAAGTTTGTGTGTCTATCATTCAAAAAAAAAGAAAGTATTCTCTAGTCTCTTGCAAGTAACTTTGAGTTAACTGACTTCCTCACTTTTTGAGTTTGAGTTGAATTTTCAAAATTTTAAACTATGGTTCACTATTAGAAATCTAAGATTAGTTACAATGCATATAAAATAATATGGGAGGACAACCCCAGCTGTGCAACAATCCAAGTCATTTATTTGTTAGGTAAGCTAGGTTTTCATGGATAACCCATAACCTGTGAGCCCCTTTCCCCCACAACAAGGCTATAGACGTCCGAAACAAGTAGCCCCCGCCTTGCTTCTACATCCATTATGTAAGACTATTCACTGTTGGCATTAGCCGTGCTGGAAACGCTAGGAAGCTTAGACTAGAAATTTCAAGTCTCGCTAGTTGCACGCTGAACGTGTCAAATGGGAACCATGTACTGACTTTGTGCTGTTGTTCTGGAAAACTAAGATATTTATCAGCTAGAGAGAAATTTTTGAGAGTCACTATCAGAGCATGGTTTTCAGGGTATGAGATGGCCTTTGACGTTATGTTGTGTTCATAGCCATTGTCACTGTAGTCCACTAGATCAATGGTTTCGATTATCATCGATCAGTCTGCAACGTAAGTCGGGGAAGCGACAAAGTCGAAAGCTGCGTGAGGCTGTTAAACTGTTAATCAACTTATCCCTCCGATTGACATTTAAAAAAATAAAAATATATAAAATATATTTAAAAAAAAGGCTATTTTCAACATTCATATATCCGTTGCCTAAATTTTCAACTAAAAACAGGTCAAGCATGCGAATCACCCCAAGCTGCAGGAATTTCTTATGATACCATTGTGGTCTGCAAGGCTGTTAGTAGTGAATTGTTTATGGGGACCAGTAATCTAATGGGCTACCACTAGTTACGTCTGTTGAACAAAGATCATGACCACTAGACAGGAACCTACAATGATCAATGGTTAATCCTTTTATGATGTACATTCAAGATGTGCCCCTTTTGTCACTCTTGATCAAGGGACTAGGATCCAGGGATAGATAAGCGGCTACGGATTGGATATGTTTTGGCCCACAAGCTCCCCATCCCTCTAATTGCCCAAGTTTTATAGTTTCCATTTCTGAACTTTTGATCCGTCCATCTCGCACCTCAGATCAATAACAGCTAGTGCCATCCTTCAGAGAATATTGTTGGGAACGGAAAGTTTAGGAATGTACCTGGAAGATCAATGGTTTAGATAGGAAATTTCAGGGACCCACTTGCACTTTTAGCTGCCCATTTGACGGATTGAGCACAATATTCAAAGTCATTCATTAGATTTGGCCTTAACGAGAGAAATGTGCTGCCGGATTTTGACCGTTGTCAAGCAGGGCAGTTTCTCGTTGCATGCATCTCTCTCTCTCTCTGTCTCTATCATTGCTTATAGCCTGCAATTGCTTTCATGGAACTGAAAGAAACCTTAGCTATGAATTACAACAAAGGCATCAAGCAAACTTCTCTTTTTTCCATTCTTTTCGTGTTATTGGATGCTTTTCTGCAATTTTCCTTTGCTGGAGACACTATTACTGCATCAGAGTTCATCAGAGATGGAGATACCTTGATTTCTAAACATGAGATATTCGAACTAGGCTTCTTCAGTCCAAGAAACTCAGAAAATCGCTATGTCGGAATATGGTATAACAAAATTCCAAACCAAACAGTAGTTTGGGTTGCCAACAGACAATACCCACTTACAGATACTTCCGGAGTTCTCAAGATCGGAGACGACGGAAATCTAATCCTCTTAGATGGAAAGGGAAAGGATATCTGGACTACAACAGGTTCTGCTTCAAACAATTTAATTGCAGTTCTTTTAGATTCAGGAAATTTTGTTCTGATAGATGGGAATTCTAGTGAGGAACACAGTACACTGTGGCAGAGTTTTGATCATCCTACGGATACATGGCTACCCACTATGAAGTTAGTTCTGAATCTAAGGTCATCGGAAAACCGGATTCTTACTGCATGGAAGGACAGAGAAGATCCTGCACCAGGAATTTTCTCTTATGGTATTGATCCTCAAGGTTCAAAGCAGATGTTTACATGGAGGAATTCGGTTCGTTACTGGAGAAGTGGACTCTGGAATGAACAAACTTTGGCTTTTGCCGAGGTACCAGAAATGAGCCACATCAGTGTGAACAATCGTAGTTTCGTTCGGAATGGAGATGAGGTTTATTTCACTTACGCCCCTTATAACAGCTCTTTGTTGTTGAGGATGGTGATGGACACTGATGGACAGATCAAGCAGTTTATTTGGTCCGAAAGTGACCAGAATTGGAGGTTGTTCTGGTGGCGACCGAGAGATCAATGTGGAGTTTATGCTCAGTGTGGTCCTTATGGTAGCTGTAAGAATAACAGCTCCACATTATGTAGTTGTTTGAATGGGTTCCAGCCCAGGTCATCAGAGGACTGGGAATCAGGCATCTGGTGTGGCGGGTGCACGAGACAGACACCGTTGAATTGTACTGGGAGAGATGGGTTTCTGCATTTGAGGAGTGTGAAATTACCAGATCAATACGATCTCATGGGAGATGCAAGTCTGCGTCTGACAGATTGTGAAGCAAGATGCAGAGAAAATTGTTCTTGTACAGCTTACGCTTCTGGAAGAACAAATGGGTCTGGGTGCTTGTTGTGGGGTGGAGTTTTGATGGATCTTAGTGAGAGTGATAATGTTGGTCAGGATCTTTATGTTCGTCTTGCGGCTTCCGATTTAGGTTAGTCTAATGGCAACAAAATTATCCATGTACAGTTTATCTTATCCCCTGATATTGGTTTATCTAGCACATAGAGATAGGACATCTCTGGAGAAGGGGATTTGATCATCTTCACACTGATGAATTTGTCCACTTCCATGCCAAAACCGGTGAAGCAGACTTGACAAGATCTTCTAATTATGCTTCAATTTAGCTTAGTACCAAAATGTATTGAGGCTGCAATTTGTGTGTAAACTTCAATCACACAGTAACCCCATCCAAAATCCAATTAGACTGCAAAAGTAAACTAATCCTACAACACATTTAGATGTTTGGAAGCACCAGAACTCATAACTTATTAAGAGGCAATACAAATTTATCCATGTGAGTGCTTTCTGTTGGCTTGGTTGAGTTTATTGATCTAGTTAGCACCAAAGCTTTAGATGTAGATGACTTGCTGATTTCCTAGATGATGTGCTCATAAACATCACATACTACTTTGTAGTAAGGTATTTCACTCAGAGGCATCGTAAGATTAATATCATGGAGTGTACTAATTAATGTTATAAAAAGAATGAGGTTACATCTAATATTGGGTGGCTAACCGATTAAATATCATTTCATTTCAGGTGAAGGAGTTAACAACCGGTCTGAAGGATCCTCAAATAAAAACAGGAAGTTGGCTGTCGCAGTTGCAGTACCAATTGCTCTGTTTTTGCTTCTCTTGGGAAGTTTTCTTTGTATTTTGAAGAGAATGAAATTCAAGCATAAAGGTAAATAAAAATCTTGAAGAAGCTTAGCATGTAAAATGTTTACATTGTTCTCACTCTCTGTGTTATACACCGGTGAGATACATGTGGTACTCTTGAACTGTTCTGCTTTACATATCATTTTGGAATATCATAACTGTTTTAACCGAAAGGTTTTCTCATTTAGCATTCTAAGGAGCCTTGTACATAAGCTATCTGCATCTGATTTGAGTTGCTAATTGGAGAGGAAGAGGTTTCATAATCTAAGATTTTCTCCTAGCTGTTTGTATGTTTATTTCCAATGACTAAAGTTCAGTTTACAAAGTAACATTGCTCTGTGTATCTTGTTATGATACAGGAAATATTGGAGGAAGCCAGGATATACTATTATTTGATGTAGGTACGAATGTAACTACCATTAGTCGATCTTCTGACAGAAATGAGATTAGAGGAAACAAGGTTTCAGAATTGCCATCCTTTAGTTTCACTAGCATACTAGCTGCTACAAGTAACTTCTCTCCTGCAAACAAACTTGGACAGGGTGGGTTTGGACCTGTTCACAAGGTACCAACCATCTTCATTTCTTTGAACCATAGAGTAAATTGTGAACTGCAAAACTTCCTAATGAGAAACCTTTCAAGCTTAGTTGCCTTCTAAGATAAAGTTTTCACGCTCCTACAGATGAAAATTCTCTTTAGTGTACATGTAGCAATATTCTATATTTAGAATATATTTTGTCATTTGTTCTTTAATTTTGAAAGAAAAAAACTGACTTCAGGTGATTAACTTCAGGGTGTAGTATCTAGTGGACAAGTAGCAGTGAAAAGACTTTCTAGGCGTTCTGGACAAGGACCAAATGAGTTCAAGAATGAGGTTATTGTGATTGCCAAACTCCAACACAGGAATCTCGTTCGGCTTCTAGGCTATTGCATTCAGGAAGAGGAAAAGATATTGGTATATGAGTACATGGCGAATAAAAGCTTGGACGCAGTCCTATTTGGTATCACACCACTGGCCAGTATTAAGACTTGTTTTTACTGAACCATGTTTGGTCTTTATATCATGTCCATTAAATATTTCACTTCATTTGGATCAGATCCTACGAAAAGAGTGCTATTGGATTGGGGAAGACGAGTTCACATCATTGAGGGCATTGCCCAGGGGCTACTTTATCTGCACAAGTACTCTAGACTGAGAATCATACATAGAGATCTTAAAGCTAGCAACATTCTTCTGGATGAGGAGATGAATCCCAAAATATCAGATTTTGGCACAGCTAGAATTTTTGGCCAGAATGAATTGCAGGCAAACACCGACCGGGTTGTTGGTACAATGTAAGAATATATAATTATAAGAAATGAATGCTTTACATATGATGAATACTTCACTACCATGGAATTGATTTGATTATGTTGTTTTCAGTGGTTATATGGCTCCAGAGTATGCTATGAGAGGGCTTTTCTCTGTAAAGTCAGATGTCTTCAGTTTCGGAGTTCTACTGCTGGAGATCATCACTGGCCGAAAGAACACTGGCTTTTACTGTGCTGAAGAATCATCAGACCTTCTAACATTTGTGAGTATATATAATGACTGTCTTTTCCTCTTTTCCCTCTTATTCTGGATTTAACATGCATGATCATTGAATGTTAAACTTAATGTTGTAACTTTTAATGATTTAGGCATGGAAATTATGGAAAGAAGGCAGAATCATGGACTTGATGGATCCAACACTAAGCGAATCGTGTTTCCATGATGAATTGAAACTATCTAGATGCGTTCAAGTGGGACTATTGTGTGTACAAGAAACTCCAGCAGATAGACCCACCATGTCAGATGTTGTTTACATGCTTAGTAGTGAAACTACAATTTTATCTATTCCTAAACGACCTAGTCTTTCCAGTGGGAGCAATTATATGGATGAAGATTCCCCATGTAATGGGGGCGGAAATAGTTCCTCAAATAAGCTAACTATTTCTATGATGTCCGATAACAGTTAATCTATTCATGACGGTATTCTGTAACTTTGTCAACAGTGTGCAGAACACTTTCTGATGAATATGCATAAATTTGTCTCTGATTTATTGTTCTTGTGATGATTCTCCTCTTCACAAAGTATTGAAGCACATAAATAATTCATAGGTGATTCTCACTTTCAGCTCATGCAGACCATATAACTGGTGGCCCTCCCTAGAATGTATTGGCTGGAAAATTACTCTGAAGTGATGAGCCTAATACATGTTCACTATATTTGAAAATTACCACGGAAACTTCAAATATAAGCCACGAAAATAGAATAAAAGAGTGAATTGGGGAGAGCTAACTTTCAGAAATTTCGTACGGATACTTGCTTTACTGAATGCTCTGAGACTGTTGAGGAACATCCTCCTCTTCCCGACCACATGAATTCTTAAAATTGTGATCAATGAATTTATTAAACCAAACTGTTAGATAGATTTGCATTTTTTTTTTCTCCTTCAAAAGGAATGGGGGGGAGAAAACAGAGGGGAAACAAAGCATCATGCTCTATGAAAGACACAGACAAGTCAAAGAATAAAAGGGGTCTTTATGAAGAGAAAATTTCAGCTATTGATGCCATCATTATCTATATCAATGAGTTATGAGAATGAGAAACGTTTAGGTAATACGCATCAGCTTCTTGAGAAGAGGATCTGGATTTTGCCCGAGAGAGCCTAGACCTCAGTATCTGAAATGCAATTTCTAATGCAGAAAGTTCTTGCCATATCGATCAATGTCCTCAGCAAGTATCCGAACCATTGTCTAACTCCACAAACAAGAAATGTTTAATGGATATTACCAAAAGAAAGTGAAGTTATTGCCAAAAAGACACACCCAAGCACACGGTATCTTCAAAGAAGTAATAGTGGAAGGTTATGAGTACTAAAAATTGAGTGAGAGACTGATTTATCAATCGTAAGTGGAAGGTAACTTCATTTGAATTAAAGACAAGGATTTGATATTTCATGTGGGCGTTATTCTATGAAATGACTTCTCGTTGCAGGTTATTACTTGTTTTGGAAATATTAAAGTGAAAAGATCTCTTACCACATATATCTTGAGAAAAAGAAACATAACTTTATTGGTTTCTGTTTCACAGTCCATTTTAGAAGTACCTAAGTTGAATTTCAAGTTCTTCAATATGTTTTCCTTGTCCATATAATGGCGCAAAAGAGAACATGCAAATCGTCATAGCCAAGTAGTATAAAATGGAAAAGAACCTCATCAAGGGTTATACTGTTTCTTCAGTGTGGCGGAAACAACCAATAGAAATAACCTTTCCCCGGAACTCTCCTGAGTAAAACTAGCTGTATCACATTGCCAAGCTTGACATATAGTACGCATGGTTGAAGTTATCTTGTATAAACATGATAATCTATCTAAAAAATCACTCACTAGATCTTCATGAATAATTATTGATGGAGTTGTATATGAGTTTAAATTCGACGGGAGAAGGCTCGAGTATTGCTCAACATGACAGACTTTAATCTTCCTCGTACTGCTCACCATCTGTACAAGGATCTCACTTTGCTAATCATTTTAGTTATGGCTGTCTGTTGATTGTTTTGCAGGACTAATGAAACTCTAGAGGCTATTACCGGTAGAATCCATAATTGCTGGAATCTAATAGGGTGGAATTCAACTCCAGAGAAAATTCCACAAAATGGTGGAAATAGGGGAATCCACCATAGAGTTCAATTCCATCTTGACTCATTCCTTGTTCAATGTCAATAGTTACTTTGAATGGTAGTTCAAAGTCATTAGTTGATATAAGGGAGCGTTGATTTTGCACGGGCAAAGGTAGTCTAATATAGCCATTCACATTGTAGTCTACTAGATCAATGGCATACGGTCCGATCACATCTGGTAGGCTCACAAAACTACTTAGTTCAAAGTCTAAGGAAACTTAGTTCAAAGTCTAAGGAGGCATCTAAGTCATACAAGAAAGGTATGCAAAACCTCATCAAAATTACGGGAATTCACACTAAAGCGAATTTCTTATCCCCACCTATATCAAAAGTAGATATAAGACTTTAATTATGCCATGGTCGCTTGGAAGACACAGGCCTTCTAAGGTAAGAAAAAAAAAAGGGGCAGCCCCGGGGCACGAAGCTCCCGCCTATGCAAAGTACTGGAAAGGGGCAGACCACAAGGACCTAAAGTACACAGCTTTACCTTGCATTTTGTAAGAGGCTGTTTCCATGCCTTAAGCTGTGACCTCAAGGTCACACGATTGCACCAAGGCTCCCCTTCTACAGGCCTTCTAAGGTGATGGTTGCTCATCTGATAGAATAACACAATCATTCCACAACATAAAGTTCTATCACTAGATCACATTTACAAATGACAGCTAGATGATCATTCCATGGAGTACCTTGAATAGAATCTGCTATTCAAGCAAGATAATAGATAATCGACGGATTAAAAATGATGCAGTTAAAGTTCCATATTGGGCGACAACAGGATGTGCTAGGTTGTCCTCGTCCAGTATAGGCCAAGCCCAGAGTGTACATCAGTATAGGCCGAGCCATAGAAACTATGTGTACCCTTTGGGCAGTCGACACTCAAATAGCTAGAAAACGTTTCGTGAGAAGTGAGCATACATAGTGCATGCCGGTCTTTCACAGCCGTCCACAAATGTAGCCTCCCGTCAGGGCATGCGGTCTCATCAACTCTCGCGCAGTCTCATCGTCTCTCTCTGCCTATAAGTGACGACCTCGGATCAATTCTTTATTCAGAATTGAATCTTTCAAAAGCAAAAACCACTGTTTAGCCAGGGTTTCCTTATGGATCGCAATAGAAGCATGAACCGAAGTTCAGGTTCTCTCATTTTGTTCATTTTGTTGCAATATTCGGCTGCTCGGAACACTCTTACGCCACCAGAATTGATCAGAGATGGAGATACATTGATTTCTGAACGCGAAATATTTCAACTTGGCTTCTTCAGTCCAGGCAACTCAGGGAATCGCTACCTTGGAATATGGTACTACAAAATTCCGAACAGGACAGTAGTCTGGGTTGCCAACAGACAATACCCACTTGGAGATACTTTGAGTGCTCTCAAATTCGGAGACGACGGAAATCTAATGATCTTAGATGGAAAGGGAAAGGATATATGGACTACAACAGGTTCTGCTACAAGCAATTCAGTTGCTGTTCTCTTAGATTCGGGAAACTTTGTTTTGAGAGATGGGAATTCGGATGATGAAGCGAGTACATTATGGCAGAGCTTCGATCATCCTTCGGATACATGGCTGCCTGGAATGAAATTAGTGCTAAATCTAAAGACATCCCAAAACCGGCTGCTCACATCGTGCAAGAGCAGAGAAGATCCTGCCCCAGGAATTTTCAGTTATGGTATTGATCCTCAAGGCTTAAAGCAGATGGTCACATGGAGGTACTCGGTTCGATACTGGAGAAGTGGACTCTGGAATGAGCTAACTTCAACTTTTGCTGAAGTGTCTGGAATGAACCGAATAAATGTAACTCACCGAAGTTTCGTTCGAAATGGAGATGAGCTTTATTTCACATACACCCCTTATAATAGTTCTGCTTTATTGAGGAGAGTAATGAGCACCGACGGGCAGATAAAGGAGTTCATGTGGTCCGAAGACAATATGAATTGGACATTGATATGGCAGCAGTTGAATGATCCCTGTGCTGTTTATGGTCAATGTGGGGCTTATGGTATCTGTAACAATAACAGCTTGACATTGTGTAATTGTTTGAAGGGGTTCCTCCCCAAGTCATCAAGGGACTGGGAAACAGGTAGCTGGAGTGGCGGGTGTACAAGGCGAACACCGTTGAATTGTAGAGGGGATGGGTTTTTCCATTTGAGAAGGATGAAATTGCCAGATCGATACAATCTCGTGGAAGATATGCGTCTGGGCCTAATGGATTGTGAAGCTATATGCAGGGGAAATTGTTCATGCACAGCTTATGCTTCTGGAAGAACAAATGGAATCGGATGCTTGTTTTGGGGGGAAGATTTGATGGATCTTAGCGAGAGTGATCATGCTGGTGAAGATCTCTATGTTCGTCTCGCAGCTTTGGAATTCAGTGAGTATAGTTTGGAAGAAACAAATAGGGTTGTTCTGGTATGGTATTCATTAAGAAGCACCATATTGTTTGTATAGCATGGTACACTTCTGATTAATATCATTAATACAATACTTTTCGATTGTGGTTACATCTGCATTGTGATAGTTTAAAAATTACATACTGTTTCATTTCAGATGAAGGCAGGAACAGCCAGTTTGAAGGGTCTACAAACAAAGGAAGGAAGTTGGCTGTCGCAATTGCAGTACCAATCGCTGTACTTTCGGTGATCTTTGGCGGTTATCTTTGTTTTATGAGGATGATGAGAAACAAGGGTAAAGGTACTCACACGGTCAATAACAAGTAGTGCACATGAAACATTTTCTTTCGTTTCACTTTTCCTATCAAACAGTCTAATCCGATTTTCTGCGGTATATGTGCAAGATCCATTAATCCATTACATTCCACTGTGAAGAATGTTCTGTTAGTTTGATCTACTCTTATTGCCTCGTATTCTAATATGAGACAGGAAATGAAGAGGATCTACTATTGTTTGATATCAGTACTAGTCAGGCAACTGTTCGTACAAGTCCTGGCAGTAATAAGCCCAAAGGTCTGAAGGACTCTGAGTTGCCAGTATTTAGTTTTGCCAGCATAGTAGCTGCTACTAGTAATTTCTCTTCTGGAAATAAACTTGGAGAGGGTGGGTTTGGACCTGTTTACAAGGTAATTTCAAGTTTTTCTAAATCAGAAAAATTTGAACTGCTACACTTCCTATGGTGAAATTTTTCTTCCTTGGCTTGTAAGAAAAAGGGGACCCATGGGGCAACAGTAAAAGTTGTCGCCATGTGACCTTGAGGTCGTGTGTTCAAGGCGTGAAAATAGCCTCTCGTAAAAGTACAAGGTAAGGCTGTGTATTATAGGCCCTTGTGGTCCGTCCCGTCCCTGAACCCCGCATAGGTGGGAGCTTTGTGCACCGGGGCTGCCCCCCTTTTTTACCTTGGCTTGTAAGAAAAATTTTCAACTTCCCACGCCAGTGGTTCTTTTTATTGAGAGAAAATTACAAACTTAAGGTCTGTATCTTCAGGGTATTTTATCCAAAGGACTAGTAGCATTGAAAAGACTTTCTAAGCATTCTGGACAAGGGCCAGAGGAGTTCAAGAATGAGGTTGAATTGATTGCCAAACTCCAACATACAAATCTTGTTAGACTTCTCGGATGTTGCACTCAGGGAGAGGAAAGGATTTTGGTCTATGAGTACATGGTCAACAAAAGCTTGGATTCTATCCTATTTGGTAAGGCTAAGTTTAACAATAGAGTTCATTGATGATTGATTCTGCCGCTTGTTACGAATGAGCTGTATGTGGTCTTCATAGCATTTTTATATAGTTAATGCAAATTCATTGTTTCGATGAAATTTGGACCAGATCCTACAAAACAAACGATATTGGATTGGGAAAAACGGATCCACATCATTGAAGGTATTGCTCAGGGCCTACTTTATCTTCACAAGTACTCTAGATTGAAAATTATTCACAGAGATCTCAAAGCTAGCAACATTCTACTGGATGAGGAGATGAATCCCAAAATATCAGATTTTGGTACAGCTAGAAGTTTTGGACGAAACGAGTCCCAAGCAAATACAAACCGAGTTGTTGGCACAATGTAAGTGAAAGTTACAAGTACAACCCGAGCACGAATCAAGTGTGCTTAATAGCTCATTCTGATCTTATTTATTGTTTTCAGTGGTTACATGGCTCCCGAGTATGCAACAAGGGGCCTTTTCTCAGAGAAATCAGACATTTTTAGCTTTGGAGTTCTGCTGCTAGAAATAGTGAGCGGTAGGAAGAACACTTGCTTATATGGTGCTGACGAATCATCAGACCTTCTAACATTGGTAAGCATATAAGGTGAATGATTTATTCTCTTAGACTCGATTTAACATGCATGATCATTCAATATTATGTATGCTTTTGTGTTACACTAATGTTTCAGGCATGGGAAGTTTGGAAAGATGGTAGGAGCTTGGAATTGATGAATCCAGCACTGTGCAAATCATATTGCCCTGATGAACCATTGGTGTCCAGATGGGTTCAAGTGGGATTATTGTGTGTGCAAGAAAGTCCAGCAGATAGACCCGCTATGCCAGATGTTGTTTACATGCTTGGCAGTGAAACTACAGGTTCGGAGGTTCCTAAACGACCTGCTCCTATTGGGAAAAAAACTTGGGAAGCTGATGCTCCTTGGAATAGGATAGGAAATGGTTCCTCAAATGGGCTAACAATTTCTATGATTCACGCCCGATAAAAAGCTATTCATACCCTTTGGAAAGAAAAAATTAAGTTATCCATGGTTATGTATCTTCTTTCCTCATTTCAGTTACGCCATTCACCGGAAAGATGTATTAAATATATATGTTGTATATGGTTCCTGTGATGATCCAATCCAGTTCATCCTCATTATAACATTTTGAAGAGGATAATGCTATGTAGGTACCCCAAGGGCACAGCTTAGTTTCATGTCTTCAGAAATAGTTCTGTTTGATGATTCAATACACTGTATTTCTTCCTAACTATCACCTACATTTAGAAAAAAAACATATTCCTAGGAATTATGAATTATGGACTGCTAACTTTCTATTCCTTCAAGAAGTTTCTCATGAATATCATTCACCCAGTGCAATGAGAGTACCAAGGCACTATCTTCATCTGCTCAAACTATGATGAAGAGAATAGTGGACTGTGACAATATTAAAATTTTCTGTGGTATAACCAATTCTCTAAGCAAAGCCCCAAAGACCTTTGCTAATGGAAAGCTTAGTCATCCATCCCTTCCTTTTACCTCCATAACACCAAGGAGTTTGGGGTTTTAATCTGGTCAATGGCTAGAGCCCAAAGTTTACAACCCAATGGAGAGCTAGCAAATAAAAGAGAGAATACAAAGGTGAAAGAAGCAGAGAAAGTAATGCAAAATTATTAGTTGTGTGACTAAGATCATCAAATAGTAAGCTTTTCTCTGTTGATATGAATTGTGAATCATATCACCAACTTTTTATTTTTCAAAGATTTTTTCTATGAATATTGGCTCCCGAGTCATTCTTTGTCTCTAGCAATATCTGTATCTGCTGAAACTATGATCAAGAAAGCCTGAGAATTTTCTTGGTAAAACACTATTTAATAAACACATACTTTTCATTCCAAGAGAAGCAAGAAAAGAGGAAATGGGGACAAAAACATGAGTAAAAGTGTTAAAAAAAAAAGAAAAAAAAAAGGCATCATGATACTGGAAAACTCAGCATACGATCCAAAGAACAGCAGAAAGAGGATGTACTGAAAAATTTATTGTCAGTTCATCTTGATTAATGACTTCTAAGAAGCAGTTAGGTAGTCATACTTCCTGAACATACTGCTTGTGAAGGAGAGCTGGGAATTGTGCTCTTGGGACTGCTGGTGCTAGATAAAATGGTTTCAGAATCTGAGACAGAAAAATTTTTAAATTTCTCATTTAGAATGTTTTTCCTGCTTCATCAATATTCTAAGCAAGTATTTGTGTGACTGTTCAGACTCTTCAGATTCCTAATTGACGTGCGTTCTAATTTTCCTTAGAAAGGATGGGGTTTGGCTTTAGAAGTTTCTGTTTTCTGTAACCGATCTTCCTAGAAAATCCCAATAAGTAAAACAAAGACCACGAAAATGAAATAGTGTGAATAGCATTTGCTGGAAAAATATACAAAGCATATCAATTGTATATGATCTTTCTAGTGATGGTCCAATTTCACTCTGCCCTGATCACAATATGTTGATGAGGGTACCTATATATTAGCTAGCCTTCAGGTCACCTTACATTGAATATGGACAGAAAATCAATAGTTTGATGACTTAACCCACTGTGTATATGTTTTATCGACCCTCACCCGTATTTAAGATAACCAAGGGGAATTTAAAATTACTAACCAAGAAAACCATGTTGGAAACTCTAAATTGTGAACTGATAACTTTATGTTCTTGAAGAAGTTTCTCGTCAATATTGGGTTCCATAAGTGGACTAAGAGTGCCACAACAAAATCTTCTTCTGCTAAAACTATGAAGATGAGAACTAGAACACAATAATGTTCTTCATAAACCACCTTGTTTAACGAAGTTGCATTGTTTCTCTTTGGCAAAGGACTAAGAAAGGATAAAGCAGAGACAAAAACAGGGGTGAAACAGAGCATCAACTTGAATTTTCAAGCTTTGCAAGTCCTAGCTGGTCGCTATGGAAAACTATCAGTATGGCTGATTTTAAAAGCACTAGAAGAATGTTACAGTCAATGTTTAAAGATCTATATGGATGGATTTTCAACCCAAAAGTAGGATTTCTACACTCTATTAACAAATAGTACTTCCCACACCTTGTCAAAAGCTGGTAATGGTAAATATATATGAATTTGACTAAGGACAGTCCAACAAAAATTTTGATCAATGGATTAAATTCTACAAATTTTCGATGGAGTAGATTGAAATTAAAGATGATCTTCTAGTCGCCCTTGCTCAAGTGACATGGAAATGTCATTCATAGGCAGTTAGGCGGCTATGGGTTGAAAATGGACCCCTTTACCACTATAACTGTGCCCCTTGACTGGCTTTTCCATGACCACTGTGGTGGTCGCCGAACCAAAGATACAAGTTCACTCAGGCGGTTGAAAGTGTTCATCGACACAGATTAGAGATGATCCAAACCAGTAATCTTTTACAACTGGCTGTGCCTCAGAAATGACATGCACCAGGAAATCCACTTACTCTATATTTCATGCTGTTAATTTTTTAACATTTTGAGCCATCCATTTTTAGGCATCAAAAAGTAGAAGCTAGGATCATCCTATGGAGAAGAATTTTGTGGTATCTACTAAGAAAAATGCTCAGAAAATGTACGGTTTGGATCATCGAAATATGCGTCCTACTTATGCTTTCAAACTATTGGAGTAAAACCCGGATTTCTGGCCTGTTTGGAACAACCACAGGCAAGATTATCTATGAATAGCTATCTTATCCCCAGCTATTGGCAACTCTAAACATCCATAAGGTACCTTCGAAACCGTGGGGTGTTTGTTTGTAGATCATTATACATGTGTTATATGGCTGATAATAGCAGACAAAAAGATACGTATCCACACACTGTTTTGGAGCATGGTTCATTATCCCCGTCTTAGGCAGCACGCAAGGTTGGATTAATCCAATGATACGGGACTTGTGGCTTAGACTTGATTCCCTAGATCTCAGAATCTGATAGGATCTAATTAGGAATTTGTTTATCTACATGGTATTATTAGGAGAAGTTGCTAAATAAGAGTTCAAGTCTTTCATTTATTACTTATCAATATAGTTTTTTTATCAATTGCTTAATTTTTATTAGACAATAGATTTAGGAAATTGGATTTCTTTGTAATTAAGATTTGTCATTGAAGTTCTTTATAAGGATGCGAGCATCATAAAGAGGGAAAAAATGACAAAAGATTTATTTGGCTCATTGTGAGTTACCAGATCTGGGTTCTTCTCGAATTAAACCTAAATAGTGTCTACGCTTCATTGGAGATTCGTCACTCTGTGGGTTTTTGTTGGGGTTAGGATACAAGGAGAGGCTCTAACCAATCGATTAGGGGGGAACACAGGAGAAGGAAGAGCGGTGTCCTAAGGAATGTTTTACAGGTCAGTGAACGCCAGTTGTAGGTGGCAATTGGGTTCCTCCCATATCCAGTGACAGATCCTGAGGATCCACTCATTGATTATTGTTGTAGGAGAAGTGGTGAAGGATGAAGGATGCATTTGTACAGACAATGGAGAAGTGGTCTTAACAATTACCCCACTTACATGAGTAACGAATAGCAAAATGGACACACAACAGAAGGGCGTGGCAGTTACTACGGTGTTACAGAGCAAAGTCACAGCCGATACAGAGGAGGCCTGACAAAGAAAAGAATAATACTAGATGGAAGCTGAGGGCTCTGAATCCCAAGCCGCCTGATGGAGAAGATCAGGAAGAAGCTCAACAAGAAGGTGAACCGTGTATCTATTCCCACTCCTAAAGTTATAGAAGCTGAGCTAAGTGGGAGGCTAAGGAGGAGCGGTAAAGAATTTTGTAGCAGGCTAAAGTGTAATAACCCTCAAGTTTGAGTTATTTTTGGTGTAAATATATTATGTTTGATTGGGATAAAAATCAAAATTGAATTCTATGAAAATTGAATTCCATGGAAGTAACCCTTTTTAAGAACTTCAAATTTAGAGTTGAGATTATAAAAAATGAAATGTACATGTTGATACAATTCTAACGACACTAATTTTGCACCAAACGGAGATCGAGGTGGAAAAGCCCAAAAAAATTTACTGATTTAGGATGGGGCAAAAATTGATAATGGCACCTGCTCTTTTGGTTGTCGGTTTTATGGGCTGCGGTGATTGAAAATGGGCCTAGATGAAGGGGAATGCCAGGGAAGGGAAAAGCTTATTGACCCTCACCTCCCCCCCTCCGTTCACTCCCCATCAGCAATCCCCATCCCCACCCCCCCCCCCCCCCCAATTGCCCAACATCGGCTTGTAACCATCTATGATCTCTCCCTCCTCTTCCCTCTCAGGCATAGGCATAGGAAGAATCCACATAGCGATTGGATCTGGGTTTTCCCCCAACTGGTGCTTGGTTGCTCTCCGACTCGCACACCCATAGGAGTAGATGACACTGACATCTCCCTCTTTTTTTATGTGACAGGAGACCCTTCCCCATCTAATCTCCCTTTTCCCCAGCATTGACTTGTAGCTCCCATTCCTCTCAACATTCTTGTCATCGGCACCCCATCCCCCCTGTTCCCTGTTTTCTTTGCAGATCAGTGCAACCAGCAGGCCAACTGTGCTTTCCACCTCATCCCTCTTGGTCTCTTTAGGATGGGTTTCAGGCGGCGACCATGCAGTGGCGACAGTCAGCCCTCATCCTCTCCCCCTTTCTCTAGCACAGCCTAACCCACGTAACAGGCTTTCACACCTGAGTTTTCTCCTTCCCTGTTAGGCTCGGGCGATGACTGGGCCAATAGCCACTACTGGCCATTGTCCCTCCCCTCTCTATTCTTCCTCCTCTCTATCGAGTTTAGGTAGAGGATGACCTGACAATCACAAACCATCGTCATCTCCCCTATTTTCCTTTATGGTGAGTTAGGGCTAAGTCAACTCGCTTCCCACTTGTTTTGGGCAATTGAGTTGACAAAGTGGGCCCTATTAATCCTTAACTTTTAATCCCTCAATCAGGCTTATCTAGAAAGGATCTTGGAAATCCGATATAACCCTCACAATCCTTGCAATGCGAGGAACAATACCCATCTTACCATTCATTGATCGTGATTAGATCTTTGATTGGGTGTTAGATCGTTTGATCTGTGATGACCTGAACTTATTTTACAATCTAAATAGTTCATTGTGATCCTCATGATGTGTAGATCAAGATCCATATTAGATATCTTAAATCTAAAGTATTTAAAAGATAAATTAGCCTATATTGATCAACGATTGAGATCAACTAAGGATTCATGTATGAAATTGGATCAAATTTGACGATCCATATCATTCAGATGATTTATTGGGATTATTTGATTAGAATTACTAATTTATTCTCTTGATCTAGGATGATTAGATGGAGAATTATAACCAGATTAGTACAGATATCTTAAATCGGACACCTTCAAGCTGATCGGTTGATTATCCAACGATATAGATAGCTAGATATCCTTTAGATGGACCATGAGGTAGGATTATCATCCTAACTAGTTGATTTTATTGATTTAGCTATAATTAGATAAGATTGTGTATGATTTGCATATAATAGTACTTGATTGGTTAATTAAATGATAAATCACTTGAGATTAACCTAGTCTGAGCATGATAGCTCTAGAATACTTAATGATGTAATTATGAAAAGAACCTAATAGTTATTAGTGAGCCCAGATTAGCATAATCTGAATTATCATCCAACTGAGACGGGCCAACATTGAGATAACATTGCTGTGAACCATTGGATAGTATTGAAATATAACAAATTAAGATTTAAAAATATATTATTTTTTTTTATAACTAAGAATTTGACTTAGACAACTTGGATTCTAAGTGAGACTTAGATGTGATGTGTATCCAAGTAGTGGAATTGAGGCAGACTTAGCTAAACTAGAGTTTGATCATGATTTGAGAGGTACGAGAGTGGTTCTTTGTCTAAGGTAGGCGATGATAATTAAAAATGGGCATGTTGTTTTGAAATTATAAATTTGCATCTCATTAGCTCTATGATTATGAATGAATTCAATGCATGTATCATTATATCATGATTCTTATTAAGATAATTGTCCTATTTAATTGATGCATGCACGCATGATTTCCTTGATCATCATTTTCCATGGAAGCATGATTTTAGCACACTCTCATGACCTGTGAAGTTATCACATAATGATTTTATTCGCTTTTGTGTGTTGAGGCACTTTGATGCCCTGTTTTATTGCTGGTTTTACCATGAACTTGGTAGAGGAGGCTAAGTGGCTTGTCCATGAGAGGTGAACTTCAGGATGAGGGGTGGTGCCCTGGGATGGCAAGCCACTAGCATTCATAGATTTCATTATTCACTAGACGATTTTATTTATTTCTTGACTTTAAGTTGTCGGATGATTTTCGTAATGTGCAGATTTATGATGGGTGTTTCTGCCCTATGGGTTATAAGGTTGACTACCTGCCCTTTGACTTCGTAATGATGATGATTGGACACTTGCCCCATAAAAGGGAGAATATCATAGGAAGTGGGATCATGGGTGGGCCATGCTACGGTTCCGATCTTTCCCATGCAAGAGGGACGCTTAGTCTCACGTTCTAATGTTAATGTGGAGAGGTAGTGGTAGACCTGAGAGTTGGTTATCATTGCAGCATAGTGGTCAATGTACTTCTTGATGATTAATTTTATCATATTGTTTAAAAAGCGCATCAGGATGGATATTTCCTGTGTACTATAGCATGACAGCATGTGGAGGATTGGTATGAGTACTCATGACAGGACATACAAGTGATACACTAGTGAGACCCTCCTGTTAGGGTGCCCCGCATTGATGACATTCATATTCATTGAGATATTCCTTACATATTTGAAACATAGCATTGATGTGATTTTGACACTCTTGGGACCTGTGTGTGAGGGTGTCCTTGATGATAATATGCACATTTATTGATATATTCTTTGAGCTTTTGACACTTTATATTGACGTGATTTCGGCATATTTATGAGCCTTAGAAGCTCAATTGATTTGACATGTTTTCAGACATGTGGTTGCCATGAGTTACATTGATTTGATATTGATCATTTGACATGTTTAGGAGGCTTTATTTTCTCTGCATGTTTAAGAATATGCAGGTGGATATGATGCATCACTTTATTTTTAGCATTATTATGAGTTTTGATGCTTTGACTATTGTCATCAATTTAGTTGGTTTGTGGTGCAAATTATGCTATACGTTGGCACTATTTATTCTCATATTAGATATCATGTTAGAACTATTTTCATAGGATCAATATTTAATCACATACCTTGAGATTTGATGCATGATCTTTTTATACTGTATTAAATATTTATTATTATTATTATTGTCGTCACATACACAAGCATAGCTTATTAAGGCATTGCAATGTTTTTTCCATGCCTTAAATACAAAGGAAAGTAGTATGTATGACATGCTGGTAGAGAAGTCAAGGGCGTTGGAGTCCTTCAACAGTGCATAGATGTAACACCCCGGATTTTTAAGACATTTTTTTTTTTTTAGAAGAATGATATTTTAAATAAGAGCATTTGGGATCCCATGAGAAAAGATTTATTTAACATTTTACTAAACCTATCTTAAAAACTCCGGGTGTTAATTTTCCTTTCTCAAAACGGCGTACATGTAATTTAAACATAAATAAATAATCCGCATATAAATCAACGTCAAATAAATAGGCGCCTTTATTTTAAATCAAATAAATATCCAAAACATAATAATAATATGGCCCAGGGTCTATCCATCATAACATCCCATATAAATGTCCAATATATGTCCAAACATCCAATTCACATCCAAATATAAAGTATGCAGTCCATAATAAAATTCAAATGATAATCCTCTATAATGACTCACAGTACTGTCTAAACTATAGGGAAAACTAATCTTTAGCAGCTCTCAAGGTTTATCAACCGCTTTTCCTTTCCTGGTGTCGCGCTCGAGATCTAAGGCATTGGGAAACAAAGCAATGCCTCAGCAAGCTATCGCTTGTGTAGGTACATAGACAATTAATGTAATAAATGAAAGAAATAATGAACAGCACTGATGAAAAGTCTAACATTTATGAAAATAGTGATATCATAATGCCATGTTCACATAAATGCCAATTTCTTCCATATGCTAAAACATGCAATCATAGAGTTAAAACATGACATGAATCAATAAAATAGAGCATACAACTAGAATAAGGGCACCCTAAGGTAATGGGTCCTACCACATCGCACTAACATCCCTAATCAGGAGTACAAGTAGGCAACCTCTAAGTGTCGTCACACCCAGGCATACCATCCATAACCATGCTCATCATACACGCACACATAATAAGAATATGGGCCATCATGCTGTAGTGGCAACCCTCCATGGGCATCAACCACCGCCGCTCCCCGTCAACACCATAATGGGAGACTTAGCATCTGTCCCCATGGAAAGGCTCAGACCGGTAGTGTGGACTATCCATGTTATCAAACCCCTATCGAATGCCATCTATGGGGACAGAATTCTCTCTAGAATCTATTTATGCCCTCCTTTTGCATTGATTTTGCCAAAAACCATGGTTTTTAAATAATTTTTCCCAAGTTTCTAAAATCATCCCTAAGTACTATTTTTTGCATTTTCTGGAGAAATCCACCGTTGAATCACTCCCAAATTTAAAGGGTTTTCTCTTGGGTCTCTTGCGCACTAGTTGGACGGTGCGATTTCCAAACGGACAAGGTTTGATCCATGAAATCACGCTCCAACAATAGCGTGCACAAAATTCCTAAAAATCCGAATTTTTTTTCATAATTTTTAAAATGCTTTCCTAATTAATTTTCTAATTAATAAATACAGAAAAACACGGATTTGAGGCTTACCTTGCGCCTGGCTGGTGTTGCTCGTGTTGCCGGGGTTCCACTCGCCGGAAAAATGCAAGTTTTGTAGGGCTAGGGTTTTGCGTAAAAACTCAGAGAAAACGCTCAAAGTGGAGCGTTTTGGCTCCTAGGGGAGCATAGATATAGGGTTTAGAGTCCTAAGGGAAGAGAAACTCTTCCCCACACGTCTCTTTCCACATCTCTCCGGCGATTTCGCCGAACTGGTAGAGACGTGTGGAAGACAGGGGTGCCGTTATCAATTTGGACCCCTGTGTAACACATTTCTGTCAAAAGACCAATTTGCCCTTACAACTTCGACGGCTCATAACTCCCTCGTTTGAGCTCCGTTTTTCGCGTTCTTGGTGGAGTTGGACTCGTATCGATGAGCACTTTCTAATTCTTATGTTTTTAGGAAAAATTTCCATCTATAGATTTTTATTTTTATTTATTTAAAATTTTTCTATTTTATCCTAAAAATTAAGGATATTACAATAGAGGAGATCTCAATGATGGATATGGTTTGTTCAAAACCTTATCTCGATTATTATTATGGACTGTATATTCGTATAGTTTACAATGTATGGATGTATCTACGTTGGATGTGATAGCTATGCATGGACAGACCCTGAGAAATGTCATTTTTTCTTTTTTATTTTTACCTTACTGTTGAGGCATATGGTTTTATCAAAATTTGTAATTGATTTGGATGGATAGGTATGGAGACTGAGTCTCCTAGGTCGTGTATTTATGTTTATTGTATTTATCAAGTATTGACTTGTCACAGGCATTAAATGCTATGGTCCAAAATACAAAGGAGACTGTTGGATTTTTAGTAGAAATGTGAATATCATTTCACCATTAAATCTGTGATTTTGTGGTTGTCTGAGTCCTAAAGTTTTGAAATGAATGCTTTTTATTCAAGTTTTTGTTTTCAGTCGATTTTAAAAATCAAGTTTTAAAATAGGAATCCTGAGTTTTTAAAAATTGGTATTATATTGTTGTGTAAAACCTAGGGTGTCAAACGAAGCGGAGAAGAAGCGGCATGCACGTCTGGTGGATGAGGAAGAGTATGAGAAGATTGTTATGGTTGCTAATACCAATCGTGATGATTCATTGATAGAGGTGCATTCGGTTGAGGAAGCACTTGCACAGATGAGTGTTGCCAAGCCCTTGACTGCTAGTCGACATCTCTCAATCAATACAAGGACATTATGTGAAAAATGTAGAAGGCGATTGGTAAAAGGTGTTTGCTTCATAGTTCACTTGCTCCAATGACCTCACCTCCAATGTCGACAAAGCAGAAATGTTGGTTAGAGATGCTCAAAAGAAAAGTACAAACATTATTTTTGTTCGCTTCAAATAATGCACATTATGATTCAATAGCTGTAATTGATGCTGATGAGACAGATCTAGGACTATACAGGAAGACACATTCCAGATGGAACAGGTTACCAGGATTGATGAGATTGATGGTTGAGGTGTAGGGAAGAAATCTGCAGGAACTGCTTCTTCTTGTTATCGTCGGTGGAATTGGAGAAGCAGGAAGAGGTTTGATAGGTATGAGCAAAAGGATCAAGCATTCTGTGAGAAAGCTATGCAAGCCCTGATATCATAAAGAATACAGAATATTTCTCGTATTTGATAAACTATTGCACGTACATTTATATAGTTACAGATCCTATAATCAAGGGAGATGATAAGATCAGGAATTTACAGATTAAGAAGTAAATCAATGTAATGAGCTGACAGAGATATCAATCTAAAGATTTGATTTTAAATAATTGTCAATTATTTTGATGCCAAATCTTCTTGATTTTGGTTGACTAAGGATCTTTCCTAATAAAAATGATAATAGAAGGGGAAAGGGATTGGGAAGTTATACGTCCATATAATTAACTAATCTGGATACACTGGCAGGGATACTTGCCCTGATTTATCTTTCGAGAGAAAAATGATAACGAGCATCTCGTTTCTAAAGGTATGTACATTCAATAGGATATAATAAATCTAAAATGGCTAAGGAATCATCAAATGGTCCGCCCACACTGATTATGGTTCATGTAAGATCTACGGCCTGCAAAATTAAAGTCCAACTTGATTTGGCAGTATCTAAACCGAGTACTGGTGAATCAAGGGGCTAACATCACCCACTATGGCTGTTTCTTTTTGGCTCTTAGACACCTAGCAAAATCATATCCGGCGCAGTAGGTACAAGAAAGCGGCTTTTAGGAACGATCCAAACAACTCAAGTCAAGAAATATGTTGAAGAGCTACTTTTAAGATTGACTATGTCAACCCTCAGTACGTTATAACACGTTGACAGCTACAATAACTCACGTCTGATAGGCAAGATGGGATTCATTCCAGAGGTGAGACTAGGCTCAGGCTGCCGAGCCATGCCTCTAATAGGCATGGGCACTGCAGTATATCCCTTTGCAGAATCAGAAACTGTAAAATCAGCAGTTCTTCATGCCATTGAGCTTGGTTACAGACACTTCGATACAGCAGCAATATACCAGACCGAGAAGCCTTTGGGGGAAGCAGTAGCCAAAGCATTACGCCTCGGACTCATAAAGTCACGAGCTGAACTCTTTATCACATCCAAGCTATGGTGCACCGATGCTCACCACCACTGTATCCTACCAGCACTCCGGAATACTCTCCAGTACATAACACCACCTTTTAAACTGAAAAGGATGCTCCACTGGGTAGCAACCTCGTTGTGATACAAAGCGTGGACCTTAAACTTTCAAAAGACCAAAACACAACCAACTGAAGTATGTTTCTACAATTGGCATCTTTTCAATCCATTGAGATCAACACGGTCTGGATCATTCATAGATTCTGCCTGTTGTGCATTAAGTAATGATGCCAATTGTTCCATGCATACTGGAGTTTTCCTCTCAAAAATATCTTTTTGTTCCCTTTTTCTTAACATAAAGTTGCTCTTGTCATTGTAGGAATCTTCAGATGGAGTACCTTGATCTTTATCTCATTCATTTCCCAGTAAGCATGAAGCCAGGGAATCCCGAAATCACTACCAAAGTACAACTTCTTCCCATGGATTTCAAGTCTGTTTGGGAAGCAATGGAGGAGTGTCAAAAGCTAAGCCTCACAAAATCAATTGGTGTCAGCAATTTCTCTTGCAAGAAGCTAGATCAAATTCTCTCCATAGCAAAGATCCCTCCTGCTGTGAACCAAGTGAGTTACTATCAACAAACATGTTTAAAGATTTGTAGCAAACTGGAGCATAGGATGATAACAAGAATTGTGTTTTGGAAGGTGGAAATGAATCCAGTTTGGCAGCAGAAGAAATTGAGGGAGTTTTGTGCAGAGAAAGGTGTTCAAGTGAGTGGTTACTCTCCATTGGGAGCACAAGGGACCTTGTGGGGAAGTACCCATGTTATGGAATGTGAAGTGCTAAAAGATATTGCAAAGGCTAGAGGAAAGACTGTTGCTCAGGTGCTGCTCTATCTATGCCTTCCTTTTCTTTGTTAATTCCTCAAGGGGTAGCTGTGGCCCAGACATTAGGTGATAGCGCCCCCTTCCACCACCACCCCCCACCCAAAAAAAAAAAAAACAAAAGAAAAAAGGCTTTATCTTCTTTGGTTGGACCATTGAACAAAAATGTCTCCATTGGATGATCCTAAATGCTTGAAAGAGTTGACCAACCTTAGAGCTTGGAATGAAAAAGAGAAAACAACAAGAAGAACAATGACAATAGGAAAAACAAAAGTATTGGATGTGGCCGACATAGAGAGTAAGTCGAACACGCTAATCTGGACTAGAAAAAAACCGTGTAGCTAGTCAAGATCAGAAAATTTTTAATTAAATGAGTTCCCACTTACCCAAAGCCTGGGATCATCTAATGCCTACGATCATTCAGTGAGATATTTTCGGCGAATAGCCTATCTAAGGAGGGGCTGACAAGACAAGTGGTTTGGATCACAACAAAACCAGAAAAATATATTGAAACAGAAATTTGTCGCCCATTTATTATGCTAAATAAGTAATTGGCTGATCAGTGCAGATGTCCTCTAACATAAGCACCTTTAAACCATCTTGTTAACAGGTTTCTCTAAGATGGGTGTACGAGCAAGGCGTGAGTTTGTTGGTGAAGAGCTTTAAAAAGGAAAGGATACAGGACAACCTCCATATTCTTAATTGGGAGCTGACTGAAGAAGAACTATACAAGATAAGTCAGATTCCACAGCATAAAGGTTTTCCAGGACTGGGCTTCATCAAACCTGATGGTCCCTTCAAGTCTCTTGATGAGTTTTGGGATGGGGAGATATGATACAAAATAAACCAAATTATTTTTCCTTTTTTAATTTTATTCTTTTCTGAAAGTTAATAAATCATTATGTCGTATAATGTACGTGGTATGTGTGGTTTCAATAAATATAAGTAGCTATCTTCTCGTGAATTTGAAGGATTCTCCAACTATAGAATCTATTAGGGAAGTGATATAATCACCCCGTTTGTGAGAAATTAGCCCCTACTGATGTTTTTGATAGCTATAAATCTATGTAGGCTCAGTTTTGTGAAATTTCAAGTCATTAAAAATGTTGCCCTTGATGAGATGAGCTATTTTCCAAAATTCTCATCCATTGGATGATATTAATCGTTACTGTTTTTTGTTATAAAATGGACAGTAAAACTTTTGACCATTCATTTTATAACCGAAGAAAACAGTGACTAAGATTATCCAATTGGATGAGAATTGTAGATCATAACCCATCTAAGTCAAGGAAAATATTCTAAAAGTCTTGGATCTTCATAAACTAGGCCTAGATAGAGTTATAGTCATTCAAAATATTAGTAGAGTACTAATTTATAAAATAAAAAAAGGGGTGATTATATCACTTCCCTTCTATTCTATAATATATTAAGCAAACAGGGTTTTTTTCCAACTATTTCAACCATGCTTTTTATTGTGGATCACAAGAAATTTACCTTGAACTTTATTTTCTTTGTGCCATGTAGGCATTTAAATTTTTTTATTACTTTTATTTTTAACATATATCATTAGTTGAATGAATAGATCCCACAAGATTTGCTTTATACAGCACCTCCTTTAAGAATTATTAAGTTCTCTCCCAGTTGTCTAAAATTGTAAAATTGTTTCTCTTTGCTCTTTCCCCCTATAAAAACGAATAGAACTAAAGCCGCCCACATTGTTTATTAAAGTCGCCTGGGCATAAATCAGAGCTTATTTCAAAGAAGTAGGCTCCATTGGTTTGAATCAATGATCAAATACGTTTGCGTCGTGCATCATACGGGGCAAATATAGTAGTTAATGGCATATGAATATAGTAGGTCGGAATACACTCAACGCTAAAAATTGCAAGTGGGCCGAATTTTCCGTGATCATATCATTCATTTCTGGATCGGACCTTAGCCCAGGAATCTCAACCGTTGAGTGGTTCTAGCTGCTTTTGTTTTGAGAGATTTATAAGTTTTTATTGGACTAGTGCGCTTCAGTGTATTTTGGATGTTTTGAAGGATTCTCTCGCTATAAATTCTTCGGCAGTCTAGAAGAGTAGACTCTGAGCAAATGCAGAACGGCCGAAAATTTGAGTGGGCTTTATGCTGTGATGATCCATTTATTTCAGCTTCTGATCACTGGCCCAAAAATATAATCCATTAAGTCATCCTAACCTTTGTTTGAGGGATACAAACATACAGCTATAAATTTATCAAACTCTTTTTCATTCAACACAGATCTCGGAGCATAGAGCTTTTGTGCATGCTAATCCGTAGCATTCAGACAAAGTCTGGCTCGCACAAAGGGCAGACGCAACTTGTAAAGATACATAAAAGTGATTAACTCTAGTTTGACACGTTACTACGAGGAAAATGCATTATCTGCAGTCAATCCCCGCCAGTAAAGATCCAAAAATGGACAAGCTGTCGAATTGTTTTACGCCTATGAATTGTGGCCGGAAAAACCCGGTCATGCATGTTCATACCGGCAAATAATATTCACTGGTAAAATTTTAACTATTAAAAAAATAAATATCGAACCGTGCACCATTATCTTTAAAATTATGCATCACGAACACTGGCATGCCTTGAGAGATAGATTATAGATGGTTGGATCGTCAAATCATTGGGACCGTTATTTGATATTTCACTATAAGTACAATGTCACATATTTTAGACTCGTCCAATCCTCACTGGTTTTTGAACCAAAGTCACCCAAGATCGGCTAAATCAGATGGGCAGTTCTGATCAACAAAAGATGGGGGCAGCTTGGAGTACTCACGCTGTGTACAGAAGCATTTATTTGTTTGTTGCAAAAATATCTCTTTGTTATATCGTAAGTGTGAAGTTTTCATTCTTAATCTATTTGTAAAAATTTTCCTCTGTGTGTTTCTTTAATTGTACTGTTTTTATCTTGGATTTTTTTTTTTTTTTTTGGGGTACAAGAAAAGAAACATAAAACTCGAGAAAAACAGTATTTAGTCTTACATTTTTGTATTTTTTCATCAATTCAAGACAATTATCTGATTTGGTCTCGACCAAGTGTTCTTGGTACCAAAACTTAAAGTCTGGTGAGAACATCCGTGCACGCTCCTCCGTCTAACTTGTAACCATGCGAATAACAGGGGAAATACAGAGTTGTCCAGGACCAACTGCGATAGACATTTATTAGCACTCCTACTTTTGGATAAGAGGGCCCACCATTATTTGAATGATCCTGTTACCTAGTTACTCCCACTTTTATAACATTGAAACAACCTGGGTATACTATCCTTGCAAGAATCTCATAGCCCTTAATTAGTCCCCGTGAAAGATGTACTCAAGGATTGTAATATCACAATAGTTACTAATATTTGAATAAACTTCCAAAGTTCATGGTTGAAATGCGATAATCACTTGCATAGTTCTTGTCTGTTACTTCTTGATTCATTTGGTGAAATCATGGAAGAAAATATAGCATAGGAGCTATGCCTTAACCTCACCAGTCTCTAATGACAAATCTTTAAGCACTGTACAAGGACACAGAAGTAGTATCCGGAGTCCATCGGCTCTCCACTCAATCTGGAACGAATGAGAGTTAATTTCTTGAGCTCTAGTACATCATTCAGCAACGAATCGGCAAAACTTTCAGTGAATCAATACTAGAAGATTGGGAGCATATATAATACGCGTGTTAACATCTCATGGACTGTTATATTAGAATTTCCTTTATGGTCCTTAACATTTGACGTTAGAAATCTATCATGTAGCATGACGCAGTATAAATGATGCCTAATCACTGTTTTGATTGTGTTTTATAACTGACCATCCCCTTGTCCTCAAGGTGGAATGAGGGAAACTGGTCGTTTAGTACATCATAGAGCTCCCAAGTGTTATCACAGTCAGGCAGATGCTTCCATTTCACCAAAACCTCCTTTTGACCATTAAGTAGTGTCCTGAGTTGTTTGATAGATTTGGGATGCACCACGATTTCCAATTCTTCCATCAGACTAGTAGGCAGGGGTCGAGCTTGGGCAGGGCTGGATAGGGCCTGCTTCAGTTGAGAAACATGGAAAACCGGATGGATTCATGTAGTCAGTGATAAATCCAGGCGGTAGGCTACTTCCCCAACACGTTCCAGGACTGGATAAGGGCCATAAAATTGGGGCTGAGCTTCTCATTGGGTCGTTTAGCCAACTTTTTGAACTTAAAGGGTTGTAGCTTCACCAAGACTGGTACCCCTATTTGGAATTGGACGTCCTTACAAGCCTTGTCTGCTTGGGACTTCATTCTGGCTTGAGCCCTTAACAGGTTACCCTTGAGTTCTTGTAAGATGACATTCCTATCTCAAATTTGTTGGTTTACTGCCTCCACCATAGACCCTTCATCCGAGAACCTTAATAAGGTAGGAGGATCACATCCATATAGTGCCTTAAATGGGGTCATTCTAGCAGCTCCTTGAAATGTGGTATTGTACCAGAATTCTGCCCAAGAGATCCAATTGAGCCATAGCTTAGGATGGTGTGAAGTGAAGCAGCATAAGTATGTTTCTAGGCATCGATTGACTACTTCCGTCTGTCCATCTGTTTGGGGATGGTAAGTAGTACTCATCTTCAACTCCGTTCCAGCCAACTTGAATAGTTCTATCCAAAATTGACTGATAAAGAGTCGATCCCTGTCGAAAACTATGGAACGAGGGTACCCGTGGAGTCGCACAACTTCCTTAACAAAAAGAGTGACAACCTCCTAGGCCAAAAACGGGTGGCCTAACAGAAGGAAATGGTTGTATTTCGTGAGATGGTCTACCACCACCAATATGGTATCCATCCTTTGAGATCTAGGTAAGCCTCCAATAAAGTCCATGGATATGTCATCCCATACCTGGTCAGGGATGGGTAATGGCTGGATGAGGCCTCCTAGTTTGAGCGTTTCGTACTTATTTCTCTCTCATACATTGCAAGAAGCCACAAAATTCTGGACATCCTTTCTCATCCCTGTCCAGAACACAACGTTAGACAACCTTTTGAATGTTCTGAAGGTCCCTGAATGCTCACCTGCTAGGGTTGAGTGAAATTCCTTAGAGTAAGGTGGGGATTCTTGAAGAGGACTTAGGAATGACCAATCTACCATGGAATAGCAAGCAGCCCTGTCTTAAGGAAAACCCCTTGTGAATGTTGGTGTCGACCAGTAGGTCCTGTAAAATGGCCCATAAAGTGTTATCTTGCCGAATTTCATCTTCCAGCCCTTGAAATCCTAGGTGCTTGACTATAGAGAGGGCTAGTGAATGGAAAGGGCACTCCCGTCCTGCTGAACTCCCAGGGTTGGAGTTAGTGCAACCATTGGAGTTGTCAATGTCAGCCCTTCTAGAGAGGGCATCGGCTACGTGATTCTGCTTTCCTGTTTTGTATTGGATGTCAAAGTCGAAACCAAGTAGTTTGATGAGCCATTTATGCTGCTCACTGCTAAGTACACATTGATTCATGAGGAATTTAAGGCTCCTTTGATCAGTAAGGATAGTGAACTGCCTGCCTAGTAGATAATGGCACCATTTCTGGATGGCTAAGATGACTGCCAAAAGCTCCCTCTCATACACAGACTTGGACTGGGCACGGGAGGCAAGTGATTGGCTGAAGAAGGCAATTGGCCTGCCCTCTTGCATGAGAACCGCACCAATACCTTTCCCTAAAGCGTCAGTTTCCATAATGAAAGGCCTACGGGAATAGAAGTCATGGCTCTCTTCAGCTCGTTGAAGGCTTTTTGTGCCTCCAAGGACCACTAGAAACTATCCTTCTTGAGGAGACTGGTAAGGGGAGCAGTAATAATTATATAGTTCTTAACAAATTTGTGGTAGTACCTTGTGAGACCCAAGAATCCCCTCAATGCTTTAACATCATGGGGAGTAGGCCATTTGAGCATGCAATCAATCTTTGAACCCTCCACTACTACCCCGCCTATTGATATTACATGGCCTAGATACTCTAACTAGGTTTGGGCAAAACATCATTTCTTTCTTTTAACTACCAATTTATGGGAACCCAGCAATTGCAATACAGTTGCCAAATGCTCTAAATGTAAATTCATGTCAGTGCTATAAACAAGTATGTCATAAAAAAAACCAGCACGAACTTACGAAGATACTGGCGGAAGATGTCATTCATAAGAGCTTGGAAGGTGGAAGGAGCATTGCTCAACCCGAAGGGCATGGCCAAGAACTCATAATGACCCTCATGCGTTCGGAATGCCGTTTTCGCAATGTCCTCCTCCTTGATGCGAATTTAGTAGTACCCGGATTGCAGATCTAACTTAGAGAAGATAGTAGCTCTGCCCAATTCATCCAATAGCTCATCAATTGTTGGAATGGGAAACTTGTCTAGAATTGTGATTTTGTTGAGAGTGCGGTAATCGACGCAGAAGTGCCAACCTCCATCTTTCTTTTTGACTAATAGTACTGGGCTTGAATATGGACTCGTACTAGCTCGGATAATGCCAGCCCCCCACAATTCCTTGATGATCTGCTCAATTTCATTCTTTTGGCAGTGTGGATAACGATATGGCCGGATGTTAGGGGGTTGGGTATGGTCCTGGACCCGAATAGCATGATCATGTGGATGGCTAACTGGCAACTATAGGGGCTGGTCGAAGATGTGGGCATGCTGGTCTAAGAGAGTTCTCACTCGGGGATGATCCAAAGGTGGTGGTTCCTTCTCAACTTGCAGGCCTTGATACTCGACCACATAGCTCGCACTGGAACTGGGTAAGGCTCGTTGTAAGGTTTTCAAAGACATGGCTGACCTTGACAAGGATGGATCACCGTGTAAAGTTATCATCTGGCCTTGCACAATGAACTGCATGGTGAGTTTATTGTAGTTTGCGAAAGCCTCTCTGAGAGTTTGCAACCAAGCCATCCCTAGCACCAAGTCTGTTCCACTCAGGTCAAAAGGGTGGAAGTGATGTCAAATCACTAGCCCAGGGGTGCCAAAGTAACCGGTGTAAACTGGGGCGTCGAAGTAACCTAGTGCAAATTGGGGCTGCCAGAGTAACCTGGTGTAAACTGGGCAGTAGTGTAACCCAGTGTAAATTGGGGCCATAGGTGTACACCGGTGCAAACGCACTACCTGACCTATGAAGTATTTTTACAAAAAACTTGATTTTGAGAGCTACAAAGGTCTAAATCACGATCAAAAACATCCGTTGCGATCGTCTTGACAACGCGAACATAGATTTAACTTAACAACTTACCATTGACAACTTTTAATTTAAAAAAATTATAAAATAGTATCCAATAATTTAGATCTGGCCGATCAAAGGGCGATCAGGCCCTAAAACTTGAATAAATAGAAAATATATTATACTAAAGAAGGGCAAGAGGAGTAAATTAGATGTAATTCTCTATAAATTAATCTAGACCATTGATCTAACCAAGATCTTGGTAAATTGTTGATTTGAGGATGATCTGATCGTCAGATTTAGGAATAAACGTTAGATATACACAAAAAATGAACAGATGAAGATGAGATGTGACTAAAGTTAAGAACCAAATCATAATTAAAGATCCTAGAGGATGATCCAATGGTTGGATCACTATAGATTTCCTTATAATGAAATAAATAACATCAAATAGTATTGTGGTACTGATAGGTACATCGAAACGTATAAAATAAGGGGATTATATATTCGAGTTGAGTGATCTCACATCAAGGTAGGTGATGACATTTAATGTTTTATTTTTATTTTAAAACCTTGCATCATCATGGCATCATGATTGACTGTGATTTAAATTGCATTGTTTAAATTAGTCAAAAAATTATGAAACTCAGAATTTTATATATTATAATTGATATTTGATTTCGACAATATATTGAATGGATTATGATTGATGATTTCATGATATCAATATTACATATTTTTGCATAATTAAAAAATTTCTTTTAGAGGCTAACCCCAGGATGAAGGGTGTGCCTTGGGGATTGCGAGCCACAAGTGCTCCTGGTTTTTGAGATACGTGTTTTTTGTATTTTGGGTTTTATGACCGGTGCTTTCACCTGGTGGATGTCATGCTAGGAGAGAGTAGGGCCAGCCACCCACCCTTTGAGATTTGTGATGTGATTGTGATATTATAAACACCTATCCATAGATAGCTTTCGGTAGGGGTTTGGTAACATGGATAGTCCACACTAGCGGTCTGGGCCTTTTCGTGGGGACGGACGTTAAGTATCCCGTTATAGTGTTGACGGGAAGCAGTGGTGGTTGAGACCTTAGAGGGTTGCCACTGCAGCATAACAATCCATACTCCTGTTCTGTATGCTTGCATGATGAGCATGGAGATATTGTTGTATACTGTAACACCCCGGATTTTTAAGACAATTTTTTTTTTTTTTTATAAGAATGGCATTTTAAATAAGAGCATTTGGGATCCCATGAGAAAAGATTTATTTAACATTTTACTAAACCTATCTCAAAAACTCCGGGTGTTAATTTTCCTTTCACAAAATGGCGTACATGTAATTTAAACATAAATAAATAATCCACGTATAAATCAACGTCAAATAAATAGGCGCCTTTATTTTAAATCAAATAAACGTTCAAAAGACAATAATAATATGGCCCAGGGTCTATCCATCATAACATCCCATATAAATGTCCAATATATGTCCAAAGATCTAAATCACATCCAAATATAAAGTATGCAGTCCATAATAAAAATCCAAATGATAATCCTGTTTAATGACTCACATCACTGTCTAATACTATAGAAAAATGGTCTTCAGCAGCTCTCACGGCTTCTCAACAGCCTTGCTTTTCCTGTTATCGCGCTCGAGATCTAAGGCATTGCAAAACAAAGCAATGCCTCAGCAAGCTATCGCTTGTGTAGGTACATAGACAATTAATGTAATAAATGCAAGAAATAATGAACAACATTGATGAAAAGTCTAACATTTATGGAAATAGTGATATCATAATGCCATGTTCAAATAAATGCCAATTTATTCCATATGCTAAAACATGAAATTCACGGAGTTAAAACATGACATGAATCAATAAATGGAGCATACAACAAGAATAAGGGCACCCTAAGGTAATGGGTCCCACCACATCGCACGAACATCCCTGATCAGGAGTACACATAGTCAACCTCTCGAGTGTCGTCACACCTGTGCATACCATCTATAACAATGCTCATCATACATGCACACATAACAAGAATATGGGCCATCATGCTTTGCCGGTGGCAACCCTCCATGGGTATCAACCACCGCCGCTCCCCGTCGACACCATAACGGGAGACTTAGCGTCTGTCCCCATGGAAAGGCTCAGACCGGTAGTGTGGACTATCCATGTTACCAAACTCCTACCGAATGCCATCTATGGGCAGGTGTCTATCATATCACAAACTCATCACATCATAATCTCGGAAGGTGGGTGGCCTACCTATCTCTCCTAACATGACGCCCACCGCGCGAGAGCACCCGTCATCAAATATAAAACACGGAAATCATATGTATATGCTAAAACTCAAGAGCACTTATAGCTTGCAATCCCCAAGACATGCCCCTCATCCAGGGTTAGCCTATCAAAGGACCAAATTAATAAGCCTCTATTCTCATTTCCATGTAAATCCATGCATTTTCTATATATATAATAAGAAATAAGTCTCTAAGTAAGCATAACAAATTAACATCATGCTTGTAAAAGCATTTGAAATAAGTTTATTCAGTAAAAGATTTCAATTTGGAATAACCATCCTGTACGCAATGTCGCATGAAATCCATGGTAAATAAAAATCGCAATTTAAAACACAATCACACATGATGCTATGTTTAAACATGGTTTAAAATCAAGTCAAAACATTAGTTGTCGTCACCTACCTCAGTGTGAGATCACTAGCTTGCTAATAACTCCCTTTAATTGGTATATTCAAGTGCACCTGTACATGTCACATTACTATTTTAAAATTTTTCTAAATAAAAAAGTGGTCATTTCTAAGTTTTTAAGTTAAAACTAGGTCCGCGTCGTCAATACGGTCATAACGCCTCTTTCGGATCGTGATTTGGACCTCTCTAGCTCCCCAAAAATCAAGTTTTAGTGAAAACTACCCTCAAATGGGGCCTGCCGGACCACCATAAGGTGGTTTAAACCGGCGGCGCCCTTTTCCGCCGGTTTACACCGACGTACACGGGCGCACGAAGACGCACGGCGTCGCAGACGCCGCACGGAACGCGCGCCGCGCGTCTTCGGCACCGTGACGCACGCGCGCGTGCGTCACGGTCGCCAGGACGCGCCGCGTCCCGGTCCCACCGCGGCAGCCAACCACGCACGTTCCGCACGCGCGCGGCGCCGCGCACGCGTGCGGCGACGACGTCATGTGACGTCGTCCCTCGTGCGTCACGGAGTGCGTCTTGGCGTCAGCGCAGGGCGCCGACGCCGTTGACGACGCCGGAGAAGACGACCGGATTCCGGTCGCCTCCGGCGGAGCTACAGAGCTCCGTTTTGCGTGATTTTTGCGCCATTTTCTTCAGAATTCTCTCTAGAATCCATTTATGCCCTCCTTTTTCACTAATTTTCTCAAAAACCATGGTTTTTAAACGATTTTTCCCAAGTTCCTAAAAACCTCTCTAGGTACTGGTTTTTGAGTTTTCTGGGCAATTCCACCGTTGGATCACTCCCAAATTTAAAGGGTTTGCTCTTGGGTGTCTTGTGCACTAGTTGGACGGTGCGATTTCCAAACGGACAACGTTTGGTCTATGAAATCACGCTCCAACAGTAGCGTGCACAAAACTCCCAAAAATCCAATTTTTTTTTTCCTAATTTTTAAATGGTTTTCTAATTAATTTTCTAATTAATAAATACAGAAAAACATAGGTTTTGAGGCTTACCTTGCACCTGCCCGGAGTTGCTCGTGTTGCCGGGGCTCCACTCGCCGGAAAATCCAAGTTTTTACAGGGCTAGGGTGTTGCGTAAATACTCAGAGAAAACGCTCCAAGTGGAGCGTTTTGGCAACCTGGGGAGGGTAGATATAGGCCTAGAGTCCCAGGGGAAGAGAACCTCTTCCATTCACGCCTCTTTCCACGTCTCTCCGGCGATTTTTCCGGCACTGGTAGAGACGTGTGGAAGACGGGGGTGCCAGTATCAATTTGGGCCCCTGTGTTACACGTTTCTGTCAAAAGACCATTTTGCCCTTACAACTTTGACGGCTCATAACTCCCTCGTTTGAGCTCCGTTTCTCGCGTTCTTGGTGGCGTTGGATTCGTATCGACGAGCACTTTCTAATTATTATGTTTTCAGGAAATAATTTCATCCATAAATTTTTATTTTAATTTATTTAATAATTTCTTATTTTTATCTTAAAAAATTAAGGATATTACATATACCTAGGTGTGATGACACTCAGAGGAGTGATATGAGTACTCATGATCTAGTTATATGAGTGTATGGGACACTCATAAGACCCATATACCTTAGGGTGCCCTGTTATTATTGTATGCTCATTTACAGTAGCTCATATCATGTTTTAAATCTATGAGATGCATGTTTTATCGTACATGATGTTTTGAGATCATGTTGGTATTGATTATAATGATTTTATTTTCATAGATCATAGATCTTCTCATTATGTTAGTATGGTTATTTGAATTGTTTCATCTTTATTACATTAAATGTATATGTACCTACACAAGCAGTAGCTTGCTGAGGCATTGCTTTGTTTTGTAATGCCTTAGATCTCGAGCGCGACACCAAGAAGGGCAAGATTGTTTAGAGACCGTGATAGCAGTGGGAGATTTCTTTACTTTGACTGATAGATAGTGATGTGAGTTAATAAACGGAGTACCATGTGACTTTCTTTATGGACTATATACTTTTATTTTATGGATTTGATTATGATAGTTATACATATGATGGACATTTAGGAGGGATGTTACGATGGATAAACCCTGGGCCACATTGTTATTGTATTTTGGATATTTATTGTTTTGAAAATAAAGGCATCGATGATTTTGACGTTGGCTTAACATGTCTATTGTTTCAATTATGTCATCGCAAAAATTTAATTATGTTTTAAACTATAATTGTGATGTTTTGAAAAAGAAAATAACACCTGGAGGTTTCAATAAATATTTTAATAAAATAATTAATAGAATCTTTTAACATGGGATCCCGACTACGACTATTATTATTATATTATAAAAAAAATTGTTATAAAAATTCGGAGTGTCACAATACCAATGATCTTATTGACCTATAAATCCATGATCACTCAGCTACAAATGTACTTGGATCATACTATTGACTTTGTTTTGATGTATGAGGATTAATGCTTGGCTGTATGTTAAATTTCATTGTTGATTATACTAATAAAAAGGATGACCAAGTTTTAGATGCTTTTAAATATATGTACATATATAGAAAGAGAAAGTATTGATGGGTGCTTACTAGAGTTGAATATGAAATCAGACATATGATGGGACTCTTTGAAGTCATTTGTGAAGAGTAATTGATGAGATCCGAATAGTTTGCTATGCTAGGAGGGCAGTTGGCCATTGATACTCTGAAGGAAAATTTTGGTACCCGCTTGAGGTAAAGGCTTTTTGCATTTGTAAGGGTCATATGACCTTCCATTCAATGTGATCTGCTCTCCCCCACAAGGACCGGTGTAGGTCTTATGGTATCCACGATCAAACGTAGGCAAGAGACACTAGCTCTCTCTGTGTATTGCATATGAGATTTGATATGGACATAAATGCATACATCAGTCAACCTCAAGGAATTTAGACCATTTGCCTTTATTGCCTCAATAGGATGCTGCTATTTAATCAGTTAATACAATGTGATATCTTCAATATATTGGGTAAAACTTCTAATGTTGTATGCTTTTGGATTGAGATTGTAAAATACTCTATATAATTCATTGTGGATTTTGAGATTTAATCATTGCTGAGTTTTGATATTGATCATGATTAATAGATAGCGGTTTATTATCTTTATGCATTCATGTGTTTTTCTGCATGTTTTATCTAGCTTAAAATTTTCCACTGAGTGGTCGTACTAACCCCACCAATAATTTGAAGTCAATATTCAGGGTAGGACTAAAGAATTGAGGTAGGACAGAGACTTCGAAGCAAAAGAGTGAAAGTATGATAGTGAAATTAGTTACTTATTTCGTTTAAAATAAAAAACTTGAACATTTAGAATAAACATGTAATGGGACAATTAGTTTTGCTATGAATATAAGGATTTGGTTTGATTTAAGTTATGAGTTTATTTAAGATTGTTTGGGCTATGACTAGTGGGTCTTGGTAGTGCATATTCTTATGAAATTATTTTGGCTATATGTGGAGTTTTTAATGAGACACCCGGGCTTGGAAGGGCAATTTTGAAAATTAATATATATATATGGTACATCTTTGAAATGTTTTAGAAAGAAAAAAAAATTCTACTTAGGATCTTGATCATTTTTATAAAGGTTGTTTCTAAAAATTCGAGGCATCGCATAAACTAAAAATTTCATAATCAAATAACATATATAGGCTTTGCCCAAGCTTTTGTTTTTTCTTTTGCATGTGGATAAAGGAGGGGGGTTTTGAGTTAGGTGTTAGCCGGCATGTAAAACCTTTTGGAAAATCCCATGCATGAATCAATGTTTGACATTCCCTCATGTTAGGGTGTTCCCTACAAGCAACGCAATGTATCTAATTCCAAATGTAATGAAAAAAATGGACAACGGCTACTAAGTCGTTCCTCTAGTAGTGACATAATTCACAACAACCAAGTTCAATGTAAATAGGCAAAGGCAATTGTACTGTTCCCTCAGAAGCAACATAGTACATCAGAATCCAGGTATAGGAGGATGTATACATGGGTTCTTGCATCATTTGGTAAGTGCGTGGGTAAATAGGCTGGGTCAAGAAAACACGATTTGTATTGCCACATAGAATATAAGCACATAAACATGTAATGGTTTGGAGTTAATAGACATGATGAAATGCAGGAGAATTAAAATTTCTTATATGCAAGAAACGAAGTGGATATGGGCTAAAACTAGAGAAAGTAATGGATATAAGCTCTGGTACATAGCAAAGAATAATAATAAATATGATGTAGGGATAGTGATAGATAAAGACTTAATGAATAAACTTATAGATGTTAAAAGAAGCAATCTTATTATACAATATAAGATAATAATGTTATAAGAGCACACCACAAGTAGGGTTAGAAGATAGAATTAAGAGATAGTTTTAGGAAGATATAGAGAGAGTCATGCAAGAAATTTCCAACATAGATGAAATATTTATGGGAGCAAACTTTAATGGTCATGTAGGAAAGGAGAAGGAATGATATGATATGATAAAGAGAGGGTATGGTATTGGAAAAAGAAATGAGATGGAGGAAGCTATAATTGATTTTGCTTTTGCTTATAATCTAGCTATAACAAACACAAACTTTAAGAAGATGGATGGACATTTAATTAACCTTTAAAAGTGGACTATATTTAATTAACCTTTAAAAGTGGACTATATTTAAAAGCCTTAGAGACTTTTTTGTGTTTACAAATACTAAATGATCAATGTATAAGGATTGTAAGGTAATACCCTTTGATAGTATATGCTATCCCTAGAGCATTTTTCTAGAAGATTTGAACCATTCATCATATACAAAAGACAAAAATTAGGTAACCCTTGTGAAATCAATGCATTTGGACAACCATAGCCACTTGTTTTTCATTTCTAAAAACTTATACATAAATGAATGGTCATGATTTCTGACCCAAGGAAATATATGCTAAAAGCATTCAGTGGTCATGAAAATTTCTAACCTATCCAAGCCATTCTAAAGATGATGAATAGGTTAGATCTATAAAACAGGATAACCACAATTTAGAAATGACTTAGATCTTTTGAATTGGTTGTGCGAGTATCATAGTATACTCATCGATCTTCCTTCACTTACCAAGTTTTAGAATTCTATATTAGGCATATAATATTAATTTTCATAGTTTAAGACCTATTAAAACTTGACTAGACTTGAAAGTGAGATAAGTTAGATTATGTGTAAAAGAGTCCAATAACAGTTGGAGCATGAGGCATGAGAAGAAGTTGACCCTCCATTTTGTGGTAAAGTATTTTTTATTTTGGATTATATAAGCTGTTAATTTTGTTCAAAATGGCTTGGATAGACTGGATACCAAATTTCAAGGTTAGTGGATGTTTATAGCCTCTTTCATGTGCATAAGGTATGAGAAGAAGTCGACCCTCCATTTTGTTATAAAGAATTATTTATTTTGAATGAACTAAGCTATTAATTTTGTTCAAAATGGCTTGGATAGGTTGGATACCAAATTTCAAGGTTGTTGGATGCTTATAGCCTATTTTATGTGGGGTTGAAATCATAACTACTAGGTTTTTAAGTTTTTTTTTAAAGAGAAAAAACATAAAGTTAGAATCATCTAAATGTATCTATATTTCATAGATGGCTTGGATAGGCTGGATTCCAAATTTTATTATCATTGATGCTTATAGCGTATTTTATCTACATTTGAAATTTTAGCCACTAATTTTTTTAGGGTTTTTCAAAGGCCAAAAAAATAGGTTAGACTCATTCAAATGTATTTATGTTTAATGGACCTTTTAATTTTAGTAAGTCAAACAAGCTAAAGGTTTAGACCTTCCAAAAGAATTCTCCCTCAATCACAAAATGGAGGGTCAACTTTCTTTGCTAGTGCATTGACTTTTATTGGAACTAAATGTAAAAGTTTCATTTTATACACATAAGTTAAAAGTACTATAGTTGGTTGGTATGTAGTAATGTTGCTACCAAGGTATTGGACTCAAGTTTGAAGCATATTCACTTTATATGAGTCAATTCAACTCAACTTACATGGGTCAACCTACCTTAATGGGTTATGTCTAGGCAGGTAGTAAAATGCCCACTTGTACTCAAGTTGAACACATCTGGGTAGTGGGTCGAACTTGACACCTTTAGAACCAAACTCTTCGGTTCTAGTAGTTTTGCATTCTAAACTATTTCTATAATGTTTCTCTAATTTGATGAAAGTGTTCATAGTAAAAAGAAGAAGACATATTACCATGAAAATATGAACAAAATGTGTTCTCATCTATTATAGTTACTCAAGAACCTACATACCATAACTCTCAAGCATACTCACTTGCTATATTCTTATTTTTTCTATGGTTATTGAAGACCAAAAAGTCATTTGTGCTAAATCAATCTCAACATAGAACAATTTACAAGTTAAATATGTTCAACTCTTTAATTGCATATGGACTTGAAAACTCATGCTTTTACCCTTTCATTTTCTTAACATAAAATGTGCCAACTGTTAAGCTCAGTTATGGTGTTTTTTTCAAAGTTACATGGAGAATGCTAAAGACAAGCTATTACAATACTCTATCAAGAAAGTATCAACAAATTGAGGTGTGTCATTTTCAATTGCAAATAAATCAAATGAAAGTAAAAACCAGCCATAGCTATCAAACTAGTTGTTTAACGATTAACAAGAAGAAGAAAAATTGGTGGTCCAACTTATGAGTGAAGACAAAAAAAATCTCCAACCATTAGATTAAAATAGAAAAAGACCAAGGGCTGGAGTTTGATATTACAAACTTAAGCTGAAATTGGACTAGATTTTGTTTAGTTCTTTGAGCAAAGAACCAGAACCAGACCATCAGTTTTAACTAAATACTATGACCTAGTTTTTTAGTCTCTTTTTTTGCAGTTCTTCAAGTCTCTGTTCTTCAGTCCTTTAAACAGCCCTAGCCATGCTCCGAAAATGTGGGTCAACCATTGCTTTGATTCTCAACCCCTTTTTAGTTGTAAAATAGAAGGAAATATTTTCTTGACGAATAATAAATGTAAGTGTGCAATTGCATCTGTTAGGTGTTATTAGAAATTCATACATAGGTATTAATTTAAATAAATGATAGGATATAAGGGTTACTTTATGATTGTCTGAGATATGAATGATGGTCCAAATAACCACATGACATGTGACTAGCATAATGGTAAGGTGGGCATACTTCCCCAATCAAGTTAAGATTTTGGGTCTCAAACCGCTGGCTTTGCCTACAGAACTTTTATAAGAAAAACCACATGACCGCTACTAAAGATACAATAAATGTTGGTCTCCATTACTTTTGCCATTAATTCTTAGACGACTAAGATTCATCATCTTCTCACAAGAAAGTCTGGTACTAACCACTATTGCTGGAATTAGGAATAATCTTTTGAGGGCATTTTCTCTGCTGGGGAGATTTTAAGTATCTTGAAAATTAAGAATAATAGGTTTTATGCAGTTTACTTCATAACTCTTGGCTGTAAAAAGAAAGCATTTATCTATTAATTGCCATCATTTTATAATTTTAGTTTGATTTTATTTTGTTTGAATTCTCTAGATTATATCATCATCATCATCATCATCATCATCATCATCATCATCAAGACCTTATCCCAATTAGGGGTAGGCCACATGAATCTTATGCCTCTATTCCACTTTATTAAATACCATGGCTTCATTTAGTCTCAAAGTTTTTAAATCTTTCCTCACCACTCCTCACCACTGGTGCTGTTGTTGGTCTCCTTTGAACATGTTCAAACCATCTAAGTCTAATCTCCATCATCTTGTTACCTATTGGTGCTACCCCTAAATTTTCTCTAATATTTTCATTTCTAATTTTGTCCTTTTTTGTCTTACTACTCACCCATCTCAACATCCTCATTTCTGCGACGCTCATCCTATGAGTATGATGTTCCTTAACTGCCCAACACTTTGAACTACAAAGCATGGCCGGCCTTATAGCCATCCTATAGAATTTTCCTTTTAGTTTGAGTGACACCCGCCAATCACATAAAACTTCAAATGCACATGTCTATTTGTTCAAACCCACTTGGATTCTCTAGATAACCTCCCTCTCAATCTCTCAACTCTCATAGATCAATGATCCTAAGTACTGAAAGTGGTCTTTCACGGGGATTTCTTGGTTATCAATCTTGACTGGTGTTCCACTCCTACTCTCTTTGCTAAAATTACATTCTATGTATTCTGTCTTAGTTTGGCTAATTTTAAATCCTTCATATTCTAATGCTTCTCTTCATAGCTCTAGCTTTATGTTTACACCCTCCATTGTCTCATCAAGTAGGACTATATCATCTGCAAATAGCATGCACCAGGGAATCTCCTCATGCAGATGTTTTGTTAACTCATCCATAACTAATGTGAAGAGGTATGGACTCAATGTTGATCCTTGATGCAATCTTACAGTGATAGAAAAATCACTAGTCAAGCAACTATTGGTCTTAATATTTGTTACCGTCCCCTCATACATATCTTTAATTATGTCTATATATCCCTAAGAAACCCCTTTACCACCCAACACCCTCTATACTAACTCTCTAGGGACTCTATCATAAACTTTATCTAAGTCGATAAAGACCATGTGTAGGTCTTTCCTCCTCTCCCTATATTTCTTTACTAATTGTCTTAACAAGAAAATAGCTTCCATGGTAGACCTCTCAGGCATGAAACCAAATTGATTCTCCTGTACACTTGTTTCTCTAGATTATATACCCATTAAAAACCACTATAATTTGATGTTTGTGGTCTCAAATTTTTGTTCTTTAAATGGGGACCATTGATACTTAAAGATAAGAAAATGTAGTGTCTAAAGTTATATGATTGACATGATATTTTATAGATTGGGTAAAATGGGCTCCAAAAACGATTAATATTTTAGATCTAAGAAAAGGAAGGCATCTGCTGATTTTTAGGATCTAATCCACCTATCATATGATTCATATTTGGCCTCTTATCTACCAAAAAAGGACATCTAATGGATATCATTGATCGAAAATCATGATCCTTGATTCTTGAAGCTAAAAACAGAGAGGAGAAGAAGTGCTCAAAATCATTCGACTGGTCTGAATTTTCACATCCACCCCAAATAAAACGGAGTAAAAAGGATGAATGGCTCATATATAAGAAGAACAGGTCCCAGACACGAACGTTGTTGGTGCGTGATTCGTAATATCATTAGAAAGTTTGACACTACTCGAGGGGCGCCGTGTGGAAGCAGGGTGCATTTATTATCCACCAGAGCTTTTCTCTGCCATGGTACCTACGCATAGCTTTTACGGTTTCGGTCAGGTGAGCACCACGAAAAACTTGATAGTTGTTCAAGCTTCGTGCACCATATAGCTGCTGTATTTTCAGCATAAGGATGACGGTGCTTTGAATTTTGAAATTGATAGCTTAGTAGGCAATGCATTAGCTGCTAAAAAGGCAGCCCTTGCACGCAGCTTCTGCCTAAGTTAAGGGTGTATAGTAGCCAGTCAAGAGGCTGTTTTTACTTTTTGAATTGATGATCTCAAAGTCACACAATGACAACTTTTACCATTACACCGATGCTCTCCTTCAGTGCACTAGCTGTTAAATTATGAAATAAAAGATCACACATATTCAAACATAATAAGTTTGTCTACAAGAAAGTGCAGTGCCTATGTGCCTTGAATGTGGTCCCTAATTGCATTTAGCCACCGAAGTAAACTTGGGTTTCTTTCAGGCGAGCACCTTGAAAATATTTCGTAGTTATTCAAGCAATGTGAACTTACTTCGTCCTGACTCCTGTTTGCGTTTCCTAGCGATTATCTCCTCCAAAAATATTTGCCACGCCGACTTCCGAAATTTCGGGGTTCATTTCTGCGTCTAGTAGATAGTTACTAGCTTTGAGATCGCGGTCGATAACTTTTAATCTTGAATCATGATGCAGGTAAAGAAGTCCTCGAACAATTCCTTTAACAATGCGGAAGCGTGTCGTCCAATCTAGTACCTCCTGTTGGGTTGGATCTGAGCACAAAAACAAAGAACATTGGCTTTTTTTAGAAAGAAAAAGAAAGAAAGCTTCTAAGAGCTTAGCTCAAGTTGACCCAACCGAAGAGAAGGGTATCGAGGCTTTATTGGCTTGTACTCATACATAAATAGATTTTCATCTTCTTCGGTGCAGCAGCCCAAGAGGCTGACAAGATTCCTGGGTTGGAGCTTCGATGTCATTATAACCTGATTCTTGAACTCTTGTAAGCCATCGTTCAAATATTTTTAACTGCTATTTCCTTACTCTTAGCATGCCCTACAGACTGCAACGTTCAGATGCATAATCACAGCATGGCCTAGCAACTCATTTCATGCTCACATTTACATGGTGGGCACCGTCGGTAATTGATCTGAATTATCATTGTGACACAACATGTTTGATCACCACTAATTCCAATTTGGTCCCTATTGAATAAATGTTTTAGATAATCCATACATCGGGACCACCTTGTAAAACTGGCATGTCTCATTGTACTTGCAGGTCTAGTCTAATAGATTTTGTTAAGCAGCACCCCATAAACAGGACCCAAAACAGAATATTGTACAATGCCTTTAGTTAATGAAGTACAAAGCTAGTAAAACTTTCTTACAAGGAAGCTGGCCTTTTACTCCCACCCATGTGGTCCTCCCCTTCACCGGACCCTGCATAAGTGGGTGCACGGGGGCCGCCTATAACCCTTTCTGGTCCCAGCCGCGTGTGCCACATTTTTACTGCCCATCGTAGCGCTGGATCCACCATTTCTCATTTACGGTTCGCTGATAAATTAGAAACTTTAATTTTAATATGATTTAATAGCCAGTGAAGTTGTTAGTCTCCCTCTATAAATCAATGGCAACATAATAAATGATTTGGATCTCCATAAATCAGGATTCACTTAGAGTTATAGCCATCGTATCATTTAATATAAGAGCTAATGAATCAAAATGGGAACGATTACATCACTTTCCAAAGACTAAACATTATAATATAGTCATTCACAGAAACTCCAGTTTGTGCAAGCTTATCCACAGAGGAATTTTGCTGATCGCTTATGTAATGAAAAATAACTGAGTTGTTTAACCACAAAATACTTTCCCTTCATTGATCATATTCCAGCAATAGTACCAAAGGGCAACCTTGAAAGTACTAAACCTTATACATCTACCACAATAGGACCATCAATGTCCAACTCCAAATGCTCGAGTCCGGATAAAAGAAAGAGCGAATTTTTAGCTTCATTTGACTCAGCCACCCCATTCATAGTTTAAAAACTGGACGACTCGTAGTGGGGCAAGTCGAGTTAATTCGATGGATACAACTTGAAAATACTCAAACAGAATTTTAATAATTTGTTATTATATTTAAAACATTTCCATTTTCCTGTGTTATATGGGAGTTGGTTAAGACTTGCGTATATTGTTTTTGGGAGATCTCATGTTCAAATCCCAGCACAATTGAACTTTTTCTTGTGATCTGCCATTGGGTTGCACAATATCTAACGGTTGTTGATCTTGTACATCCTAACTGGGACCTTGTATGGAACGAACATTCCTCTTATGGAATGAATCACAAACAATGATCAACTGCTAGATCAATCAATTAAACAAAGGAGTCGTGCCAGAAACTGGTGGTTACGAATGAATTAAACTAGCGGAGCTGTAAACGAGAATTGATGTATCAAGTGCAAGCTAGAATCGTCAATTTGATCGTGGCTGGCAGTAACGACGCTGCAAATGTACACGGTGGGGAGTAAATGCCCGGCCGCTTTGTACCTGTTTTATATTTACATCATTTATAGAGGCCTTGTTTTACACGTAAAAAGGACAGCCTCGATCCACGAAATTTCCGCAAATGTGAGGTCCGGAGGTTAATATTATATATTCTTTTCTTTAAACCTGTGACCTTAAAGTCACGCCACCGCAACTCTGCCTTTGTGTCGCGACGACAACTCTGTTATTACACGACGACACATAAAAAAACAATCTAGAGGGCCCTGTTTAGACATAAAAGACAAAATAAAATCTACAGGCCCTTGTGCATTGCTCTGTTGTTGTATGGTTAGCTGGTTACCATATATTAGAAAACCATAACATTTGGAAGCTGTTGCAATTTCATACTTGATAGGAGATGGCATTCATTCCAGAGGTGAAACTGACCTCAGGCTGCCGAACCATGCCTCTGATAGGCATGGGGACTGCCGAATTTCCCTTCGTCGAATCAGAAATGATGAGATCAGCTATTCTCCATGCGATAGAGCTCGGCTACAGACACTTTGACACCGCCGCAGTCTACCAATCTGAGAAGCCCTTGGGCGATGTGGTGGCTGAAGCCATAGGCCTTGGGTTCATAAAATCGCGTGCCGAACTCTTCATCACATCCAAGTTATGGCCTAGCGACGGCCACCGTGACCTTGTCCTACCAGCACTCAAGAACACCCTTCAGTAACATAACACCAAGCCATATTAGGTTCTTTCTTTTGCTTCTTTTCTGCCACATACAAGATACTGAAGTTCTTTATATCTTGTAGGAATCTTCAGATGGAGTGTATTGATCTCTATTTGATTCATTTCCCGGTAAGTTTGAAGCCAGGGAAACCTGAAGTTCCCTTCAACAAAGACAATCTTGTTCCCATGGATTTCAAGTCTGTTTGGGAAGCCATGGAGGAGTGTCAAAAGGTTGGCCTAACCAAATCAATCGGAGTCAGCAATTTCTCTTGCAAGAAGCTAGGCGAACTACTCTCTACAGCCAAGATCCCTCCCGCTGTAAACCAAGTGAGTTAGTTCCCATAAAAAGTTAAACTTTTTACCAGCGTTTGGATTATGATAGGAGGCTTGTGTTTTGCAAGGTGGAAATGAGCCCACTTTGGCAGCAGAAGAAATTGACGGAGTTTTGTGCAGCAAAGGATATTCATGTGAGTGCCTATTCCGTACTGGGAGGGCAAGCAATCTGGGGAAATCCACAAGTTATGGCGTGTAACGTGCTGAAAGAGATTGCAGAGGCTAGAGCAAAGACTATTGCTCAGGTGCTGTTAGCTTTCATATTACTTCTTATCTTTGAGCAATGATCAATTAGAAAGAGACCTCATTGTCTGAGTCACTCCACCTATATGTGGTCCAGCCAGCCCATTCATCTAGTTAATTGGATGAATGAGCTGGAACAACTACAGATAGGACCCCTTATGTCCAAGTTGGTTGTCTGATCTATTTCTTTGGGGAAACAATTATGAGCACTGAGCACTCTCTTCTTTCCCTAATTTGGTATCAATGCTGCTGAAGAGAGACTTGCCTAGCTGTTCGTCACTATAATAATGGGTAGGATCATCTATCCGAAAGACTCTGGGGCATGGTACTTCTAAGATGGGACTGTGGCATTGGTAGTTTTGGTTTTAGGAAGATTGGGCATTAGTCGTGACCATAGTCACAAAAAATAGGAATAGCTTATGACTTTATATCTTTCTTAAAAAAAATTGACGTATTAATCTCCGGGTCTTCTCCCAAATAATTTGAAGTTCTCAAATATTTTCTATTTAATGCAGATCTACCAAATTAGACACAAAATTTTAAAATTAGCAATAAATTTATAGAATACCAAAATTTAAAAATTATCTACAATTACACTAAAAAGTGCAAATTGAAAGATCAAATTGACTCTTATAATTCCTTTTTCCAATTCTTTTTTTGAATTTTCCCAAATGTCATCTGGATTTTATGGGTTTTTTGCCTTGCCGACAGAATCCATACTTCCTAACTATGACGGTGACAGTGTGGTAGTTGCATAAAATACTTGATTAGATAGAGATTTTGCTTTCTTTTAGATGTTAAATTTCAATTGTACTTTAACAAAATTATATCTAAATGCGCCCTTTTAAACTTCAAATTATAATTAATGTTAAACTATTTGATCAGTATTTTATCATTCCCCAAAAAAGATAAGGGTGTTTAATGGATAATAATCCTTTAACATAAACAAGTTAACAATGTAACAGGTCTGTTTGAGATGGGTGTATGAGCAAGGAGAGAGTATGGTGGTGAAGAGCTTTAACAAGGAGAGGCTTAAGGAGAACCTCCATGTTCTCGATTGGGAACTCACAGAAGATGAACTGCACCGGATTAGTCAGATTCCCCAATCTAGAGGGTGGCCAGCACCAGAATTCATCTCACATGATGGCCCCTACAAGACCATTGAGGAGTTTTGGGACCAAGAATTATGATATAAATTAATGCTCAATTCGAGGAAATAATTGGTAGATTATAAAATAAAATAAATTAATAAATGGAGAAAATAAGTAGGGGAACTTTGGAGTAACAGTAGAGTTGTAGTTGTGTGATTTAGAGGTCATGAGTTTGAGGAGTGGAAATATCTCCTTTCAAATTTGCAAAAAAAAGCTGCATACAATAGATTCTTTGTGGTCTGCCCCTTTTCCAGATTCCACATTAGCATGAGCTTCGTGCACTAGGCTGCCTCCGCTACGGCATAATAATGAAGTATAATACAAAATAAATGTTGTATCTTTGATGCATATAAATTACTGTGTGATTGTTATATATATTGCACTGAACTTGGTTCCAATCATATTTTAAGTATATGGATACCTTTTCTTTGGTGGCAGAAAACTATGTTTTTGTTGCATTGGAGAATGGTAAAAGATATAGAACAATTCAAAAGAAAAAAGGAAAAGTTTCTTAAGGAAAAGAAGCAATGAGAGAGAGAGAGAGAGAGAGAGAGAGAGAGAGAGAGAGAGAGAGAGAGAGAGAGAGAGAGAGCTCACGATGTGCCATGTCTACGATCATTGGGCTCGCCACCTAAAAGTTCCATGTGGAGTCCAGTGACCCGATGCCTTGCAATGGTCCAATTCCACCCATAATTGCAATCGGACAGTTTTGATTTAGGCAGGATTGAAACCCCGTTTTGGCCCCAGTTCTAGTTATAAGGATCAGAACCAAACTATTTGGTTTTGATCCAGTTCTAGGTAGTTATCCGTTTTGTAATCTAAACTACTTCTATAATGCTTCTCTAACTTGATGGAGGTGGTCACAGTAAACAATTATTTCCATGAAATTGTAAGTTGCTCTCACAAACTCATCCAAAGTGTTATAACAAACAAAATGTGTTCTCATCTATGGTAGTTTCTAGAACCTCTATACTGCACTTCTCAAGCATACTCAATTGCTATGTTCATATATTTTCTATGGTTATTGAAGATAAAACATCATTCATGCGTAGACCTATCTTAAGACAGAACAATTTAGAAGTTAAAATTCAGTTCTTTAATGGCAGATGGACTTGGAAACTCATACTTTTACTGCATCTTATTTTTTTAACATAAACTATGCTAATTGTTTAGGTAGGCAATTATGTTTTTTTCGAAGTTACATGGTAAATGCTAATTCAAGACATGCTATTACAGTTCCCCACAGCAATAATTTGTCAATCAAGAAAGTATCAACAAATAAAGGAGTGTTATTATCAAACTAAACATTACACATGAATCAAATGAAAGTAAGCAACCAACTCTAGCAATCAAACTAAAAGGTATTGACAATTATAAAAATAAATAAATAAATAACCAAGGCTCTAACTTGTAAGTTAAGATAGAAAAATAATTTCCAAGCTTTGAAGTAAAATAGAAAAAAACTAAGAGTTGGAGCTGGAGGGATGTTCTGTGTCTTATTTTCCTCACTAAATTTGGGTTCAAAAGTCTAATTTGCTCTTACTACCTTATGAGCAACAAAATATATTGAGGGTATTTTCAGTCTTACAAAACTTAAGCTAAAAAAACTAATTTATCTTTAACTAAACTAAGTTTAAATATAAATATGCTAGGAGTATTGTGGCCTATTGATGCTGTTCTTAGTTCAGTTCCATTCTTCTAGGGTAAAATTGGAATCGGACAAAATTTTATTTTGTTTGGCTATAAAGAATTGAATCAGCTAATCATGCCAACTAAAGTACTGGAACCTAATTTTTAGTTCGGTTCTTCGCTCGTTAGTCCTTTTTGACATCCCTAGCCATGCCCCACAAATTTAGGTCAACCATAGCTTTTTTTGCTCAGCCTCGTGTAGTTGTAAATTAGAAGGAAAACAATTTCCCTTAGACGAAATTTATCTAAGAGGTTTGAGAAATCCATATATAAGTAAATTAATGTTAGTATCTAAGGGCTACTTTATGACTGTGTCACCTGTGAAAGATGGTCCAGATAACCACATGATATGTGACTAGTCTAGTGGCAGGATGTCTACGATTCCCCAATCAAATTAAGATTTCGGGTTTCCAACCGCTGGCATCGCCTACCAACTTTCAGAAGAAAAACCACTTGACGTGCTACTAAAACATACAACCTTATCAATGTTCAACTAATGGTTGTCTCCAAAATGACGGACTTCATGTTTGGGCCGTCGTCTTCATGTTCTGTACACAGAATCCCAATGCACGGCAACACTTGGTAGTTGAACAGATTTCACATACTGACAGATAATTAGTTCCAATCAGATTTTCTTCCTTTGGATACTTGGTAGCTATTCAGGCAGTGTGATCTTCCTACATTCCGACCACTCTGTTCGTTTTTGCTAGTGTTTGATCTAGTCCATAAATTTTTGCTATTCCAAAATCCAAAACTTTAAGGTTCATTTCTGCATCTAAACAATGTTACTACCTTAGTGATCCCTGTAGATAACTTTTAATTTAGACTCAGAATACAGGTAAAGATGTTCTCCAGCAGTTCATTCAAAAATATGGAAGCGTGACGTCGTCCAATCTAGTACCTCCTGTTTGGTTGGATCTGAGCACAGAAACAAACCGTATTCACTTTGTTTTAGAAAGAAAAATGAAGCAAGCTTTTAATTGTAAGAGTTCAAAGTTGAACAAACGGAAGAGAAGGGCGTCCAGGCTTTTTATTGGGCACGAACTCATAGATCACTAGCTTTTCATCTTCAATGTAACAGCCAAAAGCCTACCAAGATTCCTGTGTTGGAGCTCCAGTATCATGATAAATTCATTCTTGAACTTGTCTTGTCCAGAGCTTTTCGAAATTTTTTTAACTAGTATTTCCCTTCTCTTAGCATGCTCTGGAGACTGCGAAGTTCAAATACTTAATCTCAGCATGGCCTAGCAATTCGTTCCATGCTCACCTTTACATGGTGGGCGCGACCTGTGAATGATCGGAGTTGTCAATGTGACACCACATGTTAGATAAGCAATAATACCAAGTGGGTCCCTATTAAATAAATGGTTTAGATCATCCGTATATTGGGACCACCTTGTAAAACAGACATTTCTCACCATAGTAACATTTCTAGTTTAGAAATGAAGCAGTAGCACCTTGTAAACAGGAACAAACTCCCCTCCTCCAGCTTATTTGTGTTAGACATATGAAAATTGTTATCTCATTTTTCTTTCAGCTTTAAGCTTTCAGGTTGAACTGTAATTCAACATGGTATTAGAGCCTTATTGACATAAGTTCGAATCTTGACATAATATATTTATCAAATCCACATGCAAGAGCCCAAAAAAGTCTTACACATGATGAGGTGTGTTAGACATATAAAAATTGTTAGCCCACTTTCTACCAACTTAAGCTTTTAGGCTCACTTCCCCCAAATCAGTTATCAATTTTGGAGGTTCATTTATCTTTTCCCCAAATAGCTATGAATCTGGACAGTCTCTTGAACTCTTCCCCAGAATCAGATGTGAATCTGGGAGGTTCATTTCTCTTCCCCCAGTCAGATGCGAATGTGAGGAGTCCTTGGATTCTCTATACTGCTACCCAAATTGGATACTTCCTGAATATTATTCTTCCTCTTTCCTGGTTTCCAAATGAAAACAATGAAAATATTAGAGACGTAAAGCATGTTATCTTCAATATTGAAAGATAATGGCCTCTTTGGTTCCCCATCCGCCCCCATATGCCTGCCTAAGGAACTAGAATGAAGATGACAGATACACCGATTACTACAATGATGATTACTTGCGATATTTTCCTGTTGTCCACTGCATCTGAAGTAAACCGTACAGTTATTTAAGATTTACAAGCAAGTGGACTTTAGAAATATGGACCTAACAAATTTAAAAGATATGAAACAGCTAAGCACCGAGGGTAAAGGGTGTAAAGACGCAGAATCTGGTTAGTCTCTCTGGAATGCATGAGAAAAATGGCCCCTGCTAGATATGGTACAGACCATTGGATGGCGGTCAGCAAGTCAAAAGCCAAGGAAATATGCCATAGCAAATTATCTTCGACATTGAAAAATAATGACCTCCTAATTTCTCCGTTCGCCTCTATAAAATAACTGCGGAAGCAACTAGTAAGACAATAACAGCTGTATTGATTAGTGATGATTAAAGATACGTAGGAGGAAATAATAACAAATGTTAAGACTACTAGTGGTAAGATCGGTGATTTTTCTATCACTATAGGATTATCAAGGATTAGCATTGAGCCCATACCTTTTTACGTTGGTTATAGATGAGTTAATAAAACATCTGTATTAGGAGATTCCATAGTGTATACTATTTGCAAATGATATAGTCTTACTTGATAAGACAAGAGAAAGTGAAAACATAATGCTAGAGTTATATAAAATCTAAAGAATTTCAAATCAATAAAACTAAGAAAGAATATATGGACTGCAATTTTAGCAAGGAGAGAAGTAGGAGTGGAATACCAATTAAGATTGATAACAAATAAGCTTCTGTAAAAGACCACTTTTGGTATTTAGAATCAATAATTCATGAGAGTGGAGAGATTGAAAGAGAGGTTACCCAAAGAATCTAATAAGGTTGGAATAAATGGAGATGTGCTTCTAGAGTTTTGTGTGATTGGTGGGTGTCACTCAAATTAAAAGAAAATTTTTATAGGAAGGCTATAAGGCTGGTCATGCTCTATAGATCAGAGTTTTGGATAGTTAAGGAACATCATATTCACAGGATCGTCGCAGAAATGAGGATGTTGAGATGGATGAGTTGCAAGACACGAAAAGATGAAATTAGAAATGAAAACATTAGAGGAACCTTAGGAATAGTATCAATAGGTAATAAGATGAGAGGGATTAGACTTAGATGGTTTGGACATTGCCCAAAGGAGACAGAAAACGTTATCAGTTAGGAGTAAGGCAATGGAAGTAGAAGGTTCTAAAAGGACAAGGGAAAATCCCAAAAGAAAGTGGACAGAAGTGTAAGAAAAGATTTAAAAACTTTGAGACTAAATGAAGCCAGTACTTAATAGAGAGGAATAGAGGAATAAGACTCGTGTGGCCGACCCTTAATTGGTATAAAGTCTTAATGATGATGATGATGGTCTAAAAGTAAATGAGACAGTTCTATTATATTCACAAGCAAAGTAGAACATTGGAAACGTGGACGCAAGAAATTTGAAAGAAATGAAAGAGGCAAGCACATCATGGAATCTGGTTACTCTATCTAGAGGACACGAGAAAAATGGCACCTCATAAATATGGTACAGACTATTAGATGGTAGTCAATAGGCCGAAAGCCAAAAGGAAATATACCAATGGTCTGAATGTGCATGCCCGGCTCGAAGTCTTCGTGATCGAAACGGTTGCCTCTTGCCTGACAAATCTAGTCCATATCATCCCTCATCCTATATGTATGTTTTTTCAATGCATAAATGTTGGCTTAAAACATTTGATAGTCTAGAATTTTCAACAATTACATGACTTGTCGTGCCCTTGCTTGAGAAATTTGGGGCATAATGTGAGGAATAATCATCGAAGAGCTGGATTGTACATGTTCACTTTTGCCGGTCACGTGTTTTGTCAGATTTATTGGGGTACAACCGCTGTATAACTTTGTTTATATTAGGGTATTCATATATGCGATCTTTACTTTGCCGATGAGCCCCGTAATAAATGATGTAAATGGATAAAACTTCAAGTTAGTTTCAAAATTTTGAAGATAACAACAGTTCACAATGTTTTTCGTTGCTTAGAAGGCTCATACTCTGGAATTCTTATCCACTAAATGATCTTAACTGCTGTATTTTTTATTTTATTTTTTTGAATTACATACTGTTTCACTTTCCATTGTCAACCTATGGAAGTAGTTTCTAGGATATTCCAATGGATGAGAGCCTTGGATCATGGCTGATCTAACTTGTGGAAAATATTAACATTGTGAATGGTGCAGATCTTCAAAAATGTTGACCCATATGACATTGCAGCTGTTTATAACCATTTATTGCGGGGCTTATTTGAAAACATAAGGTGTGCATATATCACAAGTCTAATAATATTAATTTTCAAAAATGGGTTTTAAAGAAGGAAAATAATGTAAACACCATTTCAATGATTGAATGAAAAAATGTGGGTTTTAAAGAAGGAAAATAATGTGTTGGGGGAGCCCAGATGATGACAATCTACTATGTGAAACCTTATCACTAGTAATCAAGAGTAAACAGCAAGAAACCTGCACAACTTATTATGATGGAGCTACAATTTTCGAAAGTCTTTGCCTAATCATCTAGGACTAGATTCTGTAACCATAATAGAGAAGATGAAAAAACTGGATCGTGATATGGAATCCTCTAAATAGATGTGTTTATATGGAGTAGACATTTTAATTAAGCATTGTGAGTACTTACTGAATTTGAAATGGGCATTCTGAACATAAGGCTCCTCTCCGCATTGATAAGTATCCAATTTTGTATAAAAGTACTCAAGTAGTAGTCCATGGGTTCTAAATTATGGGATTAATTTTAGTCAGGACTTAAAATTCATCATTTCAAAGCTTGATCAAGCTTCAAGATCATTCTAGGGCAAGTAAGAAAGCAATTAGAAGATTGAAAGGTGACTAGAATTGGGCCGTGTAAAATTTAGGCAATTCCACCACCTTTGCATGAGAATTGGAGCAATGCTTGTAAGCTATCTTAACCACCTTAGCCATACAAGCTTTGAAGTCAAGAGATTAAGTCACCCAAGCCACCAAGAAAGGAGCCATCAAAGTGAGCTACTAAGCCACTTAGGCCAATGCCACATGGACTCACACGATTAAAAGAAATTCAAGCAATTATCTCATAAAAAAATTGCGAATTTCAAAGGATAATTGGAAAGATTTTGTTGGAGATTAGCATATGATAAGATTTTTGTATATAAGTGGACCAATCAAGAGAGAAACATCCCTGTTTTCTATCATATTCTTTCAATTTTCCTATCTTTTTTGTCCCTTATTAAGGTTTTCCGTGCATGATGCTTGTAAGAGGGAGACGCACCTCCTAAAAAGGTGGCACCTTCCACCTTAAGTTATCATTGTCTCCATGCTAGTTCCCACTTTCTAATTCCACCTTATAGCTTCCATTCTTATCTCTTTTTCTAAGTCACCACCTATCCGAATCTTTCCCTAAGTGAATAACGTTCTAAACCAATCCTATTCATCCCAAAATTCTAAGTAAAAAATCCCATGGATGATCTATGATTTTTACCTTCTAAAGATGTGCTACGGTTTGCACTATCTAAGCTCTACAACTTCCCAATTTTATGCAAATTCTACCCTTCATGTTTATCTCCTCTTTCCTCTTTTCATAGGGTAGAATCTTCTCATCTTTAGAAACTTAAAAACCTCTATAAAACACCCAAGGAATTCTACGCATGAACCAAGTATGGGGTAATCATTACTCCTTGAAAAGTTGTGAATCTTCCTTAGAGATCTCTTAGAGTTTTGGACAACATTCTTTGGGCTGCTTTCCTTTGTGACTCCATGCCTCCTTCAAGTTCAGCACTTCGTGTAGTTTGTTGCACTTAATTTCTAGGTTGGTATTATTGCTTATTTCTTTCCTTGTTTAGTTATGTTGGTTCCTTATTTTCCTTGCTTATTCGTCCCTAGTTTTAAGTTTTAAATCCTTATATGCAAGGCCCACAAATTCTTGTAGTGATAGCCAAGAGATAGTAGCCCTTGAATCAAGTTAATTTTTCCTTGAAATCTTTATATTCCTCCCCTTTTCATTGCTTTTCTTATCATCTTTTCTTCTTTAGTTTTCTTTGGGTTAACATCCTTATCATCTTTGGAAGTCGAATCATAATAGATTGAAGTCGATACTTTGTACTTACATGTGTGCATCATTCTAGGTTATTTTGCACTTAGATTTCACACACACCATACTCAAAAACCATGCAGACAACTCCATGGGTTATGCGGATGGTTTTGATGTTTGTTTCATTGTTATTTCTTTCATAGATTTTCATGCATTAGTTTAAGTTAAGGTCATGCATTCCATTCTAGTTTAATCCACACATGCATTCCATCCTAGCCCCACATGCACCATGTTGTTGAATATTACTTAGTTTTGCATGTTTTGTAGATTAGTTTACTTCATGTCTAGGCTTCCTTAATTGTAGTTTAAGTTTAAGTTTAAGTCCATCTTTAGTTTAGTTTTAGATAGTTTCTAATTTTAATTTTTAGAAAGTTTCTTTAGTTTAGTTTCTAATTTCATTCATATTTTGTTTTTCATGTTACTTAAATTCTTAGTTTAATTAAAACAATCTTTTTGGCTAAGTATAAGTAATTTAATCAAGATCTAATCAATATACAAAATCATGAGTTTCTTGTGGGATTGACCTCTTTCACATACATTTACTACAATTGATTAGTGCGCTTGTGAGTACTTTTAAACCTACACCATGTTTTTGGTATCGTTGCTAGAAAATCACAACATATTTGTAGTTAGATCTTTATTTAAATTATTTATCTCTAGTCATAGGATTAGGTTGCATTAAATTAGGATTCTGCATCATTCTCGTATATTTTGCTAATTCCTCAAAAATTGGCATATTTCTTTGTTCTTCTGTGAGGAGAATTTGGCAATAAAAGAAGCAGTCGCGATCTTGTAGGCCAAAGTTTCATCGGCATAATTAGGATTTCCTTACTTTTGTAGATGAGATTTTTCTATTTTTGAGACTACTTGTAACGAGGCCCAACTATAAGTTTTTCTCACTCTCTTTTATTTTCCTAGTGTAGTTGCATTTAGGGTAATTTGCATTGTGGATAGTAGTGCAATTTACTTGTTGCATATTATTTAGTGTTGCTACATTAGTTTGCACCTATTTAACAAAGTTTAGCCCAAGCTTGGCTATTACTAAGGCATAGGACTAGTTATAATGTCTTATTTGTTAAGGTATGGACTCGTTGTTAGATAGCATATAGGTAAGTATTAGTTTCCTCTCCTTGTAATTGCATTGCACATTTAATTGATTTATGATTGATGTTCACATTGATAGCAAGGGCCCATAAGAACTCTTATAAGATAAGAATTGTATTTCATTATCTAATCATTGGCCTACTATTTTCATGGATTCACATGCTTACTACATAGCATGTGTTAGATGTCAATAGTTAAGGAGCACAGGAAAAAAAAAAATATTATGCCTCTAAATCCTATTCTTATCATTGAGTCTTTTGATGCTTGGGGTATTGATTTTATGAGACCTTTTCCTAACTATTATGGTTATTTGAACGTCCTTGTGGGAGTGGACTAGGTGTCCAAATGGGTGGAGGCCATATCATGTAAGACCAATGACCATAGGGTGGTGGTCAAGCTTTTAAAGAAAAATATATTTGTACGTTATAGTACTCCAAGGGCCATAGTTAGTGGTGAAGGAGACACTTACCTAATACTATTTGAGAATTTAATGATGAAATTTGGCTTTACCCATAGGATTGGTATCCTTTATCATCTTGAGACAAGTGGACATGTAGAAGTGTCAAATTGGAGATAAAGAGAATCTTGGTAAAGATAGTAAATCCAAATAAGGAGTGGTCTTTAAGACTTAATGATACTTTATAGGCCTATCATACTACATACAAGACCCCTATAAGCATGTCACCCTATTGTGGTCTATGGAAAGGCCTACCACCTGCTAGTAGAACTAGAGCATAAAGCATATTTGTGTAATAACCCCAATTTTTAACTCTAAATTAGTAATAAAATAAGATAAATTAATTAAAAAATTTATGCATAGAATTTGGTACTGAAAGCACTAAAACTAGAAAGTACACGTCGATATAAATTGAACGGTATAAAGACGTTGAAAATGGAGTTCGGATGAGTGAGTTATGACCATTTTAAGTGTAAGGGTAAATTTGTAAAATTGCCAAGGACATAAAGTAAAGGGAGTCATTTTGATAACGACACCCTTTTCCACTTCCATTAGAGTTCTAATGGAGGAAGACACTGATCTACCTTCCATTTGGCAAAATTGGGATTTAGCCTATTAAATACAAGTTTCCCCTTCCATTCCCATGTCAAACAACCAGAGGAGAACCCCTGTTTTACCCTGTGCACGTCGCGAAAACAAGTTGAAGTTTGAACGTACTAGAGGGCTTTGATCTCCCATCTCCCATCTACGGCTCTAATCAGGTAAGTTATATACTTTAACTTGTTAATTATCTTGTTTTTCGACTTTCTCCTCACAAATCTAGGCTAGATAAGATCAAAATGGCTGTTGGATGGCCTATGGATTCAAAACCGTGGAGCATGGTTAGACCCATGTTAAAGACACGTCAAATGAGAAATCTAAGCTGTTTATTGTGATTTTTGGACCCAAAAACCCTAGGAACGGTGAAAACAAATAAAAAATCGGAGCTTCTGGGGCTCTAATCAAGCCAAAACAAGGTGGAGGCTTGGGCTCATCGTCCTTAATGGATAGTGTGCCCAAGACGCCCACCGGGACGTATAGACGCGGACGCGCGCATGCGAGTGCTCTGTCACATGCGTGCGTATCGCACACGGGCATGGGACGCTCTTGTGCATTGTCCCGAACATCCGAAACGCACTGGGTGTCCTGGGCGTGCAGTCCATTGGTGTAAGCCAGTGCAAACCGTACCGCCCGTGTAAGTCAGTGCACGCGTACCTATTATCCCTATAAATTAATATATTAATTTATGAAGTCTTTCCACAAAAAACTTGATTTTGGGAGCTACAGAGGTCCAAATTACGAGTAAAAATATCCGTTGCGACCGTATTGACGACGCAGGCATAAATTTAGCTTGAAAACCTACATTTAACTACTTTTAGATTAGTTAAATTATAAAATATTAATTAATAACTTAGAACAGACTAATCAAAAGGTGATCAGGCCTCAAGACTTGAACAATGAGATAAAGTATGATAATAAATAAGGGTTCTAAGGGGCATATTAGCGTGACTACTCTAGAAATTGATCTAGACCATTGGTCTGAACTAGATCTTGAAAAAGTATTGATCTGAGGATGATATGACTGTCAAATTAAGGTATAAACGTTAGATACACATAATAACGAATAGATGAACATGAGATGGGACTAAATTAAGAACCAAATCATAATTAGAGATCTTAGAGGATGATCCAGTGGTTGGATCACTATAGATTCTCTTATGATAAAATAAATACACGAAATAGTATTGTGGTACTAACAGGTACATCTGAACGTACATGATAAGGGGATTATATGCTTAAGTTGGGTGATCTCACATTGAGGTAAGTGACGATGTTTAATGTTTCGTTTTAATTTTAAAACCTTGTATTATCATGGCATCATGATTGATTGTGATTAAATTGCACTTATTATTAATCGATGATTTTGTGAGATTTAGAGTTTTATGTTATAATTGCTATTTGATTTATGGTTTCATGAAATTGAGATTATCTACTTATGCATAATTAGAAATTTATCTTTCCTTATTATTGCATCACTGAAATTGATGAGTTTTCATGAGAAAGGAAAGTGGAGGCTTGGTGGCTGATCCTTTTAGAGGCTAACCCTAGGATGAGGGGCGTGCTTTGGGGATTGTGAGCGACGAGTGCTCCTGATTTTCGACATACATGATTTTGTGTTTTGAGTTTTATGACGGGTGCTCTCACCCAGTGGATGTCATGCTAGGAGAGAGAGGGCCAGCCACCCACCCTCCGAGATTTGTGATGTGATGTGATTTGATTGTGATATGATAGACACCTACCCGTAGATGGCTTTCGGTAGGGGTTGGTAACATGGATAGTCTACACTACCAGTTTGGGCCTTTCCATGGGGACAGATACTAAGTCTCCTGTTATAGTGTCGACAGGGAGCGGCGGTGGTTGAGACCCTAGAGAGTTGCCACTGCGGCATGATGATCCATTCTCTTATTCTGTGTGCTTGCATGATGAGCATAGAGATGTGATGGTATGCCTGGGTGTGATGACACTTAGAGGTTTGATATGAGTACTCATGATCTGTAATACAAGTGTATGGGACACTCGTGGGACCCATGTACCTTAAGGTGCCCTGTTATTATTGAATGCTCATTTACATGAAATTATATCATGTTTTAAATCTGTGAGATGCATGTTTTATCATATATGATATTTTGAGATCTTATTAGCATTGCTTAAAATAATTATATTCTTGTAGAAAATTGCTTTATTCATTGTATCAATATGATTATTTGATTTTATTCCATTGATATACATTAAATGTCTATGTACCTACCAAGCATTGCTTGCTGAGGCATTGTGTTATCGTTGCAATGCCTCAGATATTAAAGAAAGACAGGACATATGAGGAGTTAGAAGAATAGTGATCGAGAAGTCTTATTTAGAGGCATGTTCTAATTTCACATGGACTGTGTATGTATATATATGTTATTGGACTTGATTATACTGTTATGGGAATGTGGCTGATGACTGGATGATCCTAGAATAGTAAATCTATTTTAAACATGTTTACTTGAAAAAAAAAAAGAAAAAAAAAAAAAGAAATCTTGTTTTGCTTCAATGGTTGAACTTGGGATTTTTCTAAAAATGAAATTTGATTGAAATTGTTTTTCGCTGTTTTGGTTTTTATAAAATTGGGGCCCCACCTTTCGAAAAGTTTTATAAAAAAAAGAAAAAAGTATTTAAAAACCTAAGTTGTCACAATTTGGCATTAAAAAGCTCAATTTTAACTTAGATAATGATGGGATCCACAAGAGCTCCATCTCAATGTGTTGGATGAACTTAGGAAAGATATATATGAGTCTATTAAACTATACAAAGACCACATGAAAAGCCATCATGAGAAAAATATTTTGCAGATGTCCTTCACCCCAAGACAAAAGTTCTTTTTATATAATTCTAGATTGCATCTATTCCCTGGAAAAATTTATTCTCCATAGACAAGACCCTCCATAGTATCACATGTCTAATCATAACAGGGCCATCGAGATAGATAAGGATAGAGAGATTTTCATAATCAATGCGCAAAGGTCAAAAGCCTTGCTAGAATTGGTAAGCCCTAAAGTAGAAGAAATTTTGTTAGAGGTACTAAGAACTACCTTAGTATCTCCTAGGACACCTTCATCAATCATAAGATATGCATTCGTCATTGCATTTTATCACATCATTATATGCCTAGCTAAAGACATTAAACTTGTGTGCTTACTGGGAAGCTACCTAGGAATTTTTTTTGGAGTCTCATTTTTCTACATTGCCCATTTATCATATAGGATCCTATGTTTCAAAACATTGGAGACAATGTTTATTTCATGTTATGGGATATAGATATGTATGAGATTTTTTAGTTTTTTTATATTTAAAAAAGAGAGAGAGAAAGTTTTTAAGTTTTTAAGGTAAAGTTCCTTTACTATGATAAGAATTAGATTTTTCAAAGCTTAGTATTTCTACTACTTTAACTTCTTAATAGAACTGCATATGGTTAATTTTGCATCTTATTCATGTCTTTAAGTATTCTATGAAGTTAAATCTTGGAATACACTTATACACTGTATATAGTCTAGATTGATGGATAATTATGACTTAAAGACCTTAAGAAAAATCAATGGAGACTCATATACCTAGTGAGTATTAGAGACTATCATCTTTCGAAGGGTTATATGTAATTTCATATTTTCCTAAGCATACGTAAAAGATCCTAGCATTTTTGTTTTTGGTCTAAAAAAAAGAAGTACTAACTTTCTTTCCTAAATATTTATTGAATATGATAGGTTTTAAGAAACTTCGAAAATGGTATAGGCATCCTTGATTTAGCCCAGAGACATAAAACCTATCTAGTATATTATACCACTGGTTACGCCCTTTGAGCTTCTTGGTAAGCCTTTTTTTTTTCTTTTTCTTTTTTTCAAAAACCCCATTTACCTTAACTAGAAACCTAGTTAAAGTATCCATTACTTATCCTTTAAAAATGAGTAAAGATGATAGAGAAAGCGAAAAAAAGTACAAAAGTCTAAGAAGTAAAAAAATCAAAAGTATCTACATAGAAAAAGCCTTTCTTTCAAAGATCTACAAAAAAAAGTAAAAAAGAAATATTAAGAATAAGAAAAGTTGTGAAGAGAGAAAGGAAAAACAGAAAAGATATTTACTTTAGTACAATCAAAAGGAAAGTTATCCAATATTTATTAAAGATCTCTACTTATATTTTAAACTTTGAATCCTTCTTACCTTTTCTTTCAAAACCTCTATGTTTCATCCTATTTAAAGACTTATTGATCTTAAGACAGAAGATAGCCTTAATAAGGATATAAATAGGAAGAAATTAAGGTGAACTACCCTCACTGGTCTTGAAAATGACATCCATTCTTAGGGATTATATTTTTTTGTCTCATTTATACTTAAACTTATGTGAACAATAAGTATCTTTGGATTTAGTTACATAGTGAGAGAATTTTATTTGAACCCTTTTCTCTAAGAGCTTTAATTTTGGGTGTATACTAGTGACAATTTGAAGTCGTGACATCTTTCTAATGGAGTATAACATATCTATAGAAGTCTTGACTCATGTAGCATGTACGCACACTACAATATGAGATATAACTATAATGAAATAGCTTTGGTATGTGGGTAACTTGTTGTCATTCATCTTTATTAAGTTGTTAAAGCAAGTAGAGTACTGATGGATGAGAATTCTTTGAGAAAAAATAAAGAATTTAGTCTTGCTAAATTTTGTGGGTATATTCATTGCAAACTCTCACGAGACCTAACTCATGCATTAGGGGTAACCTAGGGGTTTACGGGCTTGTTGCATATATTAAATGCAAGTGTAAGTACTTATAAAAAGGGCAACTATGTTTTGTTCGGTCTAATAAAATGCTAGTTAGAGGGTTTGATAAGTGCCTAATTTTGTATAAAAAAGTATTCAATTAGTAGTCCATTTTATAAATTATAGTTTTATTTATAAGATTTTTTTTTTAAATTCATAACACATGCATTTTTGAGCTAATGATTCAAGCAATTATCTCATAAAAAATTATGAATTTCAAGGGATAATTAGAAGGATTTTATTGGAAATCAGCACATGGTAGGATATGCATGTATAGACAAACCAATTAAGAGAGAAACATCCTTATTTCCTACCATATTCTTTCCATTTTCCTATATTTTTTCCACCCCATATTAAGGTTTTCCATTCATGACTCATGTAAGGGGGTGATGCATCTCCTAAAAAGGTGATGCCTCCCACCTTAAGTTGTCATTATCTCCATGCTAGTTTGCACTTTCTAATTCCACCTCACTGCTTTCATTCTTATCTCTCTTTCGAAGTCTCATCCTATCCAAATCTTTCCATAAGTGAATCACCTTCTAAACCAATCCCATTCATCCTAAAATTCCACTTCAAAAATTCCATGAATGATCTATGATTTTTACCTTCTAAAGATGTCCAATGGATTGCATTATCTAAGCTCCATCTTAGCCCCACGCACACCTTGTTATTGATTGTTCCTTAGTTTTGCATGTTTTGTAGATTAGTTTACTTCATGTTCAAGGTTCCTTCATTGTAGTTTAAATTTAAGTCCATCTTTAGTTTAGTTTTAGATAGTTTCTAATTTTAGTGTTTAGAAAGTTTCTAAGTTTAGCAAAGTTTTAGTTTTAGCAAGTTTCTGTAGTTTTGTTTCTAATTTTTATGCATGTTTTATTTTTCATGTTGTTTAAATTTCTAGTTTAATAAAAGCAATCTTTCTTTGGTTAAGTAATTTAATTAAAGATCTAATCAATATATAAAATCATAAGATTCCTTGTGGGATCGACCTCACTCGCATACTTATACTACAATTCATTCGTGCACTTGTAAGTAATTTTAAAACATACACCTCACACCCATTAGCCAATTCCTAAATATCAATGAACTCTCTTCCTGAAACCATACACCCCATACCAGCAGCAAATGAATAAGTCGAAGAAGAAAGTTCCTCACACATTGACAGTGACATAAGAGTCATTATCAGCAACTAACCATTTATTCAAATCTGACAAATTCACCCTCCTAATCTTTATCGAATTTGTAGCTGTTTGAAAGACTTTATGCCAACCCGAAGAATCATCATCATCATCAAGACCTTATCCCAATTAAGGGTCGGCCACATGAATCTTATTCCTCCATTTCACTCTATTAAATACCATGGTTTCATTTAGTCCCAAAGTTTTTAAATCTTTCCTCACCACTTCTATCCACATTCTTTTAGGCCTTCCCCTTGCCCTTTTAGAACCTTCAACTTGTATTGCCTCACTCCTTCTAATTGGTGCCATTGTTGGACTCCTTTGAACATGTCCAAACCATCTAAGTCTAATCTCCCTCATCTTGTTACCTATTGGTGCTATCCCTAAATTTCCTCTAATATTTTCATTTCTAATTCTATCATTTCTTGTCTTACCACTCATCCATCTCAACATCCCCATTTCTGCGACACTCAGCCTATGAGTATGATGTTCCTTAACTGCCCAACACTCTGATCCATAGAGCATGGTCGGCCTTATAGCCATCCTACAGAATTTTCCCTTTAGTTTGAGTGGCACCCGCCAATCATATAAAACATCCGATGCACATCTCCATTTGTTCCAACCCGCTTGGATTCTCTGTGTAACCTCCCTCTCAATCTCTCCACTCTCATGGATCAATGATCCTAAGTATCGAAAGTGGTCACTCATGGGGACCTCTTGGTTATCAATCTTGACTAGTGCTCCACTCCTACTCTCCTTACTAAAATTACATTCCATATATTCTGTCTCAGTTCGGCTAATTTTAAATCCTTTCGATTTTAATGCTTCTCTCCATAACTCTAGCTTTATGTTTACACCCTCCCTTGTCTCATCAAGTAGGATTATATCGTCTGCAAATATCATGCACCAGGGAATCTCCTCATGCAGATGTTTTGTTAACTCATCCATAACTAATGTGAAAAGGTATGGACTCATTGGTGCAATCCGACAGTGACAGGAAAATCACCAGTCACGCCACTAGTGGTCTTAACATTTGTTACTGTTCCCTCATACATATATTTAATTATGTCTATATACCCCTTAAAAACCCCTTTAACACCCAACACCCTCCATATTAACTCTCTAGGGACTCTATCATAAGCTTTCTCTAAGTCAATAAAGACCATGTGTAGGTCTTTTATCCTCTCCCTATATTTCTCTACTAATTGTCTTAGTAAGAAAATAGCTTCCATGGTAGACCTCCCAAGCATGAAACCAAACTAATTCTCCAATACATTTGTTTCATGTTGTAGCCTCTTCTCAATCACTCTTTCAAAAAGTTTCATGGTGTGGCTCATAAGTTTGATCCCTCGATAATTAGTGCAGCTCTGAATGTCTCCTTTATTCTTATAGATTGGTACAATAGAGCTTTTCCTCCACTCATTAGGCATTTTCTTTGATTTTATAATCTTGTTAAACAACTTGGTCAACCAAACCACCCCACTATCACCCATATGCTTCCAAACCTCTATTGGTATACCATCAGGCCCCATGACCTTTCCTGATTTCATCTTTCTCAAGGCCTTTTTTACTTCAAGCATTCTAATCCTACGTTCATATCTATAATATCTAGTGTTATTTAGATTTATAGTATTTTGAATCCCTATATTCTCAGGGCCATTGTCATTTAACAATTTTTGAAAGTATATTTTCCACCTTTGTTTGATCTCATCATCTTTGACTAATACCCTTTGATCATCGCTTCTAATGCACCTAACATGCTCTAAGTCCTTACCCTTCTGTTCTCTTACTTTTGCAAGTTTAAACACATCTTTCTCACCTTTTCTTGTTCCTAGTCTATTATAGAGCTCATCATATGCTTTAAGTTTTGCCTCACTATTCTCTTAGCAACGTTTTTAGCATTCTTATATTGTTCATAGTTTTCATTATTTCTAATCTTTTGCCATGCTTTAAAATGCATTCGTTTTTCTTTAATAGCTTTTTGCACTGTTTCATTCCACCACCATGTTTCCTTTGTTAATAGCCTTTTACCTTTAGATACTCCTAAGACATCTTTTGCTACTTTCTTAATGGACTCAGTCATATTAGTCCACATGGTATTTACTTCTGTTTCATAGTTCCAATTTCCTTCTACCATCAACTTATTTTCTCTCATTTTAAGTTCCACCACTTAGTTTTTGGATGTGTATTAAGTTTAGTTCTTTTACTCCATTTTTTAATATGAATATCCATAACCATTAACCTATGTTGTGAGGTTAAACTCTCACCGGGTATCACCTTACAATCCTTACATATAGATCGTTCATTATTCCTAAGTACAAAAAAGTCTATTTGGCTTTTATGAAGTCCACTTTTAAAGGTTATTAAGTGTTCATCCCTCTTCTTAAAGAGTCTATTTGCAATGGATAGGTTATATGACAAAGCAAAATCGAGGATATTCTCCCCCATCTCGTTTCGTTCACCTATACCATACCCTCCGTGTATTCTATCATATCCTTCCTTATCTTTTCCTACATGGCCATTTAAGTCTGCTCCTATAAATATCTCCTCAGTGTTGTGAATTTCTTGCATGACTTCCTCCATATCTTCCCAAAACTGTCTCTTAATTATATCTTGTAACCCTACTTATGGTGCATATGCACTTATAATATTTATAATGTGCTCTCCTAGAATCATTTTTATTATTATAATTCTATCACTGATTCTTTTAACGTCCACAACTTTATCCTTTAATTCCTTATCCACTATTATTCCTACGCCATTTCTATTATTTTCCTTTCCTACTTACCATAATTTATACCCATCTATTTCTCTAGCTTTAGCCCCTTTCCACTTGGTTTCTTGGATACAAGCGATGTTGACTCTTCTACGTTTCATCGTGTCTACTAACTCCAAACTCTTACCTGTCAGTGTCCCTATATTCTATGTAGTGATGCGAATCTTGTATTTTGAAGATACCCTATTTACTATCGCCTTTCTCGACCTCCATGGTATGAACCCATGTCCACTTTTCACTGCACCTGGGTTCTGATGCAGCGCGTTGCTTCCGAGGGGACGCTCTAACAGCCCTTGCCCATTTTTCACTACACCCGGGATCCGATGTAGCGCATCGCTTCTGGGAGAACGCCTAACAACCCTTGCCTATTTTTCACCGCATCCGGGATCCGATGCAGCGCGTCGCTTATCGGGAACGCCCTAGCATGAGTGAATTTCAGTTTTCGATTCATGTCATATTGGGGTTGTCATAGTTTTTAAAAGCTGAAGATGATTTTCATTGAAATCATGAAAATCATTAAAATCATCTTCAACTTCACCCTTGCCGACTGGCTACCTGACGCAAGGGTGGCCATATTTTAAGAAGCTGAAGATGATTTTCATTTCTTCCTCACAAACTAATATACAAATGCATATTTATTTGTAAGAAAGAAATAATATAAATAATAGAATCATCTTCAACTTCCCCCTTGTCGGCTGGCTACCTGACATAAGGGTTGCCATCTTTTAAGAAGTTGGAGATGATTTTCATTTCTTCCTCACAAAATAATATACAAATGCATATTCATTTGTAAGAAAGAAATAATAGAATCATCTTCAACTTCCCCCTTGCCGGCTGGCACCTGACACAAGACCCTCCTTTTTTATCCGGGCTTGGGACTGGCATTGGCGGAGTTGCCATCCCGAAGAATGCTACTAAAATAAAAAGCTAACATCGTTATCCATTACAAGACTCCCGTCCTTTGATTCTAGTGGACTATCCTCCAGTCTTAATGGACATATTGCCCCTATGACGGGAATGGAAGCTGCTTATGTAGTGAATGCATTATACAATCGTGGCACTATTGGTGATTGCTGATCCCATCTACTTGCAGGCCACAGAAAAAAGGTCTGGAGCAAAAGAACAGCCCTTATCAAATGAGGGGCAGGACACGGGCCGATTCAGATATTAAGCAAAGCCAAGACAATCCACAAAAAGCTAATATCGTTATCCATTATATGGCTCCCGTCTTTTGATTCTAGTGGACTATCCTCCAGTCACAATGGACATATTGTCCCTATGAGGGGAATGGAAGCTGGTCATGTAGTGATACAATCGGGGCAACATTGGTGATTGCTCATCCAGCAAAGCAGGTACACAAAATCGAGCTTTCCCTCTATGCAATAACACCAGACCATATCTTAAGCCCAGACTTTGGTTTAAGGTAATGGTTGAGATGCTGTACAAGTGGCAAATGAAAACTTACTGACTTCTGAATGAGCCAACTGAACATTAAGATCCATTCCACTCCCTTAGAGTGAACTGCCGAATATCAATCGACTCTCTCCGGCAGGCCATGCACCCCATCGCAGCAACAAAAGCAGAAGCCAAATAAGAACTCTTCAAGCAGCGAATACGATATAAAGTTGCTTTGGGAATTAACGTCAAATCTTCCTTACAATCCAGTATCTTTCTTCTCATACACCACTACGAATCCATTTATTTCGAGTTCAAAGTTCTTGTGCAAAAGCTTATTCAAACGTGTACATAATGGGGAATCAAACTGATTATAAGGTCCATTTGGCCCACATGTATCATAAACGTTAAATTTTGATTCAGACCAGGTAACCTGCCCTTGCTTGTAACTTGGCTCCAACAGCCGACCTGAAACTTACCAGACCAATCTTCGACATCATTAACGAGGTATAAAAGCAAGTTAACAGTCGTTTGTTCTGTTATAGGAAGATAAATCCTAACATCCCGTTACCCACTTCTCCAATATGGAAGAGATCCATTATACATAAGTACTTGGTGTGGTCCCTTTGGACACAATGAAACAGAGGAGTTTCTTTTTGTTGAATAATCTTCACTCTTCCATAAACTTAGAGTATGCCTTCTCCAGTCTTCGGATGAATTCCCATCTTTGTGCTTATTAGCAGTTGCTAAAACTGCGGAGGAATCAGAAGGGATCTGTTAGCAATCCACATTGCTTTGATGAGTGGTGCATCTTCATACCTTATTACCACAGCAATTTAGAGATTCTCCAGGGCTGAAGAAGCCCAATTCTTACTGTTTGTTGGGTGAATCCAGAGTCTCTCATCTTTGAGAGGTTAGGTTCCCGTTATAAAGTCAATTGCAGAGCAAAATCTAAAGAGGAACAAGAGAGAGTACTAGTGTTTCTTTGACTCATTCTTCCACTGCTTAATGAAAGCTGCACTCCGGATGGAACACAAATTTGTGCTTCATAATCCATTACATTTTGCAATGCAATCATTTTCATTAAGTATCTCGAAAAATGAACTCACCTGCACCTTATCTTACAACTTTTTATGGTCTTCGCTATATTTATTTACTAATTGGTTAGATGTGCAATTATCCAGCTAAAAGGCAGTAGTTCAAGTCTCTCACCTTCCATTCAAAATGGATGGTGAGTCCTGGGCCAAAGAAATAGGAAAAGTACACAAACAATGCTAAGCGCCTGTGGCACACCATTTGGGGGATCCATTCATTTCATTTGCGTAAATTCATTTAAATAGTCCCTGCCGCAAATTATAATGCTTTACACAATCATAAACTTCACAGATTGGATACGTTGTTGAAGTGGTGCTGCTTGGACGGTTAACAGCTCTCTATCAGCTATTGATATGCTTTTCGATGGATAACTATCATATCCTTTGCTATTGGATGCCTGAGAACAGGCATAGGGCATACAAGCTCCGAATAATGCTTAGGGAAAAGAATTAGCCAAGTTGGTAAGTGCTTATCTAACAACCAATAGATTGTGGGTTTGAATCCACATGTCATCCAAAAAACAAGAAAACTGATATTACCACCAACACAGAAGGTGATCTGAATCTGGTCTTTAACTTGGTGCACCATTCATTTTTGATCGTCAAATGTTGTTAATTCACTTTAGGAAAAGGAGAAATCCCGTGTACTAACCAGCCACCCACCTTAAACATTCGGCCAACTGAGAGCTGCTAACTTTTCATTTAATAAAAAATCACCATTAGCAGAACGTGCAAGTAGCAAGCCGACTGAAAGCTGTTAACTTTTCATTAGACCAAATTCACCATTAACAGAACGCGCTGGTGGCGAGGATAATTTAGGATTCTTCTTTTACACCACATGTAAAATGTGGCAGCAATAGACATAATTATGATAGAAGTATCTCTGCCTACCTTGTACATGTTATGTATTGGAAACGAGGCCCGCTGATTAACGCAACATTTTGAAATCATTGACTTACAGGAGCCATCAAGACAAAAATCAGTGTAAGATTTCAATTCTATCTCGCTGACCCCATTGAGAATCCAGTACAGAAAACCAACACAGAGATTTCCGGTTTCCTGGCTGATTCCATCACATATGGGACTTATGGTTGGGTTAACTCGAGAAAACCAAATGGTTGGATAAAGAAGTTGAGGTTACCAAGGGATCAGTAGAAGGGAAGACACATCTCTGGTTCTACGCATTTCTTCATCAATGTTTTTAAGATCTACTAAAGCTGGTGGATGAGTACCTACTTATGTCACAATAGAATTTTATTGGTGGATTCTCGATTTCTAACCGAATGTCGCGTGATTCGCTCTTACGAAAATTTTTACAATAGAGTTTAGACAGGTGTACAATTGACGGTGGCCTAAAATGAACACTCAAAGTGAACCTAGTTTAGACATTTAATAACATAAATCAATAGCCAACTACCCACCTAATCCGAGTATGCCATTAGGAGATTGGACTGCTTTCTGATTTTTAATTTAAGAACTAAAATTCCTAGTTGCACCCTTTATTTTAATCATTCTATTGGTCTAGTGTAGCACTAGCAAAATGAAGATCGTTTTACTACCAGAGCCACCCACTCGAGTATAGACAGGGCATGCATTGAGAAGTTTGCAATGGTGCTTCTTTTTTTTCTTTTTTTAGCTTGATTGAATTATATACTATAGCAGGAATCGTGGACAGCCATGTCGGGAACTGTTTAAGTTGAATCAAGTGATTGTTAGGGGAAAGCCATTGGATTCTGATTTTGAGAATCCAACTTGCAAAGAAATTAGCTTTCAACTAAAGAAACACTGTCCAGGGGTGAATGCTACCCGTTTTGCCTATAGTGTCACTCCTTCCACGACGCTTGATAACAAGTTTTTAGGATTTGCTCGTGGAATTAAATACTTAGGCTTAGAGAAAAAAACATCCAAATTATCTATGGATATAGAAATCAATACCAAAAGATGATATTAATTATAGCACGGATATGGAATCACCATCATGGACTTCAAGCCCAAAAATAGTCCAACTCTAGCAATACACCAAGATAAATAGACACTGAAGGGAAAAAAGAAACTTGCCACCACAGAAATTCACCACAAGGATAAGAGTCTCAGCATGTCTTACCACCTTAAAAACAAATGCAAAGGTATACAAACAACCAAGCTAAGATGCACTATACCAATCCAAGCTAGGTTTAAAAGAAGATATCCCAAACTCCAAAAGAAACATGTCCAATTTTCATGGGAAAGAAAATGTGAACTTTAGTCATTAAAAGCTTGAATTAAGATTGAACTAACCTCCTCTAATTCATATGCAATGAGTGTATAAATAGATGGAAACAGCCCTTACATAATAGACAAATAAAACTCTGAAAGAAAGTAGCTAAGTTACATGAGGTGCTTAGTACTTAAGGACATTCTAAATATGAAACCTTCTCCTCCAAGACTTTCTAAATCCTAGCTTATGCTATAGCTCCACTTTCTAATACATAGAAGATTTCCACTAACAATTAAGCAACTACGAATACAATGTATAGAAGTCTCCTTTCTCATAGATCTTCATAGCTATGACTTTCTAATAACAAATAGGTAGATCTTTAACCAAGTCAACATTGACCCCTTGTCCAAGCAAGCCTACGGGGACAAATTTTGACTTTTCATCTTAGAAGGTTCTTTGAATAGGCTTCCTTGATCATCAAGCAACGCATCTGAACCGTCCAAAACACCATAGCCATGGCCCATTACAAGATTTAACTAAAATCATCCATAATTGCCTACCAGAATTAAAGAATTGGATAGTCTTAAGCTAGGGAAGTAGATTTTTCATAATTTTTTTTAGTTTTAGTTTTAGTTTTGTTATTTTTTTGTCCTTTTCTTTTTGGAATTAGACCTCTGGAATTTCACTGTTAAACTAAATATAAGTTTGATTTCTTTTTGTAAATTTTTGTCAATTAATTTTAAATTTTAAATAATTAAATTTTATAAAAAAACTCTAAATCCTTAAAGCGCATCCATGTGGGATCGACCCATACTTGCATTAGCTATACCACAATAGTCCATGCACTTGTGAAAAACATCAACAAGTTCTTGGCACCATTTTCGAGGACCCACAAGGGAGTTTTTACAAAATTTAATTAAAATTCAAAATTTCAGAAAAATAATTTTTTTTTAGGAATTGCATAGTTTTACCATTTTAGGAAATTTTAGGTGCATTTTTAAATTTTTTTTAGTGCATAACCACCTAATTTCTTGAATTTGGTAGTTATTTCTAATTTTCTTGTTTAGGGAAACAAGTAAGTGGAGAAATTTGGCAAGGAGATCTTCATCAAAATATAAATTTCCCTACTTTCCTAAATTAGAAATTTTGTTTTCTTTTGAGTGAATCTTGTAATGAGGTCCCTTTGTAATTTTTAATTTTAATTTTAATTTTTAAAGGATTGTATCATACAGGTAAGTGTGGGATAAGATAACATACACTTGATCTTCATTTGAAACCCTACTATAAGTTTTCTCACTCTTTTTAATTCTTAAATTAGGGTTTTCATTTGCATTCTTTGATAGTATAAGTGCATATATAAGGCATATTTGATAACTACTGCATTTTTAAGGTTTTGCATTAGTTTCATGTTTTAATTGCATTCTTAGGTCACGGTTAATGCTTTAAGGTGATATATATGTTGATCGAATTGCCATAAAATGTGAAATTTAATTATTAAGGGAACCATACCTCCATAAGATTAAGGGTGAATTTTATCACCACTCCTTGGCCCACCTAGGATAATCACCTCAAGCATGCTACCCTACCCTTCAAATCAAATTAAAATCAATTAGAAGAGACCTATGGGCCATCACATGCTCATAAGACCCTCTTACTAAGATGCGATTTATTGTCACTTCAGTGGCTTTTGAGCACTGTGGTTATTGAAGATTATCTAATACAACATCGCTCTTCCTTAGCCTCTTATTAACGTTTGTTGAGGTCTAAACGCCACCTTACATAAGGGTTGAATTAACCACATTGCGCAGAACCTAACTAGTAAGTAATAGTCAAATTTAAAGGAGGATGAGTGATAGATTAGGCTAAATTAAAAGCATTGTCCCCACACAAATACTAGAAAATTAAAATATTGTTTATTACGCTAATTTGTATCACATGGAGTTAGAGTTAGCATTTAGATTAAGACATTTTAGATTAGGTTAATTTATGAAGAGGCGTTGATCTCAGAACCTAAAGCTACTACCTTTAGACTCAGAGATTCAACGCATCCAACATCAAGGGGAAAGAAACCTAGTTTCTATCCCCATGGCTAAACCATTAGCAGAGATTGAGTGTAAAACAATTAGAGATTTCTATGCGCCGCTCCAACTTAATCCCCCATGTTGCATAACTTTACCTCCCATGAATGCCAACAACTTTGAGTTAAAGCCAGGAGTCATTCAATTACTCCCTACTTCTTATGGTCGAGACTGTAAAGACCCTTACCTACATATCAAGGAATTCCTTGATATTTATGCCACATTTAGGTTTCCAAACTTTTCGGATGATTTGATTATGCTTAGGTTATTCATGTTCTCACTTAAACAAAGCCAAGTCATGGCTTAATTCCTTAGAGGTAGGTCTCATACGTACATGAGACCAATTGTCTGAGAAGTTTTTCAACAAGTTCTTCCCTGTTCATAAAACAAATGCCCTGCATCATAAAATTATCAATTTTCAGCAAAGGGATGATGAGCAACATTACGAATGTTGGGAATAGTGGAATGAACTGCTGCAAAAATGCCCTCATCATGGATTTAAAAAAGGGCAGCAAGTTCAATACTTCTATAAGGCATTGACGCCTCAAAATAGACAAATGATAGATGTAGTGAGTGGAGGGACCCTCATGTTAAAAGGTAATAGTGAGGCATGAGAATTCTTTTAGACTGTGGCCGATAACTCTCAGCAATGGGATTATTCAAATAGAAGAGAAAGAACAAACCAACCCACTAAGAAAAGAGGTCTTTATGAGATAAGAGTGCATACTGATCTATCCTATAAGCTTGACTCTGTTGCTAAAAAATTAGGTAGAAGAATGGATAAGCTTGAAAGTATGTTTCAATCATTCATGACTCCTATATTATCCCATAAACCTCCACAAGAGGCATGAGCTACTTGTCCATCAAATAGAGTGCTAAACAATTATCTTGATCAAGCGAATGCATTGAATGATATCGCCAACCTAGCAATGACTCATATTTTGAGACCTACAACCCTAGATGGGCTAGGCATCCCAATTTGTCATGGTCAAAGAATAACCACCAAGGGGGTCCATCTGCAAATTCTCTTGTCTAAAACTTTCCTCTTAGAACTACAGTTCCCCAGTAGCCATTTGCCTTTCAACAAGCTCAATAACAAAAGAGACTATCTTCAGTGGAAAACATCCATACCATGCTTGAAAACATTAAAAAGATAATGATTATATTAAAAAGGCCTTACACCAGTTGCAAAATGAGAGTAGACAATCAACCAATGTTAACTCTTAAGCCATAGCTAAACTAGATATGTAGGTAAGCCAATTGTTAGTTGAACTACATAATAGAGAAAATGGTCAATTTTCTAGTCAACCCATCCCTAATCCTAAGGTTTAATTTGAGATAGGGTTAAGTTCTCAAAACCCTAACCTTCATGAGTATGCCAAGTCCATAACCACCTTTAGGAAAGGTCATCAGATTGATGATGAAGAAGAGCAGGCTAAGAAAATTGCAGAGGAAAAAGAGGCAATTAAAATACAGAAAAAGAAGAAGAAAAAGGACAGAAAAACCCTGTAAAACCTATAGTGGAGGCATCCTATGTGCCTAAAGCCCATTTTCCCTAATTACTCAACAAGGCTAAGAAAGGAACAAACTTTAATGAGATAATAGAAGTGTTTAAACATGTACAAATCAATATTCCATTACTCAATACTATCAAGGATATTTCTTCTTATGCCAAATTGCTTAAAGAGCACTATACTACAAAGCGAAAGCTTAATGTGCAAAAGAAAGCCTTCCTTACTGAGCATGTGAGCTCTTTAATTCAACACATGACCCCACCAAAATTTAGCAACCCAGGATGTCCTACAATTTCTTGCATCATTGAAAAATCATGTCATAAATAGGGCATTACTTGACTTAGGGGCTAGTGTTAGTATATTCCCATATTCTATTTATGAGCAACTAGGGCTTGGAGATCTTAAGCCAACCACTACCACACTACAATTAGCTGATAGATCTGTCAAGATTCCTCGTGGCATGGTTGAGGATGTATTAATATAGGTGGACCAATTTTAATTCCCTGTAGATTTCATTGTCTTGGATACCTAGCCTATAATAGATCCTAGTAATCAGATCCCAGTGATTCTTGGATGTCCATTCTTAGTGAGGTCTAATGTAATCATAAATTGTAGAAATGGTGTATTACAATTATCCTTTGGCAATATGAAAGTTGATCTCATTGTCTTCAAAGCCAACCATCACCAATTAGATCTTGAAAACTCTTACAATTTGAATATTTAATTCCAGAAGTTCTACCACCATTGTCTACCCTTGATTCACTAGGGGGCTTGTCTTACACATTGTCAAATTAATTGTTAACATCTGGCTAAAGATGTTAAACTTAGCGCTTACTAGGAAGCAACCCAGGGTTTTAGAGTCAACATCACTTAATTTTCATATAAGATCCTCTGTTTTCCAAACATTGAGGACAATGTTTCATTCAAGTTGAGGGGTGTAGATGCACATAAAGATTTTGAATTTTCTTGAGTTTTCTTGATTCTTTTTCAAAAAAAAATTTTTTGAAAAAAAAGCATGCTTTTAGGGTAGAGTTCCCTTACTATGATGAGAATTGGATGTTTAGAATTTAGTAATTCCACTATTTTCACCTCTTAATGGGAATGCAAACGATTGGTTTTGCATATCATTTATGTGTTCAAGCATTTTGTGAAAGTTTATTCTCGGAAACCATTTACACACAGCACATAATCAAGACTAATAGAGAGGTATGACTTAGAGATCCTGAGGAAAACCTGTGAAGACCTATAACCCAATGAGATTTAGCGACATCTTCTTTTTAAGAGTTATACGTAATTTCAAAATTTCTTCTATGTACATAACTTAGTGTGATCCTTTTATCTTTGTTTTGGTTAAACATCAAGAATAAATAGGAGTAATAACTTTACTTTAGAAAATTTATTGAATCTGATAGACTTTAGGAAACATAGGAAATGATACAGGCCATCCTTGCTCATCCTAGAGACAAAAAGCCTACCCAATATATTATACCACTAGTTAGCCCTTTTGAGCCTATTAGTAAGCCTTTTTCTTTCTTAACCCCATTCACCTTAAACCAGAATAACCAATAAAATAATAACCACTACCCATTGTCAAAATGAGTAGAGTAGAAAAAGTTTAAAAATAGGATAAAAAGTCAAAGAAGTATGAAAATGAGTAGTCTTTCTTCCAAAGAAATCCAAGAAGAGAGAGAGAGAGAGAAACATGAGAGATATATTAACTTCAAGTACAAACCCAAAAGAAAAGTTGTCCTAGCAGATATTTAGTGAAGACCTCTACTCAATTTTGAAACTTTAAACTCCTTATACCCTTCTTTTCTAAAATTGTCGTAAGCCTATGTTTTGTCCTCATTAAAGACCTATTAATCTTAGTTGGAACATAGTCTTAAACATGAGATAAAAAGAAGGAATAAACATAAAATACCCCTAATATTCTTGGTAATAACATCCACTCTTATGGATCACTTTCATTTGTCTCATGAGCATATAAAAGAATTATGTGAACCATTAGCTTGTTGGATTCGGTCACATAATGAGAGAAATATGTTTAAAGCCCTTATCTAAGAGTTTCAATTCTGAGCATACAATTGTGAGGAATTGAGGTCAAGACATATTTTCAATGGAATTTAAGCATATAGAAGTCATAATTTATGTGGATGTACACACACATATGCAATCTAAGAAATAGCTCAAATAAAATGTCTTTAATATATGTATGATGTGTAAAATTGTCAAATTCTCTCTATTAAGTTGTAAAAAACTAGTAGATTGCTAATGAATAAGGATTCTCTGATATAAAATAGGGGATTTGACCTTGTAAAATTTTATGGGTATATTCACTATGAACCCTCATGAGGTCTAACTCTCCACTAGGGGTAACCTAGGGGTTCAAGGGCTTGTTGCATGTGCTAAATGCAATCATAAGTACCTACGAAAGTGGCACCTTGTATCAATTTTTTAAAATAGTTTTCTGCATGTTTTGCCACGGATTAGCAAACTGCTAGTTTGGGGTGTCTTAAGTGTTTAATTTTGGCCAAAAGACCCCTAATTTAGCATTTAATTAGACCATCTGACTCATTAATTTGGTAATTTTTTATTAAAATATAAAATTTAGCTCAAATTGACCATCCAACAGTAAATTGTCAAAATTAATGGTTAGATGATCATTTGAGCTAATCGAATGTTTAATGTACAATTTAGATGACTCTAATCTAGTCTTTAGCCTTGCAGATCAACTAGAGGAGGGTTGGATTGCTCAGATCGATATTCAACGATGTAGATGAGTCAAGAGAGCAATAAATGGACTAGATCTCTAAAAAGGTAGAATTTGAAGGTTTCTTAATAGAAGAGGAGTCATACTTTAGAAGAAGAGAAAGTTTCCTGATAGGAAACTAACTATTAAAGGAAAGATGAGGAGAATTAAGGTGGGAAAGTTATAAAGAGGGGAAAGCCGTAGGAGTTTGAGAGGAAAAGTTGAGAGTTTTGAAGTTTGCATTTTGTCTTTTGCTTTCATTATTCATTGTTTTGTCTCCTATTTCATCGTATTGCCAGACTTTCATTGTTTTCCCTTCGCCGCACTTTTCATCCTCTTTTTTCCATCTCCCTTATTTAATCCACTTTCTTTTCTTCGTCTCTTGGTTGCTCTCCCTTTTTGAAGACAACCCAATTCCCTATTTTCTCCTCTTCACTATCTCTCCTGTACCCACCTCCCTCTCTCCCTTCTATCTCTCACTTTCCCTCAGCTTACTCGTATCCCCTACCTAGCCTTTTACCTAAGCTAGACACCCCAGTACTTCATCGCATGTTCCCATTCTTGGTTTCTTGTTGGAAACCAAGTTCTAATCCATCTGTTCGCACCATCCCCCCATATTCTCAGCTACTGCCAAACTCCACCCTGCCTTCCATCTTCACCACCCACTCTTCCCATCACCAGCTTCACCCCATCCCATCTCTCCAGCTCCCATCTCCTCCACGTGCTAGATTGGCCATAGTTTGTTTTCCTCTACCCAGATCTCCTTCACTCACCACCACACTCCCTTTGCTCTCTCTCTTCCAGTACCAACACTGGACTAGGGGTCATTTCTGCTCAGCAACACAACCCCGATCGCCCATCTCTTCAGCGGCTTCTGATCCAGCCTCTCCACTTGACAACATGCCTAATCGGGCCCTCCTTTACACCACCGCACTTTTCTAGCAGGCTTCCTTGCTTGTTACACGCAGGCATCATCTCCACCGGCCCTTGCCTCCATCAAGCCAAATTAGAACCAAACGACACCATAACGTCATCTTCAGCACACCTAGCCATCCCGAGTTCTCCTTTCCATTCCAGCACTGGATGTCTACCCAATTTCCCCATCTCTAGCATCTTCTCTAGTGGATCGGTGTGGTTTTGGTTTAAGTTTACTATTTTTCTAGAAAAAGAGGGAACTTTCAAGAAAAATTCCACTTTTGCCCATAGGAGAATATTTTAAATTACATGTTCTGTCATGTTAATGTTACTATTCGCATTTTATGCTATTTTAGTTTTTATTATTTACATTCTGTATTATTCCATAATTAATTCAGGAACTATCTTATCTGTTCATTTTTAATCAAATAAAGGGTTCTAGTTTTTAACTACAGGAAAATTCTTAATTCTTGTATGTTTTAATTTAGAATTTCAATTAACTTTTATAACATGTTCTTAGGATAGTTTCTAGTTTAATTATGTTCATGATCTGCAATTTGAGTTTTGAAATCATATCTAAGCCATTAATTCTTAAATTCCTTACTAGATCTTTGAAAATTTGAAGAATCTGACTAATTCATCTCTCAGATCATTAATCAAGGACATATTGAAGATAGCGATAAAGTCTAATCGAAGTTTATGATACTAGAATTGAAGAATTGGATAGCACTTAAGCTAGGAAAGTAGATTTTTCATAATTTTTTTCTAGTTTTAGTTATAGTTAAGGTTTTTTTTTTTCCTTTTCTTTTTGGAATTAGACCTCTAGAATTTCACTGTTAAATTGAAAATGAAGTCTAATTTCTTTTTGTTATTTTTTGTTGATTAATTTTAATTTATAAATAATTAAATTTTATTAAGAACTCCAAATTCTTAAAGTGTGTCCATGTGAGATTAACCTGTACTTGCATTAGCGATACCACAATAGCCCATACAATTGCGAAAAACATTAACAATTAGTAAGATGGTACCGAAGGATAATAAATTGGCGAGGTCCACATTGAAGGCAAAGAAAACCCTGGCTGCACTAGGGTTCAAGTATGAGAAGATACACACATGTCCCAGTGTTTGCATCTTATATAAGAAGAAGCACAAGGATAAAAGTCATACCAACTTGTGGATAGTCAAGATGGAAGTTAAAGAAGAATTTAATTGAGATGATTGCAAACATTCTTTCAAAGGTTCTATGGTATTTTCCCTCTATTTTAAGGTTAAAAAGAATGTTTTGTATTATATAAATAGTGAATAAATCAATACAACATGCTAAGGATAGAGTAGTTAATAGCTTTTCATGTCATCCAGTAGATAGTCCAGCATGGAAGCTCGTAGACTTCATGTGCCCTAATTTTCCTAGAGAACTTAGAAACCTACGACTTGTATTATCTATAGATGGGATTAATCCTCATGATTATATGAATAGCAAGTATAGTTTGTGGCCCATTACATTAGTTTGTTACAACCTCCCAGTGTGTCTATGCATGATTAGTAAGATCATGATGTTACCTATGTTGATATCCGGTCCAAAACAGCCACAGAATGTCATTGATATATACTTGGCTCCCTTGATCGATGATCTTAAGACATTATGGGACATAGGTGTTGAAGTATACGACGCATTCAGGAAAGAGTGGTTCACCCTAAATGTTATATTGTTGTGGACAATAAGCGACTTTTCTGTGCATTGTAATTTGTCTAGATGCATTATGAAGAGATACAATGCTTATCTTATATGTAGTGATCAAACATGTGCCATATGACTTAAACATGAGGAAAAAATGACATTCCTTGGCCACAGAAGATGGTTGGGCATAGATCATCCATACTATTTTAAGAAGGGAGAATTTCATAGTAGTATAGAGATAATGACACCTCCAAAGATGTTGACAAGATAATAAGAATTGGAGTTGGTAAAAAAATAAAAAATGTCTTGTGGCAAAAGAAGAAATTAAGAAAATGTGCAGGTAAAAACACTTGTAAAAGTTGTTGGAAGAAGAAATTAATATTATTTTGGCTTGCATACTGGAAATCACTGCATCTACACCTTGTGCTTAATGTCATGCACATTGAGAAGAATGTGTGAGAAAGCTTGATTGATACCTTGCTTGACATCTCAGAAAAAACAAAGGATGAACAAGTAGCTCGAATGCATCTTATGAATATAGGTTTGAAGAGGAGGTTGCATCTACAGGATAGGGGTAGTCAAGGGAACATACCTACCTAAAGCAAATTATACACTCGATATAGAAGAGAGAAGAGTAGTGTGTAAAACCCTATCCAAGTTCAAAGTCCTAGATGGCTACTCTTCAAACTTTGAAGACATTATCTCCATCGAAGAGTTGAAAATGTTAAGGATGAAGTCCCACGATTGTCATGCATTGATGCAACAACTACTGCCTGTAGCAACATGTTTGGTGTTACCCAAAAAAGTTACTGGGAGTGGTGGATGTTTCAAAATTATAATAAATTCAAGTACATTTGGTGATAACTTTATGTGAGCCTAAGATAATCTTCCCACCATCCTTCTTTGACATCATGGCACACTTAAAAATGCACCTCATTGACAAGGCCAGACTCTGTGGACTAGTTTATTTGCAATGGATGTGTGACGACCTGAGCTTTCAAATGAAATTTTAAATACAAACTAATTTCTAATACAGGATCGATCCAACTTGAAATAATTTTTGTAAAATAGTGCAATGCAGCGAAAAATCTTTTCTTGCAAATTCACTTTGAAAAACCTTGAGTGTCATTTTTCTTCTATAAAAAACAAGGATTCTTGGTGAAATGAGCGTTCATTTCTATAAAAAAAAATCTGGCAGCGTTTCCTTTGTTTTTCAGACATATGACATTTAACGTATGTCATTACAAAGTACATGATAAATATTGTTAACAATTTTAAAATATAAATGGAGACGTTGTCTCCTTTTCATACATCTAACAAAACAAAACAGTTTACCTCAACACAACACACCCAAAACCTCCATAGCACAACCTAGTCACATAAGTCTTGCAAATTCCCATAATTACATACAGTGCAATCTCTCTCTCATTTCTAATATGATAACTTCAAATCAAAGACCAATTCTTACCTGTTCTCTTCCCGAGCTTCTGTTGGTGTGCTCCAGTCAGTAAGCAGCTCCTATTCCTTGGGAGTTCTTTGTGCTGCAATACTGTCAACAGGCCAAACCTGCTACCATTCTCTGTATCTGAGGCATTGCAAACCACAGCAATGCCTCAGCAAGAAAAATCTTGTGTAGGTGGAATAAGGCGCAATATTTTATATAAACAAAAATTATTATAATTATATATATATATCAATTTAGCCATGTTGAATCATGCAAGCAACAATTCAATTATCATTTAGCTTGAAATCATTCAACATTTATCAAAATCATGAATCCATGCCAAAATAGAAGGAACATCAATGCATCAGTACGAAACACGTTCTTTGAAAAGAAAAGTATGCAATCACATGTCAAACTTATAAGTCATTTACATTTCCTGATACTAGTCTTCACTCTTACAAGCCATTTCACATATCAAATGCCAATGTGTTATTGCGTGTATCAAGTACACAGCAAACAATATTATCCTCTTTGGCACAGTGAGTTAGCGCAGTGGGTTAAACCCAAAGACACACCAAACTCAAAGACACTCCTCAAGGCTTTACTCCTGAGAGACCAGTAGCTCGTCCAACTAGGAACCGGTAGCTCATCCAGCTCGAAGGCCCGCCCCATATCATAACGACTCCATGGCCCGCCCACATCATAACGACCTCTTAGAACGTGTCAAACTCCCCAAACAATGGCGCATCATCCCGAGGATTGGTAGCTCGTCCAGCCCGAAGGCCTGTCCACATCATAATGACCCCTCAGGATGCGTCAAACTCCCCAAACAACAGGGCTAAATCTCAGGGACCGGCAGCTCGTCCAACCCGAAGGCCCGCCCAAATCATAATGACCCCTTTCGCTCTTACGTTTCTTACACTTGGTCTAGAATAATGCATAGCTCATGCATAAACCGTTTATTCATGATTCAATTTTAGCATGCTCATTCATCTTATCTTTCATATAAATATAAAAGATTCATTTCAATACTTGAAATTCATACACACATGCATATATAGCGAAAATCGTAGCAATCTTAATTCTACCTACCTCAAATGGAGATCTTCTAGTTCACTAACACAAATACTTCATTCAGTTCGCGTACGCACTCCCGATCAGTCACCTCTATAATAATACAAATACATATTTAGTTATACAATTCTAGGACTTCTCCTAACTTCCCTAATACTATTTGGCACAAGGCAAAGTGACAGTGTTCATTACCATACAAAAGGTGTTTCATTAGCTATTGGTTGATAGCTAATTTAATGGCAACCAGTTGCTGGATTTCTAATCTATGCCATTGGCCCTGAATTGGCTATCCATTACTCTTCTTAAGCGACTATAAGTCGCTTTCACTGTTTAGTGGTCTGAACCCATGATTCCTATCTAGATCAACTCTTGGGTTGGAGCTAGATGTTATTTTTCCTACTTTATATCATATCTAAGCTAATTCAGGGTTCAAGAATCCATATGTGACCTCAAATCATTCATCTAACGTCATAAGGTGTTTGTTTGAATAGTGACAGATCGGACGGCCTAAATCATCCAATCTGTTTCACTTCAAATTCATGTACTTCTAGTCATCCTATCATCTTTTTTTTTATGATGAGGAACTCATCTGTGGTGTCTGATTGTCAATCAGACATCACAAAGTTACTATGTGAAGAGTACCCGATCGGACAGCTGAGATTGTTCGATTGGTTTTCAGCCTAGATCTGATGTTTTTTGTGTGATCCGAGCTACATCATGCCCTAAATTACCTATCCCTAAGCTTTGATTTAAAAATGGACGGTTGGATTATCCATAAAACTTAGATCTAGCATGAATGGTGTGGATTTAGCTAAAATATCAAAATCAAGAATAGGGTTTTGTAGATCTTACCTTCTAGATGCATTTTTGTGCATTTTCCACCATTGGATGGGTTGGATTGGTTACCGTTTTGTAGTAATCCCTTTCGATCGTGTCGTGTGCACTATTCATTTGTCCGTTTGATGGTCCAGATCTCGTCGGATTCTCCAATAATCTTAGGGGTTTTGTTCAGCTCAATGTGCTGAACAAAATGACTAGTCGGATTCTCGATCCGAGCCGGCGTCATCTCTGGCGACCCAAGAAAACTCTCGTTTTCCTTTCCACGCCCGCACGTAGCTCTCTCTCTCTCTCTCTCTCTCCCCTCCTTCCCGACATCTGGTTTCTCCGGCATTGTCTTCCTTCCCTGCCAGGTTTCCTTTTGTTGGGTTTTTTTTTTTTTTCCTATGGTTGTTCATTTTGGGAATAGACCTAATGGTCTATTCTCCTTTCACCTAAACGGGGTGGGGTGCCTGTATTAAATACGGCCCCCCTGTTTAAGGCAATTTCCTCTTCCTTTTTTTTTTTTGAGATGTTACAAGATGTACCCATTTGAGAGGTTCATGAAAATTTTAAAAGGGTATGTACAAAATCATAACTGGCCAAGGGGGTGTATAGCCAAATGTTATATTGTCTAGGAAGCAGTGGAGTTTGCATAGAGCACTTATTAAGAGTAGACACAATTGAAATGTCAAGAAAGAAAGAATCGATTGCATTCCATGATCCAAGGTTGGTGAACCTTTATCGAGTGGTCTTGTAATGACCATTGACTATAAAGAACAGGACTAGATATACCTTTATGTATTATGAAATGTTGATGAACTCCAACCATATAATGAGTAAGTTGATCATGCACTAGGTAAAAATTAATTAATAATGGTTATATTTTCCTTCATTTCTCTATTAATTTGTATGTGTGTGTAGTGAGCATATGGATGTCTTCAAGATAAAAAGAACCCAAGTTGCACAAAGAAACAGAAGTGGCTACAATTTGAGCATTGTCGCACTTTTAATACTTGGCTCCACTAAAAGGTAAAATGAAAGAATTCATACTTAATAAATTAAATTCTATATATATATATATATATATATATAATCTTACTTATAGCAATCATATCCTACTTAATACGTGTATACACAGATTCATTATCAGCAAGAAGTACTATGCAATGCTATATTTGAATCCTTGGACTAGATGGTGATGGGACCATGACTAGAAGTAATAAAATATACTAGATATGCCATCAATGGTTATCACTTTTACATAAAAGACCATAATAACTCAAGAGTGCAATAGAATAGTGCAGTTAACTTAGTTTCCAATGCTACATTATTCTTTAGTTCCAAGGATAATAGGCCAATAATGGTAAATGTTATTTATTATAGGATTATAAGAGAGATATGAGCCTTGGATTATACTTGCAAAACTGTGATTATATTTAAGTGCAATTAGGTAAAACACAACAAAGAAACTTAAAAACTGATGATTTGGAATGACATTGGTTGACCTCAACAAAATCGACTATAAAGATGATCAATTTATTTTAGCATCTCAAGCAAAATCGGTATTTTACATGCAAGACAAACATGATAAGAGATGGTCAATTATTTTATCATCCTATCTGAGGGATTTTTATGATGAAGATCACCTAGGTGATATTAAAATAGGTTACCCTTGTATAACTAAAACAATCCCATCAATTGAAGTACTTGGTAAGAATGAGCATTATGTGCATGATAATAGTGAGGATGGTGCTTGGGTTGAAAACAATAAATGGGGAGGCTATATGGATTGTATTAGTGTATTGCAATAATTCTACATTTGTAATTAGCTCTTTACCATGTGCTATATGGATTGAAGTGAGATGAATACTATATATGTGGGTTATATATATATATATGTAATTGATGATTTATTTGAAAAGTAAACTCTTTTTTATATTCTTGTATTTATTATGTACAGGATGCCTGAATCAACGCTGACTATCATAAAAAATCATTTTCATTATATTTAATAAGAGATTGTAAAGCGTTTTTAAAGTCTTCTAGAAAAAAAAAACTTTAAAAACAGAGACTTTTAAAGTTGTTTTGAAAAAGAATGACTTTGGTGACCACCACCCAAAAGGCCCCTTCCCATCCTCTCCCTATACAGCCACCTTGAAGCTCCTTTAAGGTTTGTAATGTATTCCTCCTTCTTGGAAGCTCTCTTCTAAGCCACCAGGCCTCCCTCTTGCATGTGTTATTTGGTCATTGTACTCTTAATTTCAATGTTAATTAGTTGGTTGCTCTTGTTCCTTTCTTCATTGCTTTGGTTTAACTCCTTTGTTTCACATGTTCTTTTCTTGTTTGAGTTACTTGTTTTCTTTATTTGGTTGATTCTTGCTTCAATGTACATGCATCTATTTTTGTAAGCTTTTTTATTCAATAGGAGGACACATGTTTTGTGCACAATGGTCCAAGTTGTTTCTATTGAGTTTAAGTTTGTTGGATCTCATGTTTATTGTTTAGATTTTATGCACAAACATATTGATAACTCCATGCGCAATAGTCCTAGGATTCAAGCATTCCATTTTAAATTGTTTCAGGATTCTTTCTCTCTTATCCCCATGTGCACTCCTCTTAAGTTTTAATTGCATATTTTATTTGTTTTGTTAGTCTATATATAGAAGTGACCCTTCATTGATGAGTTTAATTGCATGTTATGTTAGGTTTAAGTTTCATTGCTTAAAGTTATTGCATCTTCAAAATAGTTTAGTTAGTTTTTATGTTTAGTTTTAGAAAAGTTTAATTTTAAAAAGCTCTATACTTAGAAAATTTCTATTTTCATGCATATTTTAGATTCGATGTTATTTTAATTCTTAAATTAAATAAAAAACCATCTCTTTTGTTTAGGATGAGTGATTTAATTGAGCAAGATCTAGTCAATATACAAAATCGTGGTATTCTTTGTAGGATCGACCTCTCTAATATACAAATTATTACATTGATTCTTGCACTTGCAAATGATTTAAAACATACACTAAAGGACACTTAGTAGACAAAACTATAGGAGTGTTTGCCTATCAAAACGTTACATTCATTTCCCCTTCAAAGAGAAAGTAAACCATCTTCTTAACAATGGCCCAATCATTGCCATGACCCAATATACATCTAACAATGAGCCAATATATGTCTAACAATGCAAAAGACGTCCGAGGTTTAACTTAAGACATGAAAGTAGCAAATTGGTATGCATTCCTTAATTTGATTTTTATTCTTACCCCATTTAACCCATTTAATGGATAACCTACAATTTAATTATTTGAATAACCATAGAGTATCTTCATTCCTTTGGCAATGCTTGAGGTAAATCTTGTTATTGTGTTTAAAAAGAATCTGCATCATTTCAATTTGTTTCTTCTCCACACAAAACAGCAAGTTTCTTTTTTTATCTAATTTGCTTTTGGTTTGTTTGTTAACTATTTTTTTATCAGTTTGTTTTCTTTAAATTCATTACATGGCCTTCTTTATCTCATTGTTCTAATGTCATTATGTACTTGTTTGTAGTAAATATGGAACAAGAACAATATCAAAATGAAGATTATGGGCAAAACTAAGAGCATGAACAAGAGGACAATGTAAGCAGTGCTTAAAAGAGAAAGGGTAGAGGATAAACAACATTGGAAAAGGTTATCAAGAGAAAGTAAAAGGGAATTAAAGAAACTATCCAATACAATAGTAGGGGGCAAGAGATAGGTGAAAGTGCAGCCTCTTACATTAGTTTTCTCTACTCTACAGTAAGAAGCATGGTTCCTATCACATTTGATGATTGAAGACTTGCTCCATCCTTGATAAAAGATTCAATATGGAAAATTGTAAAGGTAGGTAAACATTAATAATATGTATTATATAGCTTATAACATACCTTATTTTCAGATATTGTATGTGATGTGTAATTTGCACACTACCTTTGACATACCTGAGCAAAAGAAGAAGCATTACAAGGAGCTAGTGAGCAATAGAGAAAATGGAAGAATTACCTTGTTTGCAATTACATAACTCTATATGTCAATGATCCATCGAGGCTATACACAATACCTACCATTTATTCCGACTCATTGACCAAGTGTGAAATGCATTTCTACAAAAATTGCACATTCACTTCATTTGAAATATGTGCAAAAATGTTGATTTATTTAATTAACTACATGTAATGTCTAATTATTGCAATTGATTACATATGTACAAATGTATAAGCAAAGAGTACGAGAGGAAGAAAGGTGCATGAAATTAATGTACAACATTAGCTCTCTAGGTTGAGCTATGCTCGTTTAGAAGAGCATGAAGTAAGCATCTGTGCTAATTTATTCCTTTCAAATTAATGCTACTATAATTATATACATTATGTTATCTAACTATGGTGTCTTGCTTAAGCAAAAGAAAGCTGGGAGTATGAAACCCATTGATTGCTCCATCCTCTGAAAGATAGCTATTCAGTGGGCCATATGGTTAAACATTCTTAAATGAAATTACTGCACAAGTTGCTTCTCATAGTGTAAGTGGTTCCACCTGTCTACCCTTTACTAACTACAATTTTATGCAATTAATTAGATGACATGATCATGCCCTTTTAATTAAATTTTGTAGGACATTCTTACCTAAGAAAGCACAAGTACAGGAACTCTAAGTAGCACTGTTGCCAACGATGACATCCTGTATAAGGCTATGGGCAATAGGAAGGACCACCTTAGTCGAGTTAGAGGCATGACCACGGTATTGTTCCTTCCAAATTCTTTGGTTAAAGATTACCTACAGTTCAAGATTAAGAAGCCTACAATGAGTTGTATGAGAAAATAAAAATAAATATATTTAGCCAGTTGTGTGAAGGAGGTTTGATGATAATTTCTCAATCTCCTGCACATAATTCTCACAATGACCATGTAGCTCCATCAAATGCTAGTTGCAATTCTCCAAATGAAGAAGTTCATGAAGGATAGCCAGCATCCCTCGAAATAGAAATTCTAGCCAATGAGGTATATATATACAAAACTGGAAATTTTCATTGTCATTTTATAATTCTCTATCTCAATCTCTCTATTATGTATCTAATTTGGATCAATGCTTATTGGCCCTGAATTATTGTCAATACACCATGGTAGTTGGTTCATTCTATGAGCATGAATCAATTTTTTGACCATGGCTTTGGATGCCAATGCCAGGCTATCATTCCCTGTAGAAATGAAAAATATTGTAACCATTGGGCAGGCAATTGCATATCACTTTAGTTGGAGGCACTAGTCATTTTCATAGAGTCCACGGTATGTATCTTATCATACTACCTTTCTTATCAATAATTTTTAGCTAAAGGCCTCAATTTAACTATTTATTAACTTTATCTGATTAATTAGCAACATGCGTCGTCGAGGTCTCCCGCCATTGCACCATCACTAATTGTCACACCAATGAACATGTACTTGTATATATATTATTTTTTCATCATATATTAGGTCCTCTCCATTGATCAGTATTATTTAGATAAATATTTTTACATATTTTATAATAGTCATCTAAGGATCGTGTGGAAGTCTCACCTAACATGCCTCGATCTTATGGTTAATCTATAGTCTCATCAAAGAAGATAGGACAATCAACCCTGTATGAATCAAGGAGGGAGTACTTGCTGATGACATAGTTGAAGTACCACTTATGGCATAGGACCCATTACAAGTTTGCCTAAAGGATCAACTCAAGCACCCTTACGTTTTTTCTTACATGGGATATATGCACTAATTTGTATATTAAATGCTTGAAATTACATGTTTTATTTTCCTGGTATAGTAATAATTATTTCTTATATATAGCTTCTTGAATGATACAACTAGCATTTTTGAACTAAAGGGTATACATTACCAATTCCTTAACCCTGGCATCATTTGTAAAATAACAGAGCAATGGCTAATAGGGAGGAATGTTAATGATATTTTACCAAGCTTCTTTCAGTTATGATGACTAGGGTTTTTATAATACATTTTCATTACTTTTCAGTATATATATATGTCACATATAATTTCTTTCATACAACTTGAGTGTCAACTCCACTAACAAATTATACATTTTAGAGGTTCTAAATACCAATGATGTTTATATTTTACATTTTTCCAAGATTCTATCCAGTTACAGCTCATAGCCCAACTCCATAAATGCATATATACATACATGTCTAGGAAGATGAAATACAAGTCATATACATACATTGTCAAAAGTCTCACACTATTGTTGTCCTTGTACAAAGTTCCGTCTACCTAGTTATTTATCCTTCAATCACTTTCTTCAAAACCTAAGACATTATAAATAGAATACAATGTCTCAGCAAGCCTATGCTTGGCAGGTGTTTGAGAATCTACTTTGGTAATATAGATGTAGCCAAATATAATGAAATTCTAAACTATTTATAAATTTGTTCTAAGGAACATTATACAGTCATATAGTCTTAAGCATATGATGATATTCATATCACATATATCTTAATTTATTTTAAGTAATTTCATACCATATCATTTCATCAAGCATCAACTCATGATGTAGACATAACTATGACAAATCATCTCAAACTTTAATAGCTCACAATCTACTTAGAGCCTGTTATAAACATATGTAATGCAATTAGCATAACAAAAATCCTATCCAGGATTTAATCTATCCATGTAAGACATCAATAAAAGTAAAATCACAAGATATCTATATGAAGGATAATGCATGTTGTCAGTATGCACAAATTCATGATAAAACAATAAAATAATTGAATCACTTTTTGATTTAATTACAAGCAAATCAATGTCACATCAAATCAGAGCATATCATATCACCATAAGCAAATCCATGCCAAATCCATATTAGAGCATATCAGCTCACCACAGGCCATGCCAAATATGCATCTGAGCATATCAACTCACTATCAGCAACTCCATGCCAAAAATAGAATCTCAAATCAAATCATGCATATAAAAATAATCTCACAATTCATCTTAGCCCAACCCACGACCTTATCGTGAGCACTTAGAAGCCTGCGACCTAGAAGCCTGCCAGTGCCACATGCACTCACCCTCATTGGTCGCTCTCAGCAACTGCCCCCTTAGGTGGCCCTCATCAACAACCCACAAGTACAAATTGTGAATCAAACTTCAATTACATGCAAGAAGATAAGAACATGATGAAATACAAATCATACATCAAATCAGGATTACATATCAAGCAGAAATTAGAGACCAAATCCACGAGATACACAAATGAAATGCAAGTATTAGCAGCTTTAAATCAAGAGTCTTAGATACTCTACATCACTATCACTATCATTATAATTCATACATCTCAAATCATATCCACGTGGTAAAATAATAATCTAATATCATCATTATCAAAGGAAGATTTATACCATCTTATTTAATCCATGAAGAATGATGAATCCATAAATTGTGATCATATCATCTACCAATTCATTAAAATCTATCATAACATGTATTTAGTCAAATACATGTTATTTGACTAGACTAATAATCTGGTCATAATCAAATTATAAGGATAAATTAAAGATGTCGGACAACATACCTGGAATCATGGTTCGAATCTTCTGAAATTGATAGGCATCATACATGAAGGTTGATCGACTATCAAGATTCATTGATCTCATTCTTTATCACCCAAATCTAATAAAACATGTGTTTAACTTCATTAATTTATCTTCAACATATAAATCAATTCATCAAATCTTAAATCCAATGATTGGATGGCTCTTGATGCTCATCCAATGTGCAGATCATTTGGATTTACTAATTTATATGTTTAGATTTTGTAGATATGTGTTTTCAATCATAGATTAGGGTTAAAAGACCATAGATCTAGCAATCTCACCCTAATCTTATGGACCCATGTGGTAACCCATATAGATATTATAGATCAATGGTCTAATCAAGTCTCCTGGTCTCAAATCGTCACCGAATTAGTTTTGAATGGTTGGATCAAACTTGAATGGTCCACAAACTTTTGTAGTTCTACTATTCAATGTTGTTTTCAATGGTCGGATTGGTAGATCCATAATTGATCGTCATGGATCAAAGTAAGATTCATATTTGGATGGTCAGATGATCTTGGATCAAAGATCAAACTTTTCTAATGTGTAGATTAGGCCAAAATATGCTAAAGGCATGTTTTTTCATAGAAAAATTTCAAGTCACCAGCATTGGTTGACTATCACCAAAGAAGATGACCAGCACGATCTTTGCTAGTGACTCATTTTTTGACGGATTTTAAAATAAAAATATAAAAAATGTAGATTGAGGTATCATCTATGATCCTCTGAAGTTTGATGAAGATCTAACATTGTTTGATGCTGAAGAAACACCAAATTGGGGTCTTGTTTGCCTAATTTTGCTAGTCGCTGACATCACCTTCTTTGCTTTAATTCTCCTTCATTTCTTAACTGATTTGACTATTTTTTAGGGCTTTTGATTGTGTCCTAGTGTTAAGTAGGATGAACGGGTCTGATCAACATTTCAAACTGTTGTCGTCATCGATGATCTCTATTTCTCGGTTAAGTGAAAATTGTCAAATCTCTCTCTAAGAGTCACTGTTTTACACCTATCTATAGTTGTTTCTCACTAGATCTTCAATGTTCTTGATTGGTTTTGTAGATCCGAGGATGGTGAACACTTTGAACAGTACATATCGTTCAAGTCTCCCATTGATTTGTGTTTCTTCTTTGCCATCTTTGTCACGTTCACTGTGAGAAACTGGCGATCAAGGTTTGCAGGTCATCGCGAAGTTCTCACAGTGACCCCCTCCCTCCTATAGTCTCTTTCTTTCCCTTTCTCCTCTTCCTCTTCCTCTCCTCCTCCTTCTCCCTCTTCTTCCTCTCCTTTTTCTTCTCCTTTTTCTTCTTATCTCTTCTTCTTTGTTCTCCACATCAGGTAACAGATCATCTATTTTTATTTTAAGAGGGGGGTGCCAATATCAAAATGGACCCCCTCCTTTAGTAAGTAATGATTTTAATTTTTAATTTTTAATTATTTATTCATTTAACTTACCTAATTATGTTCCTTGGTCAAATAAATATCATCATTTTGGTCAGGGTGATAATAATGAGTGTCTGGTCTCATGGTTTTCAAATTCTGCATGTGGCACATACTTTGGCAAATTATCAAATTATCTCTTTGCAAGAAAGATCATAACTTATTTGTTCGAACTCTGATTTTAGTAAACTTAATGTCATAGGATTTGTTTTTTTGAGTACAATCCATATAAAAGTTTCAACACTTGATTTGATATCTATAAAAAAATTATTTTCTAGAACTTCAAAATTTACTTAAATTAAGATTTAAAAATTAAGGATGTTACACCAGTGCTCTAAGGAATATGGATTAATGATTCTTTACAATAGCAAGTAAGTTTTAATTTTCTTATTTTCTTGCTAACTTATTCTATACTTAGAATTGTCAACTTTAATTACAATTCATATGACTTTTTATATAGGGCTACCTTAGAAAAAGAAATTAGGCATTTGTGGGTTACCTTACTTTGATGCCCTTTCTTGAGCCCCTTCAATCTATAGTACTAAGGATGCGGCTCTGTCTTTATCTTCAACTTATTGATGAGTATGGAAGATATCATAGGGAAGAATATCATAACGTAGCAAATCATACTTGAGTATGGAGCTCAAACTTTAGCTCACTACCAATATTTCTCCTTCATCAAATTGAATGGTTATCCCATCATCTTCAAAACCTGATCATTGTTCTTCCTTCTTGTTTTCAAATTCATCAGTAAAAGTAATCACCTTTTAGCTAGGACATTCAGAGGTAATATGTCCTAACCCTTGGCACTTTAAGCATCTTCTTGGATTAGCATTAGATGATCTTGTCTACTTGTTATTTTGAGGCTTAGATTGATTTTGTTGAGTTTTAAAGTTAGGCATCCACTTAGTGTTAAAACCACTCCCCAGATTGAGTGTTCCTTCTTGCATATCTAGCCACAAATTTTTTACTTACATCTTTTTGTTACTCTTCAACAATAAAATCCAACTTCCTAACATCATTGAACCACTAGTACTATTGGAGTCGTACTATGTCTCCAATGTCTTTTCTTAAATAGCCTAAGAAATGTGCTATGGTTTGCTCTTCTGATTCACATACTTCTTGAGCATTAGGTTGTTGAACTCTATTATGTAATCCTCTACACTTAAGTCCTCTTGCTTCAGATTTTAAATCTTAAGAAACATATGCATATGAGAGTTCTTAGGTAGAAAATATTTTTTGAACTCATTTTTCATCTTATCCCATTTATTGATTTTTATCTTTTCCTTTTCTTAGTATTTTCTTGTTTAGATTGTACTTGCATAGTTTCAAGTAAATATGCTTTAACTTAGAAGCTTCAAGAAAGTCTTTGTACTCAATCACGTGCTTAACCATATGTAACTAATCTAAAAACTTATCCACTTGCATCTTTTCTTCTAACTCAAAAATGTTAACTTTCACTCTAGAAAGTTGAAACTCATGTTTCTTTCTTCTAGAGATACTACTTAAGGACGATCTCTGGCAGGAAGCTCTACCTTTGAAAGACATCACATATGAGTCATCACAAGGTTTGTCAGAACAAGCAAGTTCAAATTTCAAACTTTTTTTGCTTTAAATGCTAAGATGTCTCTAGATGCTCCTCAAGTCTTTCAACTTGCCTTAGTACGTCATCTATCTCTAGCATGTTTATTAAAAGTACCCACATATTTTCCTTAATATGCCATTGAAAAGCTTTAACACCCAAACCTAGTTCTAATACCAAGTTGACACTGGATAACTATGTGCTAGGATTTGGTTGCAGAGTTAAACACTTAGAAAAAAAATCCACATTATCAACAAATACAGAAATTAAGACCACAAGATTAAGATGAGATTAGTTATTGCACGGATATATAATCACCACTATGAAATTTAAGCCTCAAAATAGTCCAACTCTAGGAATCCACCAAGAGTCTCAACATGTCTTATTACCTTAGAATCCATACAAGGATATAGAAACAACCAAGCTAAGATACATTCTACCAATCCAAGCTATGTCTAAAAGAAGACACCCCAAATCTCCACAAGAAACATGTCCAATGTTCATGGGAAAAAACATGAATTTTAATTATTAAAACCTTGAATTAAAATTGGACTAACTTCCTTTAATTCATGTACAATGAGTATATAAACAGATGGGAACATGGCTCCCACCATAGGCAACTAAAACTCTAAAAGAAAGTAGCTAAGTTACATGTAATGCTTGACCCTTAAAATGACTTTCTAAAATATGAAACTTCTCCTCCAAGACTTTCTAAATAATAGCTTATGCTAAATCTCTACTTTCTAACACATGGAAGGTTTCCACTAATAATCAAGCAACTACTAATACAATGTCTAGAAGTCTCCTTTCTTATAGATCTTTCTAGCTAAAACTTTCCAATTTTAGATAGGTAGATCTTTGACCAGGTCAACATTGACCCCTTGTCCAAGCAAGGTTAGGGGGATGAATTTTGACTTTCCATCTAAGAAACTCCCTTGGCTGGCCTTTCTTGATAATCAAGCAACACATATGAACTGTCCAAAACACCACAGCATGGTCCGTTACAAGATTTAATATAAACCGTCTATAAATGCCTAAAATGGGCATCTTTTGCAATTTGGTATAATTGGGCTATTTTGGAGGATCCAAACCATTAGATCTATCTAAAATAACAATGTCCACTTCTTGATGATAGCCAATGCATGAGATCGAGATCATGGAGGCCCAAATCTATATCACTGCTGATCTTCTTTGATTCACCATCGATCTTGGAATCTATGGGCACTCATGTGTCATTCCAGCACTCTCTCTAGGCTTTAGAGAGAATCGCTGGCAGGAAATTATTAGGTCATCAATTGTGATGATGGATTCTGCCTCGTCAAACACTTCAAGGAGGAAGTTGGATCACTAAACTAGTATAGAGTGAATAGCTATTTCTGTTACTGGAGTCCATGATTCACCATCCCCACCTGCAGCTTGAACCATCTTTACTACATATCAAAATGTGAAAATTTCAACCATCATCTCTGGATGATTCGTCACAAAATGAGTCCTAGATCCACATTTACAAGAAAACCCAACTAATCAAAGTTGAAAATGGAGAAAATAATGAAGTTACATGCACCTTCATATGGAGAGGGACCTAAAACCTCTATCGGCCTCCGATCATGGTAATAGTTAAATCATTATTAGAGCACAATGTATCACTGCTCATAGATGGAGATGATTCCGCAGCATGTCCAGCATGTTTCCGCAAACTGAATGCCGGTTGGTTTGGGGTTGGAAGAGGAGCTGCTCCACAGAGCATCAAAACAACTGATGACTGTTCGGACGGTCTTCTGCGAATTCTTGCACACAAAGGAGCCCTATCTGTATGCACCGCAACACTTCCGTAGTCGAATATGAATCGCCAATTGATGGATCAATTAACTCCAAAAGATTTTCTTCCTTCCACAATTTCCATACCTGAGATAGTCCTTAAGATCATCTAGTGAGCCTTTATCCAAACCTGTCTATGTCAGTGAAGATACTCCGTCTCTTAAATCAAAGCGATGGGTGATTTATGGGCACTTACATATCCTAGAAGGTTCTGATATTCTTGATAGTGGTAGAAACTGCTGTTCTTCTTGCTGCTCACAATCTCGAGTAGCAAAACTCCAAAGCTAAAAACATCGGATTTCTCTGAAAATCGTCCTGCCATGGCATACTCGGGTGCCATATAACCACTGCATTATCATTGTCCTAGAAATTTTCAGCATAAGCATGAGGATGGTTGAATCAGGGAGTTGATAGCTAGAAAGAATAGGCAATTGCACAGAGCCTTTTAGTGCAGTGATGCAAGGAGTCTCTCATCTGGGTGACCAGGGATCGAGGCTCTGCATGGCGGTGTGTGTGCATAACTTTCAAATAAATAAAAAAAAAAAAAAAATTGAATAGGCAATCCTGTAACTGCTAAATTATGAAATGGATCACAGATATTCAAGCATCACAGAGCAGAAATGTGGAATCGCTTTGAACCGATCACCAAATCTCTTACAGGATGTTAATGGTGCTTGAGATGGAGTGAGCTGATGGGACAAAAGATGAGTAGTTTGATGAGTCCGAATCCCTAGTTCTTCTTCGGAGCTGAAGTAAAACTTGCGGGTTCCATACAGGTAAGCACCATAAAAAGGGGACAAGTATTCAAGTAATGTGAACTTACTACGTCCCAACCACTCTGTTAGTGTTTGCTAGAGTTTGCTTTCCCCCAAAAATCTTTGCCATGCCAAAATCCGAAATTTTGGGGTTCATTTCAGCATCTAATAGGATGTTACTAGCCTTGAGGTCGCGGTGGATAATCTTTAATCTGGAATCACGATGAAGATAGAGAAGTCCGCGAGCAATTCCTTCAACAATATGGAAGCGTTTTGGCCAATCTAATATCTTCCTTTTGGTAGGATCTGAAAGAACCAGAAATAAATGAAATAATATGATTTCAAAGAAAAAAAAAAGGAGTTACAAACACTAGGAGATTAAGCTTTAACAAACCGAATAGATGGGCATCCAAGCTTTTATTTGCCATGAATTCATAGATCAACAGCTTTTCTTCCTCGTCAATGCAACATCCCAAAAGCGTAACAAGATTCCTGTGTCGGAGCTTTGATATCATTATGACCTCATTCTTGAACTCATGTAAGCCTTGTCCAGAGCTTCTGGAAAGTCTCTTAACTGTTATGTCTTTTCCTTCTCTTAGCTTCCCCTAAAACAACAAAATTATGAGATGCAGAGCTTAGACAGTGCATTTTGTATGATGTCTACAAGTTCACTCTACAGGCTGAAGTACAAGTAAAGCCTAGGATTCAGGATAACAATGTCAAAAATTATCTCTTCTTACAGAGCCCATGGACCAAGAACACTTTTAATTGAATCACTAGGTTTTATTATTCAAGTTGCAAACACCTAGACCAAATAAGTATGAAGAACTTGAGGATCATCAGGTCAGGAACTTAGGATGAAGATGATCTACCTCAAAGCGATTCAAATTGAAGAAATGATATAATCTCAATGGGAATGCACCATGGTGTCATGAAGGCAAAAACAGTGGCAGAGGGTAAAATGCCTTAGCTTCGTATGGTCAGGACTACCTCCTCTATCAAGTTATCTGCCTCATCATTTGTGATCTATGCACATACACGAGAAGGAAACATTACATTCTTTGTCAACTTGTTGATCCTGCCTAATGAGTAAATGTTTGGGATTATATAATCTAAGATGACCATTAGAAATGAATGGTTTTGGATCACTAAAATATAAGAACTATTTGTAATTCTGGTTGTCGGAGTCAACTTGTATTCTTTGATTGTGACCCATTAAATTCACCAATTTAAAGCCTGAGATAATCATGTATATATAAGCATTGCAAGTCAGAGCCCTATGAAAAAACTCAATGACTAATAATCCCAGTCTCAACATCTCTAGTTCTTTTTGTTCTGCACAAAATATCTACACTACATCTGACAACCAAATAAACATTCATTTTGGATGATAGAGTTGTTTAATTGACATGATTTTTGGTTACTATATATCCCCTGTCGGACACATAAGATGAATGGGATAAACCAATCGCAGGTCAATGGTAACTACAACAAAGTTGACAGCTACCAGTTTTCTTAAGGAATAAAGTAGCACCTTGTATACGGGACCAAATCCCCCCTCTCCCAGCTTATTTGCAGTTGCGAAGTTGCTCGTAGCTCTTACTACTCTATCAAGGTCAAATAATCGTAACTCGTTTCCTTTGCCCCCGATGAGACGTGAATCTGGGGAGTCTGTTGGACTGTCCATATTGCCACCCAAATTGAGTTCCTGCATATTCTTCTTCTTTGCTGATTTCCATATTGCACAACGTTGAATATATCAGCTACTACACAAAGCAAATTATCTTGAAACAGAAAAAGAATGGGCTTGTCTTACCGCTTTGTTTCGCCATTCGCCTCCATAAAATGCTTGCAGAAGGAACTAGGAAGATAACAGCAGCTAGACTGATAGTCACTAAGATGATTACTTCAGATGTTTTCCCTCTTTCCACTGCATCTGAATGTACAGTGAAAGATAGAACAGTTGTAACTTAACCATAAATTTTAGGATGCCATCTTATTCCACTACTAACAAGTTATATATCTGAATTTTTTTACCATATGATCAACAGTTAAAACAAAGAACAGACATGGACTGTTTTGAATCGTTTGACATTCTTTTATGCTGAAAGAATACTTACGGAGTTCCGAATGATCAAGGCGAACATAGAGGTCTACCCCACGTCCTTCTGATAACTCCTTAACATCAATCAACTCCCTCCCCCACGCCAAGCACCCCATTCCAACATTATACGCATATGCCAAACATGAACAGTTCTTCAAGCACCTACTACGGCACACGCTGAAATTTTCAGCAATAGACCAGTCATTCAAATCCGGCAACATCACCCCGCTTAATCCAAGAAAACCATCTCTCTTACAATCCACTGCCTTTCTTCTGACACATCCACTAGTCCAATTCCCATTATTCCACTCGTGAAAATTCTTGGGCAAAAACCCTTTCAAACACCCACAAATTGGCGAACCAAGCTGGTTACAAACTCCATTTGGCCCACAAGTACCGTAAACATCACATTGTGGAGATGGTACAGAAAAAGCAACCATCCATTTCTTGAAACTTTTACTCCAAACGCTTAGCTGCAACTGACCAGACCAAACTACATTTAACCTCGGGTAGTCAGAAACGTTAGTGGTGAAGGTGATGTAAAGTGTCCCTTCTGCAACATCATTAACGAGGTTTAAACCGGAGTTTACAGCATATTGTTCTGGTATGATAGGAAAAGTCCTGCCATTCCATTGCCCAGTTCTCCAATATGGACGAGACCCATTATACATAAATATCTGAACAGGTCTTCTTGGATTTATTGAAACAGAAAAGTTCCCTTTTGCTGGATCATCCGCACTCTTCCAAGAAGTTAGAGACTGTCTTTCTCCTGTATTCAAATTAATGCCAGATTTCGATAATCGGATATATGAATCTGTAGGGTGATCAAAGCTTTCCCATAAAGTCCTTCCATCATCAGAAATTTCTTCTCTTAAAATTAGATTCTGTGAATCTAATAACTTTGCTGTTGAGTTTACTGACGAAACAGAAACATTAGAAGACCAGAGAGTGGCCTGATTTCCATCCAAAACCGCGAGATTTCCACTAGAATCGATCGTCAAAACTCCGGAGGAATCGGTAACTGGATTTTCTCTGTTGGCAATCCACATTGGTTTAATGATAGGTACATCTTTGTACCATATACCAACGTAGCGGTTTCGTGATTTTCCGGGGCTGAAGAAGCCCATTTCGTATCTTCTGTTGGGGGAAACAATAGTGTGCCCATCTTTGAGAGGTTGGTTTCGGGTTATAGAGTCGACTGCAGCGCAATATTTGAAGAGGAACAAGATAAAGGGAACTGCAAGAGCACTTGTTTTTCCTCGGCCCATGACCGCTGAATTTAGAATAGAACACAAAAAAGCGTTCCAAAGAATGCTACCTGCTGCATTCAGCTGGAATCTAATTATACGAGTACTTCAGTGAGCATTATATTTTTGAAATATGCAACCATTTTCTAGAAGAAATGCTACGTGCTGCATTCAGATTTGTTTAAATGTGCCCTCAAATCGTTTGCCCTTAAAGTGGGAGCGCATACTAGTCCGCAATATCCCTCGTTATCCAATCAAACGCCGCTGGTTCAAGTCCCTCTCACCCACCCAAAATAAATGGTAAATTATTCTGATCTCTGTAAGAAGAAAACGTGCAAACTATAATGGATATGTGGTCCAAACTGTAATGTTTCACTTATAACAGTAAATGCCAATATTACCTTTGAATTATTAGATAATCCCCCAGTCACACTGGATATGCTGTTGATATGGTGGTTGTTTGGCAATTAAATTATTGATAGGTTATAGGTCCATTTTCTATAGGCAGCACTACTAAAAATGAAAAAGGAAAAAGAAAGAAAAATGATATACGGAGGGAGCCAAAAGTATCCTAAATGTGTAAACCGTCTTCGGAGCTGAGGCAGTTTTTCAGAGCTTTTCCTTGCTGTTTAGCTGCCTCTGTAGGTACGTTTTTCTAAAGCTTATGGATGTTTCAAAAGGAGGACAGAGTACCTTGAATCTGGTCATGTGGTGGATGCATCATTGATTTTTGGAACAATAAAAGATTGTTCACTCGTTTCTACCGAAGGGAAATCCTCATGTACATAGCGGCGACACATTTTACATGCTCGCTAGTTGAATTACTAATTGAGCTAAAAGCTGAAGTTGATAAGCCAACAATACATATAAGCCTAACGCATCCATAAGAGATCGAGGATACCAAGTTTGATTACTATGCAGTCAGAAACCTCAAGCTGATAGGAAGTAGTCCCACAATGCACATGTGTAACATCGGCCAAGTTATTAGAGAATGAATGGAAGGGGTAGACATCACCTTCCGATATCTGCAAATGTGAAAGCAGACCCTTTGGCAAGGACAGGAGTTCCCTGGTAAATTATTCGTACGGCTCATGACATTCATGTATGGGTCTTGATTCCTCATTTTAGTGTGATCATAGACATTATGCTTCTTTGAATCGTCACGATCTGATATTTGTAAACATCCCTTTATCACAATGAAGTCAACCATTAAAAAAGGGCAAAAGAGTGTAAGTTGTTGGTCAAAGTTTGTTCCCTGTTTTCAAGAAAACGGAAATTCCTAGTGTACTTGGCGGCTACACATTTTACATGGACGGCCAACTGAGAGCTGTTAGTCAAAGATTGTTCACCGACTTCACGAAAACGGAAATTCCCAGTGAACTCTCAACTATGTGGCGCTCCGTGAGTAACCGGGTACACAACTGAAAGAAGAATGGAAGGCGCCCCGCTTTTTTGTATTTTTTCAGAGATCTATTTCGTGGATCTGATTCAGCGTCACCTTGATGGCCTATATACAATCAGATCAAACAAAAACTTTTAAAGCCATTTTTTTTGGGGTGGTGGGGTTCTGTTGGTTTAAAAATGGATGGTATTCGAAAAGAGACTTCTTCTTTCTTTTTTTTTAACACCAACTATTTTTCAATTAAAAAGGCCTTCGAAGTTGTGGTTTGATTTATTTTTTAATACATAGGCCATCTAAATAAGACCGAACCAGATGAACGGATTAGATCTCAAAAACATTCATAAAAGGGTCAAGCCGTGTCCCGTTTTTCTTTCTTTTTGACATGTGCTCTTTTTAACTCCCAGTAGCTCCATATAATTGCTAATCTGTCTCCAGTGGATGAGAAATCAATTCTCACCTCATTCTTCTATGAGGTGGTCCGTGACCATGCTTTTGTACTATGCCTTACCAAACATCTTCTAGAGGAAGCAACATCAGCCCGCTTCTATCGTGCGCACAGAATGAGATGTTTTCAAGGTAAAAGGGCAGTTCTAGTGCACGAAACTCTACCTATGCGGAGTTGGGGAAAGAGGTGGGCCACAATAGCCTAAAGTAAGCAGTCTTACCTTGCATTTTTGCAAGAGGCTGATTCTATGCTTTGAACCCATGACCTCAAAGTCATATAATGACAACTTTTACCGTTTTCACGGTCATCTTACTAAGATTCAGATATGTCCAACTAAAAGTGGCATCCAAATTTCAGCTGTTTATTGTAAATGTAAAGAGCAGCTAACATTTGATTAATTAGTTTTTTACCCTTTTTTTAGCTAATCAAATGTTGGCTGATATTTACACCTGTAATAAATAGCTAAAATATATATAGGATTTTTATCTTTTGACGGAGACTAAACGTTTCCGGTCTTTTATTTTCTTTTGGACTTTGCTGCTCTTGCCTTGGGTGCCTGATTTGATGTGCTTAGGAATGATGGCAGAGTGGCAAAGGAAGGGGCGAGAATAATTTAGAGCTAATGGTAGTGATAGATAATGAAAAGGTTTTCTGCAACCTATTCTAATTTGAGCTAGCTAATGTGAAAGATTATGTTTTTGCAAGAATAATTTAGAGCAGACTAGTAGATTCCAAAATCAAATGGTTCTCTGAACTTATTGTAAAAGCTACACAAAAGGTGTAAGGAAGAACCAAAATTTGAATGGGTCTCTGAACTACCTGTAAAAGTTATAAAAAAAAGTGATTCTCCTTTGAAAATAAGAGTTCTTTACATTGATACATTTGTCCCACTTGGCCCACACATCGGTTTGGTCTTTGGTTTGGACAGAATGGATGTAAGGACCAAATTGAACCATTCATGGTAGTTGGATGGGAAATGGGTGGATGTGGTCAAAAGGCCCAATAACGCAGTAGTTTGGTGAAAAGTGATGCCTCTCCTGCAGACGTAGGCTAAGGTTTTGAGGCGACTACCCTTGTAGATTTAGGAGGGATGGATGTTTGTAAGTATGAATTATGAATAGAGACACAATAGCATAGTGCGCGACATTACACCAAGTACCTTATGGTTGATCAGCCTTGTTCATCTAACTTTTCTAGCTTTGGATATCTATGAAGGTGATTGGCTGACATAACTTTCAAAAACTCTGCTTCTTGTCAGTTGATTATGTACCTTTCATTAATTAATGTCAAAACATTCAACTCCAGTAATGAAAAGCACTTTTTTTTTTGAATTCTAGGCTCATCTAATCCTCAATGTTTTTGGATCATTATTCAGAAGGAAAGATCTAATCAAACCATACCTGGAACCTCTTATGCAAAAGTAGGTGACACTGCAGCAAGTTGTAGTGTCATACACTGTGAATAATTTAGTGGTAAGTTATTGGAAGGGCAGCCAATCTATGGTTGCCATATAACTCCCAAGTCCTTCATATATGCAGCATTTTAGTCTTTATGGTGGGTCCTGATTTTCCTAAGCAGGGAAACTAATTTCTTAAACCTACAAGATGCTATGGAAGCCTTAAAACCGTCTAGCATGTGTAGTTGATTGATCGCAGACAATTGTCTCTCTTGATTATATTTTATTGGGCTTTCCTTGTTTGAAGATTTCAAGTATATTTAGAAATTAAGATAAGAGATTCTAAGTAGTTTTCCTCCTAACTCTTTCCCCTAAAAAAAGAAAAAGAAACATAGTATCATGAAAACTAAACTCTCTCAAAGTAATAGTAAGTGGACCACAACTGGAATCAAATTCTTAGAGTTCATTTTCTCACTTGAAAGTTAAAGACTCCAGACGAACGTACAACACTCCCTAAATGAGACAAGCTTGTATCAAGAAAATCATAGGTGCATTGATTCTTATATGAGAAACGAATTCTTGGTCCTATATGGTGAGAATTGAATTCTCGTCTCATTCCCGTGGAAATTGTACGTGGACAGCCACGGGGATTTGTCGGTGTAATCCATGTAGGCAGACCCTATGATATGTTTCGACAACCAAATGTAGGCAGACCCCATGATATGAAAATCAATATGCAGTCGAAGAATTCGTGTTAGTAAGATATCTCTTATGTCATTTCTAGCCATGATCAAGACAATCTAAAATTACGAAACCAGTTTCCTCTTCAGTTGAACTGATCTTTGTCATATAAAACTGAAAGAGAATGTATAATGTGTCTATAACGCTTGCATGATCCAATATGTTCATCTTGCAAGCTCTATGATGGAGATCACACGACTGTTATAACAGAACCGCAGATGAACACAGCTATCCACTAAATGTTCGGTCCTAATGGATATTACATAAATAGATGACGGCTCTCTGAATTAAACTTCCATTATCAAGAAAGTTCAAACAGAGTGGAGCTAACATCAAGTGCCCTACCTGTAAGGCCTGTAAAGGCAGAAGAATAGGAGAAAAATAAAGGGAACCCATAATTGTACATGGAAAGATGTCCTACTGTTGTCTATGCGTTATGTGTATATACAACTTGAATGAATTAATTTACACAAAAGAAAATGCTTGAATGGATAAATTAACAATAATACCTTCTAGTTAGAACTTCCAACACTTCTCATACTTTCTCCATATTTCTAATGGATAAGCCCAAATGACTTGAAAATTACGAATAGTTCAGTGGTCATCCTAAATACAAAAGCATGAATCATTTCCAGTTCTGTTGTTGTCTGCCATGACAGGTTGTACTTGTCATATTATTTTTGGAACATGTTGTTGAGCACATGTACTTGGGGGTTTCTCTTCTCAGTAAAAGCTGGCTGTTATGGATTAGGAAGAGATGCAGCCTCATTACCGAGCATAAAAATTACGGAAGACATTTTGTCTATCTCTTGCAATTTCTTACACACATAGAAGGCCTACATGGATGCATCACAAAACTTCTGATTGGCAACAAGACTCTCCCAATGCCATATCAATTAACTCTAACAAATCGTCTTCGTTCCACATTTTCCATGCCTTAACAGTATCAAATGCAGTTCAAAATTTGAAGGTCTGAAATGATGCTCAATATAGATAGAGATTTCAAACACATTACTAGAAAAACTGAACTTAACTCGAGAGGTTCCTTGGGACCTCATGATGGTAAAACCTTGTGGCTGATGCTACTTACAATCTCTAATAGCAAGTTCCCCAAGGCATACTCCGGGGACATGCAACCACTGCATTGGATTATTTAGTACAGAATTTTGTGTCTAGAGCTAAATTGATAATAATGGGAAACTAGAAAAGAAGTTTGGTGCTTTACAGCATGTTGGTACTTGATACAAGAAAACCTGAAATTTTGTATCCTCAAGCAACCACTACCATGTCTCAACAACCCTTATTGTGTTAACTTCAATCTCCTCCAAAACTCCTTGCCAAGACGAAGCCTGAATTTTTGGGTTTAGAACAGGCAAAACGTTACACATCTTCAAATCCTGATGAATAATTCTTGGTCTGGAATCTCGATGTAGATATCTAAGTCTACTAGCTATCCCCTTAACAATTTGGAAATATTTAACCCAATCAAGTGTTCCAATCAAATCTCTTACTGATTGTAGATTTGATGGTCAGTATCATAGATTTATAAGGTTAAGCATGCATATATAATGAGAGACAAAGATTTACGTGGTTCAGCTATCATGCCAACATCCAATAGAGGGGAGGAATCACCATCTAATCTTATTACATAGTGAGGAATCTTTTTAGCTTGGTTTAGCTCCCCCAAGTTACAAGCATAACTTTGACCAGCTCTCCCTCCAACAACCGTTTGCGCTTTTCAACAGCTACATTAGTCGTCTGCTTGTATTTGTAGTTTATCCTAGAAGGGTCACTGTTCTCCCTACCCAACACTCTCTATTGAGTCTAAGTACTAGTAAGTTATGGAGTATATCATAAGCACCTAAAAGCTTGCTACCTAAAAGTTGACAATCTATAAGCATACTAGTGCCTTTTGCATCTGTCCTTATCGGCCACCCTCATTACCTGTCACAAATATCCACTCAGAATGGTCACTGAGTCCACTCAAAATCGCACCTTTCACCGAGTAATCTCACCATTAATAGTTAAGTCATCCTACTACTATTCATCAAGTCATCCGACTATTGTTCTCAAATCATGTCACTACTATTCTTGAGTGTGCTCACTTGTGGTTGTCACTGAGTCTACTTGCAATGGTCACTGTATTTACTTTTTGCATTGGTGACTGAGTCTATTTATCAGCTATCATTGAGTTCATACCTAACTATCACCGTTACTTACCAGTTACCACCGAGTCATCCACTCCTAGCTGTCATCGAGTTCACTCCTAGTTGTAATTTCTAAACAGAGAGTGGATCTATGCTAATTTTGTTCCTTGGGATTGTCCTTACTAAAATTGGGGGTGCAAAATTTTCACCCTTAGGAGTGACGCTATCATTTCTGTGGGTGCCAAATAGAGTTTTTCCTTTTACTTTTACTTTCCAGTTGTCCCCACCGATAGCTCACCCATCTTTTCTTTCTCTCTCTCTCTCTCTCTTCCCAGCTTTGGTCGATCACTGGTGCTCGGCAGCCGCATCGCCAAGTGCGATTGCAGCAGCCAGCCGCTGATCTCCTCCTCGAATCAACATTTTTTTCTCTCCAGTTTTCTCTGCTGCGTCTTCCCTTTTCTTGGCGTTGCGCTCGCTGCTTCTCCCCCTTCCCTTCTGGCGGCTTTTCCTCCACTTATTGCCAATCACCACCTTCCTCGCTGACGATGGGCTACCGGCAGATCTCCTTCTGGTTTTCCGTTGACGTCGTAGCAAGTCCTCGTGTTCCTCTCTCTCTCTCTCTCTCTCTCTCTCTCTCTCTCTCTCTCTCTCTCTCTCTCTCTCTCTCTCTCTCTCTCTCCGTCCAGCCGTGTGACATCTCCACCTAGCTTCGATCGGCTGTGGGTGGAGTCTCTTAGCCGATCGGGTTTTCTCCTATGGACGACAGTCCATCATTGGATTTCACTTGCCCGATCTCCCTGCCGGTTGGTTCATCTCTGTTTCGTCCATTTACGGGCGCCGTTGGATCTGCAAAGAACCTATATCTCCATGGATTTAGAGTTTGCAAAGTGAATCGATTTGGAAATCTCTTGCACCAATGCAGAAGATCGTGACGATGGAATATTTAATCTCAATTGCAAATGGATCAGAAATCCAGAGAGTGGAAGGATCACTTTCCCCCCAATCTGCCGCTGCTGGTAGTCACGAGCCAATTCCTACGCTATTGAAATTGAAGAAGAAACACGAAACGTATTCATGAGATCCAAAATCTACAAAATCAGCTCCGTCAATCCTAATTCAACAATGCCGTTTGGAATGCAATCATCATTTGCAATCCAAGTGCATGTGCATGTGCATGTCTCATTCGTTCACAAGAAGATCCGCCAAGCTGATCACACCCAGTGATCCATGACAGAGCGTTGGCAAAGAACCATGTCCAAGCAATCCTCCACCGTCTTCTTCATTTGTTGCAATCTTTGTTCCCTCAAGGCCTGTAGATCATCGAGATCAAGTAGATCCAATATCAGTTGTTGCGATCAGATGTCCCAAGGATTGGAGAACCGACGGCCAGGATTGGAGATCTATAAGGATAAGCAAGCAGAGAAAAGGATTCACAGGGTTCAGCTATCATGTCTACATCTACGAAAGAGGAGATTCACTATCTAATCAAATTACATTGCATAACGAGGAGGAGGAGGATCTTCATATGGGCATGAATTGGTTTGCCCTAACATCAAGCAGCCCTTCTTAGTTCGATCTAACCATAACGTATATAAAAAAAAGATGCTTAAAAAATCTACCCCCGTTTCAATAAACAAATACATATAGCTATCTATATTAAAGCAATCATGTGATCAACATAATATGTAACTCTATTTCTGAAGTGGCGCTGTACTTCTTAAGAAATTATTTGGAGGATCCTAGTTCTCTTGGAAGTAATTTAGTTAAGCATCATTAGATAAGTTCTTCCAAATCTCTTAGATGGTGTTAGTGGTTCTTGAGATATAAATTATTAGAATTGAGATGAAATGATATAAGATCTAGCTTGGGATAACTAAATTTGGCATGAGCTGAAATGACATGACGTAAAATTCAAATTAGCTCTGATTAACATGAGATAATTTTAATCTCAAGACCACTAACAGTGATACGAGGAGACAATATTTCATCACACTCAACTCAAGAGCTAGTAATAGTAATATGGTCTATATCATCTCATCTTAAGCATCACTAACACCATATTAATTTTTTACTCTTCAACAATCAAACCCAACTTCTAACACCATTGAACCACTAGTACTATTGGAGTCATACTATGTCTCCAATGTCTTTTCTTAAACAGCCTAAGAAATGTGCTATGGTTTGCTCTTATGATTCACATACCTCTTAAGCACTAGGTTGTTGAACTCTATTATGTAATCCTCTACACTTAAGTCCTCTTGCTTTAGATGTTAAATCTTAAGAAACATATCCATGTGATAGTTCTTAGTATTTGCTTGTTTAGATTGTACTTGCATAGTTTCAAGGAAATATGTTTTAACTTAGAAGCTTCAAGAAAGTCTTTGTACTCAATCATGTGCTTAACCATATGTAACTAATCTAAAAACTTATCCACTTGCATCTTTTCTTCGAACTAAAAAATGTTAACTTTCACTCTAGAAAGTTGAAAGTCATGTTTCTTTCTTCTAGGGACACTACTTAAGGACGTTCTCTGGCAAGAAGCTCTACTTTTGAAAGACATAACATATGAGTCATCACAAGATTTGTCAGAAGAATCAAGTTCAAATTTCACACTTTTTTTTTTGCTTTAAATGCTAAGATTGTAATGACTCAAATATTTTACGCAATTTTTGCATCACTTTTTACTAAATTGATGGAAATTGTAAAATGATATATAGAATTAACTATATTAAATGTTCTATTTTAATTAAAATATAAAATAAAAGAATTTATGAGAAAAATCAGCATCATTAGATTCTACACTCGAAATGAAATCCAACGCCTCAAAGAACCCTGAAAACGGAGGTCGTATGACCATGTTATGAGCTTTTGAAGATAGAGGGCATATCTGTAATTTGCCTACAAAACGGTTAAGGCCTGAAAACACAGGGGGTCATTTTACTAACGACACCCCCCAGGTCGTCCCCTACCTCCAGCCACCGACCTACATAGCACCCCCTCTACAAGGCGGTGCCGAAAGAAATGGTAGCATTGCCATGGGGCGGCACTGTCTTCACCCTTTATAAACAACCCTTCCTCCTCTTTGCCCAATCACCCATCTTCTTCTTCTTCAGTTGCCCTCACCCAAAAACAAGCAGGTTAGGGTTTCAGCATGGAAGAGGCCACACCCATACCCAAGGGTGCCATTTCAGGCTTCCCAGGTACGATTCTCTTCCCCACTCGACTCCTCTCTCTCCCCTCTCCCTTTTCCCCTGGATCCCGACCAAATCTAGTAGGTTTTTTGGTCAGAATCGCAGGATTTTCGTAGAGTAAACCAGACAGGTGGATAACCCGCCACACCGTTGAAGACAATGCATCCCAGGGAAGCATGGGCATGATGCACGCCCGTGATGAGCTCCCTTGGGAGAATGCCAGACTCGACCGGGTTGCACGAGGTGTCTTGGGAGACGAGACGCTCTGCGCTTGCGCTGAAGACACATCTACACGATGCAATCCAAAACGCGCTACAGTGCATCGCTCGGGTGTGTGCACGCGTGCAAACACGGATAAAGGGTTCGACCGGGACACGCACGCGTCCTAGGAACCATGATGTGCGGGCCCTACGCAAACAATTCTAGTTCGTTCGTTGATGCGCAACACTAAAAACCCAATTAAGGAGGCTATATAACTCTGATCGATGATCTGAAAGAACCGTTGCATTTATAATGACGACGCGGACCTAATGAGACTATAAAAGTTAGGATCATAGGTCTATTTTACATAACGATAGCCCAAAAACCATAAAAATCTCATAGATCGGTAAGATCAAAATGATCAAAACTCATAGATTGATCCATTTGATATATTAGGAGATCAATATACCTAGATCAATCCTAAATTACATAAATTAACTATTAGAGACCCACAAATCAGATATTTATAACCTATAGTATAGATCTAGCTGTTGATCTGTAAAATGGGAAATAATATTTGGATTCTTGTTTACAAATAATATCCAGGACTTTACCAAGGTACGCTAAGACTCTCATTGAAGAGGGACACGAGTTAAGTGAAAGCTAAGTGACAACGATCGAGGTAGGTAGTTAGATACTACTAAGTTTTTAAATGCATCTTAAACCTTGTCTTACCTTTATTACCATTTTTAGCATGCTTTTGAGATATGATGTTCTTATACGAGTATGCGAAAATGTCTTCATGTTTTATGGCTTTGAATGCGATACTAACATGAACTGATTTTATGCATTGCTCACATGTTTTGAAAACAAATGTATAAATTATATAATTTACAATGATTGAGATTTGGATTCTTTATATATATGCTTTTTGGGCTATTGAGCCTGGTGAGCACTATGTTGAGAGGTTATTATATACGGAGTTGGCCTCCCGGCCTCTACAACCAAAAAGGTGGATGGTATCGCTGCCAAAAATGACATTGTCCCTTCCCTGACTGCTGTGGTAAACATGGACAACCACTGGAGGTGTTCACGGCACCCTTTTGGGGACATATCTATAGTCGTCGTGGAGGCTATGGTGGATTGGTCTCTAGGTACCGGAGACACATGATTCAAAGGTGTTCTAGTCGTGATGGCTCTACGATTTTAGTGTTATCAATATGCATATAACATTAAGATGGTCGTATACGAGTACTCGTAACTAGTCGACATGATGTGTTTGTCGAGAGACAGACCATGTGCATGATACTTATAGTAATGCCAGCATCTGCATTGAATGATGGCTATTTTAAGGGTTTCATGATTATTATATTTGACTCATTGGTTTGATGTGTTGCCGAGATCTTATCACTTGGATCTATTGATTTCTATTTTATGATTTTAGTCATATTTAGAAGACTAAATTTGCGTACAGATTCTATGGTTGAAATCACATCAATGAGCTACGTTTGTGCACAAATATGCATGTTTACACAAAAAAGGGGGGTCACTGATGTTTTACATGACAAAGCTCCTTGAATTATGCAAGTTGCCTATTGTGTTTTCAAAATAGTGGTATCAGATCACCTACTAAGTATGAGGAATACTCACCCAAATATATTATTTTTACAGATTAATCCAAAAAGGCCAAAAAGGATTAGAAGTGTAACGCTCCCAAAGGGCCCACGCCTTGGAAAGTCCCACATCGCTAGGGAGAAGGTTCTTGGGCTATTGATAAGGGTCCTGAAGACTCTACTTTGCAATTAGGCCTTTTCTCACGTAAAGGAAGAACAAAACCGTGAGGGCATGGGCCCAAAGAAGACAATATAATTGCAAGGCGTGGGCCCTTTGGGGGCGTTATAAGAAGAAACTCCAAAACATGTTGGTGTCATGATCAAGTAAATGAAGAAGAGACAAATATGAATGTAAGTAAAATGTCTACCTTTTGGACATGTATTTGTCATTATTATAGTTGGACTGTGCGCCGTGACTGGATAGACCTAGGAAATATTTATGATTTTCTTCATTTTTCAAAATTTCCTTATTCATCTTGAAAGCAAATGACACTTGGGGTTTTCAAAATGAATTGAAAATAAAAGATTTTTCCACTGCATTGCATAGTTTTTCTAAAAGTATTTTCAAATAGGGATCCATCCCGCCTTAGGAATTAGTTTTGCATTTAAAAATGCATGCTAAAACCCAGGTCATTATAGTTGGTATCAGAGCCCAGTTTTATCCTTTCACATCCAGTTTTACATGTCCAAAAGTCATATACAACAAAAATAATTAAGAAAAAGTAGTCTAAATATAAGTAGTAGAGGTGACTAGAAGAGGAAATAATATTAAATCACCAAGAAATACACCATAAATAAATAGGTGAAAAGGAGATAGATCTAGCAAATACTTAAGTATTGGATAGCTCAAATTTTATCAAAAACTCTAGTCTAACATACTTAGGGGTTAAGGATTGATTGTGCGGTGGTGCACACAAGGAAACTAGCATATGAAAATAAGATTATGAGGAGAATAAGGAATGGAAATACAAGATGATGCTAGTGGAATCATTAGAAGGTAAGTTTGACTTGTACTAAATCAAGAGATAAGTTTGACTTGCAATAGATCGATCAAATTGATAAGTTTAACTTGTACTAGATTGATCAAATTGAGAATCTTGAAGAACTTAGCTCAACTTTGGATGATTTAATTGGAACCTTATGAAAAGTAGATTGCTATCTTACAATGACAACATGAGTATAATAGAGCACATCACGAGATGAGTATAATAATCAACAAAGAATTTGATTATAACAGCGTTATTAGAAGATTTTGATGATAATCTACTAGGGATGACAAAATTTGTGATAATCGATTGATTATGACATGAACTTATGAGGGAAGCATGGTATGGGCAAGATATTACTAAACTTATTAAGACACTGTATGATTTTATTAAGAATACAGACGATGAAGGATTTCAATAATATTAGAGAAAATTTAACATTTCCTAGAAGTATTCAGTTCATCATCTCTGTTGAACAAAAGTGTGGATGTAGTAGGGATTATATGCAACAAATCAAATGGAGACATTGAATAGTCAAAATAAGGAGATCATGATTTGTTGGATAGGAAAGAAAAGTATACGAAGTATAGAATCAAAGGTTTTTCACCCTGAGTCGTATAGTCAAAAGATGAATCATTCCAAATTGAGGGAGTAATAGTAGTCGAGTTGGTGATCTTATTATGGTGAAAGAGTATAATAGAGATAAAACAACAAAAACTACAATCCTTGAGTAAAGTGTCGAAAATTGAGGATGGTGACCAACTAGGAAATTAATTTTTCCGTAAGTTTGAAGCTTATTTCCATTGGTGATATTGGAATTTTATTAAATGTATTAGTTTATAAGGAAACACCAATCGTTGTAGTCCATAACAAGGAGAAGCTGATAAGACCCTACATTGTCATTATATGATTGAATGAAGCTATGGTACAAAGGAAATGAGCAAGGATAATGATTCGTCCATTCGTTCTTCAACAACTAGGATACCATCAAAGATCAACTTGAGGTCCTGATATCATGAAGAAAAAGTAAATAAATTTAAGTGTCGCTATCTTTAGAATGATGTTGATTGAGCTAAGGTATTCAAATCATATCTAATTAACCATGATAGTATCTAATAGATATTAGCCTATGTCATGAAGAATGCTATGGGTAATTAGACATGAGTAATTCCCTACAAGAAAGTCAATTGATTAGACTAAGTCATTCGAGGATTTAAAAGTACAATAGCTTTAGTAACAACTGAGACAGAAGGGAAATGAGAAATAATCTAAAACAATGACAAAAATTGTTGATATTCTCAGACACCTTGGGTTTGAAAGATGCTACTAACTTGGATTGAAAAAGAAAGGCAGCTAAGCACTGATCGCAGGCAGCTAAACACTGATTGCTTTAGAGGCCTTGAGCTCGTAGCATCTAAATAGGGGAAAGGATATACAAGTAGTCAAACAGAATCTTTGTCTATGTCTAAGGAGATGCTCTATGTTTACCTGTGTGTGTTTCTTAAAAATTGTCGCTCCAAAAGCTTCAATATAGAGTGAGATGATAGTTATTGGATGATTATCATTGTTGTTATACGATAAGTATGAGGTGGTACTTGAAAAATAAAATTTGAGGAATTTAGAAAACCCTACTTATGATGGTCCCTCCTAACAAATTAAGACTTAATGGTCAATGACAAAGTCTTGATGAATGGTTGAACAATATATCGACATAAGAAATGGAAGGAGAAACATTAAGATAGCTGTCACACTATATAGTAACAGCTGATATTTAATTGCCTTTAAATAAGAAATTAAATAGAAGTAAATTTCATAAGGGTTAACTTTACTGGATTGAGTATAGAACTTTCGGTCTGGAAGATCAAGAAGAAAATCATCAAGCAAGAAAAGCTTAAAGAGGATAATGGTAAGGGATTCAACCATGAGCATAGTAAGTAAACTTTGTTTAGGATAAGAGACTTGTGACATGAGTATGAAGATTATTGGAAATCCTAATGAAAATTTTATGTGAATAATGAGATAAGCCTTTAAAACAAGAACATTTGATCTATGAGGATAGATTTACCATAAACAGTTGACATGATATTTTTCAATTCTTCAAGGAGGAATATCTTTGATGGAATTCAACAATAGTTAGAAGGTTCTATTTACAGTGTGTACTAATATCAATAAGGGAAGATGCTACCTGATTTGTTTTCATGATTCTATGTTAAACGTAAACATTGGTTAGAGAAGCACATCACATATGAAAAGTGAAAAAACAGTTGGAACACAAAGTTTGGAGACTAGTAGTTAAACACCTTTCCAACTAAAGGAATTGGTATGAAGAAAACTCTTAGCATTGAGATTAAGAGATGAGGATTGATATTATATCAATTATGGAAGTTGCCTGAAGAAAATATGAAGCAAAGTGAGACATAATAGAAAGAATGTAAACTCTTGGGACTCTTACCAGCAAAGTGCAGTCAACCTTAAGGAAGAGACTTTGATGATTAATAGAGCACTAGATGAAGGACAAGAGGAAAAAGAGACTATCCTATACTATTCAAGATGAAATACAAGGAATAAGATGATATAGGATCAAAGAAGTGTGGAGTAATTTATACATGATTAGAGGAGCGTGGTCATCTAAGGATTTGTAGATAGAAATTCTATAAACCCGGTAGAAATTATATGCAATGCAATTATAAACCAGTATTGATAACTTATAAATTAAGGGACTAAGTATCAGAGTGAGCAGTGGAAGCGGTTCTTAAGTACTTTTAAGCAAGCTGAATTTCAGATACATTTAAGGCCTGAAGGAAGGAATTATGAGGATGATAATTTAAGGATGTGCCTAAATTTGTTTGCAAGGTAACATAAATAGAATTTACTTATTGACTCACTTGAGGTATTGGATGAAAGATATATGGGATGAAGCAAAGGAATTTTCTTAGTCCGAGTCCCAAAGGAGCCTTAAGGGAGAGTACATTCATCAAGAGATTGTCTAAAAGACAAAATAATTTGAAGGTAATAATTTGTAGAATTTCGAGGATAGAAATTCTTTGAAGGGGTAATGATATAATGACTCAAACATTTTATGCAATTTTTGCATCACTTTTTACTAAATTGATAGAAATTGATTAAATTGTAAAATGATATATAGAATTAACTATACTAAATGTTCTATTTTAATTAAAATATGAAACAAAGGAATTTGTGAGAAAACTTAGTATCATTAGATTCTACGCTCGAAATGGAATCCAACGCCTTGAAGAACACTGAAAACGGAGGTCGTATGACCAAGTTATGGGCTTTTGAAGATGGAGGGCATATTTGTAATTTGACTACAGAACGGCTAATGCCCAAAAACATAGGGGGTCGTTTTACTAACGACACCCCCAGGTTGTCTCCTACCTCCAGCCACCAACCTACATAGCACCGCCTCTGCAAGGCGGTGCCAAAAGAAATGGCAGCACTGCCATGGGGCGGCACCACCTTCACCCTATATAAATAGCCCTTCCTCCTCTTTCCCCAATCACCCATCTTCTTCTTCTCCGGCTGCCCTCACTAAAAAACTGGCAGGCTAGGGTTTTAGCTGGAAGAGGCCACACCCACTACCAAGGGCACCATTTCAGGCTCCCCAGGTATGATTCTCTTCCCCACTCTACTCCTCTCTCTCCCTTCTCCCTTTTCCCCCAACTCCCAACCAGATTTGGTAGGTTTTCCAACTGAAATCGCCGGATTTCCATAGAGTAAACCAGATAGGTGGATAACCAGTTGCACCAACGAAGAGGACACGTCCCAGGGACGCATGGGCATGATGCGCGCTTGTGACAAGCTCCCTGGGGTGGCCGTTGCTCGTGCACTGCGTGCGGGCGGAAGCACAACTCGACTGGGATGCATGAACCAGACACGTCTGCACGACACAGTCCAGAACGCGCACTATAGTGCGTCGCTCGAGCATGTACACGCGTGCGAATGCAATCGCTGTTTGACCGGGACACGCACCCGTCCTGGGAACCATGATGCGGGGCCCTACGTGGACAATTCTGGTTCGTCCGTTGATGCACGACACTAAAAACCTAATTAGGTAGGCTATATAACTCCGATCGACGATCCGAAAGAATAGTTGCGTTCATAATGATGACGCGGACCTAATGAGATTATAAAAGTTAGGATCAAAGGACTATTTTACATGACTATGGCCCAAAAACCATAAAAATCTTGTAGATCGGTAAGATCAAAGATGATCAAAACTCATAGATTGATCCATTTGATATATTAGGAGATCAATATACCTAGATCAATCCTAAATTACATAAATTATCCATTAAAAAGCCACAAATCATATATCTATAACCTATAGTATAGATCTAGCCATTGATCTGTAAAATAGGAAATAATATTTGGATTCTTATTTCCAAATAATATCCAAGACTTTACCAAGGTACACTATGACTCTCATTGAAGAGGGACGTGAGTTAAGTGAAAGCTAAGTGACAACGGTTAAGGTAGGTAGTCTAATACTACTAAGTTTTTAAATACATCTTAAACTCTGTTTTGCCTTTATTACCGTTTTTAACATGCTTTTGAGATATGATGTTCTTATACGAGTATGCAGAAATGTCTTCATGTTTTATGGCTTTGAATGTGATATTAGCATGAACTAATTTTATGCATTGCCCGCATGTTTTGAAAACAAATTCATAAATTGTATAATTTACAATGATTGAGATTTAGATTCTTTATATGTATGCTTTTTGGGCTTTTGAGCCTAATGGGCTCTATGTTGAGAGGTTGTTATGTATGGGGTTGGCTTTTCGGCCTGTAATAACCCAAATAATTAAATAATAATAATAAGAGAGGGTAAATTAGTAAATACACGTGAGCCTACAGGGCGTGGGACCCACGATGAGGCTATAAAAGCTTGCCCTGTCTTTTTATATGGCAACTATTCATCTCGAGTTTCGTGTTGACGACATAGGGCAATGACGTGAAACTCCCCTAGCAAGCTCACGCAGTGACGATCTGACCACGGTAGGCCACTCTCCACGATTCCCTTTCTTTTCTTATAGTTCCTGTCGTTTTAACGGCAGAAAACGGTGTGGATTGTCGTTTTCTGGTGAAATAGTAGGCGTTATTATTCTTGTTATAGTAAACCAATGAAACGATATCATATCGTGATCTGAACCGTTCATCTTGTGCATGGTAATAGGAAGAACAAACCCATGAATTTTCATGGTGATCGAATGGCTAGGGATATCGAAAAACTCATAAAACAGTAGATGGAGAAATTTTAGGGACGTGACAAAATTCATGTAAAAATACTAGATAATGACAGAGTTAGTTGAAAAGGTGTTTAAAAATGGGATCTAAGCAAAAAAATGAGCGAAACGGTGCAAAAATCGCACCATTTGGACACCTAAGAGTCGCCGGCGGCGACCGAAGTCTAACTGTCTTCTCGACGGCGGCTACTAGCGGTGACACGCGTCACCCCTATTGCATGCCACATAGGCGCCAAGCAGACGCCACTTGTGCAGATGGCATGTGCGCGACATGAGACGTCACGCTCACAGCAACCACGCGCCACGCACAACACGTGGCTTCACGCACACCATGCTCGCACGCTAGTGCACGAGACAATGCACGCCTGCGCACACGCGTGCACAAGATGACACACGCGCGAGCGCTAACAGTACGCGCACACACACACACACCTGTGGTATACACCCGTGAATGAGGACGATGCACAAGCGTAGTGCATCCGCACACGTGCAACACGTGCTTTTGGGGATTTTTGGGGTCCTTTGACCCGTCCATTTATAAAAACTTGATTTTTAAGAGCTACAGAGGTCTAAATCGCAATCCGAAAGAGACGTTGCGACCGTATCAATGACGTGGACCTATTTTTGACTTGAAAATCTAGATCTAAATTCTTTTTTAATTGTTAAACCACTGAATGTTGTGAGATAATCTCAATCAGACTGATCAATGGATGATCAGGCCTTAGATCTTGATGGTATACATCAAATGTGAGATAACCTAGGGGATTAGAGAGATAAACATCATTGAATTGCCAAATGATAGAGAATTTATAATGTAATAGGTACGTTAGGGGCGCAACATGATACTTCCATGCACTTGATTGGTGCACTACATTTATTGAGGTAGGCGATTTCATTCAATTACTTTGTGATTTTAGTAACCATGAGTGGATTTTTAAAGTTTTGAAACATGTGTTTTATGTCTTCTCATGCTCCTAAATAGATCTCTATTTTCGTGTTGCATGACTTTTCAATTTGGTAATAACTACGTGTACATGGGCTTTGATCATATTTATTGGGATTATTTATAGCACCTTTACATGATTTATATCTTGTCGATGATTTTTGATGGGTGCTTTCACCCAGTGGGTACTATGCTAGGAGGGTTGTAGGGTTGGCCACCCGCCCTTTGACTTTGTGATGATGATGATTAGACACCACCCTTGAGTGATACGGGGCCAGGTACGTAGGTGGTGGTATTATGGGTAGTCCCTCCTACGAGTCCATTCCTTCCCATGGGGATGGAGAAAGTCTCCCGTTTGGGTGTCGACAAAGAGCGGCAATGGTTCAGATCCTGATGGAGTTGCCACTACAGCATAGTAACCCATATAGTTATTTTGCATGTTCATATGGCTTTGTATGTGGGGTGAATCGGGGCAAGCTGGGCCTAGGCTGTAAGGGACTCCGGGAGCTAATGCGGGTTGCACGGGAGGGACCCAAGGTTAGTATGGGTACACATCACTGGTGATTGAGTATATTAGAGCAATTTCGTATTATTTTGATACAATGTTTTGTTATTCATGATTGCATGCATATTATCCTGTGAACATATACTAGCATGGTTTGGATGTACGTACCTTTGTATTTTGATCATGCCTTGCATGCCATCCTGATTTAACTCGATATCTGTTTTGTGAAAGTTTATAATTATAAGCGTTCGGTTAATTGACATGTTTTAGGTATATTTCCTTTATGAAAATGATATTGTAAATTTTGTTAAACTTTATTTGAGTGTAATCACCTACACAAGCATAGCTTGCTGAGGCATTGCTTTGTTTTGCAATGCCTCATATTTGGAATGTGATAACAAGAAGGGAAAGCAGGCGGAGTAGCGGGGATTTGGACGAAGACTTAAAGACCATCCATCTCATTTCCTTATTCGGATATAGCTTAGAGTATGTTACTTGGACTAGACTTTTGAGACTTTCTTAGATGTGGATACATTTTTATAGATTAGACTCACACTATGGTATGGAAGATTATTAAAGTTTAGATGGAAATAGTGTGGTGGTTATGGATGGAACCTGGTGATGTTTGATTTGATTTATTATCATCTTTAATTAGCCCGTGTATTTATTGTGATTTTTAATCGAGCATGCTCAGAGTATCAAGGTTTTAATGTTATTTATGATTACAGTTTGGAATGTAGTTGACCCCCGAAGTTTAAGCTTTCAATCAACTCATTTAAAGCTAAACTAAAAGTTCTATAATTTAAAATTTAAAATTATAGGGATCCTGTCTATTTTTTTAAAACGTATTATTATTTTTATTATTATGGAAAAAAGGTTTTGAAAAACTCGGGTCTACCACCAAAAAGGTGGATGGTATCACTGCCAAAAACGACATTGTCTCTTCCCTGACTGCTGTGGTAAATAGGGATGACCACTGAAGGTGTTCACGGCACCCTTTCGAGGACATATCCATAGTCGTCGTGGAGGTTATGGTGGCTTGGTCTCTAGGTATCGGAGATACACGATTCAGAGGTGTTCTAGTCGTGAGCATAGTGGCCCTATGATTTTAGTGTTATCGATATGCATATAGCATTGAGATGGTCGTATACGAGTATTTGTAACCAGTCAGCGTAATGTGTTTGTTGGGAGACAGACCATGTGCATGATACTTATAGTGATGCCAGCATCTGCTTTGAATGACATCTATTTTAAGGGTTTCATGATTATTATATTTGACTCATTGGTTTGATGTGTTGCCGAGATCTTATCACTTGGATCTATTGATTTCTATTTTATGATTTTAGTAATATTTATAAGACTAAATTTGCGTACGGATTCCATGGTTGAAATCACATCAATGAGCTTACGTTTTATGCACAAATATGTATGTTTACACAAAAAAAGGGGGATCATTGATATTTTACATGACAAAGCTCCTTGAATTATGCAAGTTGCCTACCGTGTTTTCAAAATAGTGGTATCAAATCACCTACTAAGTATGAGGAATACTCACCCAAATATATTATTTTTACAAATTAATCCAAAAAGGCCAAAAAGGATTAGAAGTGTATCCAAGATATGTTGGTGTCACGATCAAGTAAATGAAGAAGAGACAAATATGAATATAAGTAAAATCTCTACCTTTTGGACATGTATTTGTCATTATTACAGTTGGACTGTGCACTGTGACTGGATAGACCTAGAAAATATTTATGATTTTCTTCATTTTTCAAAATTTCCTTATTCATCTTGAAAGTAAATGACACTTGGGGTTTTCAAAATGAATTGAAAATAAAAGATTTTTTAGCTGAATTGCATAGTTTTTCTAAAAGTGTTTCCAAATAGGGATCGATCCCACCTTAGGAATTAGTTTTGCATTGAAAAATGCATGCTAAAACCCGGGTCGTCACAAAGATGTCTCTAGACGCTCCTCGAGTCTTTCAACTTGCCTTAGTACGCCATCTATCTCTAGCATGTTTATTAAAAGTAGCAAAATATTTTCCTTAATATGCCATTGAAAAGCTTTAACACGCAAACCTAGCTCTGATACCAAGTTGACACTGGATAACTATGTGCTAGGATTTGCTTGTAAAGTTAAACACTTAGAAAAAACATCCACATTATCAACAAATACAGAAATTAAGACCACAAGATTAAGATGAGATTAGTTATTGCATGGATATACAATCACCACTATGAAATTTAAGCCTCAAAATAGTCCAACTCTAGGAATCCACCAAGAGTCTCGACATGTCTTATCACCTTAGAATCCATACAAGGATATAGAAACAACCAAGCTAAGATACATTCTACCAATCCAAGCTAGGCCTAAAAGAAGACACCCCAAATCTCCACAAGAAACATGTCCAATGTTCATGGGAAAAAACATGAATTTTAATTATTAAAACCTTGAATTAAAATTTGACTAACTTCCTTTAATTCATGTACAATGAGCATATAAAGAGATGGGAACATGGCTCCCACAATAGGCAACTAAAACTCTAAAAGAAAGTAGCTAAGTTATATGTAATGCAACTCTTCAATGACTTTCTAAAATATGAAACCTTCTCCTCCAAGACTTTCTAAAATTGGAAAGTTTTAGCTCTTTCTTATAGATCTCATTCAGTCATTCTCACATAATGAGTTAATTACATAGCTCTTCTTTACTCATCCTCAACCTCAACAACTAATGAGTATGAGTTACATAACTCTGTCTTTTTAAGCTGATCCTCAACAATAAAAGCTTGACAAACATCATTAAACGTAGTGTAGAAGTCTATACAAATGATGCAACAAGGATAAGTATACTAGAATTCACACCTTAGACTAGCAGTCTACACAGTGCACACCCAATGGATAATTTTTTATTTTTTATTTTTATTTTATGATAACATTCAATGTAATCAAACTTTGTGAGGGTTAACTTGAATTGAAGTTTCTGATTCTCATATTGTCCATGAGTAATCCCTCACATGCCAATTTGTTAGCTTCATTGGCTAAATGCAATTGGTGTTTAAAGAGTAATTAAGATCTTTTAAGAGTCCTTCTAATATGATAAATGTGCAACAAAATATCCTTGAAGCTATAGCTTGGTCATTGATCCAATTGATAGTAGTCTTGAATTCCCTTCAATTGGTAATGGACTGAGCCTATCTTGTTCCAAATATGTACACCATTGGTAATTGGTTAAAGCTCTATTTCAACAACATCCCCTATTGTGATAGGGCCACAACAACTCATACATGACTCTTTTGAATTGTAAAGTACATTACATGAATCTTTCTTTACTCATACTTACATAACTCTTTTTAAGCATATCCTCAACTAAGATGAGTTAATTACATAACTTTTTGTTTACTCATCCTCAACCTTAATAAGTAACTAATGAGTATGAGTTACTTACATAACTGTCTTTTTATTTTTTAAGGAACTACAAGACGGTTAATGCAAAACCGTCCTTTATAACATAATGATATAAGATAGTTATATAATAACCGTCCTATATTTTGTATACTACTTGTTACTTATAGGACAGTTAGTACATAACCGTCCTATATTTTGTATATCTTTATAGGACGATTATTACATAACCATCCTATATTTTTCACCCTACTTCATACTTATAGGATTGTGATTTTTAAATCGTCCTATGATTTTTGCTAAATAAAGGACTGTTAGTTATTAACCGTCTTATAATTATCTTAATATAGGACAGTTTTCATTGAACAGTCATGTATTGTTTTGATGATAGAGGACTGTTATGTTAGAACTGTCCTATATTTATCTTTCAGTTATACATTATGATCCTATATTTATCTTTCAGTTATACATTATGAACCTTTCTTTCTCCGGCCTTTCACTGTTTCACTTCGTATTTCTTTTTCCCTAACCTAAGTCCTTCGAAGTCCAACTCCAAGCTCTCTTAAGCAGACCAAACCCCTTTCAACCAGAACTAGGGCAAAATGCAAAAACCAAAAGCCGACCGGCGACCGCAATGGAAGGAGGTTCATCAGGTACTGGTTATGTTCTGCTCTTGGAAACTTTATGTAATGTCGCCATTTTTTTGCCCTATTTTTGTTATATGGCACTTTTATTACATTACATATTTACATCTCACAATATAGGGTTAAAAATAAAAACCGTTAAGGTTAACAATATTCTTCATCTGCAATTTGCATGGCTCATCGTCATCATCATCATCAAGACCTTATCCCAATTAGGGGTCAGCCACATGAATCTTATTCTCTCCATCATCATCATTAAGACCTTATCCCTATATATTTCTCTACTAATTGTCTTAGTAAGAAAATAGCTTCCATGGTAGACCTCCCAGGCATGAAACCAAACTGATTCTCCAATACACTTGTTTCATGTTGTAGCCTCTTCTCAATCACTCTTTCAAAAAGTTTCATAGTATGGCTCATAAGTTTGATCCCTCAATAATTAGTGCAGCTCTATATGTCTTCATTATTCATATAAATTGGTACAATAGAACTTTTCCTCCACTCATCTTCCATTTTCTTTGATTTTATAATCTTGTTAAACAACTTGGTCAACCAAACTACCCCAATATCTCCCATATCTTCCAAACTTCTATTGGTAATTTGGTATACTATCGGGCCCCATGGCCTTTCCTGATTTCATCTTTTTTAAGGCCTCTTTCACTTTAGGTATTCTAATCCTACGTTCATATCTATAATATCCAATGTTATTTAGATTTATAGTATTTTCCATCCCTATATTCTCAGAGCCATTATCATTTAACAAATTTTGAAAGTATGCTTCCCACCTTTGTTTGATCTCATCATCTTTGGCTAATACATTTTAATCATCGCTTCTAATGCACCAAGTTATTTCACTTACACTTTTTAGTTTTCACTTTTCTAACTATAATCATTTTCATTTTCATTTGTGAAGCAAACATGGAACATGAAGAAGTAGAAGCAGAACAAGAACATGAAGAAGTAGTACAAGAACAAGTAGAAGAGGTAGAAGTAGAACAAGAACAACAATTACAATACACAGAAGAAAAACAATCACGGTTATCGAGCACATGTCCACTAGTAACACCACCTATCAGTGTCAAGAGAAAGGCCAAGGGGCCAACACAAATGGATCGTATAAATAAGAGATCATCAAAGGAAATAAAAGAAACTATACAATTCAATAATAGAGGCTAACAGATAGGTGGTATTGCATATCCTTATGCTAACTTCATATGTTGCACTATTAGAAGACTTGTGCTAGTATCAGTGACTAATTGGAGACTTTTATCGCCAGAAGTAAAAAATGCAATATGAAAAATGGTCAAGGAATATAAATTCTTCCTACATATAACATAATATGTCTTTTTTATTTATATATTTGTCTTTGTTTGCATATGAATCATGATACACTAAGTCACTACTCACTAGTCAGTAGTCACTTAACCTGCTTCTTCTTTGTTTTGTAGTTTGCCTTTAACGTATCTGATGAGTGCAAGAAGCAAGCATTGCTAGGAGCTAGTGAACAATGGAGAAAATGGAAGAGTGAGCTTGTAGGGAAGTACATACTTCCAAATTCCAATGATCCTTCTAGGCTTAACATAGTCCTCAATTGTATTCCTACTTCATTGACCACGAAGCATGGAATCAATTTGTATAGTATAGGCTATCTCCTGATTTTGAGGTAATCACAACTTGAACTAGCGAAGCTAAATTTTTATTCTTGTAATTATTATATTTGATTACATTACTTTGATGTCCAGGAAAAGCATATAAAAGGACAAAAGATGCATGCACAGAATCATATGCAGCACCACCTTTCAAGAGTTGGCTACGCATGATTAAAGGCAGATGAAGTAAGTAAATCATATGACATTTCATTTGTCTAATCATAGTAGATTCTCATTTTATTAACTCTGACTTAGTGTCCCTCTTAATAGCAAAAGAAGGCTGGGACAACAGAGCCCATTGACCATGCTCTTCTATGGAAAATGGCACATTCGGAAGGGCGTAACTCCCGCACCTTTGCCAACGAGAAAACTGCAGCAATTGCATCAAGAATTGTAAGTGGTTTAATACTTTAAGTTTTATAATTTTACTCCCCTTCCATTTCCAATACAGGGGGATGATGTTGAAATAGTTAGGGATGCAATTGGATATCATGTGTGTTGGCCAGAGGAACTTTAGCAAACTAATGATATCCAATTCCAAGGTACATATATTTTAACTATAGTCATGACATCATTTTCTGCTACCTTTTTTAAGTCATCCTAAATTGTTAATTGATTAATATTGTTTGCAACATGTTAGATCACCAGAAGCAACATAAGGTGGAATTGAAGCGAACCTCCCTGCCAGCAAATTCTGGCATAGTAGCAAGTGTAGCCCCATCCCAACCTTTCAAGGTAGTACTAGTTCTATATATTTGCATAATTGTATCATGTTATGTGTGGACTTGAATAATACAACAACTAACAAGTTCAAAGCACTTATTAGGTGCTCACAAGCTGATTGTAAACATTTGTTAGGTGCCCACAAGCTCAAAAAGTTTTGTTGCTTATTCCTATATTAGAATTTGTGATCTTAGATTCTTACATGAAGTAATGATTAGAGATCAAAAAGTTTTATTATCTTACCCTAGGTTAGAACTTGTAATCTTTCTTGAAGTAATGGTTAGAGGTGTTTTGTGGAATTCACGGGTTTCTTTTAACTTTCATCATCACGATCATCAAGACCTTATCCCAATATATGATAAACTATTATAATTTCATCTCATTGTCTCTCTTCTTTTATATATGCTAGTATACTAGTATATGTTGTATATTTTATATATATATATATATATATATATATTCATTACTAATTTCTAACATGTTACATCTATGCAAAGAACCATGTCTAGAAAATCCTCCACCGCCTTCTTCATTTGTTGCAATCTTTGTTCCCTCAAGGCCTGTAGATCATCGAGATCAAGTAGATCCAAATTTGAAATTTCCTTGTCAAGCTTATCTTCTGTAGCTTTGGTCATCTTCAACACCTACCGACCATCAAAGCTGATAGCCAATGCTAAGACATGTTTTCTCCATTTTGTTGATGGATTTTGTGGATTCTTCATCCAGTAGGGTCAGATCTCTTTGCACCAGCAATAAGGGACGGTGATGACTTGAAGAGGGATAGATTTGATCACAAATCTGTTAAGAGGATCTAGCAGTTGCATAGAAAATTCCCCTCTAGTTACCTTCAACATCTACACCGAGCTTCCTTTGATCTCCAAGAGTTCTTCCAATCCAAAACAATTTCTGGGTTTTAATGGACAATCTGATCAACAACTTTACCCTGATATTAGTTGTTGCAATCAAATCTCCTAAGGATTGGAGAACTGATAGCCAGGATTGGAGATCTATAAGGATAAGCATGCAGAGAGAAGGATTCACACGGTTCAGCTATCATGTCTACATCCACAAGAGAGGAGATTCACTATCTAATCAGATTACATTACATAAAGAGGAGGAGGAGGATTATAACATACCTCTCGCCACTTTACATTTCTAATCTCTCTCACTCACTCTAATAGGAACACTAGCATTATATATACGTAGAGTTTCTTTTCATATGGGTATGAATTGGTTTACCCTAACATCAAGTGGCCCTTCTTAGTTCGATCTAACCATAATGTATGTAAAAAAAAGATAAGTAAAAAATCTACCCCCATTTCAATAAACAAATACATATAGCTATCTATATTAAAGCAATCATGTGATCAATATAATATGCAACTCTATTTCTGAAGTGGCGCTGTACTTTTTAAGAAATTATCTGGAGGATCCTAGTTCTCTTGTAAGTAATTTAGTTAAGCATCATTAGATAAGTTCTTCCAAATCTCTTAGATGGTGTTAGTGGTTCTTGAGATGAAATGATTAGAATTGAAATGAAATGATATAAGATCTAGCTTGAGATAACCAAATTTGGCATGAGCTGAAGTGACATGACTTAAAATTCAAATTAACTATGATTAACATGAGATAATTTTAATCTCAAGCACCACTAACAGTGATACGAGGAGACAATATTTCATCACACTCAACTCAAGAGCCAGTAATGGTAATATTGTCTATATGATCTCATATTACATCAAATCATCTCATCTTAAGCATCACTAACACCCTGTTAATTTTTTGCTAAGTAGCACTTTGGTATCCTACTATAGTGTATTCCGTTTTATATATTGAGATAAAGTGGTTAGGATCAAACCAAAAAGAAAGGCATTCGGGCTTTTGTTAGGCATGTACTCCTAAACCAAGAAGTAATTAAGCTCTGCTTATGTGAGTTTCTTACTGTTCTGTTTTTTTTTTACTGAATGTCTCAAAGTGGTGAGTGTTAGAGACAGAGACAGAGAGTAATTATGATCGAACCCAGGAGAAACGCGTCCAGGCTTTTATTGGGCATGTACTCGTAGACCAGCAGCCTTTCTTCTCCTTCGTTGGAGTTTGGCAATAAGCAAAACCTCATTCTTAAACTCTTCTAAGCCTTGCCCAGAGTTTTTGGAGAGTCTTTTTAGATTATTTCATTTCCTTCTGTTAGCTTACCCTTGCAGCTTATCAAGTGCACATAATTTAGAAGTAATACCAGGCACATTGTTATTAATTGCTCGTCTTATTATAAGCATGCGTTTTTGCTTGTGTGTGTTCCCGACTGTGTGTGTGTGTGTGTGTGTGTGTGTGTGTGTGTGTGTGAGAGAGAGAGAGAGAGAGAGAGAGAGAGAGAGAGATTGTAAACAGCCCATTCCCCTGATTTAATTTGATGAACGTGCTGGATCAACCACAGGTAGTACCCGTTATATTATGCTTAAAAGTGGGCTGTCTGATCTATTTCTTTCGGGAAATCATAACGAGCAAACGCTTGCAGAAACCATCAACCCGTCCCCATAAAATACATTCAGAAGCAACTAGCAAGATAACACCAGCTAGACCGATAGTCAGTATGATGATTACCTCGGATGTTTTTTCCCTTTCCAATTGCTTCTGAAAGTACACTGAAAGATAGAAGAATTGTAACATAACCATAAATTTGAGGATGCAATATTTTTCCATTACTAACGAGTCTATACATCTGAACTTTGTGACTATATGATTAACAGCCAACACAACGAAGAGGATACATGGACTGCTTTGAATCGTTCCGCATTCTTTTACGATACAAAAATACTTACCTAGTTCAGGATGAGCTAGACGAACATAGAGATACGCTCTATGGCCCTTTGTGGAACACCTTAACATCTTTCAGCTCCCTCCCCCCGGGCAAACACCCCAGTTCAACAATATATGCATAGGCCAAACAAGAAAACTGTGGCACACGCTGAAATTTTTAGCAATAGACCAGTCATTCAAATCAAGCAACATCAACCCGATCAATCTATTAAACCATCTCTCCTACAATCCATTTCCTTGCTTCTCACAAATCCACCAGTCCAATTCCCCTTATTCCACTTCTCAAAATTCTTGAGCAAACCCTTTCAAACACCGCTGTTTGCAAACTCCATTTGGCTCACATGCACCGTAAACATCACTATGAAGATGGGTCGTCCAAGTAACCATCCATTGGTTGGAAATTCTGCTCCAAACGCTTACCTGCAACTGACCAGACCAAACTACCCAACCTGGATACGAAGAACCATTAGAAAGAGTGAAGGTGATGTAAAGCCTCCCGTGTACAGCATCATTAACGAGCCTCAAACAAACGTTTACAGATACTTGTTCTGGTATAGCAAGAAAAGTCCCGCCATTCCATTGGCCCCTTCTCCAATATGGACGAGACCAGTCATGCATTAACAATTGAGTTGTCCTTGTCGGTATTAATGAAACAGGAAAGTTCCCGTCTGCTGGATCATCTTCACTTTTCCAAGAAGTTAGAGATTGTCTTTCTCCAGTAGTCTGATTCGCCAAGCTTTGGACGTAGCAGATATGATTGTCTTTCTCCTATAGTCTGATTAACGCCAAACTTTGCATGTAGTAGATATAAATCTGTAGGGTGATCAGAGCTTTGTCAAAAAGTTCTTCCAACATCAGAATTTTCCTCTCTTAAAATCGGATTACTTGAATTTAATTAATAACTTCGGTATTGAGTTTAATAACGAAACAGAAGCATTAGAAGACGAGAGAGTTAGGTTTTCCATCTAAAACCACGAGATTTCCTCTAGAATCAATTGTTAAACCTCCGGAGGAATCGGTGACTGGATTTTCTCTGTTGGCAATCCGCATTGCTTTAATGATAAGTACATCTTTGAATCATATTTCAAACAAGCGGTTTGGAGATTTTGCAGGGCAGAAGCAGCCCAATTTGTATCCATTATTGTGTGAAACCAGAGTTTGCCTATTTTTTAGAGCTTAGTTTAGTGTTACAAAATCGATTGCAATGCAAAATTGAGAAGGAACATGTGAGCCTTATGAGTGTGGAACTTGATCTTATTGTGTCCATGTTGAATTATGTTGCAACTAGGAACCAAAGGATAGGGTGGGGGAGGTTGTGCTGCGCCATCGGCTTGCCGAGGTGATGGGGGGCTGGCACACCCCTATCAGGGGTTCGAGGGTAGTGCTCCCAAAAAAGATGGACGGTTTTCCATTTTGTAATATGGAGGAACGATTGTGGTTTTTCTTAGTCTCATACTTTCAATATCGCAAAATGGAACAGTGCTTCATAGGCTATTTTTCTTTTGCGATATGCAATCATTGTCCATAACAAGTGGTAGCAAAAAAGAAGGAGACTGCTGCATTCATAATGGAATGTAAGAAATTACTTCATAGACCATATAATTTTTCAATATGCAATTACTTTTCCAAAAGAAATGTTAGCATGAGGAATGCTACCTGCACCAACTTTTATAGATTGTAATGGTTGTCACTAGAGAAGTTCACGATGTACATGTATCATTATTTAACCGAACTCTACGGTTGGACGGTCTCCTCCCACTCAAAGTGAATGACGAATTATTCTGGCCTGTAACTTGCAGATGCTAAGAGCAAACTATAGTGGATGTGTGGTCCAAAGTATAACGCTTTGCATAATGTTCAGTGTCAAGAGTATCTTTGGATTGTTAGACAATCACCCAGTCGCACTGGATATGCTAACAAGATGGTGTGTTTGGCATGTAGGTAGCTATTTATATTATTTAATACCGATAGGCTATAAGCTTTCCAATTGCTATTGGCAATACAGAAAGATTATACTTAGCAGCTACACGTTTTGCACGCTCGGCCAAGTGAGAGCAGTAAGTCGCAGATTGTTCTATAATAAGAATTATTATTCTATAATCAGATTTGTTACAACCCTTGGACTGTTTCTAAAACCTCAAGAAACCTCTCTTCGTAATAACGTCTAGTGTAGTTGTTCATAAACACTACATCTTCTCCAAATATACTTATTTGGAGGTGTCATTTCTCTTTGATTGGAGATTAAATTTAGGTGAGTGTGTAAGTAATTTGCTTTTTAATTCTTTACTTCTTAAAAAAAAAATCCTCTCTCCGTGCACATGCCTAATGAAAACTTTCCATCAGTGCTGAAAAAGGTAACGTGGATGTCAGTGTGAATTATGAATGCGTGCCACACATTTTAGTCTTTACTTGTGGGTCCCAATTTTCATATAGAACATCTTAGCTAAGAACACTTTCTGCATAGAATTCTATATTGCTGTCTATATCTTAAAGCTTTCACGTGTATGGTGATCAGAGCCACTGATCCATCGATAGCCACGAACGCATATACTACGAACTGGTTCCACTTGACAGAATAATATTATCCGCCCGATCGTAGCACGTAATAAATGGACATTTTGAGCCTGAGATGCTTGTTAGACATTTAAAACACAAAATCAATTGCCATATACCCGCTTGAACGCTCGTAAGCGATGTTGGATATTGGCCTCAAACGTTAAAATACTGCTTACGATTGCTTATCTAAGAACCCGTGCATGAGATTGAGAGCTACTTATTGCCAAAGGAGTCTCGCGAAGAGTAAGCGCGCTGATGCATTCGAAGAAGATGAAGCGGGATTTCTTTTGAAAGATCTAGGCTACTCATCTTATTTGGAATAGTTTGGACGGGTGGAATATTAAATTTCAATGCATTTGGATGACTTTAAATCCTTGCTTATTGTCTTTGAAAAAATAGTACCCGTAATTTCAAGTAAACAAAAGGTAGCCTATAAAAATCCAAATGCATTGAGATTTAGTATCCTGCTACTCAAGTCATTCCAAAGAACGTAAACGGCTTAGATATTCTAAAGAAGTCAAGCTCTATTATAAAATGGAGCATGAACTTCTTCTAACACGTGAGTGCACTGACCCTTACAGGGACTCTCGGCAAAAAGTTATCGTATCCTTCAATGTCACCGTTGCGTTGAGAAATTGATTTCTGTCTAATTGATTCCAAGGGAACAACCATAAAGCAGTGTTTCAAATTGAATTCTAAAGGGGACAACCATATTGGCTAGAAATTATGATAAATTAATTCTTGACATTTATAGTGTGAGAAATCGGTAAATTGAAGTGAATTCTAAGGGGACAACCATTGGAATCAGTCGGACGCATTGATATTTTGGAAAATACCTATTTTGGTACTCGTAATGTGACGAAAGGCTTAGATCTACGGAAACAATTCGTCATGCACGAGAAAAGCTTCCCACTCCAGTGCAGAAAGGGATACATGGAGAATTTAGTTCTAAGTGAGAGATGAATATGTAGAGCCTATATGATGAGATTTCATTTCTCAGCTAACTTTAGGGAGGAATATTACAGTGAATCAGTCAATGTCGTTGTTGGTGTAGATGGACACCGTCACCATGTTTTTGGCCTATACCCTGTCAAACATTTTCAGGAGCAGCTGCATCACCCCACTTGTATGGGGTAACTATCTACGCTGAAGGTGCTTTTATGGTCTCTGGTATGCGCCCACCGAAAATGGCACCCAACCATAAATGGTGTTTATTGCTACCTCTATCGCCCTCCAATCATGGTAATAGTTAAATCGTTATTAGAGTACGTTCTATCGCTGCTCGTCAAAAAGATGATTCAGCTGCATGTCTTGCGTGTTTCCGTAAACGTAATGCAGGTTGATTCGGGGTTGGAAGAGGATCTAGAAGCTGCTCCACAGAGCATCAAACCAACGGATGACATGTTAAGGACGCTCTTCTGCAAATTATTGAACACATAGGACGCCTACATGTATGCACCGCAACAGTTCCATGGTCGAACATGAATCGGTAGTTGATGGATCAATTTACTTCCTACAGATTTTCTTCCTTCCACAGTTCCCACACCTAAAGAGTACTTGCAATCAACCAGTTATCCTTATCAAAACCTCAGACTATATCATGGAAGATAAACTATCTTTTTAAATGATGGGGTCTAGGAGGTTAGTGAATATGGATATAAATCAGATACAGACCGCGGATCAAAAAAACCCAATCTGTAACCGATCTGGGTGCAGATCATGGATTCTAGGATAGTGAATATGAATACAGATCCCGAATAAAAGAAAGCTTGAATGATACAAATAGGGAAAAAAGAAATGAAGAAAAGAAAGGCTTGAATGATCCAAACTGGGGTGATAGGTGGTTAGTGAATTATATAGATACGGATGTTAAATGAAAAATCCCACCAATCAGTAGCCAATCCAGGCGTGGATTACAGATTTGGATACGAATCCTATACGGATTACCTATTAAAAAAAAATGCTTGAATGATCCAATTTGGGGCAAAACTTACATGGTTAGTGAATATGGATACAAATTGAATACGTATCACGGATAAAAAACCCCAATTCCATATCTGATCCGGGTGTGGATCACGTTTTTGTGATTATCCGCCATCCTACATAAATTATGTAGAATAATTACAGAGTTCTTTTGAGATTTCTAAACAGTTAATCTTGTTTAGATTGCCTTTAATAGGCTAGGTACCAAGTTTTAAGAACAGTAGATTCTTATAGCTTAAGTAATAGAAATTGAAAATTGGAGCCACTAATGTTTTCTTCTTCTAGAGCAGCAAAACAAGTGGTTAGGATCATCAAAATGAAATGAATTAGATCACCTATATTGGGGATGCCAAACAACGTAATGGTTTAGATCTTTTAAAAGAAGTCAGCATCCACAAAGTAGATTAATTTTCAATTTAATTTTTTAAAATACTCTTTTAAACAAATATCTGTAAATATATCCACAATATTGTAGATTTAATAGATTGGATTGATTAAATCCATTTTTATCCATGATTTCAAAAGATGAATTCAGCATTTGGCTATAATTGGGTTATGGGTCTGCGTGTACATGTGTCTATATGTTGGTTGAAGCTCGAACAGTGTCATACCTACCAATATATGAACTTCCTTCTCTTAGAACAAGAATTTTCTAGTCTAAGAGCTTAACATTTGAATTACTTGTGGTAATTGAAGAATTAGTGAACCAAAAGATATTTTCTTTTCCATCCAACAGCATAGAATTTCCTTTATTATATGTTCAAGTATTATGATACCAACTAAGGCACCAAATCTGAAGGAAAGAAGAAAGAAGCTCGAAGTAGTCTTGCAGTTCTTGTAGTGTCTATGCCCATTGTTCCATAGGAGGTACTTTCAGTGTCAAAGAAAAAGAAGGCCCTCAACTCTTGCTTAGCTTGTATCTATTGGAAGAGGATTACAAAGGTATGAGGAAGGCTTTAGAGGCTGGAAAAGGATTTGCAAATGAAGGGACTTAAAGGCTTAAAAGGAAGAGAGAGAGAGAGAGAGAGAGAGAGAGAGAGAGAGAGAGAGAGAGAGAGAGAGAGAGAGAGAGAGAGAGAGAGAGAGAGAGAGAGAGAGAGAGAATGTATTGATTCTCAAATTTTGCTTGATACAACTTGTTTAGGATTGTGTCAACACACCTTTTAATCTTGTGGTTACAATTTATTAACTGGATGACTCTTCAAAAACATCAAGTTTTATTTTTAAAGTATGTAAATAATTCTAATTGACTTTTGTAGAAACAGTTTCTAGAAAGTGGGATTTCTAGTATATGGGCTAGAAGATGGGCTTTTATCTATTCAACAGGAGCCCTCTAGAATGTATTGATTCTCAAATTTTGCTTGATATAACTTGTAACTAGCCACCCCTATTTATAATAATAGCACCTCCTTAACCAATGGTTAGAATTGTGTCAACACACTTTTTAATCTTGTGGTTACAATTTATTAATTGGATGACTCTTCAAAAACATCAAGTTTTATTTTTAAAGTATGTAGATAATTCTAATTGACTTTTGTAGCAACAGTTTCTAGAAAGTGGGCTTTCTAGTATATGGGCTAGAAGATGGGCTTTTATCTATTCAACATGAGCCTTCTAGAATATGGGCTCTTACCCTATTAAGTTTGGCTCAAATCAAGTTTACATTTCCTACACCCTCCCTTAAACTTGATTTGTCATCCCAAGCAAGCTTGTCATCTTCATAAAGTCTTCAAACTTCAATGGCTTAATGAAAATAACAGTTGCTTGATCTTGAGACTTCATATATTCCAGTTGAACTTCCTTTCTTATAGCGCACTCTCTTATATAGTGATACTGCATATCAATGATTCTTTGTGTAACAGCACAAATTTTTAAATAAGAATTTAAGTAAATTTTGAATTATGTTAAATTGGGATGAAAAGAGAATATTAAAATTTATAATTTTTGGAGTTTTATAAGTGAAAGTTTTATAGACATCAAATCAAGTGAAGAGACCTTTATATTTGGATTTTACTCGGAAAGATGATTGCAACGATACTAAGTTTTTGAAATGAATTTTTATAATTTTATTAGTGGGCCCCACTTACAGAAATCTAGGTCCAATGGTAAAGAGATGTTTGGAAACGCCATGAGTAGCAATCATACACTTTGACTGAGATTATGTTGGGTGTAATGATGAGGAAAAACATAATTATTAAATGTTTAATATATGCATATATATAATTTATTTAAAGAAAACAAGGGAGGGGCCCGATTTGATACTGGCACCCGTCTCACCTTAAGTCAAAACAAAAATAGACTACGTCTATTCTCTAACTCGACGAGAAAAGTAAGAAAAGAGGGGAAGAAGGGAAAACCAAATGCCGGGGAGGAAAAGAGAAGTGGAAGAAGGAGGAGGAGAAGGGAGAAGAAAGGAGAGAAGAGAGGGGGAAGCTCGCTCGAAAATCCAAATTGTGCTAAAGGAGAGAAGGGGGTTTTTTGATCATCGAAGTAACAAAGCTTGCTGGCAACAATGGCTACTTAGATCTCAAATATGGCCGTCCAATCGACCCTTCATGACCCAAGGAGCAAAACCCCTTGATTCCATCACCATCTGAGGAGGAACGACACTAGATCGAAGGGGAAAAGTGGTGTGCGTGAACAACCATAGAAAAAATCTTCAAAATGCATCTTCTCCAAGATCGATCGAAGATTATGGATGCCCACAGAGGTGAGTCCTTGCACGATTTCTCCATTTCTTGTTTGATTTTTTTGTAGAATAGGAAAAAAACTAGGTTTTTCAATTAGGGCTTAACCGATTCACACAAAAAACAAGATCAAAACCATTGATCTTGTGTGTATTTAACAAATAAAGACCGATCAATACCCTTGATCATCCTGTTTGAGGTTCAAATAATCCAATTGGAGTTCGGATAGGGATGATTTGAATTCTGAACCAATTCATAGATGATCTAACTGTTGATCTCGTTCATGTTTAGTGGATAGAGATTGACAAGAGCATTGATCAACCCATCTAAGGCTCTGATCATCTAATTGGAGCTTGAATAGGGGTGATCTCTCCTGAACCCAAATCCACAGATGACCTAACTGTCGATCTCGTCCATGATTAGTGGACAGAGATTGACAATAGCTTAGATTGCCCATCTAAGACTAGATAGGGATGATCTGAACCTTGAATCAATTCACAGGTGGGATCCAGTCATCAATCTCATCCATGTTTAGTGGATAGTGATTTACATGAACTTAGTCACTTATTTAAGAACTAGATAATGATGATCAGACCCTTAATTTGTTACATATTTCAAATGTTGAACCATAAGCTTACAAATTTGATAAATATTGATGATCCAAGATTAGTCAAAGCTGAGATCATGCATATATAACCTTGGAAAACCAAATCTAACAGATTCAAACTATTCGATCATCTATAAAAGATAGATCCGACCATGTAATCTGATGGAAAACACTAGAATCTAGATATCCATGACTATTGATCGATGATCCACACAAATCCAATTGTCCATTTTTTAAGATCAATGATTTAGACAGTTGTATGTTGATCAATCCTTAAATTAGAAAACCAACTTTATTAATCACTGAATAAATTTAAGTGTCATCAATTTTGGGAAACCTAATCAATTAATCTATGATGTTGATAAGTAATATGTGATCATGAAAGACTTAAATCTTATGTGAAATATAGAATTAGAAATGCAATATGGAGTTTGTTCAAAATCAGAAAATTGATGTGAAACTTATATATTAGACATTATAGATAATATATAACCTAAACTGATACTTATCAATCAATGGATCTATAAGTTGATTTGTTTATAATGATGCAGATAAATAGTTTCAAATATGAGTTAGTTGATCTAGATTGGCAATAGAAAATTAACAGCACAGATCTGATATTCTACTACCTATATTTAATCAATAATCAACAATGATATATCTTATTCTATGATACTCTATAATGCGAGTTTCTAATTGAATAATAAGATGAGGAACTCTAAGATCTTATTAGTGAACAGGATAGTAATATGGAGTTTAAAACTATATTGAGTTATGATACTTGGATGTATTGTTGTAGGTGGTGTTAAATATGAATTGAGAAAGAAATCAACAATATGAGTTGAAGACAAGGCGTATTGGTAGTTGAAGAAACGTCACAAGAGGTGGGCAAGTTTCAAATGAATTTCAAAATAAGAAAATGGTTTGAGAACTATTTACGGTTTAGAATGGTTTGAATTATCATATCAATGATTTAATACATATGTTTACTTCTGCGTATATGATCTTCATGTAGATTCCTGAGTTATCATAAGTTCTTTATTTGGCATTTTTATAAATGAAATGTGTAGATTGATATATGACTTTAAGTTGATGTTGCAAACCAAATTTTGAAAGAACAATGAATTGCTTAGTCCAAAGTATTTAAATATTTGCTTGTGAGACAGGAGGAGATTGTGATTTGTATATGCATGATTTCAAACTTTGTAAGGAATGCTTGAAATGCATTTTTTGCATAGATATGCACGTCATATGATGCAACTTTGAGATGCATGAATATGAATATGAGTTGAAATGGCTAATGAGCCACGCTTTGAAAATGAATATTTGAGACACATGGTTTTGCATAAAGTATGCACACTATTATATGCTTTAAGCTGTTTGATGTGGATTTTGTTAGTGATTACTCATTAGGTAGGCACTTTGTGAGTGACTTTAAGTGTCGATGGTTATGATTTTATTGTTGTTTTTAATAGGCACTCTACAAGCGATTGTAAGTCCTGACGAATGTGGTTTTGTGGATACTTAGGCAAGCACTCTATAAGCAGTTGTAAGCCCTAATGATTATGATTTCGTCCATGTTTTTGGCAAGCACTCTACAAGTGACCGTAAGTTTTAATGAATGAGGTTTTGTGGGTACTTAGGCAAGCACTCTGTGAGTAGCTGTAAGCCTCGATGATTATGATTTCATTGATGTTTTTGGCAGGCACTCTATGAGTGGCTGTAAGTCCTAATGGATATGGATATGTTGATGCAGTAGGCTTGCGCTCTACGAGCAACTGTAAGTCCTGATGGATATGGATTTCATCGATGCTTTGGGTTGGCACTCTAGGAGCATCCTAAGTCCCGGACTGCTTAAGGCTTGCTATGTGTTGTAAGACTTAGAGGAAGGCTTGCTTTGTGCAATAACTCCTGTAGGCCTATTATGTGCTGTAAGTCCTGAGACCATATGCTAGGAGGTGCAATTGGCCACTAACCTCTGAGATAATTTAATACCAGCCCTATGATGGAGACGACGGGCAATAGAAGTATCTTCTCATGAGGAAGTGCTTTAAGTGGTAGTTGGGTAGCCCCCATGAGGTCCGGTGAGTTATGGTTTATGCAGGTATCCACGAGCAGACATAGAGGCCATGATAGTTGGATGTGGGTGACAGTAGGGCCCTACGAGCATAGGTATTTAGTTTCTGTGTGATATTTACGTGGGTCATGTCTTGAGCATTAGACCTCATCCAGGGTGGCAGGATTATATGTCACCATGATTGAAGCAATCATTTTCCTAAGCCAATGTGGGCATGGATTTATATATTTACCAGTTCTAAGGGAGAAGCCTAAGGCTGGCAATCCGGTAATGGTGAGGTACCCATGGGAACCCTTAAGGGCTTTGCCCAAAGAGGGACCCCATTTACACAAGACTAATTTTCATGGTCGTGATTTCAGTTCTATTTGATGCACAAAGAACTATTTTCATTTATAAATTGACTAGTTGTACCTTTGAAAAAGCATGATGCTGCTTTTGGTTTTGTCATATTATAAATTTATTGATCGTTAGATTACTAACAATTAGAATTCTAGCATCTACCATATATACTACCTTTATGTTTTATCGATACTGTATTTTGGCACATGTACTTAGCTGGTAGTTTTATTATTGGGATTTTAGTATATATTGAGTCTTTTAAATCGACGGATTTATCCTGGTTAGATTTACTAATGCATTATATAATTTAAACTTCTGGTGTGATCATGCATAACCAAATACTAATTCATCCCTATCAGGTGTTGACAAAAGACATTTTGTGGTAATTGTCTTACTATTATTTGTTTTTACATGTTAAGCTAGTCATTTGAAATATAATACATATAGTGGGTTGAAATGATGCACATGTAGTTTAACTAATTACTATGAGTTTTAAAGTAATCATATGTTACTTGATTGTTAAGTATGATATGAATTTTGTGGATGATATACATACACAGGTATATATGCATATGTGTGCTTATAAATGCATTACATGTGAAGGCCTATGGCCAAGTGATTTCAACATTGAGAAAATCATTGTATGTGTATGCCGTGATTTCAGTTTTATAGTGTTGGATTATCTACTGAGTATGTTGTATACTCATCCTATCCTTTTTACCACAGGTCAACTCAAAAAATGTAATGACTCAAAATTTTTAATATTATTATATCACTTTTATAACCATGATCAATCATGATGGTTTCCCTGTGCTAATTAGTTATAGCTTGTTTATTTTGGAAAATTTTGGAGATTAATAGATATTTAATTACATTAATATGTAGATAAATGTTCTATTTTAATTAAAATATGTAATGAAAGAATTTGTGAGAAATATCTTTATAATTAGATTCTATGCTCGAAATGGAATTGAACGCCTTAAAGAAAGCTGAACACAGAGTTCGTATGACCAAGTTATGGGCTTTTAAAGATGAGGGGCAATTCTGTAATTTGAAATTACAAAGCCTAGGGACGAAAAACACAAAGGTCCATTTTACTAATGACACCCCCCGGTCGTTCCCTACCTCCAATAGACTTCCAGCACTGCTTGTGCGGTGCGGTGCCACAAAGAATGGAGGCACAGCCGTGGGGTGGCACCACCTTCAGGGGTTATAAAAGGCCCTCTCCCCTCTCACCCCGATCACCACTCTCCTTCTTCTCCAGCTACTTCAACCTAGGGTTCAAGCGGGCGTGAATGAACCTGCACTTGTCGAAAAATCCTTTCTGACACTGAACCACTTCCCTTTTCTGCTCTATTTGTCTTCTTCTTCTTCTTCTCCTTCTCCTTCTCCCTCCTTTAACCACTACAATTGCCCTTGATTTTTTCAACGATAAGGGCTTTCAGTAGGCATAGAGGGAACTGCACCCACTGGAAAAAGGGCACCATCTCTGGCTGCCCAAGTAAGACCCTCTTCCCTCTTTCTCTCTAATTTTCTCTTCTCTGGTAGAAACAAGATCAGATGCATTCCGGATCTACTTTTCCCCACTAGAAATTGCCAGAGAAAAATACAAATTCAATGGGTCCACCGACCCATCAAACCAAACACGTCCCAAGGACGCATCGCATAACGAGCACCCGAAACGCACCCCCTAAGGCGGTCTTCGGGCACGTGACTATGTGGGAGAGGTTCCGGTTTGACCGGGACGCATGAGCATCTTGGGAATAGTGACGCGCGCACCCGTGCCGAAGAAGCTCCAGCGTGACGTCGTCCAGGATGCACACCTTGGACCGTTGTTTAGGCATACGCAAGCATGCGAGCACAGTCTTGGTTTGACCTGGATGCACACACGTCCTAGGCACCATGACGCGCAGCCCTGTATGGACAAATCTGGTTCGTCTATGAATTCGCGACACTAAAAATGCAATTAAGAAGGCTATATAACTCGATCAATGATCCGAAAGAACTGTTGTGCTAGTATTAATGATGCGAACCTAATGATACAATAAAATTTAGGATCATCAGATTGTTTGATGTGACTATAGCCTAAAAACTATGAAAATCTCATAGATCTATAAGATCAAAGATAATCAATTCTCATAAATTGATCCATTAGGTATGTTAGGAGATCAATCTACCTATATTAAACCTAAATCATGTAGATCAACCATTACAAATCCACGAATCAGAGATCTATAGCTTATAGTATAAATCTAGCCATTAATCTATAAATCTACTTGATAATGTATAAAGAATAAGAAATAATACTTGGGTTTGTATGTCCAAATAACATCCAGGGTTTCACAAAGGTGACTCAGGGTCGAGTAATGAAGAACGCGATTCAAGAAACATCGAGGTAGGTAGTCCGATATTGCTAAGTTTTTAAATGCATTTCTAAACTCTAATTGATTTATTTAATCCTGATGACCATGTTTAGTATGCTTTTTGTGATATGATATTCTCATAATGAGTATGCAAATTTTCCTTATGATCTTGTATGCAATTACCTGCATACTTGGTAAATAGTCTTTATATAAGCACTACATACATATTTTGGAACTTGTGGCATAAATTGCACAATTTGTGATGATTGAGATTCGGAATATATGCATTGCTCACATGTTTTGAAACTCATTGCATAAATTGCATGATTTACGATGATTAAGATTTGGATTATTTATATATATATATATATATATATTCTTTTTAGGCTATTGAGCCTGGTGGGCACTATGCTGAGAGGTTGTTTATGTACGGGGTTAGTCTCCCAGCCTCTAACACAAAAAGTGGATGGTATCGCTGTCAAAATGGCATTGTCCATTCCTCGACTGCTATGGTAAACAGGGACGACCACTAGAGGTGTTCACAACACTTTTTTCCAGGATAGCCATAGTTACCGTGGAGGTTATGGTGGGTTGGTCTCTAGATATCGGAGACATACGATTCCAGCTGTGTACTGATCATGAGCATAGTGACCCTATAATTTCAGTGTTATCGATATGCATATAGCATTGAGATGGTCGTATACGAATATTCGTGACCAATTAGCGTGATGTGTTCGCCAAGAGACTCATGTGCATGACACTTATAGTGATGCTAGCATCTGCTTTGAATGATGACTATTTTAAGAGTTTCATGATTATTATATTTGACTCGTTGATTTGATGTGTTTGCAGAAATCTTATGACTTGGATCTATTGATTTCTACTTTATGATTTTAGTCATATCAATATCGTTGAATACTAGATTTCGGTAAAGAATTCCATGGTTGAAAATGCATAAGTGGGCTTACATTTTATGCATGTTTACATAAAAAGGAATTACTGATGTTTTACATGGAAAGCTCCTTGAATTTATATATGCTGCATGCCGTGTTTTCAAAATAGTAGTATCAGATCACCTACTGAGTATGAGAAATACTCATCCAAATATATTATTTTTACAGATTAGTCCAAAAAGGATTAGAAGAAACTCCAGGACATGTTGGTGTCACGATCAAGTAAATGGAGAAGAGACAAGTATGAATGTAAGTAAACTCTCTACCTTTTGGACATGTACCTATAATTATTACAGTTGGGCTGTGAGCTGTAACTGGATAGACCTAGGAAGACATTTATGATTACAGTAATTTTCAAAACTACTTTGTTCATCTCGAAAGCAAATGACACTTGGGGTTTTCAAAATGAATTTAAAATAAAAGACTTTTCCGCTGCAATGCATTGTTTTTATAAAATTGTTTTCAAATAGGGATCGATCCCACCTTAAGAATTAGTTTTGCATTTAAAAATGCATGTGAAAACTAGGGTGGTCATAGAAAGAATTAAAAAGGAAAATGATATTCTAAGAAAACCACTTGATGTTTTTAAGGGGGTAAGAAGCAAGGTATTCAAGAGTTTCATTAAAGAAGTCAAATTGTGAGGATTATTAAGTAATATTTTGTTCTTATATGTGATTTAAATTGTAGTTGGCTATGTCTGATAAGTCTTGGGGATTGTTAATGCTTTTATAAAGGAGATGGAATCTCCAATCATGTTTTAAAAATGAAAATAAATGTTTATCAGGTACTTCGCAATGACATTCGTTAAATGCCATATGTCCAAAAAATAGAGGAAACTCTGCCAAATTTTCAGTAGAAATGTAATGCTCATTTCATCAAGAATTCTTTTTGAGAAAAGAAAATTGAGACTCAGGGTTCCAAAGGGAAGTTAAAAGAAAAGGATACTTTTGCTATTATTTAGTTTTCGAAACAATTATTTTTAAAGAGATTGATCTCGTTAAAAATACCTTTTGTATTTAAAAAATGAATATGAAAATCTGGGTTGTCACACTTCCCTAAAGCTATCACTAATTTGTTATCAACATAGACCTTTGTTGGCTCTTCTTGCGGCACACCAAGTTTTTTTAGCAACCATCTTAACCATATTGCCTGATAGATACAAGATGTAGCAGCCATATACTCTGCTTCACAAGTAGAAAGGGTGATTATTGGCCTCTTCTTTGACATCCAAGTAAAAGCGATCTCCGATGAAGAACACGAAGCCAGTTGTGCTTTTTCAATTACCTAAGTCTCCAGCCCAATAGCTATCATTGTATTCAACCAGTCTACAATCATTAGTATGAGAGTACAACAAACCATAATCAATTGCTCCTTTAATATATCAAAGAATTCTTTTTGCTATCTTGGGATGAGTGATTGTTGGTACTTCCATCTAGTGACTCACTAATCCAATAGCATAAAGAATATCGGGTCTCATACAAGTCAAGTAGCTCAAGTTTCTAACCAAACTCTTGAAATTTGTTGCATCTACTTGTTTTCCTTCATTGTTCTTAAACAATTTCATTCCACATTCCATCAGTGTACTAATGGGCTTGCAATCATCCATTTTGAATTTCTTGAGTAGCTTCTTTGCATAACCTTCTTGAGTGATGAAGATGTCGTCTTTCTTATACTTTACTTCAATGCCAAGATAGTATGACATGAGCCTAATATTAGTCATCTTGAACTCCTTGATCATAACCTTCTTGAATTCTTCAAAAATGCTTGGATTGCTTCCACTGAAGATCAAGTCATCCACATACAAGCACACAATCAAGATGTCTCCATGTTTGATCTTGACATACACTGCATGCTTATGAGGGCATCTTGTGAAACTATTTTCTTGAAAATATTTACTTATCATACTATTCCATGCCCTTAGTGCTTGCTTTAACCCATAGAGGGCTTTGTTTAACTTGAGGACTTTGTTTTCTTGTCCCTTTACTTCTTAGCCTAGTGGTTATTCGATGTAAACTTCTTCTTCAAGGAGTCCATTTAAGAAGGCAGACTTCTCATCCATTTGTTGAACCTTCCACCCATTTTGAGCAACTAAATAAATAATTAATCTAATAGTTTCTAAGCGAACAACAGGAGCAAATACCTTTTTATAGTTAATCTTAGCTCTTTGATTATAGCCCTTTGCAACTAATCTTGCCTTGTATCTTTCAATTTCTCTTTTAGTGTTATTCTTTGCCTTGTATACCCACTTTACACCTATCGCCTTATGCCCTTTTAGTAGTAAAGCAAGTTGCCACACTCAGAGAATAACCTTTAGGAATTTTCCTTGAAATGCATTTAACAACTTTGATACAAGCGATTGTATCAAATAAGATGGCAGAGAAAGATCATTACTCAATGGGTCTTCTTATTTCCTATAATGTTATTTTACTTTTTAAAATTTATAATATTTGCTACCATATTTCTGTAGTCTGTTACATCACAATATTAAATTTGTTTTATCAAATGAACATGAGACCATTGAAACTATTCCCAACATGGTGAACGGTTTAGATTTACAAAAGAGGCAAGTAAACGCACTTGGCCCATGATAACTCTAAATGTACACGTAAATTTATCATTCCTCTATCTGCCTGTCCAAAGCTTAAGGAGTTGAAATTGGAAGCATGTGATGGTCCAAGTCATGTTGACATCTTTACTCCTAGGGTTAAGAGCTTGATAAAACAATCCATGGAGCTGTAGACAAGATATGTCTCTTTGCTCAATACGTCATGAGCTGAGCGATCGTGGATTTGCAGCAGAGCAATTCTGGGTGAAGAAATTAACTGTTTGATTGCTGATTGAGTGATAACACGATTGACTATTGACGATCTTTGTGGGGCTGAAGGATTTGCTTATGGAAGCTTGTGATGGTCATGTTACCCCTCCCAAATGCCAAGAGCTTGACAATCCATGAAACTTAGCTTGTTATGGTCTACCAAAAGTAGTGTTAGACAATGATCAAATTAAGCTTGGTGATCCATCTTGTAGATCATTGCTTTCTCATTTTTTGATGAAAAAACGATACCTCCTAATCAGCGTAACCAATAGACTGCCAAATTTATTGAAAAAGAAAGTGATTACTCAACTATGTTGCAGATGATAGTTGGGGAGGAACCATGCATGCACAAAATTTGTGTTAGGGATAGATCTATCAATCAATGCAAATCTGGCAAGTAGGATCTTTAGGACATGTGAGAACACGAACACACATAGATATTTACGTGGTTTTTGGCCTACATCCAGAGGAGAGGAGATTTCACTATCTAATCTTATCATATTACATTTTTTATTCCTCACACACTCTCTCACTCACTCACTATATTCAAATGAACCACTCCTATTTATACGAGATAACTGATTTGACTATCAAGATATATTTTTTATTTTCGATATGAAGTCAACATTTTACGACATCCATCAATATTGAAAGTCTTCAATCAATGCTTCTCATTTACATGGACACGCGTAGGTCCATCATAACAATCTCCCCCTCTATGCCCATGAGAGGGGAATGCACTAATTCATTGCTACTTTGTTCAGGTCTCCCAAATTATTAGTACAAATTCGATCCAGCTCACTCGAATAATCTTCTACACTTTCCAATGGCTCTATTAACCTTCTACGCGTATTTACGACTTCTCTTATAAGGGTTGCTGCTCCCCTTGCTCAATATTTCTCGCAAAGTTTAAGTGCTAATCAGTCATCGAGTATGCAACAAACACTTAGAAGGCTGCTGCTCAGAAGCATACTACCTAGAAGCCTACTAGTGCCTCTCGTATCTACCGTCATCAGCCACCCTCATAGGCTGCTTACAAATATTACTTGAAGTGGTCACATCCACTCGAAATGGTCAAAAGTTCCACTTAGAATGGTCATCAAGTTCACTTAAAATCATGCGTACTTTTCACTTAGTCATCTCATTATTATTCATTGAGTCATCCTGCCACTATTCATCGAGTCATCTCACTACTATTCTCGAGTCATCTCACTACTATTCCTGAGTCAGCCACATTTGCGATTATCAAGTTTACTCGCAGTAGTCATTGTGTCCACTTTCTGCACTTATTAACCGAATCTACTTATCAGTTTTCATTGTGTTTTCTCCTAGCTGTCATGAGCTTGCTCACCAATTTAGGTTTTCTTGAGCAGGAATTTTATCATTATTTCTTGAGATGTAACATTAACAAGTGTCAACTGTTCATTATATGCAATTACTATTGCAACATACTGTAGCAAGTCGTTTCCTATAACAACTCAATACTATTCTCAAATCCTATAGCAACGTAGTACTTGTAACACTCATTATTGTTGTAAATCATTCACCATACCAAGTCTATCCACTCGGTACGAGTCTTTGTTTCTTGTAGTAGGCATTGTAGAATTGACATAACGATTTACCTTTTCTCCTCTCTTTTTTCAACTATTTACCTTATCATCTTTCCTTTCAACGACTTTTCCATCTGCAGAGCTTTGTTTTAAAAAAAAGGTTTGGCTATATATTTTCACCGCACTTAGGCACTCCATCTTCGTTGTTCATGTCACTGGACCTATGCATGAAACTATTGTCCTCGCCATCTACATCTATGCTCCAGCCCACAGCTGAAGCTTCCTTTGATGCATCTTTCGCAACTACACCTGCGATTCCTATTGCTATTGATCTCTTACTCGCCGCCAACCGATTCCTCTTTTGCCACCTACAATGGGCGCAACTGTCAGCGTCTCCTAATCCGCATCACTCCAATAGCTCACCACTAATCTTGCCACTGCAAACCCATAACCACCATTCATATCTGAACGGTTTTCAATCGCTCGCTCCTTGTTCACTGCTCCTTGCGCGGTTGTCTCCCCCCACCTCAGCATCTCCATCTCATCTAGCCTGCTATTATCGTCTCTAATAGTCAGATTCTGGCGTCCCCACACTCAAATCAGTGATGGGTTTCTAACCAAGTTAAGATTTATCGTTCTCTCTGGGGATTCATCATTCATGGTTGCAGAAGCCAAGTGAGATCTGCTGGACTTTGATCCACCTGATAGTTATTTTCTTTTCTCATCATCAAAGCCCTCCTTCGGCTGCCATTTCTTCCTCCTTTACTGTTATTTCCTAGATTTGATTGGACAAAGCATTAGGTTTGAATTGTCATGCCCAAGGCTCCTCCATTTTTTTTGTTTAGAATATGCATAAACAAATGATGGGCCATGCTATGTCTCCTTCTCGTTCACGATTCAACGGGCATGTTTGTTGCAAGCGCGATTGGGGACTTCAATCGACCTATTCGCTCTGTTTCGCAGCCAACCGAAGCAATGATCAATAGATCACCACTTCCCTCTGCTTGGATGGCGTCTCACCATTTGGCTACTACACACTAGCAAATTAGTGGATGTGCAATGTCATCTCTTTGCATCATTCATTCCTGTCAATCTCTGGGCGACAGATCGACCTTCTCCTCTGCCCCTTTCACCAGCTTCTAACCTATCAGTGGCTACCTTTCTGCCACAGCCTGTTATTCTGGTCCCTATCGTGTTTAATCTACCTTGCTCTGACACCACTTGGTAAGATAGATCTGCCAATCAGTGCAGATCTTGCGACTAGGATCTTTAAGATTTGTGAGAACACGAACACACACAATAGGAGAGACAGATATTTATGTGGCTCAACCAAACTCAGCCTATACCTCTCACGGACTCTCTCACTCAGTCACTCCTATCAAATGAACCACTCCTATTTATAGGAGATAAATGGCTTGACTGTCAAAATTTGCAGCATTTTTGGTATGAAACTAACACCCTACGACAGCCATCAATATTGAAGATCTTCAGTTGATGCTTCTCATTCACATGAGTAAGAACACATGCAGGTCCATCCCAACAATTTGGGACCCATTTAGAGCCACCCAGTGATAGATAAATCTCAGATGCCCCATATTTTCTAGGAGAGTATGCGCATCCACCACATAAAGTGTTAAAAGATGCATGCAGCATATTTTCAAAGCAAGTGAAGTTAACATAAAATGATGTGAGTGACAGCTGTCTGGGGTAGCTACAAGGTTAATGCTTACAATTGTCTAGATGGCTGAGGTCAAAATTCTCATGGTAACTACTGTTTTCAGCTCTCCGTTTTTCTATTGGCGAACCGCCAATAGTTTGGAACTTGGGATGAATTCACAGGTTATCATGAAGAAGCATAAATCATTTCAATTCAGGTCTATCTCGCTTGGATAGCTGTATTAGTTACATCATTTTCAGAGTACATTTCATTCGCAACCTCAGAAATTCTCCTTTCTGTAAATGCTGGCTGTTTTGGATTAGGAAGAGATGCAATCTCATTACCAAGCATGAAAACTACAGAAGACATAGTAGGCCTATCTGTTGCAAATTCTTGCACGCACAACAGCCCTATATGGATGCATCTCAAAACTTCTGCTTCACAGCACGAGTCACCCAATGCTGTATCTAACAACTGTAGAATCTTGTCTTCATTCCACAATTGCCATGCCTGAAACAGTCTCAAAATTCGTTTATATGGAAACTGAAGATCAAATATTTACTGGCAAAGACAATTAGATATTTCAAATATGTGAGGAAAATGAAAGATGTACTTACATAACTCAAAAGGTTTTGAGTAAACTCATGATGGTAAAACCTGGTATTTCTCTTGCCAGTCACTATCTCTAGTAGCAAGACACCAAAGCTAAAGACATCTGATTTCTCCGAAAACCGACCTTCCATGGCATACTCTGGAGCCATATAGCCACTGCATTGGATTGTTAAGACAATTTTGCATTAAGAGCTGAACTAAAGGACAATGGAAACCTAGAAAACAATAATTTGGTGTGCCTATAGAATGGTGGTACTTGGAAACTAGCAAATGAGAAATTTTCCTTTAGTCAAGCAACAACTACTTACTATGTTCCCACAACCCTTCTTGTGTTTGCTTGAATTTGATCTCCTCCAAAAATCCTAGCCAAGCCGAAGTCTGAAATTTTAGGGTTTAGTTTTGCATCCAGCAAAATGTTACTTGCCTTCAAATCCCGGTGAATAATTCTCAATCTGGAATCTCGATGTAGGTAAAGAAGTCCACGAGCTATCCCCTCCACAATGAGGAAGCGTTGAGTCCAATCCAGTAGCCCTTGCTTCGTTTGCTCTGACCCAAATCCACATAAAAAAAGTAAATAAGTAAACCTCTATTACTCAAAATATTCGCCATGAAAATGTGTTCAGGCATAAATAAGAAACAGATGTGTCAAAAACACTCATGTGATCAACATATTATGTGATTCTATTACAGAAGTGGAGCTCTAATTTTAGAGTATGAAATAATCTGTACATAAAGGGTATATCTACTCAGAGTCCCATAAGAGAGAGAGAGAGCTAACGAAAGAGAAGAGCGGCCAAGCTTTTGTTAGGCATGTACTCGTAGACCAATATCTTTTCTTCTCCTTCAATACAGTAACCAAGAAGCCTAACAAGATTCCTGTGTTGGAGTTTCGAAATCAGCAAAACCTCGTTCTTGAACTCCTCTAATCCTTGCCCGGAGCTTGCGCATAGTCTTTTTATAGCTATTTCCTTCCCCTCTAGTATGCCCTACAGCAAAAATTACGGAAAATTGTTATCAGGTATCCAGTTCACAATTTTTAAGGGTACTATCACCCTCATTGTTATTAATTTTCATCTCATTGTCAAATTACACAATTATGCGGCATATGTGTGTGCATATATGTGGCATGTCTTAGAGAGAGAGACCTTGTAAACAGAACCAAAGCCACCTTGTCCAAGCTTATTAGCAGCAGAAAAATTGTTTCTTGCAGTTACTAGTTCTTCAAAATAGAACAGTGGAAGATCCAGCTTGCTTTGTTCCTTCATAGCCATTCTTAGCACATTTGTATATGAGGAGGCGTTTGATACCCCTATGGTCACTCCAATATCAAATAATTATTCACGGGCTTTTTTCTTAGCTTTCTCTTTTCCTAACATTATACAGCAAAAAAAGAGATCGAATTTCTTTCAAAGATAAGATAAAACGACATTTTACCTCTTTGTTTCATAATCCTCCCCAAGAAGAAGTACATGCAAATGCCAATAGTAAGTATTCCTGAAAAAACTGTGATTATGATGATAAGCTTCACATCTTGATTTTTATCTGCGACAAATAAAAACAAACAACTCCGAGTTATGGACCCATCTATACTCATTTGCATGCCAATGGATTTTATTGAACCACTGTCAGAGTTAGTGTCCCGTACCCCGCATACGCGGGAACTTCGGGGCCGAGCTGCCCATTTTACGGTCAGAGAAACTGTCTGTCACAGTGTATAACTTCGGCAATATGCCCTCTTTCAATATATCACATGAGAAAGATGATAACGACAAAAGTATTTGAGTTGACAAGTTCAGAACAGAAATCACAGCTAAATTTGGAAGTTTGTTGGTAAGTAATTTCTGTTTCCTCCTATCACGAAATCAACAAGTCCAGACTAGAAAGCTGAGTCTTTGGATTTGAATCAGAATGGTCATCCGCAATTTGCAGAATTCAGTATAAAGCAACCGAAGCAAAAAAGCATGAAGCAGCTAAGTCTATACTTTGGCAAAATTCAGATTTTATTTTCAAGAACTTACTAGAGTACGTTGGGCATAAAATCTCCTAGGTTAACACGGTCGTATCCCTATTTACTGTTAATCCTACATCGTGGCATTGTTCCCTGTTTTAGCTTTCTGGCTGTTTTAGGGTCTCCGATCTATTTTTTAACAGTATAATTCATAGTTCTGAAGGGGAGTCTTGGCACAATGGTAAAGTTGTCGTCATGTGACCTTGAGGTCATGGGTTCAAGTGTGGAAACAGCCTCTTGCAAAGATGTAAGGCAAGGCTGCCTACTATAGACCCTTGTGGTCTGCCCCTTCTCCGGAACCTACATAGGCAGAAGCTTCATGCACCGGAACTGCCCTTTAGGAGAATTCATAGTTCTCTGTGGTCCTACGTTATCTTTGGGCAGCAGATCTTGCTCAAGTCAGGTAATTCTCATGAGCGATAATATAATAAGCAACTGCTAAATGTTTTGGGGGTCTCAAATGTTTTTCTTTGACAAACGAAAATAAAATTTTCTTTTAGAGGAGGTAGGAATGGATATTTGCACATTGAGTGGAGGTGTCCTGATAATGCGTGTGGGAAGGTATATATATGACCTATGGGGTGTGTCTTACCATTTAAAAAAGGAAAGAAAGAAAATATCAACATTACCCAGTTGGGAATCTGCAAGACGTAAGTATAGATCAACCCCAGCAATGCTGAACTGCTGCATATCCGTCAGATTCCCACTCCATAACATACAACTCAACTCGTTATCATATGCATAACCTACACATGAACAGTTGTTAAAGCACTTCTCTTTACATTGCTCAGCGTTCTCTGCAGGCAACCACTGTGGATAGTCCGGCAATTTGACCTTCTTCAGCCTAAAAAACCAGTCTTCTTTCCCATCCCCGCTTTTAGTAGCATTCCTCTGGCACTTTAGGTCACTTCTTCTCACACACCCACCTGACCAATTCCTATTGTCCCATTCTTCAATGTCCTTGGGTTTAAACCCTCTCAAACAGCTACAGATTGGTGTTTTACGCACATTACAGATGCCAAAATGCCCACAAGTATTATAAAAGTCACAAATAGTATCTGGTGCGGACCAACCAACAGACAGTTCTGCCTTTTGCTCATTCCATACTAATTGCTGGTTGATTCCCAACGAATTCAGAATGTAGAATCGAATCAAAGAGGCATTGAACTGTGTATAACTAAGTTCGGCTCCTTCATCATCCATGATGAGATTGAATCCATTTAGATAAAAGGAGTTCATGTCCAATATCCCTACAAAGATTTGACCATTCCAAGGCCCACTTCGCCAGTATCTAGTAGACCCATTCCAGACAGATAATTGTGGAAGCTCCTGAGCGTCCAATCGTGAAAAGAAAGTTCCAACAGAAGGATCAGAAGGAGATTTCCAAGCTTTCAGCGTCTGGCTGTAGTTCGTTTTTGCATTTCCGTGCAGCTTCATCGTCGGTAGAAACGAGTCAGTAGGGTGGTCAAAGCTCTGCCATAATATGTCTCCGTCATTGGCATCTGAATTTCCGTCTCTTAGAACAAGATTTCCCGTATCTAGAAGCTTAGCACTTGAATTACCAGGGGCAACTGAAGCATTTGTTGACCAGATAATGTTTTTTTTCCCATCCAACAACACAAGGTCACCTTTGTCATTGATAGCTAGAACTCCAGAAAAATCATGGAGAGGACTTGCTCTATTCGCCACCCATACAATCTTCTCAGGGACCTTCTTGTACCACAATCCGACATAGCGATTACTAGAATTATTAGGACTAAAAAAGCCCAGTTCAAAGCTATCGCCGGCTGAAATTATGGTTTTCCCATCTGTCATCGGTTGATTGGCTTTTACGACATCAATCGAGGCGCAAAATCTGAAGTGAAATAATTGAAGAAAGTGGACAGAAGCAAGAAGAAGACTTCTAGTTGTGATACTGAGCATAGCCATTGTTTCAGACATGGTGCTACCGGTCCTGGATTGAAGAAGAGAAGTCCACTAGTCTTTGCTTTTTATCAAGACAGATGAAGGATAAATAGAATGAACATTGACCCTGGCTGTTATAAATTCCACTGAAGCTTAGACTATTCTCGTGCAGTTTTTGAGAAATTCTGAATGACATAAATGAATGTTCATATGACAGTTGAACCATTACAGTTGGCAATAATTTTCGAGGTAGTAGTACTAGCAAAGGAGAAAGCTATGTTGAGCTTATCAATTTCATTTAATTCTCCATCTTCAATCAGAAAAAATCTTCTCCATAATGAATGCACATAGTTTCACAAGGAAAATATCAGTGGGGAAAACTACAAACATTTGTTTCCTAATCATCTCATAAATCAGGCGATTAGGGTTGCCAAACGGGTCCAGATTTTGGTATGGAATGGCACATTGTATAGATGATTTGGATCATTGCAAGAGTTGGCGCCAATTCTACGGCTACAATACATGAAACAATCTACTTCCATGTCTGCTGGACTCTGCTTAACTGAATCTACTATTTGGGAGTTCGAGGTTAGCGTCTCCAAGTGCTAGGAGAAGTAGACGAGTAAATAATCTCGCATTTCATTTACTGCTAAAAACTCTCTCCTTTCATTAACGTTGTAGTTGAATAATTAATATATGGGCCAGAAAGAAAAGTCAAGTCAAAATAAATCAATGAACTATAGGTTGGAAAGTGAAAATTGTAAGAGCATTTTTTAAAACGATAAAATCTTTTGTGGGTTTTCTAGAAGAAAATTGTAAAATGTATGCTGGTATTGAGCGCGAGAACTCCAACAGATATGCAATGCCTCCGGTTTTGAATGATGGGCGCAAAGTATCCTTGATCCGTGCACTTTATTATCGAACTCTCCAAAGTTCGGATATCTATTGGCCCTAGAACCATGCCATAAGAGAGCCACAAGTAGCATCCTCCATCCAAGAGATAGTGTTTTGGTTCTTTCAATATAAACCCGTTCCTTGCGTAGAGCTTTTAATTGTCAATGTCTGGCACAAAAGATGGTTCGGATGTTAGAGGTGCCTATTTGGCATGAATTTTGCACCGCTAGATATTTAAAGCTAAAAGAGTCATATCAATAGCATAGATCAATGGTATGTGAGGTCCGTTTGCAAAATTGCTGGGCTGTTGTCATGTCGTGCTTCGGCATTCCTCTCGATGCGGAGTTGTCTAACCACGCTGTTTGGATTAGCATAGCACCATGTTCTTCAAGTACAGTTGACGTGAAAATGTGGAAATATGATTTGGATAGGCATGTGTATAGTGTCAAAATCAAAATACAGAATGCAAACTTTTCTGAAATGAGTCAACCTAGCTCAATGTGCACGAAGACTTGGCTGGCCCTGACAAAATTCGAGAACATTTCTCCTACTTTTACTGCCAGACAAAATAGCTTCCCTTCGACTCTAGCAAGTTGAAGCAAAATGTGAAAAAAGTAAAACTACGTGGACTCCGAGCAAGCACCTCACCAAGTGGATGAGTTTTCATCATAGTCGTCATTTTTGTTCCATTTCGACCAAATCTAAAACGTTAATATGGATGATGGAATAGAAATGACCTAAAAAGTTCCAGTGAAAATTCTTGGCCAAATCTGATTAATTTTGGCTCTTCCGGTCATTTGGTTCCAAAGTTTTGATTATTACCTTTTATTTTGACAGCTAAAAATTTTGGAACAGTTACAACAATTTTGTTAAAAAATGATGAAATTCTGGCAGGAGTAGAGGACTTCCAAAACACATTTTGTGTTAGATATAAACCAAAGCTTATGTAGGCCCAATAACATGGATGGGCCCATCTTAGCTTGATTTTGGTTGTGGATTTGGTCCCAATGCCTACACAAAAGGCCCATCATCTAGAATGCTTATATTCTAGAAAGTGTGTAGAAAAGTCTTATAAAAATATCTAGATATTCTAGAAAGTTTCTATCTTAATCCTAAGAAATATTAGATATTTATGAATGAGCTATGTGGAAGATTCTACTATAGCTTTTAGAAAAGTGTCAACCATTAGATTGAACATACTTGCAATAATCTCCACCACATATTGAGGAGGTGGAGGGTAGAAGACAAATATAAATAAAGATACACTCCTCAATTGTAAGCAAGTGAAAAAGAAGAAAGAAAGAAGTGAGTGACAGTGTGAGGGAATAAGGCTTATAAAGGTAGCAACCTTGTCTTAGTAACTGCTCTTAAGTAAATTAGAGAGAGTTTTTCTTCTTGCATTAGCACTTTCTCTTCTTATTTTCCTCACATATCATAGTTGTGGGTGAAGGCCTAGCAAAGCCAACAACCAATATAGTAGCATCATAGCAAAGCTAGGTTTAGAGTCACAAGAGTATTGTTAAAGTTTCACCATCTGTCCATATTAAAGTTGTACACTTCCAAGTTAGTACAAACTCAAATTCCCAAGTTGTTGAAAAACAACTATGAAAGATGGCAAATTCAAATGAAGGCATTGCTGAGGGCGCAAGACCTATGGAAGATTGTCGTGATCAATACAAAGAGCTCATTACCGAACAAGAAGATTCCTGCACTAGGGATCAAAAGAAGAATCTTAAAGAGCAAAGAAAGAAGGATAAGAAGGTATTGTTCTTACTCTATCAAAGAGCAGATGAATCAACATTTGAGAAGATCGTTGAAACAAAGTTAAGCAAGGAAGCATAGGAGATTCTGAGCTCCTACTTCATGGGTGTTGATAGGGTAAGAAGGGTTCTTTTGCAAACTTTAAGGGCTGAGTTTGAAGTTGCTCACGTGAAGGAATGTAAGTCTATCTCCGACTACTTCTTAAGGTTATTAGTTATTGTTAATATTTAAAAAGGAATAGAGAAAAGATTGAAAATGTTCATGTAGTGGAGAAAATATTGTGATCTCTCACAACCAAATTTGAACATGTGACTGCGATCATCGAAGAATCCAAAGATTGGATACTCGCATAGTTGAAGAGCTAAACTTTAAGTGCATAAGCAATGTATGATAAAGCAACAGCCCAGGCATAGTATAGCAAGCACTTGAGTTAAAATTAGCTCTAAAGATCAACGGGGTGGCCTTTTTCAATGTAAAGGCATTACCAATAGTAATCATGAAAGAGGCTATGAGAGAGGAGGTTATCAACATTAAGAGCCAAACTAACGAAAGCCCACCAACAATGGAAGAGGAACAAGTAGAGATAAATCTACTCATGATTGTGGGGTGGAAACAAAAGAAGTATCCAATGTTACAACTACAACAAGACTAAGCATTATGCATCTAAAGTATTGGAGCAACCAATTAGAAAATCATAATCACCAATCTACTTTTATAGAAGCATTTGGAGACATGAAAGAAGATGCCACACTCCTCATTGCACAGAAGTAGACACATATCAACAAGATACATGGTATATTAACTCTGGAGCAAGCAATGGCATGTACGGCAAGAAAGAGCTCTTAGAAGATTTGGTTGAAGATGTTCATGGCAATGTTAGTCTTGGAGATTCATCTAAAGTACTTATAAAATGTATGGGTAAAATTAAAATTTATCAAAAGAATGATGCTCTACAATGTATCTCAGCTGTGTATTTTATACCCAATATGAGAGACAATATTCTTAGCATTGAGCAACTCTTAGAGAAGGGGTACAAAATACACATGGAGGATGGGTGTCTCTTTTTTATGAATACCTAAGGGAGGCTCATTACAAAAGTTCAAATGAAACCCAATATTAGAATGTTTTTTCTTCATCTTAACACAAGCCTTGAGAAGTGCTTCCATGGAAGCATGAAGGATGAATCATGGAAGCGGCATCTTAGCTTTGAGCATCTCAATTTTAGTAGATTAAAGCTATTATCCATATCGAGCATGGTACGAGAATTGCCAAATATAAAGAAGCCAGAATACGTATGCAAGTCTTGCAAGCAGCAAAGAGCCCCTTTTCAAATTGAAAGATCTTGGAGAGTAGTAGATTCCCTACACCTAATACACACTGCCATTTGTGGGCCCATTAAGCCTACTTTATTTGGAGGTAACAAACACTTCATCACCTTTATTGATGATTTTAGTAGAAAACTTTGGGTATATTTCATGAAAGAAAAATATACTACCTTTACTATTTTCAAAAGTTTCAAAGCTTGTGTTGAAGTTGAAAGTGGCCATTCACTTAAGATATTAAGATCTAATAGAGTGAGGAATACACCTCCAATGAGTTTTATTGTAATGAGAATGACATTAAGCAATAATTTACAAAAGCATAAGCACCACAAAAAAATGTCATTGCTAGAAGGAAGAATCAAACAATCATCAACATGTTAAGAACTACATTCAAGGAGAAAGGCTTGCCAAAGAATTTTTGAGTCGAAGTTGTAGCACATATAGCTTATCTTCTGAATCAATGTCCTATAAAGAGCATAAAGAACAAGTAACCACAAGAAGCATTTGGGCCTCCTTGGAAATCCAATTTGATGCGTATAATACATGGTTTTAGGAAGAGTACTAGGCCTTCCTAACACCCCATGATCGTGTATACATAGCTCTATTCTAAACATCATCCTAGCTTTATCATAAATATACTCATATGCATAGAACTAAGTGACTTTGGATAATGATCTTGGCCTCTCAAAGGCCTTGAAATCATGCACAACTTCCATGTATTATTTTGGATGAAAACTTGGCCTTTTAAGGCCTTATAACATGCGCACTTCACTTAGAAGATGCGCATGGTGCTAGATGGATTAGAATCAAGGACATAGATTGATGTGTATATTCATGATCAAGTAGTAGTTGTGAATTTTATATTTGCATATGATTCAAATCATCATGCCTTCAACATCTAACTTTTACAAGTTTAATGTGGATTATGATCAACCCAAGTGGAAAAAGTTATCTTAACATTTTGCATTGTTATTAGCACATTAAAATCTACACAAATCTAAAGATATATCATACTTCATGCACATGCTTTTTGATGAGATAAAATTGCACAAAACTAAATAAGAATCATATTCAATCCTAGACACTACGCACCACATTCAACTTTGCAAAACAATATGCCTTTCAAATATACTTTACGAAAAACCTAACTATAGGAACGGTCCTAATCCCCCTACCTTATTGGGGAATCCGTTCTTCTACTGTCTTCTTGGCAAAAAATGCAAAAATCTGAGAAGAATGCTTCAAATGAAATCTCTCTCTCTCTCTCTCTCTCTCTCTCTCTCTCTCTCTCTCTCTCTCTCTCTCTCTCTCTCTCTCTCTCTCTCTTGCGTATTCTCTCCTTCTCCCCTTTTTTTCAATTTTATTTGACTCTCCTCTATCCTATCCTATCCTCTCTCATATTCTTATCGTATCTACTTACTTATCCTTATCCTTGTCTATCTACTACAATTCTCAAGTTTTTCTCAATCTCCCTTCCTCTTCTTGTATTATAATTTATCTTAATTTTCTATTTAGGTGGTCATCCAATTTAGGAGATACATTGTATCTGGACATCCCCTAGCTTTGTGTAAGGAACTTTCTCCAAAAAGGTTATCTTATGGCCAAATTAGAGACTTAAACTCTAGTTCTAGAGTTTTTCATTTTCACTGTATAGTCATTAGAGCAATTAGCATTTTGGTATCAATTCTATGCTAAATAATATTTATATTATAAAAACACAAGTTGTTACACACTAGTTGTGTTGCAAAGAGAATCTTAAGATACATAAAAGGTTTGTTGGACTTTGACCTCTTTTACTCTTATAAGAATGATGCAACGTTGATTAGTTATTTAGATTGGCCGGAGATCAAGATAAAAGAAAGAGTACTTTAAGCTTTGTGTTTTACCTTGGAACAACTACTTTTGCTTAGATGTTTAAGAAGTAAGATATAGTAGCATTATCATCATGTGAAGCTGAATATGTGGCTACCTCCTCAACTGTTTGTGAAGCAGTTTGATTGAAAAACCTTTTAGAGCAGTTATATCATCCTCAAGAAGATTCTTTGTCTATATATATCAAAAACAAGTCTACCATCGAGCTTTCCAAAAATTCGGTATAACATGAAAGAAGTAAGCACATTGATATAAAGTATCATTTCTTTAGAGACTAAGTGATACAAAGAATATTGAAACCGAAGTATTGCAATACTAAAGAGCAAGTAGCTAACATCTTTACTAAAGTATTACCCACTGGCACATTTATCAGGTTGGGGACTATGCTTGGAATGAATAAGCTTTTGGTTTAAGGGGGAATATGTTGGATATAAACCAAAAGTTGTGGACCCAATAACATGGGCGGGACCATCTTAGCCTAATTTTGGTTATGAACTTGGGCCTAATGCATATACAATAGGCCCATAATCTAGAGGCCTATATTTGAGAAAGTGGGTAGAAAGGTCTTATGAAAATATCTAGATATTCTAGAAAGTTTCTAGATTAATCCCCAAGAAATATCTAGGTTTGATATTTATGGAGGAGTTATGTGGAAGATTCCATTATAGCTTCTAAAAAAGTGTCAACCAGTGGATTAAAGACACCTGGAATAATCTCCACTACACATTGAGGAGGTTGTAGGCAAAAGACAAATATAAATAGAGGTGCACTCCTCAATTGTAAGCAAGTGAAAAAGAAGAAAGGAAGAAGTGAGTGAGAGTGTTAGGGAGTGAGAATTTTAAAATTAGCACCCTTGTCCTTGTAATTGTTCTTGAGTAAATTTGAGAGAGTTTTTCTTCTTTCACTAACACTTTCTCTTCTTATTTCCCTTACACATCATAGTTGTGAATGAAAGCTTAGCAAAGCCAACGTCCAACATTTTGACAACTATAGTTTTCATGCATGCCAACGAGCACCTATACTTAATGGCAGCTTAAGAAGCACATTATAATTTAAAAGTGCTAACAATATTAACTTGAAATTTTGTTTTGTTTGCAGCTAATGACAAGTTTACAAGATAAGAATATCATTATCCACTAGCGAATGCAAGTGTTGTGGTCTATAAAATCACTTGAAAAATAATTCACTAACACCCTCTTGCTTGCCCATACTCTTGAATCTAATGCTTGGTTAATACGGAAACTAGTGAGCCTACAATCAAACATATTTTAGGAGAAATGCTAAGTTGTCTGCAATCAACTGTACTAGACATTTGTTGGTTGCTTTTCGTTCTTTAGACAAGTATGATTTGCATGCATTTATACTATGAGTTTGGTATGAGCATTTTCCAAAGATCTAACCCTCACATCATTTTTTGCATACAAGAACCAAGAAACATTGAACAAATCAATGCATTTGAATGATTATAACTACTTGTTTTGGCCCTTTGAAAAAATAATTAAAATTGATATAGTCGTGATTTCCAACTCAAAGTATCCAACGGCATGAGATTTGGCATGTAACCTAGCTATTAATGGCTTAGCTCTGAAGAAAACCTATCACCGGGCATGAAAAAGGGAGGTGCCTACTTCTCCAAATCCTAGTGCGTCTACCACAATGCATGAAGTTGTGGGTTCAAAAATAGGTCATGGATTAGCATAGGCAGCCTTCCCAATCATGGGTGAGACTTCCATCAAAACAGCGAGGGAGACACGTTTGACTGAGTATATGATGGTAGAATTTAGCATGGGGTGCATTGTCTTCTGTATCAATGGAGCAATCTCTGCCTCTTCATAGCTTCCTTTCTTTCAACCTTCCCAGGAGAGGCCAATATATAAACCAATAATAACTCCTCTACAACATTGTTCAGGAACATATTTTTCAACTCCTGTATTCCTAGCTGGTCATACTGACTGTCATGTAACTTCCATATAGCAGCAAATCTATCGGCCTTCGAACGTTGTAATAGTTACATTATTTATAGACCATTTTTCACTAGCGAGTGCAGGAGCTCTTCTCTCTGTAAAGGCTGGCTGTTTTGGATTAGGAACGGGTGCAATATTATCACCAAGCATGAAAACTATGGAAGACATAGTTGGTCTATCTTCTGCGAATTCTTGGACGCATAACAGCCCGACATGTATGCATCTCAAAGCTTCTCCTTCAGAAAAAGAGTTACCCAATGATGGATCAATAAGTCCTAGCAGCTTGTTTTCATTCCACAATTGCCATGTCTGAAATAATCTCAAATCTGTTTAGATGAAAATTTGAAGAGACAGAAATTGTGAAAATATTGAAATGAACTGATAGATATGGTACTTACATAACTCAAAAGGTTCTTAGAGACCTCGTGATGGTAAAAGCTTGTGTTCTTCTTTCCGCTCACTAGCTCTAGGAACAATACGCCAAAGCTAAATACATCTGATTTCTCTGAAAACTGACCTTCCATGGCGTACTCCGGGGACATATAGCCACTGCATTGGATTGTTTAGTATCTACTACATGTTTAGAGGTGAAATAATACTATAATTTTGTATCTGCTGCAAGTTGAGAAACTTTCTTGAAACCAAAATACCAATACTTACTATGTTCCAACAACCTTTCTTGTGTTTGCCTGAATTTCATTTCTTTTGAAACTTCTTGCCAATCCAAAGTCTGAAATTTTTGGATTTAGTTCTCCATCCAGCAGAATATTACTTGCCTTTAAGTCTCGGTGAATTATTCTCAATCTGGAATCTCGATGTAGATAAAGAAGTCCACGAGCAATCCCCTCGGCGATGTGGAGACGTTTAGCCCAGTCCAGTAAACCTTGTTTCGTTGGATCTGACCCAATTAAACATCACAAAGGTAAACAGTAAACTTTTTCAGATGTCTGGCAATAGAAACAGACCTAGTACCAATTCTTTTGACAATAGATTTGCATAAATTTGATCACAAACACGCAGAGATATAAAGACATATGTAACGTATCACTAGAGTGCTATTAGCAGAAGTGGATGTTCAATAAGAGATGAGCAAAACTTTAAAGGCTTCATCTTTGTTGGTATTAATTGTATGAATTTTCATTTCCTGTTCTCTGCACCCCTTAGTGAAACGTAGAAATGAGAAACTGTGTGTGTGTGTGTGTGTGTGTGTGTGAGAGAGAGAGAGAGAGAGAGAGAGAGAGAGAGAGAGAGAGAGAGAGAGAGAGAGAGAGAGAGCATTAGCAAGATCATACCGAAGAGGAAAGCATCCAGGCTTTTGTTAGGCATGTACTCGTAGACCAACATCTTTTCCTCTCCTTCAATGCAACAACCAAGAAGCCTGACAAGATTCCTGTGTTGGAGTTTGGAAATCAATACAACCTCATTTTTGAATTCCTCTAAACCTTGATCTGATCTTTTAGAAAGTCTTTTCACAGCTATTTCCTTCCCTTCTGTTATCTTGCCCTGACAGCCACGATTAAAACAGGTATAAGATTCTTGACTTCGAACTATTTAAGAAAACTACCATATTGTTCCTTTCGATTTTCTTAAAGTTTGTCTCTGACACACACGCACAGAGAGAGAGAGAGAGAGAGAGAGAGAGAGAGAGAGAGAGACCTTGTAAACAGGACCAAAGCCCCCTTCTCCCAGCTTATTTGCGTCGGAGAAGTTTCTTGTTGCACTCACTAGTTTGTCAAAATCAAACAATAGAAGTTCCAGGCTTCTTGTTTTCTTCAGAACCTCCCTCGGTATATTTGCATATGAAGAGTCATCAGATGCATCTATACTCACACCCATATCATATAATAAGCTGCTTTCGTCTTCTGTTTTGGTTTTCTCATTTCCTATTTCTATGAAGTAGTAAAGAAAGGATCAGAGCCTGTAAGATATCAAACATAAACTGATATCCAAACGAAACAATCACACTTACCTCTCTCTCTCATACACCTCCAACAGAAATAGATGCTGATGCTCGTAATAAATGTTCCTATAACAACTGTAGTTATGATGATAACCTTCACATATCTCTCTTTATCTGCAAGAATTTGAAACAAAATTTGATAACCTTCAAACAAGTAGCAGGATTCAACAATAGGCAACTAAATCTATCCTTTGATAATAAATTAAGACAGTTTGCTACATTACTGTTCTCAACATAACGCTCCTAGTTTATTGGTGTTGATATCCTTGTAAATGAATAAATGTTTTTTAAAGTTTACTTATAGATTATGGCAGTCTTCCCTTCTTTTGCTTCTTGCCCTAGATTTAACTTGACCTCGTTATTTTGATAGGGAAACCTTTATCTCCCCTTCTTGTTACGCTATATTTCACTTAGCATTTCTTCTGTCCAGAAAAATCGTTGCTTAAAAGTAAATGATTCTAGTTGCACTAAGACAATGAAACCTTTGTTAAAAGTCTTTTGAATCAGAAAATGTTTCTTCGAGTAAATAGAAAATAAAAGTCAATCTTTACCTAGTTCGGAATATGCAAGACGAATGTAGATATCCTTCCCACCAGAAGAGAACTTTTGAATATCCGCCAAATCTTCCCTCCATAACATGCAGCCCATGTCATCCTCATATGCATAAGCGACACAAGAACAGTTGTTCAAGCACTTATTTTGACAGTCGTCAGCATCTTCCCTCTCTGACCAATCTGGAAAGTCAGGCAATTTCACCTTCTCCAGCTTCAAGAACCAATCTTCTTTGTTCTTCTCAACACTATTAGTAAGATTTCTCTCACACTTTAACTGATTTCTTCTTGCACATCCACCTGACCAATTCCCACTTTCCCATTCTTTAACATACACTGGCTCAAAACCACTCAAACAGCTACATACTGGTGATTGAAGTGGATTACAGTTCCCAAAACTCCCACAAGTATTAGAAACATCACACATATTATCAGGTTGTGCCCAGTAAACATACAATTCTGCCTTTTGATCATCCCATGTCAACTGTTGCAACTTCCCTGATGGATCCAAAACGAAGAATGTAATAAAAGATGCATTTGCAAAGGAATAAGTAATTTCTGTCACACCAGCATCAACATTGAATCCATTGAAATAAAAGGAGTACATGCCAGGTATGCCTACAAACATCTGACCATTCCAAGGTCCACTTCGCCAATATTGGATAGACTCGTTCCAGATTGATAATTGTGGAAGCTCCTGAGCATCAATACCTGAAGAGAAACTTCCTACTGAAGGATCAGAAGCAGATTTCCATGATTTCAGCCTCTTGCTCTCATTGGTTCTTACATTCACTCTGAGCCTCATTGTTGGTAGGAATGAGTCAGAAGGGTGATCAAAGCTCTGCCATAATATTTCTCTATTATTAGCATCCAAATTTCCCTTTCTTAGAACAAGATTTCCCGACTCTAGGAGCTTGGCAGTTGAATTGCTTCTGGCAGTTGAAACATTGGTTGACCAAACAATGTTTTCTCTCCCATCCAATAACACAAGGTCTCCATTTTCATTAATAGTTAGAACTCCAGAAGAATGCAAAATTGGATCCTCTCTATTAGCTACCCATACAATTTTCTCAGGGATCTTCTTGTACCATAATCCAAGAAAGCGATAACTGGAATTAACAGGACTAAAGAAACCCAATTCAAAGCGCTCACCAGCAGAGATAATGGTTGTTCCATCTGGGATTGATTGACTTGGCGTTATGACGTCGATCGCAATGCAGAACCGGAACTGAAATAAATAAACAAAGAGGAAAGAAGCAAGAAAATTTCTTACGACTGTGGTACCGCCTGCGTCCATTATTATGCAGAAGGTGCTGCAGATGTAAATTGAAGAAGAGTGAGAGCTGAGAGCTTATAGCTACATGATGGCTTATAGCTACACTATAAAAAGACCATACTATTATAAGTTATACCAAGCAAGAAAATTCTCATGCAGCTTTTGCGAAAATTAATAATTGGCTTCTAGAGTCATTGAGAGTTGGTTTCTAAAGGGCCAAAGACAGCGATTGGGTCAAAATGCCAACAAATAGAAGTGTAGCGGTTGGAATTGCTTTGGTGGTATTTGATATTAGAAGATGATATATTCAACTCTTATCTTGTCTACAGCTTTGATGCATATTCTATTCTCTCTGGTCACAGTTTATCTCGGATGAATGAGTCCACCTTTTGGAAGAATATGGGAAGCACAATTGGATCCTTTCCGCACATTAGAATAGAAAATGTTCTAATTTTGTAGATCTGTAATTAGAAAAGTTAGTTGTTTGTTTTGAAAGACTTATCATAAGTCAAGGATGGTTTGCTTGTTAGAAAGTCTATTTGATAGCCAATTGGATATTTTCCTATTTCACAATAGTTCCATGTAAGGAGAAACCATTACATATGAATGAATAAGTGAAAGGGCCCATTATTTTAGCGCAGAAACATGCGAGAGTGTAGGACTTTTCTTGGTTCCCTCGAATTTAACCAAGTTTTCTGGAGTGTTCATATCACTTACATGTTTAACGATCCGATTAATTTATTTGTTAGAGAGTAAAATAGGCGAGCCATGCACCGAAATTCAAACGATTAGACCAATGAGTTCTACAATATCACGGCTTTGAATGAATGACATAGGAAATAGAGAGGCTTATCATTCACATTTATAGCTGGAATTCCAGTTCCAACAGTCAAAAGGCCTAAAATTGCCAATCAGAAAGGGAGAACTTCCGTCTGGGCCTATCAATCTATGGCAAATCTAGTGAAGAAGTGGCTCATTTTCTATCTAATGATGCAAACCATTTAGCTTCGTTGCCGTAACATGGATGAGCCATGCACCAAAATTCAAACCGTTGAACAAGTCTTTAGTTTCATAGCTCTGAAAATCCTTTTATTTGTCTGACTTCCATTTGAGATTACCTTTTAAATCAGCCTTGAGAAAGAGCCTAGAATCTTTAAAAACAATGAGAGCGATGGGAAGTGAGTCACCATCTACTGGTTGGGCCCGCTGCATAATCTCTCCATAAGAAACTTGCACCACAGCTGATCCTAGTCATTGCATCAACGGCTAATAAATTCGAATCCTCAGCAAAAATGACTCACTTGCTAAGGCATATGATATCTCAGCAATTGGTGGGATTTTCGAGTCCTAGGTCTTCCATGGCAGATCTTACGTGGTGGGCTAGCTTTTAAATGCCATCGGTGGGCTAGCTCTGTTTGTTTCTTAATATTCGATCACCATTTCTAAGAAAGAATTTTCCAGGGTCCAATACGAGCAAAGATTTGTAACATTAGTTTTCTAGTTTAATGGCGCAATGGAATCCCAGATGGTACACTCATAACCAGCCATTGATTTAGAAATAACAGCCATTGTACAGAAATCACTTTATTGGCGCTCTTGCATTTCTAGCTGGCCATGCAGTACTCCCATGAACCAAAGTAGAAAACTCAGGTTGCAAAGTGCGAAGACATCAACCATGGGCCTCTGAATGCTGTAATAGTAACATCATTTTCACTAGGGAGCTCAGGACTTCTGTCTGTAAATGCTGGCTGTTTTGGGTTAGTAAGACATACAATATAACAAGCATGAAAACTATGGAAGACATAGTTGGGCTATCTTCTGCGAATTCTTGCACAGACAACAGCCCGACGTAGATGCATCTCAAAGCTTCTGCAGGGGAAATGAGTTGCCTATTGCTGGATCAATCAATTCTAGCAACTTGTTTCCATTTCACAATTGCCATGCCTGAAATATTCTCAAATCAGTTAAGATGCAAATTTTGAATATCAGATAGCTATTTTGGAGCTACAAAGAGACTATAAGAATACATATTAAGAGAAGATGATAGATATGTACTTACAAAACTCGAGGTTTTAGCGAACTCTTGATGGTAAAAGCCCATGTTCTTTCCACTAATATCTAATAGCAAGACCTCAAAGCTAGTTAAAGACATCTGTTTCTCTGAAAACTGACCTTCCATGGGGTAGTCCGGGTACATAGAGCCACCGAATTGGATTGTTTACCATATATTTTGTGTTTGCTTGAACTTGGTTTCCTCTAAAACTGCTTGCCAAGGAAAGTCCGAAACTTTGGGGTTCCGTCATCCATGATAAGAGTTCAGGAATATGTTAGAGCAACACACAGAGAACACACAAAATATACGTGGTTTGGCCAAGTTTGACCTACATCCACGGGAAGAGAAGGAACATGTTCTTTTTACTATAAGGAGGCAATTACATGGGATGATTTTCGTCACTGGTTTTGGTTCCTATTTATAGTAATATAGACAGAGTTCTAATGTAACCCAAACTCTATTTCAAACTCTATCTGATTAACCTTATCAAATTAGACTCTAATTATGTTTATTCTTATCTGATCATCTTCTTTTGTTGGTAGGCTTATCTGCATGGGGATGGACATTATCAATCCATCCAATAAAATGTGATTGGCCTTTAAATCTCCATTAATTATTCTCAATCTGGAATCTCTATGCAGATATATAAGTCCATGAGGCAATGCCCTCAACAATGTGGAAACGTTTGGCCAATCCAGTAGCCCTTTTTTATTTGGATATGTTTCAGTTGCCATTATCAAAGTGAATACTAAAATATTTCTGTGCATATGAATAAGAGAACTTCTTTAAAATATGGAGGTAAAGAAATAATCAAAACTTGAAGGCTTGCCATTTCTCCGTAACTAAACGGAACAATTGCATTTAGGTAAGTTCCTTTTTTATCTTTTCTCCTTAAAGGTTAGCTAAGTTGGTTACTGGTCCCTTTATTCTTAACTGTGGAAACACTCATTTAATTGTTTGTTTATGTGCAGGTGGGTTTGTCGATACACATGCTTGTGTGTGTGTGTGAGAGAGAGAGAGGGAGAGTTCTCAAGATCTGACCAATGAGAATATCATCTACTCATAGACTAACATCTTTTCTTCTCCTTCAATGGCAATCAACATGACCTCATTTTTAAACTCATTTAAGCCTTGACAAGATGTTTTGGAAAGCCTTTTTAAGGCTTTTTACCCTTTTTCCTTCTGCTGTCTTGCCATGGCAGGCCGCATTAAACAGATACATGATTATCCAATTCAAACTATTAAAGAGAACCACCAAGGTTTCTTATTACTTCTCGATTTATTACTTTTACTGTACTTGTGCATCTGTGTTATTACTTCTCACTTTATTACTTTTACTGTTCTTGTGCATGTGTCATGATCCTAAGTGAGGCCATATTCTGGTACGTTACAAATGGTAATGGGACATTGGTTTTAAAATTTGACATGAAGCATTTCACAAGTCATAGGGCTCTTGGCATATTGTTAAGTTCTTAACCTTTAATATTGGAGTAACCATTAGATAGAGTTCAAATCCTGGAAGGGTGACTTATGAAAAATGCTATCCAGTGCTAGAGTAAATGCCATCTAGTGCTAGAGTAAAAGCAATCACAAAAAGTGGAGGCTGCTACTTGGTTCAGAGTGCGAGCCGCCCAGAGAAGCCCGTTGTGACGTCTGCCATGGGCCTGGTGATATGTTATTATCTTAAGTAGGGACATATTAAGGTACGAATTCAGAATCCGCGAGACGATTATAAAGATCCTTCGCACCAGAAGAACTTCTGAATATTTATCAAATCATCAGTCCACCGCATACAATCAATGTTGTCGTCATTCAAGCACTTGTTTCGACGGTCTTCAGCATTATCACCATCCAGCAAACCTGGAAAGTCAGGATATTTTGCCTTCTCCAGCTTAAAAAACCAGTCATCTCCTGCCGCAGCATTGCTAGTAAGATTTCTCTTACACTAACTGGTTTCTCCTAGCACACCCACCTGATCAACTCCCAATTCTCCCATTTATCTATCAGGGGACTTCTGTCATAACCTCTCAAACAGGTACAGATTGGTGAATCAAGCGGATTATAGATTCCAAACTGCCCCCATGTATCTAGACCTCACACATATTATAAAGTTGTGTACAATCAGCAAACAATTCAGCCTTCTGCTCATCCCATGTTAACTGTTGCAACTTTCGCGGCGACTGCAAAACAAAGAATGTAATAAGAGACACATTTGTCATTTCAATCATTCCTTCAGAATCTATCATGACATTGAATCCATTGAGATAAAAGGACTTCATGTCTGATATACCTACAAAGATTTGACCAGTACCGAGTAGACCGACTCCAAATATATAATTAAGGAAGCTTCTGAGCATCAATGCGGGAAGAAAAATTTCCTAGTGAAGGATCAGAAGCAGATTTCGATGATTCCAGTACCTGGTTCTCATTGGTTCTTGGATTAAAATAGATCTTCATTGTTGCTAGGAATGAACCCAAAGGGTGATCGGAGCTCTGCCATAACATATCTCCATTGTTAGTGTCTGAAATTCTTTAGGACAAGAATTCCAGAGTCTAGAGGCTTAGCACTTGAATTACTCGTGGGATTTGAAACATTAGTTGACCAGATAATATTTCCTTTACCATCCAACAACACAGGATCTCCATTTTCATTAATAGTTAGAATTCCAAAAGAATAAAAAAGTGTTAAGGCCCATAGTTCCAACTAGGTAAAAATGTAACTTTAAGAAAATAAATAAAATAGATAAATAGCAGTAAATGAGAACACTAAATTTTTTACTTGAAAAACCCTTCAAGAAAAAGGTAAAAATTGAAGGGCCCACTAAGTAAAATCTCCACTGTAACAAAAGTGGTTATAGAAAATTACAGTTTCAAATTTTGAACAAAATATTTGAGACACCTACAAATAAGAACGGTACAAATATATAATTGATTAAATAATAAGATTCAAAAAATTTACCCCCACAACTTTTCCACACTCACAAGGCATGGAAACACCTCTCACAAACACATACACCCCAAAAAATTGTTCCATATTCTTTATATGTGAAGCTTCCTCTCTCTCTCTCTCTCTCTCTCTCTCTCTCTCTCTCTCTCTCTCTCTCTCTCTCTCTCATTGTAGAATTGTAAGATAGGAACCTCTATTAACTCTATTAATAGAGGTTTTTCTAAGCCACATTAACATTAACTTGCCACCTAGATTAACACAGGTAAGATGGCTGCGACGGCTAGTTGGTTGTATTTGATGAAAAAATAGTAAAATTTTATTGCACATAGCTTGTGCTGAATTGTTTGTTGATAAGAAGCTGCCTTGGTTGACAATATAAAGGGAACATATGAAAAGAGACAAGTATTTCTTTCAACAAAAGTAAACTTCAATAGGCTGGACCCATCAAATCTCTCTCTCCAAGCCCATCAAATTTGAAGGAAGATTGCTTGTGAATTACTAGCAAAAGTACATACCGCCCAGCTCCTTGTATAACTCAAACTTGTCTTAAGGTATTATCTTCGTCATCATATATGAAGAATTTCTCTTTGTGAAAATCTTCTTAAGCTTCAAAGAATTGTCTTTCACTTTTTCGAGTATCCAAAGATATCTTACGTTGATGTGCTTTGTCCTCGAATAGTACATGAAGTTCTTGCTCATGTCTATTGCAATAGATCCCATACTCACTTTGCTTGAGTTCCAATTCTTGGAAAAGTCCTTTCAATCATATCATCCCCTTTTTAGCTTTTGTGGCATCAATATACTCTAACACACTTCTGTAGCCTGAATTGCCAAGAGATAGCTCCACCTGCAAAAGTGAATAGATATCCAAACATGAACCTTCTATAGTCAAGGTCACCTACCATATTGGAGTTAGTAAAGCCATATAAAATTGGGTTAAAACCTCCAAAACATAAGCACATTTTAGAACTTCCTTTCAAATACCTTAGTATCCACTTAACTGCTTTCTACTGTTCCTTTCCAAGATTATCATGAAATCTACTCATGACGCTCACTGCATGAGCAATATCTAGCCTGGTGCAGACCATATCATACATCAGACTCCCAACTGTTGAGGAGTAGGGGATATCTACCATATCTTCTTTCTCTTCCATAGTAGTAAGACATGTCTTCTTGCTCAATTTCATATAACTAACAAGGGGGTTATTTACATACTTAGCATCTTTCATGTTGAACCGTTCAAGCACTTGTTCAACATACTTTTCCTGTGACAGCCACAATCTTTATTTATTCCTGTCACAAGTAATTTTTATCTCCAAAATCTGTTGGCCTGGTCCAATGTCTTTCATATCAAATACTTTGGACATGTCTCCCTTTAATTTAGCAATATGCTAAGCATCTTATCCTACAATTAACATATCATCAACATAAATCAACAAAATTATAAAACTGTTACCAAAGAATCTTCTAAAGTAAATATATGGATTAAATGAAATCCTTCTATAACCATTATCTGTTATTAATGAGTCAAATTTCTTGTACTATTGCCTCAGTTTCTGTTTTAAATCATAGAAACTCTTTTTAAATTTACATACCATGTGTTATTTCTTTTTTGCTTTAAAACCTTCAGGCTGTTCCATATAAATATTTTCCTCCAAGTCATCATGAAGGAACACAGTCTTCACATCTAATTGCTCAAGCTCAAGGTTCATGTTAGCTGCTAAACTAAGAATAGCTCTAATAGATGTCATTTTAACAAAGGTGAAAAAAAATTCATTAAAATCAAAACCTTTCTTTTGTCCAAATCCTTTTACTACTAGTCGAGCCTTATGTTTCGCTAGCTTGCCATTGCCATCCCTCTTGAGCTTGTAAACCTACTTGCACTTTAGTGCATTCTTGCCTTTAGGAAGATTAATTAACTCATAAGTGTCATTCTTCTATAAAGAATTGATCTCTACTTTCACAGCTTGTAACCAATAGCTCTTCTCAGGATGAGTTAGTACTTCTTTGAAATTCTTTGGCTCCCCCTCATCTGTAATGAGGATATACTCAAAAGAAGGATATCTTGTTGATGTACTCTCTCCAATCGTCTTAGAAGCAATTGAATGATCTCTACAAGGGCGAGTTTCTCCCCTTGCTCAATATCCATAACTTCTAATGTGTCATTTTCACCTTCTTCTTCTATGGCATTATTAGGAAGAGAAGGACTTGTTAAATAATCAGTTACAATATTATTTGCATGCCTAGTCTTTTGTTTATCTCTATGTGCTCCAAACTCAGATTCACCAAACACCACATCTCTATTTTTGATGATCTTCTTTTCTAGGTCCCATAGCCTGTAGATAAATTCTTCATCGCCATACCCAAGGAATATACATGGCATTGACTTTTCATCAAGTTTTGTCCTTTGCTCCTTTGGCACGTGCATAAACGCTTTGCATCCAATACCTTTATGTAAGAGTATGAGATATTTCTTCCTGACCAAACTTTCTCTAGGATATCGAAATTCAAGGCCACCGATGGAGACTTATTAATGATGTAGCAGGCTATGCGAGCCGCTTCATCGCAAAATGACTTAGGTAGGTTAGCTATTTTGAGCATATATCTTATCTTCTCCGCAATGGTGTGATTCATCCTTTCAGCTACACCATTATGTTGTGGGGTACATGAACTATCTTCTCATGCCGAATTTCATGTTTTGAACAATAGTTCTCAAATTCTCTTGATGTGTAATTGCCTACATTGTCTGTTTGAAGGCATTTCAACTTTTGATTGGTTTTCTCTTTCCACTATGGCATGAAATTTCTAAAAATACTAAAATACCTTGTCCTTTGTTCCCAAGAAGTAAACACACAATTTATGTGAAGCGTTATTGATAAATGTAACAAAAATATTTGTTACCTCCTATAGTCTATGTCTCAAATGGACCACAAATATTAGAATAAAATATGTCCAAAATATTAGTCTTTTTATCAGAAGACCTGGAATGAAACTCTATGTTGTTTGTCTTACAAATAATAATCACTTAGATTTATGGTTTTACCTTTAATAGATGGTATTAGCAATTTTTTTACCAAAATTTGCAACCCTTTCTAGCTAATATGTGGCAATCTCCTATGCCACAAATCGAGTGAGATGTTATCCTCAATCATGTTCAATTCCTATTTACAAATCTAAAAATTTGTTTTGTATAATGTACAACAAGCCTCTCCTTTTGCAATTACCAATGACCCTTTGATAAGTTTTTACCTCCGGTTGTCAAAATGGCTCTCAAAGTCTTCTTGATCTAAAGCAATTTTCAAAATTAAATTCATTTGTAAATTAGGAATATGACGTACCTCTGTTAGGGTTAATGTGCAACTAGAATTTATCTTTATATAGATTTCACCAATGCTTGCAAGCTTTGAGTAACTAGAGTTGCCCATTTTTATAGTTCCAAAATCTCCAACTTTGTAGGTTCTGAAGAATTCCTTTGAAGGAGTAGCATGATATGATGCCACTATGTCAACTACCCACTCAGTTTTTGGGCTTGTTATGTGCAAACACTCCTCTTTGTTATCAATTGAGGAGAACACTACTATTTTCTCATGTTCTATTGTAGCAATGGTATTTCTATCATCGTCCTTCTTCTGATTGCTACTCTAGCCATAGTTTTGGCAATATCACATTATGTGACCCAACTGGCCATAATTGTGACATTTGATTCTGCTTTTAGACTTTGATCTATATGATCTGGACTTTTTGTAGCCTTTGGACTCGTTGCAACTACTGAAACTCCTGTTCTTGCTCCTTCATCTATCCTCCATGACAAGAGCTTGCCCATGACTTTCCAACTTTTTCATTCTCATATTCAACAAAAGCGCAAATGTCACATCATTCAACTTTATTGTATCTCGTCCATGTAATATCGTCGTTGCCAAATTATCGTTGGAAGGTGGTAAGAGTTTAGTAATATCACAACTTTGTCTTCCTCCTCAACTTTAGAACTGAGGTTTCCTAGCTATGCAATCAAACTATTAAAAATATCAAATGTGACAAAAAATTTGTACCTTAGCTCATTGGGAGTGCGTACAACTGCTTCTTTTGGTACAATTTATTTGTCATGATTTTTGAAATGTATAGCTCTTCTAGTTTGGTCCAGACTTCTTTGACACTTTGTTGATTTGTTTTACCACAAGTGCACATGCTATTATAGTATAACTTATACAAGTATGGGTCGATCCCATGGGGACTTGACTTAAAAAGTAGAAGTTTAAATATGATTTAATTAATAAAAATTAAAAATAAGTAACAAAATTTATTGGAAATGGAATAAACATTTAGATCTATTCAACTAATAAAAATTACAAAATTTCTAGTTCCAGAATAAAGAAAATTAACCAAATAACATAAAAGATCTACTTTCCTAGCTTAATCACTATTAATTTCTTCAAATTTGGTCTTCTTGGAGTCGATCAGCCTTTATAAATGTCTTCAAAATGTCCTTGATTAAAGATCCAATGGTTAATTTGTCAGATTCCCAAAAATCTTAAAGATCTAGACTAAATGGTGATTTTGGATTTTGGACAATGTAGATCACTTTTTAGATTTCAGATTAAAGATCAAAGATGTTAATTAAGTTCAAGGATGTCCTAAGAATGAAATTTAAAAGTTAATTGAAAATATGAAAAGAAACAGAGGAAAATTTGAGAAATCTTGATGCTTAAGGCTAACTCGCTGATTGGGTTAAGCTTTAATTGATTTGGCTCGGATTGTATAGTTCCAAGATAAGCAGAATGAAGATAAAGTAAAACTAAAATGAAAACAGGGACACATAGGGAATTAAAAAGGGAATTGATCAGGAATTTAAAAAAAAGTGGCATGGATAAAAAGAGAATTAACAGAAAAAAATTTAAAACAAAAAAAATTGGAAAGGAAACCAACAGAGAAGAAGGAAGTCGGAGGAGGAGATGGGGTCAAGGGAGAAGAGGAGGAGGAGGAGAAGAGAGGGGGGCGAAGGGAAAAACAGAGGAAACCCCCTCTGGATCGAGTTGTGAAGCAAGTGCGTGAGGCGGTGCTGGACCGTTCTGTCTGTAGGTGACTGGAGTCAAGTAGCATACTAGATTGATAGAGAGAAAAAGAGCGGAGAATGGTGTTGGTGATACCGGTCAGGCAAACAAGAGAAGAGAGGAAGAGCAGAGTCTTTGGTTTCAGCGTCTGGTAGTGAAATAGAGACAGCTACAGGCCAGTGACGAGTAGGTGTTGCTGGTGACTGTCTGGGGTAGGCGTTCAGAAGCTAGGGTGAAGCCACACACACAGAGAGAGAGAGAGAGAGAGAGAGAGAGAGAGAGAGAGAGAGAGAGAGAGAGAGAGAGAGAGAGAGAGAGAGAGATCTGGGAGTGGTAAGAAGGGGATGGTGCTGTCGGCTAGGGTGGATTAGATGGTGATAGGGAGAAACAGAAAGAGGGATGACAAAGGAGAGGGCTAATGGAGGAGGTGAAGAGGAAGACCGAATGGTAAGAAGGGGATGGTGCTGTCGGCTAGGGTGGATTAGATGGTGATAGGGAGAAACAGAAAGAGGGATGACAAAGGAGAGGGCTAATGGAGGAGGTGAAGAGGAAGACCGAATTAGAGAATCTAGGCAGAGAAGGAAGAGAGTAGCGAGGGAAAGAGTGTAACAGAGAGGAGAGAAGGAATGGAGAAGTAGGCCGGTGTTTGGTAGTGACAGACAAAGGGAGAGAATGAGGGAAGAAGAGAGGAGGATTTGTGTTCTTGAGTCAAGCTGGGAGAGATAATGTGAGGCTGGGAAGAGGAATGAGAGAGAGATAGAAGGACATAGAGCGTGCAAGAGAGATGAGACAGATGAGGTAGAGCAGAGATACCAAAGGAGAACATGAGAGAAATAGCACAGGAGAGGGTGAATGTGGGAGAGGAGGAGAGGAGATAGAGGGAAAGATAAGAGGAGAAAGGGAAATGGGGGTGGTCTGCCTCCTACGTGATCCAGCCCAGGAGAGTTTGAAGAGAGAGGGATGAGAAGGGTAAAGAAGAAGAAGGAAAGGGAAGCGTGACGGTTTCCTCTTTTCTATCCAGCTAAAGAGAGTGTTGGTTAGAAGAGGAGAGAAGAATCTTCCTCTTAGATAAACTTCCCCTCTTTTCAAATTCATATGGGATTAATTCTATCATGCATCTTTCCATTCCTATGTTATTTCCCTTTTGATAAAATCTTATCCATGATTCCCAATTAAGATTAATTTTCTTTTAGGAAACTATCCTGTCTTTTTTTGCGAGTGATCTAGTACATTCATGACTCTTTTGGTTGATTTGCAAAACAAAAGACCAAATTAGAGTCATCTAAACTACACATTAAGCATCAAATAAGTTCTGATGATCATCTAACCATTAATTTGAATAAATTAACGATTAGACGATTAATTGAATCTAAATTCAAAATTAAGCTAAAAATTACAAATTTGATCGGTTAGATGATCTAATTGAATGCTAGATTAGAGGTATTTTGACCAAAATTGAATACTTAACACGCTTTTCACATCATTTACATTGTTGAGGACTTTAAGTGCAATCTGATTGCACTTGTAGCTCTTTCATCTATAGTTGCCTAGTCATAGTCTCACATGGATTATGGTTTCTTTTCTTTGCCTTCTAGTGCCTTATGTATGCCTTGTTGGATGAGCACGTCCTTCATCTACCTTTGCCAAGTAGAGAAATTATCATCATCAGTAAATTTCTCCACATCATATTTTAGCGCCATCATTTTTGAATTTATTGTGAATAGTAACTTAGTACTATTCTTGCAATAGTAATTCTATGCTGTAATGTGTGAATAGTAAACTCATACTCAAGCTCTAATGCCAGTTGTTGGAGCCCCACTGTTCTTACTAGATAAAAATGTAATTTCAAGAAAGTAAATAAAATGAATAAATAATGATAAATAAGAACACCAAAATTTTTATGTAAAAAACCCTACAAGAAGGAGGTAAAAATCATAGGGCCTACCGAACAAAATATCCACTATAACAAAAGGGGTTATAGGCAATGATAGTCTTAAATTTTTAACAAAAGATTCAAGACAACCACAAATAAAAAAGGTACAAATATATAACTAGGTAAAGAATAAGAATAAAAAAATTTACCTGCACGACTTTCCTATACTCACAAGGTATGGAATCACCTCTTACAAACATACATCCCAAAAAACTATTTGGTATTTTTTTATATGTGCAGCTTCCTTGATTTAGCTTCTCTCTTAGTCCCTTTAACTGCAGAATCGTCGAATAGGAACCTCTATTTATAGAAGTTTTTCTGAGCGACATCAACGTCGACTTGCCACATATGTTAACATGCAAGTAAGATGGCTACGACGGCTAGCTGGTTGTTGCATGTCTCCAGCGCCGAATTGTTTTGTTGATAAGAAGCCGCATTGGTTGGCAATATAAAGAGAATATAAAGGGAGCAGATGAAAAGAGACAAATGTCTCTTTCAACAAAAGCAAACTTTGATGGGTTGGACCCATCAAAAAGTCAGATTCTCTCTGTTAGCTACCCATAAAATTTTGCCAGGGACCTTCCCATGCCACAATCTGACATATTGATAGCCAGAATCAGTAGAGTAAAGAAAGCCTAACTTGAAGCGGTCGCCAGCAGAATTTGTGGTTTTCCTGTTCGTGATCTATTGGTTAGCCGTTAGGATGTCAACTGCGGTGCAGAATTTGAAGTGAAATAAGGAAGAAAGATGAGATAAGAAGTAGCACGAGTAGGGAGACTACCCATTCCTAGAGAAGTTGACGTTGGGTTGAAGTGAAGAACGGTAAGCTCACCATCGTAGTCTTAGCTTTTCTTCTGTATCAGAGAAGTGAGAGATAAACAAACTGCGGCTTCTGAGAAGATGAGCTAAGGGTTCTGAAGTCATTGAGAGTTGGTGTCAAAATGTAATTCGGGTTAAAGGGGGATAAAAAACGCCACCAAGCAGAAGTTCGCTATAAAACTTTCTTTGTTCAAGAGTTTCTTTGATAGGTAAACATATATTCCTTTGAAAGAATATAGGCAGGCAACAGCTGAATCAAAGTCTACAATATCACAGCTTCCAAAATGGATGGTTAGAAAATGAACAAAACTTATGATTCCACAAGTGAAAGGCCAATAATTGCCCATAAATATGTAGCAAGGTCTGATAGGGTCGAATCTGCCTATTGCTGCAGATCTGATTGCCAGGATCGTTACATCTCTCACACCTCTCATCTCTCTCAGATCTATATCTCCTATTTATAGGAGTGACAAGGCATTTGATCATCAAAGTTTTCGGCTGTTACAGTCATCTTTTACAACACCATGGCCGTCAATGTTGAACTTCCTGAGTCGTGTGATGCCGACAGTCTAGAATGTCAGTTGTTATTGACTCACATGGGCATGAACCATAGCGGGTCACCCCAACAAGGTCTAGTGAACAATTGGCTCGGAGCGTTACAGAAGTGGGTCATTTCGTATCTAATGATCCAAACCATTTATGTGCTAGTGCATAAGATGGGCGAGACATGCACCAAAATTCCAACCATTGAACAAGTCTCTGATGTCACGAACCAAAATTCCAACCAATGAAAATGAGTCTAGGATAATTTAATAACAATGAGACCAATGGGAAAGAGCCAAAGTCAAGATGTTTACGTGCTAGTGCATAAGATGGGCGAGACATGCACCAAAATTCCAACCATTGAACAAGTCTCTGATGTCACGAACCAAAATGCCAACCAATGAAAATGAGTCTAGGATAATTTAATAACAATGAGACCAATGGGAAAGAGCCAAAATCAAGATGTTTACTAGAGGCTGGTTTATCAAATTGCTACTTGCAGCACTTAACATGGAGTAATCTAAATTAATTTTGATCTTTAACATAGAATTGATTAGGAGTCCTGGTGGGGATATAGGGAATTCATGTTTTTGAGCGACACTGCTTTGTTCCATGTATGGATAGATCTAAGCCATTCATAATGTTCAAAATGGCCTTAGATATAGTAGAAGCCATATTTTGTGCCTACTGGATGATCTTAGTCCATATTTCTTTTAATGAAAAATTAAGCCCTTTCGTTTTTATTAACTTTTTTTATGAACCAAAATGAGCGGTTAGGACCATTCGAATTCATGATTAATTTCTTGTGGGTTACCTATTTTTGTTAAGCTGAACGTGATGAGCTTAGTTCTAGAATAAACATGTCCCATCTATGAAAAAAGGTACGTTAACTTGTTCTCATGCTTTTGGGCGTCTGACTCCTGCCAGGACTGTTTGATTATAACGCATTTAAGGACTAATTGCAAGGTCGCTGGATTTCTTCTGTTGGTATCAAATATGATTTCCCTTATTTGAATTTGAGGGCAAACAACATGAAATCTAAGAACAGTTGATCAAGGTTACTAACTAGTTGATGAACCTACAGCATGGTATCTCCATAAAAACTCTTGTCATCAATGAGATCCTGGTCATTGCATCAACTGCTAATAATCTCTAACCATTGACAAGTAACACCCTTGCTCAGACTTGATATCTCAACAAATTGGTGGGAGCCTTTTGCCTTTGCCTTCCATGGCAGACCTTGCCTCAGTAGGTTAGCTCTTAGATGCCACTTAGCAATGTGCTTAGATAACCAATCACTAATCAACTTGGGAATACTACCAAGTAGCCAAGAAATGGCCATGATGTTCATCACAACATCAACTGATGCTTTGAATTCAGAACGCTTTATTATTCATAGAACAATCTCAATATATGTGCAGAAGAATGATTACTCTTATGCTGAGAAATCATGTAGTCATGAATAGCATTGAAGGAGACGCTTCTAGTGTTCTTGTCTGAGCAAAGAGCAGAGGTGGTTCGTTGGTGGAAGCTTGATCCGGCTCTTGCAGAGATTAGACATATTCCATCTTTCTGTTCATTTTGTTTGTTCATGTTCTTCGTTTGGCTAATTCTCAAACTGATGCTTTAGCCAAGCAACGACTTCATCGCCCTTCCGTGATGGGTCCATACCCAATAAGGCAGTCGGTGATACTGCCAGATTCACCCTGCCAATCAAGACAGATTCACCCTGTGTTTGGACCAGATTTCTTAATGGGAATCCGATGATTATGATCCTCTGAACTCCTACAAAAGGGAGCCAGAGGAACTAGGTGTAAATTCCTTTATAAATAGTGAAAGCTCTCCCCTTCCTTGGATGTAGGCCAAGTAACTCTCTCTCTCTCTCTCTCTCTCTCGCTCTGATCCTAATACATAACATTCCGAATTTGTGGAGCAAAATTTGCTTCAATGTAGGCTGTTTCTGTAGAAGAACCACTTTCTTTAGTCTTGTATATATGCTAGCTAGAGCAGCTAACTGTCATAGCCAAGGAAAGTGCCAAGGCTTTGAACTTTGTAATTGTCAAATTATTTATAGACCATGTTTCACTAAGGAATTTGGTCCATCTCTTCTCTGTAAAAGCTGGTTGTTTTGGTTTAGAAAGGGATGCAGTATCACTTCCAAGCATCAGCACTAAGGTAGACATGTTTGGTCTGTTTTCTGGGAATTCTTGGACACAACAGCGGAATATGGATGCATCTCAAAACTTCTGCTTGTGAACATGAGTCACCTAATGCTGGATCAATCAATTCTAGCAGCCCGTCTTCATTCCACAATTGCCATGTCTGAAATAATATCAAATGAATTTACTTGGATATTTTAGAGAGAGAATTTCTAGTACGAAGATAGAAAGACATTATGGACACCTAGAAGAAACAATGGAGGATATTTACTTACACAGCAGGTTCTTAGTGACCTCGTGATGGTAAAAGCTTTTGTTCATCTTTCCGCTCACTATCTCCAATAGCAAAACTCCAAGCTAAAGACGTCTGATTTCTCTGAAAACTGGCCTTCCATGGCATACTCTGGGGACATATGGCCGCTGCATTTGGATTGTTTAGCATATATTTTCTATTTAGATATGAAATAATACAACTATTCAATTTGTGGCATGTCTTGATCCTAGGAATGAGAATCTTTAGTTAACTCAAGATAACATTACTCACTATGTACCGACAAACCTTTCGGGTTTGCTGAATTTGATTTCCTCCAAAATTTCTTGCAAACTGAGGTCAGAAATTTTAGGGATTAGTTCTCCATCTAGAAGAATGTTTCTGGGCTTCAACTCTCTGTCAATTATTCTCAATCTGGAATCTCGATGTAGATAAAGAAGTCCACAAGCAATCCCCTCGACAATGTGGAAATGCTTATCCCACTCCAGAAGCCCTTGTTTAGATGGATCTAACCCAGTCAACCATTACAAATATGAATAATAATTCCTTCCAGACTTGTGGAAGTCAGAAAGAGATTCACTAAGAAAACTGTATGTAAAGGACCTATTAACAAAACTGGATGTAAACCAGGAATGAATTAGAATTTGATGTTTCCTCCTCTTTGGTATTTTAGGAGAAATTTTATTCAGATAAGTTCCTTAGTGTTCTTTGTTTTCTTGAAAGGTAGATAAGTTCATTACTGTTCTCATTACTTTTTTCTCAATATAGACACGGAGCCATATAATTGAAAGTACATATTTGTATGTCTTTGTGTGCATGTGTAAGAGATAGAGAGTACTATCAACAACTAACCGAAGAGGAAAACATCCAGGCTTTTGTTAGGCATGTAGTCATAAATCACCTTTTCTTCTCCTTCAATGCAGCAACCAAGAAGCCTAACAAGATTCCTGTGTTGGAGATTGACAATCCACATGACTTCATTTTTGAACTCCTGTAAACCTTGACCAGCTTTTAGAAAGCCTTTTTATGTCTATTTCCTTCTGCTATTGTGCCCTGGCAGATACCATTGAACAAATATATGATTCAGCAATTCAAAATATTGAAGCTAATTAAAAGACCATTCCTATTAATTTTCCTATCCTTTGGGTCTGTCATGTGCTCATCTCTGTGTGTGTGTGTGTGTGTGTGTGTGTGTGTGTGTGTGTGAGAGAGAGAGAGAGAGAGAGAGAGAGACCTTGTAAACAGGACTAAAGCCGCCTTCTCCAAGCTTATTTGCAGCAGAGTTGTTTGTTGCAGTCACTAGCTTTCCGAAATCAAGCATTGGAAGGTCCAGGTTTCTTGCTTACTTCATATGCTCACTACTTTTATTGGCATATGAGTCGTCATTCGACACCTCTACACACACCTATATCAAATAATGTTCTTTGATCTTCGTTCTTGTCTTTATCCTTCCCTAATATCATGAAAATGTAAACAAAAGTTCAACTTCTGGTAGATAAAACCATATTTCAAATAATAATTACACTTACCTCCCTGTTTCACACACCTCCAGAAGGCATACATGCAGAGACTGGTGATAAATACTCCTATAACAACTGTAGTTATGATAACAACCTTCACATCACTCTTTTTATCTGCAAGAATTCCAACAAATTCCAACTTATTGACATACTCATTTATTTGCATGCAAAGCTGGTTTTACCAAACTAAAACCCATAGCTTTCACAATAAATATTGATTGTAATGTATCATCTGTTCAACTTCCACATATGACTTTGGACAGATCAAATAGTAGGAGTTGAATGGTTCATGGTGAGAGCATAGTAAAAAATTTGTAGTTGAGGAATATTTGAGTCAATATGCAGGATTTGAGTCATTTTGCTTTCTTGAAGTCATTGAGTTGGCTTTTAAATTAAAACAATGATGTCTGATTCAGTTTGAAGGATTTAGAAATGGGAAACTAAGTCATGTTTTGGCAATAAACCAAGACATTTACATGCAATACTTTTCTAGATTACTACAGGGTTAGTACTGTTAACTCGCTTCAATCTGAAAAAATGTATTTACCGTTGATTCTAGACTATGGCATTGTCCCCTGCTTTTGCATTCATTCTTTATTTTGGGACTCTACTCTGTTTTCTGATGGAGCAACCTTTACCTCTCATGGCTACTTTGCTTTACCTTAACTTTCAGTTTCCCTTTTTTAAGTCTTGGTAAAAATATGATTCTCATTAGCAATGATATGATAATTTAATTGCTAAAGCTTTTTGGGTCTGAAAATATTTTCTTTGACAAAAAGTTGCAATAAACGACAGCCTTACCCCATTCGGAATCAGCAACACGTATGTAAAGATCCATTCCATCAGAAGTGAACTTCTGTATATCCATTATTCACCAGTCCAGACAATCCATGTTACTCTCATATGCATAAGCTATGAGAGCACAGTTGTTCAAGCACTTCTTGCAACAGTCTTCCGCACTCTCGCCATTCGACCAATCTGGAAAGTCGGGCAGTTTCACCTTCTCCAGATTAGAAAAAGTGTCCTCTCCCCACTCCTCAGCACTACTTGTAAGATTTCTGTCCCACTTTTTAACTGATTTCTCCTCACACACCCAACTGACGAATTCCCTCTCTCCCTTTTCTTCAAACGACTTTGGCTCGAAACCTCTCAAACAGCTACAAATTGGCGATTAAAGCAGATTACAGCTTCCAAAATGTCCACAAGTGATATAGACGTCACACACATAATCAGGTTTTGACCACTCAACAACCGGTTCCCCCTTTTGCTCATCCCACACCAACTGTTGCAAATTCCCTGATGAATTCAAATCATAGAATGAAAGAAAAGATGCATTTGAATAAGCATAAGTAACTTCTATTGCTCCCTAATCTCTTCGAACAAGATTTCCAGAGTCTAGGAGCGTAGCGCTTGAATTACTTGTGCCATTTGAAGCACTACTTGACCAGTGAATGTTTTCGTTCCCATCAAACAGCACAAGGTTTCCTTTATCATTTATAGTACAATTCCAGAAAGATCAAGAATTGAATTCTTTCTATTAGGTACCCATACAACTTTCTCAGGGACCTTCTAGTACCCTCATACAATATAATGATAACTAGAATTGCTAAGACTAAAGAAGCCCAATTCCAAGCGCTCGCCAGTAGAAACTATTGTTTTCCCGTCTGTCAACGGTAGGTTGGATGTTATGACATCGATTCCAACCGCAAGTAAAATAGGTAAAGAAAGAGGACAGGGGCAAGGAGAGTTCTTACCACAGATGAATTGTGCATGCCCACTGTTCCAAATAAGACTGTTGCTTGAAACGAGGAAGAGCTCCTCAATCTGCACGTTAGCTATTCATCATGGCTAATTAGGCTAGTGAAAGGCAAACAGACTATAGTTACAATATCAAGTCTGCTAGGACTTCCACCAAGCACAAAAATTGCAGTTGCACCTTCTCAGGACAAGAATAAGCACCTCCAAGGCATGAAAAATTGCGGTAAAAATATTCGTGTGAAATGAATAAAAGCCCCTCACACTGCTTCCTCGATACCCATCATGGCTATATCAGGCAAGTCAAAGATAAACAGGCTATATCTTCAACATCCTGTCTGCTATGATTTCAACCAAACAAGAAAGTTCCAATACAACTTCTATGCAGTTGAATAAAGGCTTTTGTGTAAGAATAATGGCCTGTTAAGACATTAATTTAGTTTTTATGCTTTTATTATTAGATAGCACTGATTAAATAGATGTCAATTGGAGTATTAAGTTAATGGTTATGGGGACATACTTGTATATTTAATACACGGTGAAGGGCATACAAAAAATAAACTCATTTTGTTCTTTGATGAGAAAGAAATAAAATGAGCATGCTCTGTTTCAAAAACACAAGATTCTTTGAGTTCTTCCGAGAGAAATCACCCACTCATTTGCGTTGAAGAGGGATTAAGGGTGCTGACTTGGTGAAGTTCCACCGTGACAGACAACTCAAGGAAAGAAAATTCAATCGATTGATGTGTAAAAGATTCTAGGCTAGGGAAGGCTTATATCTTCTCTCCCAAGAGAACACGCATCCCCATGTGATAGCCACGACCAAGCACCTGCATGCGGTTAACCACCACACCACAAGGAGAATTGGCTCTAATACCATTTGTAATGGCAGTGAGTCTTATAGCAACGATATTATCTCCTTTGGCTGCTTAAACACCCTCATAGTTTTATTCCTCTTATGAGAAAAGGCCTAACTACTAAAAGAGTTCCTTAAACTCTTATAGACTGCCCACTTCGCTCTCTCTAAGGGATGTGGGACTAACTCTTAGTACCTCACCTGTTCTAGAATCCATCCCTCAAGACTTCACACTAGTTTCTTCAATCTTTGCATGCCAACATTATGTAGTCACTGCTTGCAGAATTTGTGTCAAAATGTTTTTTTTTTTTTAAATGGTTAAATGGCATCAAGTTAAAAGAAACTTACAAGATGTTGTGCAAAAACGTTATCGATGTCAAAGATGGCAACCTGGAACCAAATTCCACCAAACAAAAGTATCATTGTAGGATGGTACATTTCCTTTTGGAAGAATATTGGACAAAAAGAAGCCCAACAGGGACCTACACTTTTGAGACCCAAACCATTTCTCTCGTGGAGACAGGATGACCTAAAAGTGCAGTCCTGGTGCACGAATTTCTAGTATATGCCAGTTCACGGAAGGGGCATGCAGGCATACCTTGTATTTTGAAAAAGGCTATCTTCGCACCTTTAACCCTGAAAAAATAAAATGACGTATGTGCCAAACTTCAAACCATTAAGCCATTAGTTGTCTATGATTTCACTTGTTTGGAAATGAATGGTTAGAAAATGAAAAAGCTTATCAAGTACAGTCACAAGTCACAACTAGCTTTATATTACTTGTTTTTTTTTATAAGTTGTACAAGGGAAGAACTGCAAAGGAAACTACCGACACACTCTACTAGATGTATCCATCCTCTAATGCCACGACAGGTGCCGGCTTGAATCCCAACTCAGTGCGAACAGAAGATGTGCCTCTTTTCGCCAAAACCTCTGGACACGATCCATTTTTGGCAACCAGCCTTGGAAATTACAAGAATAGAACAAAGACCACTTTCAAGTTTATTTGATAATAAACCCTAACCCTGAACCTCGATCCCTGAACCCCTAACCCTAATCTTATAAATATACCTTCCGTTCTTCCATTGGTACTTCCGCAACTGCCATGGACTAACCCTTTATAGCAGCAAACAACGTGATAGGAAAGGCGTTTAAGTGCTGTAGTCATCGGCCTTGGAACATTGTAATAGATACATTATTTATAGACTCTGTTTCACTGGCGAGCTCAGAAGTTTTCCTCTCTGCAAAGGCTGGTTGTTTTGGATTAGGAAGAGCAATCTCACTACCAAGCATCAGAACTATGGAAGACATAGTTGGCCTATCTGCTGCAAACTCTTGTACACACAATAACCCGACATGGATGCATCTCAGAACTTCTGGTTGGGAATATGTCTCGCTCAATGCTGGATCGGTCAGTACTAACAGCTTGTCTTCGTTCCATAAATGCCATGCCTGAGATTATCCAAAACTTAGTTTCCATGGAAATGTGAAGGAATGATATCCATTCCTAAGAGCAACAAGCATCAATTGCTTAGGTGCACTCTTCAGTCTTCCCCAACCAAAAGTTTGTGGATTTGAGTCTACTCGCCAACTTCTATAAAATATGCATATTTTGACTACACTAGGTGCCTGCTTAGTTGGCGGGAAATCAATGGATGTTGATTTTCAAGGGAAAAGGAATTCTTGGCAAAAAGTATTTTAGATCTTGAGATTGAACAAGGCCAAGACCCAAAAATTTTATGTCATGAAAGATTTTTCAGTCTTTGGTGTCATTCAACTTCAAGCCGTAAAACTTTTTAGAAGAATTCTTTTTCAGAGAAATCAATTTCCATCCTTTTCCTGCCTAACAAACAGGCCCTAAGAGTTGGAAGTAAAGGGCAGAAATGTGCTTACATAACTCAAAAGGTTCTTAGAGACCTCATGATGGTAGAAGCTTGTGTTTCTCTTTCCGCTCACTATCTCCAACAGCAACACCCCAAAGCTAAAGACATCTGATTTCTCTGAAAACTGGCCTTCCATGGCGTACTCCGGGGACATATAACCACTGCATTTGATTGTTCAGCATCAATTTTGTTTTCAGAGCTGAACTTGTGACATACCTTACTAGAAACAAACAATAAAAGCTCTAATTAAGTATATTAATACTTACTATGTTCCAACAATCCTTCTTGTGTTTGCTTGAACTTGATTTCCTCCAAAACCTCTTGCCAAACCGAAGTCTGAAATTTTGGGGTTTAGTTCTCCATCCAGCAAAATGTTACTCGCCTTTAAATCTCGGTGAATTATTCTCAATCTGGAATCTCGATGTAGATAAAGAAGCCCACGAGCGATCCCCTCGACAATGTGGAAACGCTTAGCCCAATCTAGAAACCCTTGTTTAGTTGGATCTGACCCAGTTACCCATTGTAAATGTCAATAATAGATCGGTTACAACATATGGAAGTTAGAAGATGTTTCACCACATGGGTATGTGCGGTCCTACTCAAACTGAAGTGGCTGTAGAATGGGAACAATTAAACATAAGGTTTCTCCTTTCTGGTTGGTAATTGGAAGAATTTCATTTATCTTCCTCACTGCTCTCCTGATTATTTTGTGCGTGCGTGTGTGTGTGTGTGTGTGTGTGTGTGTGTGTGAGAGAGAGAGAGAGAGAGAGAGAGAGAGAGAGTAACGAGTATCAAGATCTAACCGAAGAGGAAAGCATCCAGGCTTTTGTTAGGCATGTACTCGTACACTAACATCTTTTCTTCTCCTTCAATGCAGTAACCAAGAAGTCTAACCAGATTCCTGTGCTGGAGTTTGGCAATCAACTTAACCTCGTTTTTGAATTCCTGTAAACCTTGACCAGAGCTTTTGGAAAGTCTTTTTACAGCTATTTCCTTTCCTTCTGCTATCTTGCCCTGCCAGCAACAATTAAACAGGTCAAAAACTAAAGTGACCCACCATACTGCTGCCTTGTTATGACTCTGAATGACACACACACACACACACACGAGAGAGAGAGAGAGTGAGGCACCTTATAAACAGGACCAAAGCCGCCTTCTCCAAGCTTATTTGCAGCAGAGAAATTGTCTGTTGCTGATACTAGTTTTCCAATATCAAACAATGGAAGCTCCCGGTTTCTTGCTGGATTCGAACCTTCTGTGGGCATATTTAGACTTGAAGGGTCATTTGATGCCTCTGTGCTCGCAACCATATCAAATAACTGGGGGCCTTGGTGTTCTTTCTTAGCTTTCACCATTCCTAGGATTGTAAAGTAGTAAGCAAAAGTTCAAACGTGTATTTCTTCGCTTTCTCCTTTCCTAATAATATGTAGTAAACACAGGTTCAACTTCAATTAGATGAAAGCCACTAGTGAATTTTGAAATATTATAATCACAATTACCTCTCTTTTTCTTACACCTCAAATAGAAACAAATGCAGATACTGATCATAACCGTTCCTACCACAGCTGTAATCGTGGTGATAACTTTTACATCTCTCTTTCTATCTGCAAGAACTCGAAACAAAAACTTTGAATTTATAAACACAGACAGATTTTACTTGCATGAAAGGGAAGGATATTATCAAATCTACAAGCAGGAGCACAGTTTTTCATATTAGCAACCTGTTTTCTTCGAGAGAATATTATCAGACATATAATCTGTTCAACATCACATAGAAGTTGGATGGTTCATGGAGGGAGCATGGGGAATGTCCAAAACTTAGAGTTCAACTGTTCTTGCTCTCCAGAATAAAAGTTCATTTAAATGATTTCCAGGGGGGCTTTACTTTCAAGACTTTGCCAGATTACTATTTGCGAGCTTTACCCTCAAGACTTTGCCAGATTACTATTTGCGAGCTTTACCTTAAAGACTTTGCCAGATTACTATTTGCTAATTAAAAGCTCCTAGTAAGTCTTTCTAATTGTTGTAACAGTTTACTCTGTTTTTTCAAGGGGGGCCTTACCTCTCCCTTGCTGCTATGCTATATTTTTCCAATTTAACTTTTCCTGTCCAAAAAATTCTTGCATGAAATAAATGATTTTCATCCACAAAAAGACAATAAAAGTATTGCTACAAGCCTTTTGAGTCCTTCTTGAGATAAAGAAATAACCAAAAATCAATCTTACCAAGTTCCAAATCTGCGAGACGGATGTAAAGATCCATCCCTCCTGAAGTGAACTTCTGAATATCAATCAAACCACCAGTCCATAACATGCAATCCATGTTGGTATCAAATACATACGCTAAACAAGAACAGTTGCTCAAGCACCTCTCTCGACAGTCCTCGGCATTCTTACTGTCCAACCAATGTGGAAAGTCTGGTAGTTTCACCTTCTCCAGCTTAAAAAACCAGTCTTCTTCCCCATCAACTCTACTAGTAAGATTTCTCTCACATTTCAAGTGATTTCTCCTCACACACCCACCTGACCAGTTCCCGTTTTCCCATTCTTCACGGGACTTTGGCTCAAAACCTCTTAAACATCCACAAATAGGTGATTTAAATGGATTACAGCTTCCAAATTGCCCACAGGTGTTATACACATCACAATCATTATCAGGTTGTGACCATTCAACAAACCATTCCCCCTTCTGTTCATCCCGCGTCAATTGTTGCAACTTTCCTGATGGTTCCAAAGCGTAGAATGCAATAGAAGATGCATCTGAAAAAGCGTAAGTGATTTCTATCACTCCTTGATTATCTACGAGAGTGAATCCATTGAGATAAAAAGACTTCATGTTCCTCACCCCTACAAATATTTGACCATTCCAAGGCCCAGTTCGCCAGTATCGAGTCGATTCCTTCCAGATAGATAACTGAGGAAGCACCTGAGCATCCATTCGGATAGAAAAACTTCCTCCTGAAGGATCAGAAACAGATTTCCATGCTCTCAGCATCTGGCTTTTATTGGCTGTTGGTTTGGCATAGAGCTTCATCGTGGGTAGGAATGAGTCAGCAGGGTCATCGAACATCTGCCACAATATTTCTCCATTACTAGTATCTGAATTTCCTTCTCTTAGAACAAGGTTTCCAGAGTCCAGGAGCTTAGCAACTGAATTGTTTGTGACGATTGAAGCATTTGCAGACCAGAGAATGTTTTCTTTCCCATCCAACACCACAAGGTTACCTCTGTTATTGATTGCTAGAACTCCAGAATGATCAAAAATGGGTTTTTCTCTGTTAGCTACCCATACAATTCTCTCAGGGACCTTCTTGTACCATAACCCGATATAGCGATAGCTAGAATTAATAGGACTAAAGAAACCCAACTCGAAGCGCTTGCCAGAGGAAATTATGGTGTTCCCATCCGAGACGGATTGATTGGGTGTTATAAGGTCGATCACTGTGCAGAATCTGAAATGAAATGAGTGAAGAAAGAGAACAGAAGCTAGAAGTGCTCTTACTGTTCCTGTATGGCAGCTATCCATTGCTACAGAAATGCTGTTGGTGAGAATTGCAGAACAGACTATAACTATATAATACGAGGACTGCTATAGCTTTCACCAAGAATGAAAATTCAAAATGCATTTACTGAGGAGATGACTAAAGTCTTCTGAACTCATTTAGAGTTGACGTCAAAATTTAAATGGGTCAAGGACGGCAACTTGGATCAAGTTGCAAACAGAGAGTCAGTATCACTGCATGCAGGATTTTTTGGTGCAATGGTATTTTCAGTCCTCTATTCAGAGTTGTTCAGTGGAGGAATGCTATTAGAGAGAGCCACCAATAGAGCAGTAATAAATGAAAAGGCTTATCATCCACAGCTTCAAAAGTCTAAATACGTACTACTGCCATTAAACAAGGGAAAATTTGTGTTTAGTCTCATCAATCTGTAACAAGGTGTAGGGAATTTTGATTGTAAACAAGTCTAGCTCAATATAGTTATAGCCACTGATATTCACCCTTTGAAAGATGGGCCTTTTCATGCTCCTTTTTTTTCCCCCCCTAATTTCTGTCTTGCAACATTTAGAGATTGCCTTCTAAGTCACCTTTGAGAAGTCTTGGGAATCATTCAAGAGAGTAGAGAATGCCACTGGGGAAATGTAATTTTGGACACGCATCTTTGGAATGCTACTAGAAGGGGAACCTTGGCACAATAGTAAAAATTGTTGTCGTGTGACCTTGAGGTCACAGGTTCAAGGTGTGGAAACAGCCTCTTGCAAAAACAAGGTAAGGCTGCATATTATAAGCCCTTGTGGTCTGCCCCTTCCCTGAATCCTGCATAGGTGGGAGCTTCGTGCACCGGGGCTGCCCTTTTATCTTTGGAATGCAACTAATAAGTGTTCTAGTGGGATGCTCTCACTTACCAAACTGGTTGGCATGCTTAGATTTTTTATTTTATTTTATTTTGTTGATCTATTTTTCCATTTCTTTGATGATCCGAAGGTAACCTTAGATTGGACCTAAATCATAGATGACTTACCAGTTCCACTCAAGAAAAATAGTGTGTTCAATCAGCATGCAGCAGAATCAGACCAGAGGCGGTTTTCTCTGGTGCCCAAATGAACTGCAAGACCGGAGCCAAAACTCGTGTGCATTAGGGTGACTACATGACATTTTGTCCTTAAGTGAGAAAGCGTAAAAACTCTAGGGTACTAAAAGTGAAATTTCTTGTGTGAAATGCCTTTCCACTATAAATTGTTATTTGAAGAAAGTATTTGAACAATTAGAATCTTTGAAAAAGTCCCAACTTTTTAATCTCCCATTTGTATATAAAACTAAACTCAAATTTGAAGAATACTTTATCAAATATTATCTGTAAATTAGTAACTTAAAAAAAAAAATCTGCAAATTAGTCAAAAATCAAATAAAGGCATTAGATTTTTATCCTTCTAATATTTCACCAACTTTTTTCCTAAAGTTTTTAACAATTTTTGGCCTTGCCAACTTATTTTCATACTATGTCTTGAAGTGGTCTAACGTTCAATCTAGTGTTTGTCTATTCATCGGCTTAGCCATATCCCCCTTCCGGACGCTTCATTACACTGTAGAACACGTTGGTTCCAAGAAGACTGTCTCAAATAGAGTAAAACAGCTGGTAGGGCATGTCAGTTCCAAGAAGACGCTCCCAAATAGAGAAAAATGGCTGTGAGCAGTTTGATTTCACGCCTTGCAACCGATGATGAGCGTCATGGTAAGCACTGTTGTTCGGAAAGATATGAAAAACGTCGCCAGGCAACCAAAAACCGTAATGGTCATCAAAAGCCTTGATCACTGCGAAACAGAAGAAAAATCATGGCCGTTCGTGCTGTCATCCCTGAGATTACCATTGTTTGATGGCGCACACAAAGGTGTTAACCGAAAGACCCTCTGGCGGGTGGTTACACACTGCTTTAATTGCACAAGGGACCACCAACCTGAAAGATAATCGCAAATCTTCTGTGCTGTAAACTTTCTTTGCTGTGTTTTAAGCCTTAAAATTTAATTGCCCACAGACTTAAAAACTTTTATGTCATAAATAATTCAAAAAATGCTCCCCAAACATGCAATCGCTTATTCTAGGAAGAAGTACACCTTTTAGGCCACATATGCCACGTGGCATATTCAAGTTGATTAATTTGGCAGATAAGGATAAGCCCAATCCATCGACATTGAACTTGCTTTTAAAGCCGTAGTTGAAGTTTTGTGATTAATTTGGCAGATAAGGATAAGACCAATCCATCGACATTGAACTTGCTTTTAAAGCCGTAGTTGAAGTTTTGCCAGGAAGATTTTAAAGCTTTGGCTTTTAGCGAATTGTAACATGTCAATGAAATATCTGTTTAGCATGCGACCAAAGCCATTTGGGCTAGAGAGATGAATCAAATTCTTTTAATAAGAACTCACTACATGATGTCTAAGCAGTTCACACAAGTTTTCAGTTGAAACGATCTCTTTCTAGCAATTAATTGCAAGACTCCAGAAGAGGTATGGTCTGGTAAACCTGCTGATTATTCTCGTCTTACAGTTTTTTATTATTGTGCTTATGGTCATGTTAGAGATGGAGAGTTAGATCTTAGAGCACATAAACATATTTTTCTTAACTATGCTTAGAGTGTGTGAAAAGATACAAGTTGTGGTGTCCTGATCCTAAATTATTAAAATTTATTATAAGCATGGATGTGAAATTAATGAGTTAACTATGCTTCATCTAAGCAAGTAAGATGATGCAGGAGGAGACAAGAGTGTCTCTAAGCAGGTGGAGGTAGTGCTTGAAGCTCTTGGCGTAGAAGACAATGAAAGTATTCCATTAAAACCTATTCATGAAGATTTGTGAGATTCTAATGTTCGGTGAGAGTACTCAATAATGTGGAGCCATGTACGAGGAAAAACAATCTCTTCGTAGGAACTAGACTTGGGTTTTCTAAAAACCGCTTAAAGGAAAGAAGATAATTGGGCATGTGTGGATTTTCAGGATGAAGGAAGGAGGATAAGAGGAATTTTTGGTAGCAAAAAGTTACAGTTAGAAAGAGAGTATAGACTTTAATGAAGAACTTTAAGCAGTTGTGATATACAATGCGTTACTTGTTGTGGTTGCTTTGTTTGACTTAGAATTGGAACAACTTGATGTTAAACATCTTTTCGGCATGGTGATTTCGGGGAGGAAATTTATATCTGTCCACTGGACGGGTTTTTAGTTTCAGGTAAAGATGATTATGGATGCAGGTTGAAGAAGTCATTATATGGACTAAAGCAGTCTCCAAGACAATAGTACAAGCAATGTAATATATGAGTGATTAGGCATGGTAACGTTAGGAGCAAGTAAGACAGTTGTGTACATTCTCACAAACTTGCATATGGGTCTTTCATCTATCTATTGTTTTATGTTGATGACATGCCTACTGCACCGAAGAACACATCAGAGATTGATAAGTTGAAAGAGACAGTTTGAGATGCAAGATTTGAATGCTGAAAAGAATATTTTAAGCGTAGAGTTTTGCATGGATAGAAATTATCAGAAAGCTAAACTTATTACAGAATAGCTACACAGAGCAAGTACTTAAGCCTTATGGTATGAAAGAAAATTCCAAACCTATGAGTTCGCCACTTCTCATTTTAGGTTAGCAGCTCAGTTATCATCGAAGGGGAGCCTTGGTGATCGTGTGACCTTGAGGTCACGGGTTCAAGGTGTGGAAACAGCATCTTGCAAAATGCAAGGTAAGGCTGCATACTATTGACCCTTGTAGTCCGCCCCTTCCCTGGACCTTGCATATGCGGGAGCTTCATGCACCGGGGCTTCCCTTTTTAGCTCAGTTATCATCACAGGCTGACAAAGAGGAGGAATACATGTCTCGTGCTCCATATGCTAGTGCAATTGGAAGCATCATATATGCTATGGTTTGCACTTGTCTAGACATTTCACATGTTGTTAGTGTTGTAAGTAAATGGTGAATCCAAGAAAAGTTCATTGGAAGGCAGCAAAATCGGTTCTTCATTACTTGAGGATACATCACATGTTGGTTTTGGTGTTTCATAGGGACAAGGATAGAACAGTAATGCTTTTGGATATGTGGATTCTGATTATGCAGGTGACCTATGTCTAGTGCAGATTGTGCTATTAGCTGGAAGGCTACATTACAACCCATAGTTTCTTTGTTTACTAAGGAAGCAGAGTTTATGGCAGTGACTGAGGCAATGAAGGAAAGTATTTGGTTAAGAGGTTTGGTTGGTAGTTTGGGTGTCAGATAGGATAAAACTATTGTATGTTGTGATAGCCAAAGTGTCATATTACATTTGATTAAGAATTAGATGTATCATTAGTGAAACAAACACATAGATGTCATATACTTCTTTATTCGGGACATTGTATTTGTAGGGTCGATTATAATGAAGAAGATTCCTACAATAGAAAATCCAATAGATATGATGACCAAGTCGGTTCCTGTAAGCATGCTCAAGCATTTCTTAGACTTGATGCATGTTCTTTAGAGTTGGCATGTTTGTAGGGCTACACATGGATTGGCCGGGTTGGAGTCAGGTGGAGTCATGACCAACATAACTTGATGGTGTGTAACTGATGGTTCGTGGAGGCCAATGATATCTTCGGAGTTCGTAAACAGGTGGACATGTAACATGCAAATAGTCATCAAAGAGGCTGTGAATGAACCGATGCAGTGTCTTAGTTCCCCACCAAAAATAGGGAAGAACTGTTTGCTATTACGTATTGTTTCCTAGGAAACATGTCTCTCCTTTATAAAGTAATGCTAAAGATAGTTAGATTGAATGTGAAATTGAAAAGCTTGGAGAAGAGGTTATTAAGAAGGACATATAACCCTTTCTATGACCAAGTTTTCTAGGAGTTTGTGAGCTCCTATTTTGGTCTCTTTTTCAAGGAGTTTGAGACAAGGAGAGAGAAAGTGTACAAGGTGTGATTGTGTACTTTGTTCTCTCTATTGTTTTATAGTAAAAAGGGGTGATTTTGTTTAGTAGGCATCGCCTAAACCACGCGAATTTGCCATGTCTTTGTAAGTGGTTTAGTTTGTTTCATTTCCCTTCTTTTTTTCTTTTTTTTTTGGTGCACATCTTAACCGTTTTGTGATACCCATTAGATTCTACCACATCCACTCACATGGCACATGCCTTGAACCCGTGACCTCAAGGTCACATAACAACAACTTTTACCGTTGCGCCAAGGCTCCTCTTCAAGAACCAAACAAGTAGAAACCACCTAAAAACCATTCTTCTTATGATTTCGTTCAAGTATACATAAAGGGATAATTTATACGCCCTGCTCTTTACAATAAAAAATAAATTCAGCCTGCTAATTATCTATCGATTAGCGCACTGGAACATGTAATGGAGTTTATGGTGCATATTTCATTGCAAGTAGAAGAACCTAACTCGATGGTTCCATCCTTTGTACTAAATGCCGGTTGTTTCGGAGTGGAGAGATGTGCACTTTCATTCCCCAACATGAAAACTATAGAAGACATGCTTGGTCTATCAAAGGTAAAGTCTTGAACACATAACAGCCCACTATGGATGCATCTTAGCACCTCTGTCTCTGAGTCAGTGACATTCCAAGTCTCCAGACCTGAAACAATATCAGTTGAATGAATATGGATTTGTAACTAAGATTTGATACAATTGAGTACAGAAATGGAAGATCATAACACTAACATGAGCAAGAAGGTTTGTTGAACTGTTGCTTAGTTGAAATCTCGAATTCTTCATACCACTAACGATCCCCAAAATCAGGATCCCGAAGCTAAAAATATCTGATTTCTCAGAGAATTGTCTTGCCGTGGCATACTCCGGTGCCATGTAGCCACTGCATTTATTCATTTTCAGCATTAAAATACCAAGAATATGTTTGTTTCAAATGTTGAAACAAATTGAAATGGCAGTAAGATACACAAGTACTTGCTCTGTCCCAACGACCCTTTAGAGTTTGGGCTAGTATTTGATCCCCACCAAAAATCCCAGCCATGCCAAAATCTGAAATCTTTGGTCTCATCTCAGAATCTAACAGAATGTTGCTGGTCTTTAAATCGAGGTAAATAATAGTTAATCTAGGATTCCTGTGAAGTTAAAGTCCACAAGCAATCCCTTCTATGATCTGGAAGCCAATGTTCCAATCTAATTGTGCTCGTTTGTCCGGATCTGCAACAAAGATCGATCATAGGAAGTGAATCAGCGTGTATCATGTTATGCCATATTTTATCAAATAGATTACTCATTAACCCTTTGAGAAGATCAAACAGAATGATTATGCTGTATCATTAACTCACCAAAGAGAGGCATCCAAGCTTTTGTTAGGCATGAACTCATAGAGCAACATCTTTTCCTCTCTTTCAATGCAACAGCCTAAAAGACGAACAAGATTCTTGTGTTGCAGTTTGGAAACAAGTAGAACCTCATTCTTGAACTCCTCTAACCTCTGTCCGCAGCTTCTTGAGAGTCTCTTAACAGCTATTAACTGTCCCTCTGGCAGCTTTCCCTGAGATATCGTCAAAGTGATCAATGTGTAATGTACAGTTTTCCAATTAATGTGAGATAAGGAATTGAAGACTACCTTGTAAACTGGCCCAAAAACTCCATCTCCAAGCTTATTTGAAAATGAGAATTAGCCTGTTGCGGTTTCTATTAGGTCGAAATCAAACAATGGCAACTCCTGGACTTCTTCTGGCTTTATACCATATCCTAGACCATCTGCCCTCTTCTGGATTTAAGACAAGTTAATCTTCCCCTGGTGGTGCTCCTTTTCACTAATCATGATAGAACAGATCAAAGGTATGGTCAGCAAGATCAGACTGTTATCTGATAATAAAAACTCAAATAATATATTTTAATGGAATTACCTCTTTTTCTCTACCTCCGTCTCCATATTAGGTATGCGAAAGCACCAACTATTATCGCGGCTAGAACTGTGACTACAATGATAATTGTTGAATTTCTCTTTTTACCAGGATGATCTGAAACTGAGAAGATTTCCAAGTAAAGAACTTATTGTAGCATCAACAAGCTCACCTTTATGTAAAGTATCAAGCTGTAACTGCCCCTCAACTACTTCCAGCAAATGCCTAACTCACGGTTTGTAAGAGATTAGATCGCAAATTGAAACCATGATGAAATCTAAGATACTAGAAAATTGTACAAGCCAGATCCTATCAGGATTGCTACACTGAAGAGCTATGATCTCCTTTGTCATTTTAAACCAGATTGAAATTGTTTTGCATATGGATAAACCATTGCATTACTAAGCTTAGAATAGAAGACCAGAAAACTGTGCTGATTTTATGTATGTATAATGTTGCCAATAGCAGAGGATAAGATAGCCATCCATGGTTAGCAATCCCATGCCTAGTAGCTCCCCTAAGGCTGCAAATTCATAAGCCAATTCAAGTACTCATACCAAATTTGCAATCCATATTAGATGTGGACACCCTCTTAAACAATTTAATTGTGGAATGGAGAAAGCTTAAAAATCAATGAACCCGGATGGCCGATCAATGAATCCGGAAGGCGAAGGAAAACCTCCTCCTCATCAAATGTGAATTGCTGGATATCCACCAATTCTCTGTTCTAAACCATACACCTAATCGCCTTAACATACGCAGAGGCAATGCAAGTGCAGCTCCTCAAACAATCACTCTTGCAGGCGTCCCTATCAGCTCTAGACATCCAACGGGCAGGATCAGGGAGCTTCACCATTCCTAGCTTCAAGGAACCATCCTCTTTCACTTCCTCAGTAGTATTACTATTCCTCTCACACTGAAGCTGAGCTCTTCTCACACAGCCACCACTCCAATTCCCTCTCCATTCTTCCGGCGAACTCGGTTCATATCATCTCAAACAACTACAAATGGGGGACTTGTTTTGATTACAAAACTCGAACGGCCCACATGCACCATAAGATGCCCAAGAATTTTTGGACTGCGTCCACTGAACATACCATTGCTGTCTACTTTGATTAAAAACAATTTGATCAACCTCACCAGTTCGAATGACCTTTACCCATTTGATCATGTTATTGATGAAATTATACGAGCAATAGATCGTTCCTTGTATCCTAAAAGACGGCTATAGGAATAGGGTCATTGCCAATTTCTCCCGACGCACTTGAGCATTGATTCCACCGGTACTCTAACAGGAATGCACTGGGCGCCAAATACCGCTCGTTGCCTTGCAGTCGCTCACTTAAGCGTAAAGGGCCGCTCATGATAATTGAATGACCAAGGACCCAAGTGGAAAGTCTTACACACTCTATTTGTTGGATTACACAAAGTTCCCATCAACCTGAAGGATACTGGGGTATCATTTCCCTGGGTAAAATCGTCTAACTGCCGCAGTCATCGGGTTTGGATCATTGAGTTACAGCACAGTGGCAGACCCATATTTTCTCTTTGAAAAATGCTTCGAGAATCAATACATTCAGTTGATCTTAGCCACTTGTTTTGGAGTTTAAAATTTTTTTTAAAAATGGATGATTGCATTGTTTGACCCCAAAAAAATATAGGAAAAAGCATCAGATGGACGTGAATATTGAACTCCAACATATGCTTCACCATGAACGGCTTCGTACTACAAAACATTGTCACCACTGCAAAGTAAAAAGGTAAATTCTACTTTATCAAAACAAGTGATTGTTAAAGAAATTGGAAATTCCAATCGTAATGACAAAACTGGGAATGAAGATACCACATCTTCTCCACACAAAAAAAAATGGAAATTCAGATCCTATGACAAAATCAAGTAGAGAATAGGATAACATACTCGGAACCTAACAACACACGAACTTGCTATCTTGTATCAGAATTCTACGCAAGGGGCAGTGAGACTTGTAGCTCTTCGTCGGCAGAAACAATCACTCCACAACCCAACTTGCAACATTCTACGTGGACCTAAAATGGGCATCTAGCCAGTGATGTTTTGGGACTTGTTCAGGATGACTCCCTCGTATTTTACTTGGAACCACTTCATTGCGTCCTCCTTGGTCACCCTGTGCTGGATACCAACACGGGATTTGCACCTGCGGCGACGTCCTACACGGTATCCTGCACGTTCAAGAACGACGTAGAAGTCCATACCGTAAATACCAGTTGAAGGATCGTACCTGCAGGAAGAAGAATCAGTTGGGGAGATTAGCAAGAACCTACACAATTGCTATGACCAAAAAGGAGCATGTACTACAAGTTAAACTAAACCCTTGGTTTCAGTATTTTGATTGACTAACAAATGTTTCCCAAAGTCGGAATACTTGCTGGTCTCAACCAAATCCTTACGGCATAGCTTATTAACCTTCTAATGAACAAGAATGGGAAACAGGGTTCTAACTCAAAATCTAACGAACTATGATGTGAAAATAAAACATTTGCATTACCAGACTATAATGAATAAGATTGAGGCCGTGTTGCATTTTTTATTTTTTTCTTCTCCGAATGGTGAGTGGGTTCGAAACCACAACTTCTTGGGTGTGAAACAAGGCAACTAAACAACTCGGCTGAGTGCCCAAACCCAAAGCTCGCGTTGCATGACTCCACTAACAATTGAATAAATGAAAATTCTTAGCTAGTTGGAACGGGGAAAAAGTGTTGGTAGGAAGAAATGACAAATGCCTTCATGAAATAACAACAAATATCAATCACAATTCCAGATATGCAGAGAAAAGCTTCAGGTACAAGACAGTGCATGCCACAAAAGTTTTTGTGAAAACACCAAGGATTCTAAATGAGCTTTCAAAACAATATATCTATAAATTATTAGATAAAATGTTCTCATTCATCATGCTCGCACAATCCAAATTATCTACTTTTACTCTGCTACGTACATCTACATGATATCACTAATGCCACACATAATGTCAGGCTTTCTTCCCTTCCTAAACTATAGCCATAACATAAAATATAATAACAAATGTTAGAGAAAAGCTAACTTACTTGATACCAAGATCAATATGCTCCTGGATACCAAAACCAAAACACCCAGTGTCACTGAAGTTCCTTCTCAACAGCTCGTACTCTTTCACCTTCAACCCACTCTCCAAAAGTTGCATTGCCTTGTCACCTCTGACGGTGACATAGCAAGCAATCTTTTCATTACGCCTAATACCAAAAGATCGAACGGTGTACCTTGCTGCATTATAACATTGCCACAGAGAAATAAGGACTTCTTTGAAATAAACTCAACAAGCATGCACAAAGTTTTGCAAAAACACCATACCCTTTGAGAAGACAGGTGTTTGCCCACTTAACTGTTCCAGGACCTATAAATAAGAGCTCACTTTAGATTGCAATGTAACTTCAATATGAATGTCACGGAATGTAAAATCGGCTCTATAAACCAACGGAACAAGCATGGAGTTTCTCTACGAAATGTTGATACCTAAACAAAAAAATAACGTGGCTGAACAGAAGCATCTAAACAGATCACATTCTTGTAATAGTTTCAACATGATAATCTCAGCCCCAAGAAAAGTTTAACATGTTTGAATTCAGAACAGCACAGACATTTGTAACAGCATGCTTTCATATGAATAGCTAACACAAATGATGTCCATCCAGACACACATAACATAATTGCATCTGCACCATACAGTACTATCAGCAAAGAAGCAACCACATGAAAGTTTATCCGTTCATTGTCATGTGAATATATTAAGCAATAATACCTCCAGGGTACATACTCATCTATGACAAAGTTAGTACCAATTTGAACTTCTATCCTATGTGGATAGACTAAAGGTCACTGAGCTCAATATGGGGGCATATTTTTACAGCAGCTCTTGCCGCAAACGTTCACAGACAGTACAAACAGACTCAAGAAATTGGCTGTAGTCAGTTATTTCACAATATCAAAACAGAATTTGTGTGGAGCAAGCAAAGAAACATAAAGCAAAACATGGTATAATGTTACTCCGGCATCTATGCTAGCCATCAAAGATACCAAAACAGTGAACAACAAACAGAAGGAACTAACAATTTTAAATGGAGACTATCGCCAGGATAACAAATCCAATAGTGAAGAATCACCAAACATTGCAGGAAAAAGAGTAAAACGCAACATCTTTTTGTGTACTCAGATGGGATAACTACCAAATAAAGCCCATGGAAGGCATGCTACATACACCATTTCATTATCTTTTCACAGAAAAAGTGAAAATTTCTCGAGATATTACATTTGGAATACAGTTGAAAGAGGAAACCCTGGGAAGTGAAAAACCGAAACTTTATGAGTTCAATCCAATCAAAAGAACAAATTAATCCGGAAGAAATTATACCCATTTCAAGAAATTATAAGTGGGACGACCCATAAATGGAGGAAATTTTTCAAAAGAAAAAAATTCCCATGCTGAACATGATTGAAAAGAAAACGGCATTCAAACTTAGAAACTAATAAAACAGAAATCCCGAGGAGAGAATTTATCAGCCCAATCGGATCAAAGGAGCAAAGTAAGTCCCGAAAAACAGTATAAATGAGTTCATTGGAAGAGTGATTGTACGATAAAATAACAGTTCTAAGAATGTAAGAAGTACCTTAGCGGCTCTGGTAAGTCGATCTCCACTTTCCCCGACGGAGATATTGAGAACGAGCTTCTGAACCTTTATTTCCCTCATGGGGTTTGAAAGCTTCTTCTCTGATGCCTGTTTCAGGAACACAGAGGAAATCAGTGAGATGAAGAAGAAGAGAGAGAGGGGGGGTGGGTTGTTAAGGTGCTACCATTGCTGTCTGCAACAAGGAAACTGTTAAGGTCGTCGAATGAGAGAGAGAAGCCCCAAAAGCACAAACCCTATAGGTGTTAGGGTTTTGTTCTCGGTGGGGAAGGAATGAAATGACTAAAGTATCCTTTTCCGGCTTGACGAGAATGCCCTTCAAGGGTCTGGCCTGATGGGCCCAATCTTCCTACGACGTAGCTAGTTCCTCGCACTCTAGCTGACTAGAAAATAATAAAAAAAACATGTCGATCACATGTCTAGAAGTTTGCCCTTTCGATCAGAATTAAGTATGAAGAGAAAGGGCAGGCGCATCCATTTCATGTGTAGTCAACTTCTGCGTGAGGGGGATAGATCCACCCAATTCATGTGATTGCTGTCGCTCTGGATGACTAGTAGTAAATTGGAAAGCACGTGGATTGGGTTGGATGGCTTTAGCGTCTAAAAATTTGTAAATTTTTTTTTACGAGAAAAAATTACAAAGCAAGCCCAAAGCCACTTTGTATAGTTCGTCACAGACGTCACAAGGCCTCTCCTTGGTTGCAGGTTCTAGGTGGCAATTTTAGCACAGGAATAGAAGCATGTGATCTCCTCTTGATTGTCTCCAACATAAACTCCCTAAAAGGATATATATACAATCATGTGTTTGTAGTGCTTGAGATGGGGTGTTAATAGTGATGCCTAGATGAGTTGAGAAGAAGTGATGTCTTCCCATCTCATTATTAGTAGTGCTTGAGATGACTTGAGATTAAAATTATCTACTGTAACCTCACTCTTGGTGATGCTTGAGATGCCATGAAAAATCTCAATTACAACCTAGCTAACAGTTAGTGGTTTATATATCAATTCTATGTCAAGCCATCTCATCTCATGACATTTGTCTCATCTCATTCTTAGTGTAAAAAAACAAAGTCATTTCTTTTCATCCTAAAATTCAGCCCCTTTTATATTTACATGAGATGAAAATAAACAATATCGTATCATTTCAACCTGTCTCCACTAACTCATCTGAATCCTTCTCCTCCAATTCATCTGAATCAAGCTTCAATGATATTTCAATTCATCTCACTTCATCTTATCGCAATTGCAACTTTTGGTCAATTCAACCAAGCTGCTATCATCTCAAGTTAGCTCATCTCATCTATCTCAAACACCACTAAGCAACCATGTAAGTAATGTATCTTATATGGACCGAAAGTGTGTTTATGCCCAGTCCTGCTGTTACCAAGCCCATTTCAAGGTTAGGCAAGGCCCAATTGCTACAATTCCTTTTAACAATGGGCCACATAATTAAGTAAGAGTTAGATTCACATGGCAATCTGATTACAAATCCAACCTCGTGGCAACAGTGCTTGAGATGGAGTCTTCTAGCTTGAAATGACTTGAGTTGGGTTGGGATGATTGGAATTGGGCATGAGATGAAGTGAGATGGCTAAAAATATCACTTTAGTACAGTTGATGATGGTCTCAATTTATCTCAATCACTACTTAAACTGAGCTGAGGAGATATCACTTCATCACAAACCAGCTCAAACACCATCAACAACAATATGGCCCATCTCATCCCGTGTCAAGTCATGTAACTGTGTCTCAAACACCTGTTGAAGACTCTAACCATCCAATCCCGCGGCAATCCCTAACTAGTATCTTTCTCCTTGTGGGACAACATGGCCCGCCATCCGTGCCCTAGCAGGCAAATGATAGGCCTGTCAACAATTCGATCGTCTCCATTCCAACATCTGCGGTTGAGATTAATGGGGCTATAGGATGGAGCTATCAAGAAGGCACAACCATGGATACCATGTCTTAGATTCTAAGCTTTGCGTTATTACAAATCACGTTATTTTATTTCCATTAGCTTACCTTTGAATCCATCCCCATATTTCCAACTAAAACCCGCTGGAAACTTCCTTCTGTCGGCAAGATGACCATGCAAAGACCAACTGCATGCGTTCCCACAAATTCTCGTGTAAATAAGATGCCATTATGGTATCTTAGTTAAAAACTCCATACAAAGCATTCCATGGAAGCGTTTCCTGTGCAATGCGCTTTGGTCCAATAGTATTTCCATAGGGTGAAATAGATCACCCACAAATTCATGTGCAGGCATTAAGAGGTGTATTTATTAAATCTAGGGAGTAGGTCTACTCTAATTATAAACCTACTCCGAACTAAATGACACCAATTATCAAATTTAGATCCAATATGAACATCTCCTCGTGGAACAAGGTTATTTATTTGCAGTCATGCAAGAGAGAAAGTCCCATGCAGCTTCTCAGAAAGAGCCTTCTCTTAAAAGCCAAGGGCCAAGACAACACGTATTTTAGCCTTGTAAGAAGCCTCCTAACCGCTGGAGAAACCGCCTTATATCTGTATCTTGGTTGTCACCTCCTTCCAGGAACCTCTTTCTTCCTCCTCTTTCCCCTATTTAAGTTTACATCATCCCTCAGGCTTCCTCAAACCTCGATTCAAGACCTTATATCGCAGGAGTACAAGCATCAATGGCCGAAAACGGTGTCGTGTTTGAAGACTTCTTGCCATCAATGGCGGAGAGATTGGGAACAAAGCGATTCATCGGTGAGCTTTGTAACGGATTTCGTCTACTGATGGATAGGCAGAAGGGTCTCATCACATTTGAGAGCTTGAAGAGGAATTCGGTTCTATTGGGATTGCAAGGATTGAGAGACGATGAGCTTTTGGATATGCTGAGACAAGGAGATTTGGATGGAGATGGGGCTTTGAATCAGGTGGAATTTTGTATTCTCATGTTCAGATTAAGTCCTGGCTTGAAAGAAGGATCGAGGAGGTGGTTGGAATAGATCTTATGCCACACATGTTGTTTCCTGTAAAGTTTATAATATTGTGATATCTTAATGTTATATTATTCTGTGTGTAAATCAGTACATGGGTGCCCAGACGATTGGTGATCTGAACCGTTTATTTTCAATCAGCTAAGATTTTGTAAAATATTGATTAGAGCCTATCAAAAGAGATATTGCCTAGAAGACGGGCCCTCACGATCAAATCTCTGGACCCCACATACTCCTTATAACTGATCTAGAGCTTATAGACCTAAGTACTTCATTTAATTTTATCATTATTTTTTTTGGGGTTGGGAGGATGGGGATGATATTCCCAAGCTCCCATTGGTACTAATACCAGGCCCTCTTTAGGAGTTTGTATTAAAAGTCAAAAGTGCAGGCGAGCCCACATTTCTGAATTATCTGAATTGTTCGTCTTGTCTTATTGCCATAAATGTTGGATGATCCCCCGTCGATTCTTCTGAGATGTTTTAAGTACCGTCGATTAGACTGTCCAATCTAAAACTCAAATTGCTCAAATATGGAGGCTCTGTGGTCTTATTTCTGAAACACGAGATCTCAAAGCAGGTGGTCTGTGATGCTCCTGTGTTATGAATAGCCCCATAACATAGATAAAATAAAACAAAAAACACACCTACATGGTATTAAAAAAAAAAAAAAGGTTCAGTGCTCAAAGAAGAATGCCATTTAACTTAACATAAATAGATTCTCTTTTCCAAAATTTCTCTTATTCGTTACAGGAAAGATATGCTTATTTACGGTTACCGCAAAGACAGGCTTAATTTCAAGAAAGAAAAAAAAAAGGAAATATTGTGAATAATTTTGTGACTATGTCAATATTCTCTTCGTCTCTCTCTCAGTGAGAATTTTGGGACGTGCCCGTCTCGGTGAAGGGCAACACTGTGAAGGGATTTGGATCTTAAGAGCTCTGGCCAACCATTACCAAGGGGCTCATGAGCGAAAAACAGGGGCCTGTATATCTGTGTAGAGACACTTAGAAACTAATAAGATTGGAAGCTTTGTAACATTTATAAAGGCTTTACTTGCCCCGTTGTCTCAGTTCTCAACCCAGCAACAGATCTGACATGACGTATCGTCTTTCAATGGTTCTTCTGTCTCCTATTCTCCTTCTCATCATGCAGCTGTAACAAAAAATGGCACTAATTTGATTCAAAATACATGCCATCACACAGACTACTATGATCACTGTGTATCGTCTCTAGAATCAGACTGTCGAAGCTTCGACGCACAACAGCCCTAGTGCACGAAGTTTCACCATACGAGGGGTTCAGGGAAGGAGCAGATCACAAGGGTTAATAGTATACAGCTTTACTGTGCATTTTGCAAGATGGTGTTTCCACTTCTTAAACATGTGACCTCAAGATTACATGACGACAACTCTACCATTGTACCAATGCTCCCCTTTGAAGCACAAATGTGACTGTAATAAATTTAGTTTTTATAATATACATATATATATATATATTCTTTGCATAAAATTGACAGTAAAAGTTAAATGCCCTAATGGCTATAATAAATAGCCAAAACTTTAGAGCTAGAGTTCAAGTCTCTAAAGATAAATTTTTTAGAAAAAATTCTAACCCAAAGCCAAGATACTACCCATTTTGCGCTTTGGATAAGAGAACGATTTCGTCTACGAGGTAAGGGTGTAGGAATTTATTTAATCTTGTTGGTTTTCAAATGAACATTTATTTTTATGTGACTCATTTCTTAATTAATCTAGTTGATAAGGAGGCATCATACATTAAAGAAGAGTTAGTAGTTTTCTATGAGGGTTTTATATAGGTTATATTGACATGGTAGGCTCTCAATATTGCTTATCATTTTTTTATGCATTTTGATTCCTTAATAAATAAATAAGCATTATGTACTCTTTTTATATGGATCCAATCATAATGATATGTTTTTACATTATTCTAACAATGATAATCCCATTTTATAAAGATTTAACTATGAATAAGTATGCGCGTTTAGATTAGATCTCTTTGAGTTATCATATATATATATATATATATATATATATATATATATATATATATATATATATACACACGCAAGGCCATCTATACTTGTTGTTGCATTATGAATACTTTAAATATAAATCTATACAATTGGTTACATATGATGGGTCTTAGATCGTTTTGATGGAGATTTTATCTCATGATCAAATAGCGCATGGATTCATAATAATATTCATATGTGTATGATGTTCTAATAATAATTCATAACTTGTCTTTATATGTTGCATGTGCACGAGATTACGAAATGGTTGATGCTTCATTATTTTTTATTGGAAACGCCTTATTGATTGATGGATCAATTCCTAGCTTTAAAATCAAATCTTAACTTTGAAATTTTACATGCACATGACCACTTTTGATAACACATTGAGCACTCATCAACACCATGCATGACGCCTTGGATTGGTATCATGTTTGGCCTTAAAAGATGAGATGCGTGTTGTTTTTCTACACACGGGTGCCTTAATTACATCAATTGGGCAGCACGCCATGCACTGCACACATAGTAGATGTAATGAATATGTGTATTTGAGTATTTTGCATGGTGCTTAATATGGGTCCATGCATGATCTAACACCCATGGATTAAAGCAACTACCATTCTACCCTTATGCCTTACATGATATTTTCTTTTTTACATTCATGTGTTACGTGGCTTACACTTAGAGAGTGAAGATTTTTGCATGAAGCTTTGCTTGCCCACCTACATGATATTCAATGCCATAGATGAAGTGATGGGCAGCTAGCATAAAGCATGGTGCCTAAGACACAATGCTTGCATATGGCGCATGGCATTTACCGCCTGGACTGCGTATATAGCAAATGGTGCATGGACAACGGGCATGATGCTCGACATTTGTAGCACTGTGTTTGGCTATTAGCCCATGAACAATCCGCATCATGCTCACTACATAGGTAGGTATTTAAAGCATGGATAATGCTTAACACTCGCTCAGATGCTCCACAAACAAGATTTTGATTGATTTTATATTATGTAGTTTGGAAGTTGTGACCCAAAGATATATGTTTCTATATGTGCATAGTCTCTATTTTATAGCGATTATAGCAACTAATTAAAATAATTGTTATATTGATGCTTGTAATAATTAAAAATAATAATGAATCTAGGCACGACGCATATATGATTTTGAAAATGTTGTGTTGTGAATATGGTATAATTATATATGCTAAGACAGACTAAGCTAGTCGAAGATTTATGCTAATCAAAATATAGTTAGAGAACGGAAAGTTTTGAATACTCTTATATGGTGTACTAAGTAATGTGGAATGATTTAATGAATGAAAAATTAGGCAACTCAAAAGAATTGTGCCTAGCCTAAAATTAGGTGACTCAGAAGAGTTGAGCCTAGTCTTGGGCAAATTCTAAGACCCCTCTAGTTGCTATGATAGGAAAAATCAGTTGGTCATTGACTTTTGAAAGTTGATACCTGCCCTAAAATGCCTATTGTAGAGAGTATTGTATCATGGGGAGACTGCTCTCTTGTGATCCAGTGCCCCCATGAGGACTGGTGTAGCCCGTGTGGTATCCATGGCCGAATGTAGTTGGATGTGAGTCCTCTACATGCATAATATACCATATAGTTATCAGACATGGACAGACATGTCGATCATCCTCGGGGATATTTGAACATTGCCCAAATGGGTTAGTGGTAGGACGCTACCACACAGTGATATGATAGATTTTGATACGCCATTCTTTGATAAAAGTCCAAATGGGCGCGTATGTATGAGATTTAAAGGATATATTAGAATTTATTGGAAACACTAGATTTTTATAAAGGTATAAATGTTGTATAATATTCATATCATAATTATGATCCAATATTTAATTGTTTGCATTACTTAATTTATGCCAATACTATTGTCATAGTTTTCAAACGGCTGGTTTAAGTATTTTCCTACTGAGTCGTTGTACTCACCCTTACAAAACATTTCAGGTGAAGTGAGAGAGGACTAAGCAGTCGACTTGACCAAATTAAATAAGGAGAATAATAAGAGAAGTATGGATAAGTAATTAGTTAGACATTTTATTTGTTATCTTTTATTTTAAAATAATGAACACTTAAGGATGAATGTAATAAGACAGGCAACATTGATATATTTAATTTGAACCCTGATCTAAACCTAAATTACTTATTGTTTGGGCTGTGACCAAGGGAGATCTTGTAATGGTATAATTTTATTCTGTTATTATATGTGAAGGTTTTAATGTGACATTGGATTGAAGGTGGAATTAAGAAATATAAATATGTATTATGTATTTCAAGTGTTTTGAAAAAAAAGAAAAGAAAAAATCCTACAGGAGAATTTTAATTATAAATATTAAAAAAAAAATTCTTTTCCTAAAACCCGGGTCGCCACAGTGACTGAGCCTGCTAAATTTTCATTAAGTTAGCCTTGAAAAATGCTACCGGTACTTATTCTTACAGGTTTCAAAGTGCTTAACAATACCTCCGACGGTTTTATGACGCATTCTCCAAATAAATGTGTCTTCCTATATGATCTTGCACGATATTACTTCATCTCAGCCCTTGCATCCTTGGATGAAAAGAATTATCCGGAGGCAAATATCTCCGTGGGGGCCGCAAGAATCGGATTTCTGACTGTGAAGAAAGTTTCAGCGAATCGCCAGACTGACAGGGACAGTATCATATTGATATCTTTGGTATTTGCCTGTCTATTGTAAATCTTATTGGTTGAATTTTATTGGTGCTTTATTTGTCCATTAAATAACTCATGGCGAGTTAAGGAAAAGCTTGTCATTTATACAAGAAGCCCTTTTATTAATGCTTATAATTTAATGTTTGAACTTCACCTCTTCCCTCTCCATGTGCCACTATTTTCTTGAAGGGAATAGGGTGACAAAATAATATCCTCTTGATTTTGGATGTCTAATCTTACAAATTTTATTTTGGATGCTTTATTATTTATTTTTAGCAATATATATTGGATACTTGAGGTCATGAGGTCAAGGCGTGGAAACAGCCTCTTGCAAAATGCAAGATAAGGCTATATACTTTAGGCCCTTGTGGTCTGCTCCTTTCCCGAACCCCGCATAGGCGGCAGCTTAGTGCAGTGGGACTGCCCCTTTGCTCTTTTACGTTGGATGCTTTATTAACTACTCCCTTGATAAGAGATTAAACAAAGAGCAACATATTATCACTGTACTCAATGAAAACGTGAGAAAGTGTAACATGTGCAACTCCACTTTTGTATGGTGGGATCCACATGCCACTGATCCATGACGTTCATTGACTCTTCAAACTTCCCAAAAGTCTTGGCGAAATGGGATCCAATAGCATATGAGAAAAAAAAAAAAAATTTCTTCTTTTTCTTTTTCCCGTTAAATATAAACCAGTAGTTGTTTATGTGATGCTTCTCTCCATACATGTCTAGCAACTTGAAAGTACCATTTTCTTGGATGATAGGGATGTCTTTAGGCATGACTTTTCTATGAATAGATAAGAAGAGTCATTCAAAGAGTAGATTCGCAACTGGCATGACTTCTGTACCAAAAGAAATATTCAGAGGTAGTGATTTCTTTGAGAAAAATAAGAGAAAATTTAGCATGATTCAAGCGCATGGTAAATATCAACTTCATATGTGCTTACTTACACTGTCTTTGTCGCCTGGACCAAAGTTAAACACTATGTATTCATGTATCCAATGATCACCATCATTTTAAATGTTTCAGACGTCAAAGATCTTCATGCTACCCAATACAATTCAAGAATCACCAAATTACACATTTATTTTACCCAATGTTCTGCTCTTGAAACAAAATACTATCAAACAGAATACTTTGGCACATTCTTTTTCTTCTATACTATCAAATAGAAACGGCTTGTAGCATTTACTAGAAGATTGTCGTTACTCTTGCTGGGCAGCTAGCTTAATGGTAGCACAATGGCATTAGCACTTATCCAAGGTTAAAGTTTCTGCAGAGTGCATCTCTTAAACAAATTCGTAGCATAACGGTCGTAACCCAGAAAGCATTCCAAAGGACTATAAATAAAACTTCAACAGTTTATGACAAATGTCCCAAAATAATTTCCAAACCAATGACCAGTAAGGATGCAGCAATCAAATGTTCGCTGCTTGGTTAATCTGCTAAGCAAATGGCATTTTTTCTTTTGAATGATAATTTCATTCTTAAGCTAAAATACCAATCACCAGAGAGGCGACACAATGCAAGAGACATCATGTGAAAGCAAATAAAACAGGAGCCTTGTAGACAAAATGGAGTCTAAACATGGCACCCATGCATAGTCATCTGGACCCAAATTCACATAAAAGCCCCACTTGTAGCAAAAATGACACGATCAATAGGGCCAATGCAGAAAATGCAGCACAAAAATGGCAAACAATGTAGGGCCACCAAACCCCACCTAGGCGAACCAAACATATCGCTTGTAATGGAATCACTCACGAATTGCAGTGAGAGAGATCCCTTCCCTTGCTCAACAAATGGTGTTAATAGTTGAAAATCTGAGATCCACTCGGTATTTTTAAACCAATGACCGGAAAATTTCTTGTTTCTTTGAGAGAAATATAAGATAAATTGTGCAAACAGCGGAAAGAACCTTGCAATGAATCAACTGATTTCTAAAAGCAAAAAGGATCGCAATTCAAAGTAACTTACTCAGATCTGGTATTCATATAGAGGCAAGGACATCCAAGATAGCAGATGTTTAATCTGATCTGGTATTCTGATTACACCAATTTCTCTGTAATTAAAACCACTAAACTGATGCGGTATTCAAATTCCATCAATTTCCTTCTAAAAAAAACAAGTAGATTGATGTCCAAGATTACATCATTTTCCTTGGAAAACCAGAACTGAAAGTTTACTGTTAGTGTTCAATGAAGTGCCCGCGTTCTATGAAGTCAAGCACGGTGACTTGCCTGACTTTCTTGGTTGCAACTGCGGGGATACTGAAGCTGATCCTGAGCTTAACCTGATGAGCCTTCCTCTTCCTAGGCCTAACTCTTTGGCTCGTTGACAATGGATCAGAAGCGCTTCTCTGTCGAAAGAATTTGTCTCTTTGTCAACGCCATTCCAACCATTTCAAAAGCAATTGATTCTCCACAGCTAGTAACTAATGCAATACCAAGGACGATTAAACAATAAATAACTTTGAAGGCCCATCAAAATAATAAGAGATTTTTGCAAAAATACCATTACATTTTGTCATACTTGCAAATAAATCTAATATTTTTCAATATTTGTAAATTTGCCATGAAGTTTTGCAGATATTTGTAGAAATACCATATTGTTAGGTTTTCGTCAAGTTTCTCTATAAATCTTTTAAAATGCTGTCTTTGCCCTTCTTGTGCTCCATGGGAACCTTTACGGACCTTTGCACAATTATAAGTTGTCACACCTGGCTACCCTTTGCTGGTGTGCTTCTTGCACAACAGTATGGCATCTACAAGTTGTCACACCACTTGCACGTCACTATTGGGTCTTGTTTCTCCTAAAGTTTTACCATTGTAGTGCAATCTTCTCCGAGATTCTTTAGGTGTTAGTACTCTCATAGCACCTAGGCATTGTAAGCCTAGTTGTGCTGTCTCCACACTCATTATGGATTCCTTTACTAAATGCATTACAGGTAGCATCTTCCTTTACCTATTGCCATCATTCAACACTAGAACTAAACAAGGGGTCTTCTCATTAAGGAAACTTAGTAGTCCAAAGTATGGCATCGAGATGGCCTTAGCCGAACTAAGGAAATCCATTCCAAGGATAACCTTATAGTCATTTATAGACATTACAGTAAAATTGATAGTACTCTTGCCACTCTCCAACCTCAATGGTTATGTCTTTGGCAACTCCAAGTACTGGCCAAGCCTCCTACATTTTACATTCTCCAGCTTAAGGCTTAACCTCTTGTTCTCTTCTCTTGATATGAAGTTGTGAGTAGCTATAGTATCAATCATAGCTTGTGTGCCTTGGCCATCAAGACACATCTATATACCAAAACCTTTTCTCGTCCGAGCAATATGCTTGGTCCTAAAGCTTGCCTCTTCATAGCATTGAGGAGTCTAAATGCCCCCATCTTAGGCTCCTCTTCATCTCTTTCCTTATGGCCCTCTTTTTCAACCAATAATTCATTAAAGGTCCTTTTCTTTGTACAATCAACTGCCCTATGATCACAATCACATGTAAAGCAACTAAAGCGGCGATGGATAACTTTACCTTTGCCTTTTAAGTCATAACGGGCCTCCTTACTTCCCTACTTGTGATCCCTAGGTTTGTCTTCCCAAGCATTGCCTTGATTAACTTTGCCTTTTTTGTCTTTACTCGTACCCTCGACTTTCTTATTAAACTTAACCAACTTCTCCATAGTTGAGATTGCAATAGCCAAGTCTTGCACTTCCTGCCTTTGAAACTCTTGTTGCAACCCATCCATGAAAAAAGAACGACTTGCCTTTCTTAGCCATGTTAGAGATGTTTAGAAACAAGGCTATGAATTGGTTGATATATTCATAGATGGATCTTGTATGCTTCAACAGCTCCAAATTTTTCTGGTCAAGCCCTCCACATTCTCTAAGAAGAATTAGACTTTGATCTCATTCTTGAAGTCTTCCAATGTAGCTATTGTACAGCAACCTTCTGTTACATTATTGTACCTCCGTCTCCACTATGGTATTGCATCATTAGTGTGATATATGGTGATAGTGTCCACCTTCATAGCCTTCTCTGAAATATTAGCAACTTTAAAGTATTTCTCCATTTGCCACAGGAAATTCTCCAAGTTCTTGGCATTGTGGGTGCTTATGTAGCTCTTATTATGGGATCATGACTTTATGAGTGAACCCTTTTAGTCCAAGTCCTCCCCCACTTGCTACGATCTTTTTCAACAAGGCCAACCTAATCTTCGCATTCTCTAACTCCGTTACTTCATCATGTAGACTAGCTATCTTGCTTTTCATAGTCTCAAAGTGATTAGACGTGCACTCTACCCTTTCAGTAATCTTAGCGTTGATATACTTAAATATCTCAATCATACTTTACGAGTTGCCTTAAGATTGTGTGCCATCAATAAAGCACCAAACTTGTCCAAACAATCAGACATCGATTGTTCGAACTTATTGAATTAAGCTTCCAAAGTAGTGAGTCGAGTGTCCAAAGCCAAGTCTTACGATGGGTCTATAGACTTTTCGCTCTTTGACCTATGCTGGGCTTCTTCAGGCATTGTTAGTCACTTCTGAATCACTTATCATGATACTATTACCAGATTCTCACAATCCTCGATAAGCAACTCTCAAGTCTTGCTCTTACACTAACTGTCATGGGGCTGCAATTTTCTCTACCTAAATTGTGTAGTACTTATGCGCAACTCCTTTGCAAAGCACAAGTTATTCTTCAACTCCTCACTCTCACTTATTAACGCTGCACTCACTCACCCACAAAAGTAACGAGAGAACTTAGAAAAGGACTTAATCAAAGAGAACCTGTTTATTTTCCACTTGAGTTGCCTTGATACAGATGAAGGACTCTCCCCTATTTATAGGCTTTGAGAGGAGTAAGGAATGATATAATTATGTATGCGTCTATTATCCAACCGTGTAGGACTATGCTACAATGTTCTGGACCATTCTATCTTCCTCTTTGATAAGGAGGATTTTATACTAATATATATTATGTAGTGGTGTATGCTCAAGTGCATATAGCCGAATCCACCTTGCTGTAAGTGAGAAGTTTTTAGCGGGTTCGGTTACCAAGCAACACATTTGAACCGATTTGACAAATCTCGGCGTTGGTGAACCATCATGAAAGTACATAAGCGCCGTGGATCCATCTGGACGCTCTCTTCATAATTCTTAGGTCTCTGATTTTCGCCCTTCAACGGTTGTATAATAAAGGCAAAAAGCAAAGATCTATCTTCATCAACATAACCTCCAAATATTAAAGATTTATAATTATCAAATGGTGGAGAAACTTCAACGTTACATGGCAGATGTGACCAGATCGATGTTTTGTCCACTTATATTTTCCAAGTGAAAGTATGCACCTTTCGTATAAAAGATTAATTGCCGCGTAGAAGTTACGAGTCCTGCTTACTGCAAGCAGCAAAGACTTTTTGACTTATTTCATTTCTTCAAGGACAGCAAGCCACTTATCTAGCAGGCCACTTTTGACTGAAGGGGCCCACCTTTGGGTGATTCCGACCTTTTCATAGGATTGCCCCAGCTTTGGCGTCTGCTGAAAAGCATGAATTTAGATCGAACGGTTTAGAAATGACACCAGTATACATTCAAAAAGAAAACAACTAAGAATTTAGGATGCTTCCAATCATCATGATTTTCATACACGAGAGATCCAAAGCTAGAGCAATAGCAATCAGATGAACAGTCCGGATCACCCAAACTTAGGCCCTTACATACAAAAGTGGGGCAATAAATGGCAACTTGGCAAAGCTCGCTATACAGTAACACTCCTCAACAGTTATGTATTTTGGCATCGTCTCAACAGAAAGGGGGTTTCAATTCTGTTCTCAATGCCAATAGGTCTATGCATATGCAAGGATTTTAGTTTTAGCTTAAGATGGTGAACGAAAGAGCAACGCGACTTCGCCATTGCCGGATCCTTTTACAGGTAATCACCATATATTTGGTGTGAAAATCAGAGCCAGAAATTTAGGAAAAATTGATTATAAAACCTTAACAAATCAATGGTTAAGATCATCCCATCTAGAATACTTTTACACTATTGCCTATCTATGTGTCGACCAGAAGATAACATGAGTACACAAAGCTACTGCATATGTGAGGCCCTGAGAAGGGGCGACCCACAAGAATTGGTACCTATTATTACTTCGCATTTTGAAAGCGGCTATTTTGACCACAGGACGCGTTGCACTAAAGCTGTTTCCACGAAAGTGGGGCCAGCTTGATAAGAGGAGGGTATGACATTTCCGTGTTGCTGTGCTTTCTGGGAAGCCATGTGAACATTAAAGAAGATTCAATTATTGTCCTTTCCTTCTGGGAAGCCACGTCGTCTCTTACTTGACTTGCCATTGTAGTCTTCTCCGACATGGACTCATTGGACTGAAGTGGCAAAACAGTATCATGTTCATATCGAAGTATTAGCGAAAGGAATCAAATTCCATTTCATAAGAGAAGTAATAGGAATCAAATATCTTGCTGGTTCTCCTCCATCAACAATTCAAAGGTGAAACCTCAGCCACATATATACAGGTATCCTGGCTCACTGTGCTCTTCGTCGAAACAGAGGCTTCGTGACTTTAGACCACATCATCTTTGTTGTTTCTGCTATTTTCCTGTTTCGTAACAGAGCATATTGAACGAAACATAAAAAAGAGCGATGGAAGGGTGGAGGATGCGTAACTTCTTCTCCTGTTTATCTTTTTCCTTTGGTGGGAGGTCAGTCTCTTCTATTCATTCAACGCAGAAGATATCGAGTTCAGAGATGACCAGAACCTTTATTCTCTTTCTCCTTTTCTGGCTGCCCTGCAACTATGCATCAAAGTGTCCACCTCCCAGTTGTGAGAAGCAATGCATATTTCCAAATCAGTCGATTGCTCATGGCCAAACCATTGTTTCTACAGGTAAGCATTTTGAATTGGGTTTCTTCACTGAAGAGAGCACCGCCGGTTGGTACCTCGGTATCAGGTATTACAACAGACCCACACATGCAGTTTGGATTGCCAATAAAGGAAAACCAATCTTATCATCAACTGGAGTTTTCACCCTCAAAGAATCCGGAAATCTCGAACTTCTAGTTGAAAATGAGGATACCCTCTGGTCCACCAATACGTCAATCAAGCAAAAGAGTAACATATTAGCCATTCTGTTGGATACGGGAAATCTTCTGTTAAAAGAAATAGATGCGAACTGCTCGGAGAAAACACTATGGCAGAGCTTCGATGAACCATCCCATGAGCTCTTCCCCGGGATGATCATGAGAGATGGGAAAACAATTATTTCTTTGGGCAATATCTTCGAATTAGGTTTCTTTAGTCCAAAGAATTCAAGTTCGCGCTACCTTGGAATTTGGTATTACAACACATCAAAGGATTTGGATTCTGTCATTTGGATAGCTAATAGAGAGAATCCAATCAAACCTCACCAAATTTCCAACAGAGACCAATCCATTCCATCTGAGACAACTTCTGATGCAGTTTTCTCACTCCAAAATGACGGAAATCTTGTTATTCTTCAAAGAAGTACAATTAGGTGGTCAACAAACGTAACAATTGAATCAGGAGGTCGTATAAGTGCAGAATTATTAGATTCTGGAGATCTTGTCGTTAAACAGGAGAATTACGGGCGATATGTATGGCGGAGCTTTGACTATCCATCCCATGCACTCGTTCCCGGTATGAAGGCAGGGAAAGATCTACGAACGGAAGAAATAAAAAACATTACATCGTGGAGAGACGATAGTGATGCAGGAGTTGGAACTTATGCATTCGGCATTGATCCTCAAGATTTGAAGCAGTTCTTCATTTGGAGGGGCTCGGTGCCAGTCTATAGAAGCATATTCTTTAATGGAACTACGTTTCATGTTAATAGTTCTCCACGGTTTAGAGGAGACTTTCTGAATTATAGCATTATAAGCAGCAAGAATGAGGTTTATTTCAATTATTCTTCATTGCCGGATTACCGTTCGATGCTTGTGATAACTTCATCTGGCCAACTGGAGTATCAAACGTGGGAGCGTGAGATGTGGGTACCGAAGATCTGGTCAGGACAAGCCGAACAATGCAGTGGATCTAATATGTGTGGAGGATTCGGGAGCTGTAACGATAATAATTCACCGATGTTGTGCAAGTGCTTGCCCGGATATGAGCCATATTCGCACCCACATTGGCGCAGAGGAGATTGGACAGGCGGTTGTACCATAAAAAAGCGGTTTGGGTGCGTGACTGGAGACCGATTCTTTGCTTTGAGGAGGATGAGAGTCAACGGTGAGCATACGGAATTTCATCTACCTAATGATTCCTGCAGACGCACCTGCCTTGGTGATTGTGCATGCACAGGTTATGCTCTCAAAAAGGACAAGATTTGTTGGATTCTGAAGGGGGAATTGAGGGATCTCCGCGAAGAGGAAGAAGAATACAGGGCATCAGCCCTATACGTACGGGTGGCCAGTTCCGAATTACGTGAGTGTATTCCCTATTTCTCACTATTCTATAGGGCTGTTTGACGCGGGAATAAGTGTCCAGGGAGGGAGGAAGGTTGAACTGACCACACTATAAGTTGCGGTCTTGTGACTACTTTTGGAACTGGCATTAGAATCGCTCATTTCATTACTCTTAACTTCAGATTCTTTACAAGTTAAAAATCATATAGTATGAATTATTTTAGCTTTTAAAAAATTATATTATTTATAAAGTTTCTAAAATTTCAGTTTCTAAGCAAAGTTTGTCAATGCTTTTTAAATGTTAGAATCATCAAATTACATGCTTTTTAATCCATCATCATCATCATCGTCATCATCATCATCATCAAGACCTTATCCCAATTAGGGGTCGGCCACATGAATCTTATTCCTCCATTCCACTCTATTAAATACCATGGCTTCATTTAGTCCCAAAGTTTTTAAATCTTTCCTCACCACTTCTATCCACGTTCTTTTGGGCCTTCCCCTTGCCCTTTTAGAACCTTCAACTTGTATTGCCTCACTCCTTCTAACTGGTGCCGTTGTTGGCCTCCTTTGAACATGTCCAAACCATCTAAGTCTAATCTCCCTCATCTTATTACCTATTGGTGCTATCCCTAAATTTCTTCTAATATTTTCATTTCTAATTCTATCCTTTCTTGTCTTACCACTCATCCATCTCAACATCCTCATTTCTGCAATACTCAGCCTATGAGTATGATGTTCCTTAACTGCCCAACACTCTGATCCATAGAGCATGGCCGGCCTTATAGCCATCCTATAGAATTTTCCCTTTAGTTTGAGTGGCACCCGCCGATCACATAAAACCCCCGATGCTTTTTAATCCATAAAACATCTAAATCTGGAGTAATGAGAAGAATGAATCTGATCATTCAAAGGACTCCAGAAAATGCTGTTTGCTTAGCATTACCCTACTCCAGAATACGCTTTTTCACGACTTTGCTTGTCCAGGGGATAACCTCTAACTGTAAATATACATTACTTTATATCCTTTCTGGAATGGGTAAGGCATTTAGTACCTAAGGATAGGTACATTATAAAGCTCATTCATAGATACCTGTTCCCCTGCCAAACTGGCCGTTAAAGATTAATTTTTTCGCACGAGTAACAACTCGAGGATAAATTATGCACAGAACGTTGATAGAGGTATTGGAGCAGAGATAGATTAGTGCTAAAACCTTGAGCTGTATAAATAAATTTTAGCTTGTTTGATGGCTGCAAATACTGTGGGATAAAATCACAATCCATCGGTATAACTCAGATCCATAGATTTTTATCCCAATGCAAACAGAGTTAAAACATTGGTCGAAAACTATTTGGAGCATCGATATCAATTCATTTCTGGTTATCTTTCCATTTTCGCTATTGGAATATAGACTTGTGGGTTTGTGCTATTTTCCGAGCAAAATTCTGGTGGCCATTTCGTTTCGTCTATTGGATGTAGAAAATAATAAAACACAAGGCTCCGAGGAATTTGCAGTTCGACTTGCCACTGGAAGGTGGTTCCTATCATTTAATTTTTCCTTGGACCCTTGTTACTGCCTTTTTATGGTTGAAAAGGCAGGCCAACTTCCACTCTAGTTCTTTCAGAAGTCTTGCCATTATTTTCTGTGAATGCTTCAGATGGCATGACCACATTACATGCAACAAATGTTTGGGTTATTAGATGGATAGTCCTGATAAGTGGCAGCGTCCACTATGTGTATGTGTATTTAAGTGTGTGCATCATGGTGTTACAGCGAGGTTCCCTGTGTGTATATAAGTGTGTGCATCATCGTATTGCAATGAGGTTCCGACTACTACAGCAATGCTGTAACTTCTGTTTTTCTAACAATTCTCTCTCTCTCTCTCATTGTGCAGTTAATCGAAGACGACGTTGCCAAAATTGTGGATCCAATATCATTCCCTATCCTTTAAGCACCGGACCTAACTGTGGGGATCTTACCTACGGTAGCTTCCACTGCGATACCACCATTGGTCAGCTTCGTTTCAGTACACCTGATGGCCCTACCTACAGAGTTTCTAGCATCAATCCTGAAACCCGAAAATTCGTGATCCAGTTTAATGACACAAGCATTTGTTGGAAACCAGGTTTCCAAAGCATGAACTTCCGTTTGAACCGTGAACAGCCATTTCATTTGACAGACAGTAACACAGTTTTGTTGCTCAACTGTTCTAGATTCCCATTAAATTGCTATTCTTCTAGTGTGTGCTATGAATACGCAAAAGAAGCAACTTGTTTTGATTCAGAAAAGTGTTGCAGCTACAATATTGAAGGCTTGTCGTATGAAATCGGCATTTCAAAGAACGAATGCAGTACTTATACTAGCATCTATAAGGTGAAGTTATCAGAAACTGTGAGAAACTGGACGGAAGGAGTGGAGATTGAATGGGATCCTCCTCGAGAGCCCCTTTGCAATTCTTCAAAGGACTGCGATGAGTGGCCACATTCAACATGCTCCGCATATGCAGGTCGAATCAGAAGGTGCATTTGCTATCCACACTTTCAGTGGGATGATATTAATATGAGGTGCACACAGGGTAAGTGTAAGAACAATTTTATTTTCTGGTCTGGTGCATCATATCAATTGCAGTAACCCACGAGCACCATCTTTGGTCTAGTGGGCTCTATTAGTTCATCCCATTTACCTTCATTTAGGTCATGATCAAGTGATCCTTAGCCATTAAGCAATAATACTCTGAGCATATACAAATGGCTTCCTTGACAAAGAATGGCTCTCTGTGATGTGGCCTACAGGATGAATGGTTTAGCTCACCCACCATCTGGGCCCTGCGTCTACTTTCAGTTGTGCTTATGTGTAGCCAATTAGACATGTTAGAGACAGAACTATTGTTGACCCACTTCCTATCAGCTTAAGCTATTAGGATACATAGTAATCCAACATGGTATCATTTCTCCTAGAGTTTCTAGGGAGATACTCTGTACAGATACACAAGTCAGGGTACACTTAATACATGTTAATAGAAGCGGGATAGGCCCCATACATGCAGAAAATATTTCTCCTCTATTAGATTCTGGCACATAGTTTAAATTGGGTGAGGTAAAGAAGTGCTCATTATGTATTAATTGGCAGCCGCCATTTGATGAATCATCCATTTTACACTCCAAAATATCAGTGGTTCGTATCATCAAGTGGAGAAGGGTTTTGATCATGATCCATTCAAGAATGGGCTAATAAGATGAGCAGTTTCAGTCATCCAAAAAGTGGCAGTTGATGTACTTTTAGCCATCAGAATGTGGGTGGTAGCATCTAAGACATTGTCGTAAGATCTTTTGATTTTGACCTGTGAATTTCATATTATGCAGGTCTTGGTAATAAAGGTGCTAGACTTTTCCCGGATAAGAGAACAACTCTGTGGTCGATTGTGACAGTACTTGCCGTTATAGGAACTCTTTTCTTGGGTTCATTTATCTGCTGTTGGTGGAGAAAGGTGAAGAGAAAAGGTATATGCAATTCTTGGATTAGCAAGCATTTAGAACAGAAAAAAAAACAAAGAACCAAGACCAATGATATTCTGTTTTGGAGCAGCAAACAGGGAAAGGAGACCGAAAGTGCCAAATTTAGGTCGTAGTAATGATTTGTTACATCCAAATATGGTTGGAGAACATCAGCAGAAAGATTTTGATTTGCCATTCTTTGATTTTGAAAGCATAGCAGTTGCTACAGAGAACTTCTCAGATTCAAATAAGCTTGGACGAGGTGGTTTTGGACCTGTTTACATGGTAAGCTTCCATGTCTTGAGCCTTATTTCTGAAGACAAGCTCGGATGCAAATAAGCTTCCATGCTACAGGAAATTCCTCACTTTCATAATCTTGAATCTAGTCATGATTATGATTATTTGGTGAATTGCGATCGGTAAATCATACTGTAGAATAAATATCTCTAGAACAATGTCCTGTTATAAACAGGCTCTTTGACTTTTCACTGAATAAAGGAATGCATTTCTTTACAGGGTAAGCTGCCTGGGGGACAAGAAATTGCTGTCAAACGACTTTCCAAGAATTCTGGACAAGGTCAAGAGGAGTTCAAGAATGAAGTGATGTTGATTGCTAAACTTCAACACAGGAATCTTGTTAGGCTCATAGGCTATTGCATTGCTGGAGATGAAAAGATCTTACTTTATGAATACATGCCTAACAAAAGTTTGAATTGCTTTCTATTTGGTATGTCTTTTTCATTTTTTTTGGTATTTCTTTCTGATAGATTATATTTGTCATAAATTTATGCCTACGAAAACTAACCTTCTGCCTGGATTGATATCGTGACTTCCATTAGTTCTTGATGCTTGTCTCTTCTATCATGCCTACTAGTTTATCTAATTCCAATGCAAGTACTTTACAGATCCCAACAGAAGTGGTTCACTAAATTGGGGAAGACGCTTCGTCATCATTATGGGCATTGCTCGAGGACTCCTTTACCTTCATCAAGATTCTAGATTGAGAATCATTCATAGAGATATGAAAACCAGTAACATTCTCCTAGATGAAGAGATGAACCCAAAAATATCTGACTTTGGCATGGCAAGAATTTTTGGAGGACATCAAGCTCAAGAAAACACTAATAGAGTGGTTGGAACATAGTAAGCAATGCAAATTTGATCCACTTAATTCACAAAACAATTGTTTCATTGCTATTGAAGATTCTATCGAATGTTCCTGATAATAGATTATCCAAACCGGAATGCAGTGGTTACATGTCTCCAGAGTATGCCTCACATGGGCTTTTCTCAGTGAAATCTGATGTCTTTAGCTTTGGGGTGATATTAATAGAGATTATCAGCGGAATGAGTACTACTACTCTGTATCATTGTCAGAAAGCTTTCACCCTTCTAGGACATGTATGTGAATATACATGATTCTTCATTAATTTTTTGCTTTAAATCTTCTTTATTTGGATTTAATTGACTTCAAAGTTATCTCAGGCATGGGAATTGTGGAAGGAAGGCAAGGGGTTGGATTTGGTGGATCCATCAATAAGAGAGCAGTGCAACACAAGCGAAGTACTGAAGTGCATCCATGTAGGACTCTTGTGTGTAGAACATGATCCAAGAGATAGACCAAGCATGGATTCTGTGGTTCTCATGCTTGCCAGTGAATCCACTAATCTAGCAGTACCAAAAAACCCTGCTTTCTTCTTGAGAAATATCTCTACTGCTGCTTCATCTTCTTCCAGTCATCAAGGAACTTACACTTCAAATGAGATAACTACATCCATAATAGAAGGGCGATGAGTACTAAACACCTGCTGCTGGTGTAAACTACTGAGGAATTAGTACTCGTATCAAGAAGAATGAGAAAGAAGAAGAAAGCATGTAAAGGAAATGTACAATATGATTGGAGTCACTGTTAACAACTGCCAATTTCAAAGCATAGTCTTAAGTGTCATTTGACCACTTGCATATTCATGCACATCTAGAGCACGGTAAGAACTATATTTTACTTACCATGGAAGTTTGAAAATTTTGAGGTCAACAAATTCGATGCATGTCTTTCATATTTGCTGTGGAAAGACTTTGGGCCATGATGAGTGTATGCTTTTCTTTGTATTTCAATTTCTATCATCCTAAGAAGAGCTGTGAATCTCTATTGAAGTGGACCCAACAAAAATGGAGATAGTAGTAAATTAAAAAGTGTTTATGACAGTTATAGAGATTCATAGCTCTTCTTAGTCTTGCAGAATACCATTAAAGGGTTTTTCTAGTATAACCCTACCTTTGATTGAATTGACTAAGAGAAAGTATACAGTTAATTTGGACTACTGATTGAGAGTCTAAGAGTTGAAGAAGAGACCGACTACAATATCAATGTTGACTCTTCCATCAAAAAGTAGAAGTTATGAGATTTACTATCGTATTTCAAATAAGTGCTTAGAAAGTGTACTAATACAATATGGAAAAGTCATTGGGTATGCTTCACAATAAATAAATAAGCATAAAGTAAATTTCTAAGTACACAATGTATAACTTATGACAGTAGGTTTCCTATACAATGAAAAAATAAATATTATCGCTGAATATGAGAGCCTCAAGAATATTGTTACTGATATGACTATGAGATAATGAAAGAGGATAGAGCACATGAAAGACTACTATTTCACTATCTAGAAAACATCTCGGGAAGGTAAATTTAGTTTGAATGGAAAGTCAAAGTGCTATGATAAAAGCTCAAGGAGATGGTAGTAATAACTTAGTAATTGTGTAAAAGAATAGTTTTTACAAAAGTCAAGAGAGATGTTGAGTTTTCTGTAAGTGCACGGCTGTTGTAGTCTAACTAGTGTAAGTCCGGGTCAATTCCACAGGGATGCGACTTAAAAAGTTTGGAGTTTACCCAAATTTTAAATATAAATTAACAAAAATAACATTTGAATTGATTGACTTATGAGTACAATGTTCTAAATTTAAATGAAATGAAATACAATAATAATCCAAATGCAGATTCCCTGTCTTGATTGTTGTGTGACGCAACGAACAGGAACTCAACTACATTGTTCAGGAGTTAATGAAGAATAAAGAAAAACTGGGATAAGAATAAGACAGAATAAGCTAAAAGACCAAAACGAGATACATCTGGAAGTCAAATAAGACTACTAAGGACGAAAATGAAATTTGATTTAAATTTGCTAAAGTTAAAACAGTAACATTGCTATTATTTAAATAGTAAAATACTGTTAGTACCAAAATTACTGTTCATGAACAGTACAAAAAAAGAGAAGACGAAGATGACGAAGAAGAACCACAGGATGAAGGGAAAGGAGTGAAGGAGGAGAATTGGGAGGAAAGAAAAGAAACCCATATTGGGTTTTCTTCCATGGATAGGAGGATGGTGTCAGAGGTGGAAACAAAGAGAAAATGAGCGAGACTAAGGCACAAGAGAGGAGGAGAAGAGAAGATGGGGGAGAAAGGAAATTCAGGAGAGAGGGAAAGTGAAGAGTAGAGAAGAGGAGTGAAAGGGAGAAAGAGATGGGAAGGGGGCTAGAGAGTGGAGCCTAACTTTCCTTGTGAGTGTTTGCCTACGGTCTAGAGAGGAAGAGAGAGTTGAGAATTGGAGATAGAAGCAGAGAGAGACAAAGAGAGAGATGGGAGAGTTGGGGCAAAAGCAGAGGAAGGAAAGAAAGAGGTGGCTGGTTCTGCCAGCATGAAAGATAAACAAAGGGGGAGAACAATGCATTAAACAGAGAAGTAGAAAGAGATAGAGACAATGAGATAGAGGTGAGAGAGGTAACCATAAGCAAGGAGGCAGACTGGGAAGGCTTTTACTAGGCACAAGGAGAAGGTGAAAGTAGATGAGAGATGAATCTGGGAGAAGTGGAAAACGAGTGATAAAGATAGAGAGATGGGTGTGGGCTAAACAGGAATATCCAGAGAAATGAGCAAAGGGAGAGAGAAGGAAATGAGAGGGAGATGAGCTGGAGAGAACGAGTGAAGAGGGAGAGATGAAGGCTAGGCTAGGGTGTTGGCCGGTATGGAAGATGAGCTGGAGAATGAGAGGGAGTAAAGGGTAGTTGCGATGGGGAGATGAGAGATGAGAGATAGAGGGGTAGTTGGGAGACTGGTCTACTGCGATGTGGTACGAAACGGTGAAGAAAAGAATGTGAGAAAAAGTGAGAAGCTGAAGTGAAGAAATGAGAAGAAGAGAGGAGGAAACAGGAGAGGTGGGAGAGGAACATTCCTTCCGCCTCTCTCTGTGAAGAAGAGGAATGAAGACCAACCCCCTATAGCTGCCTAACCAATGCTATATAAGCAGCCCGAATAACATCTATTATTTTATTGGATTTCCCATGCTTTTCCTTGCTTGCCCATGTCTGCCCATGCGATGTGCTAGCTGCCCCTGCAATGCTGTCTCCCATGTGATACCCATGCTATGCTGTCGCCCATGTACCCAGTGATGTACATGCATGCCAGCATGCTTCCATTAGAGGCTTTTTTTGTGACGTGGGGCCCATCAAATTAGGCCGATCTGAACTGTCCAAAGTTAATCTGCAAAGTAAAAAACTAACTTATAATAATTTATACCATTAATTACCTATTTAATTAGCTTTAATTATCATCTAACTATTAAATTTTCAAATCAATGGCTAGATAATCACTTAAAGCTAAAATTAATTTAAAGCTACAAAACTAGTTAGTTGGATGATCTAATCAAATGCTAATTAAGGATTATTTTAGAAAAAATTTAACACTTAACAACAGACTGACAGTTCCATCAAATAAAATATTTACTTTCAAATATTGAAAGATTTTTACAAAGAATAGTAGTTGCATAGATTGAGAATCAATACAACATTTCACCCATTGGTAGATAGTCAAAAAACTATCAATACCTTGAAAGATATGTTAAAGCATATATGTATTGGAAGGGAATGTGGATGAACAATAGAATTCAGGATAGGAATATATGAAGCATTATAATTACCGACTGATTAAAATGAGAAGTAAAATTGATGACACTAGTCAAAGAAATTATAAAGTTTGAACAAAAGGATAACTTGGTCATAGAGTTATTAATCCTTTTGAAATTCTAGAAAGTATTAGGTTAATAGTTTATGAATTAGCCTTGTTAGCTAAAGTACCAAATATGTTATATGACTTTACTTGTGTATTTCAATAAATGTTATATGAACTAAAAATGTAATTTCTTCCTTTGAGGAAAAGGTAATATGATTAATAAATAAAAAGAAAGTAGAAATTTTCTTAAGTGGCAATATCACTCAAAACAAGCCATATGAAAAGCTATGAATGAGATGACTAAAACTCATGAGTTGTTATGTTAAATTTTGAGGAAAGGTTTTTTTTTTTTTTTTTATAAGGAGGGCAAAATGTAATAACCCCAATTTTTTAGAATATATTTGAATAATTTAAAGTGAGAATTTGAAATTTTAAAAATGAAGTTGGAATTTAATATTCTAAGAAAATCAACTTTTTTTTTATAGAAATAGAATCAGAAGATGAGACATGGATATTTGGAATGTACTCAAAAAATCAAGTCCAATGATTCTAAATATGCTGAAATCAGAGTTGGGATGAAAAATCTATATATTTTCTTAATTTTTAGAATTTAATTTTTCATAAGGGTAAAATGGTAATTTTACTTTTGTGGGGGCACAAAAATTAGGTGAGCTGTGTGACAGCCAGCACAAGAAATCTTAAATGATGAAAGTGATAATAATTAGGAATCCACTTTCAATTTAATAACAAAAGTAGAATAAATCATAAAATAATTAAAAATTAACTAAAAAAAAGAGCTTATAAATGCCCTCCCAAAAATCCCATGAAAATTCAATTGAAATTCTCTCCTCCCTCTCTTTTCCCTTTCTTTTTCCTCTTCTCCTTCTCCTTCTCCTTCTCCTTCTCCTTCTCCTTCTCCTTCTCCTTCTTTCCCTTTCCCTTTCCCTTTCCCTTTTCCTTTCTTTTTTCTTTTTCTTTTTCTTTCTCTCTCCTCCCTTTTCCAACCATCTAGCGCTTCCACAGACATGCCATCCCCAACTTACCTATGGATTCTACTCTACGGGGAAAACCTAAAGAAATTCGGTGATACACCACTCCTATCGAAAACCCAATTCGTTCATCTTCTTTGGTACAGTTCCACTTTCCATTTCCCCTATGATTGATATATATAAGTTCTCTGGCACTATTATCAAGAATTTTTCACTATATATTGGATTCTGAGTAGCATGTCTCTTCTTTGACCACAATCTCCTCCTCTGGTCATTTCTAGATAGGCCACCCCCTTTCCTCTTCATTTCCCCTTTCATTTTCATGTCTTTCCACCATAAAATGCCCCATCATACTTGTTTTTCCAGCAAGATTTACCGGTGAACTAGAACAAGTGGAAAAGGGTTGGAGCACCTTTAAAATGGTATTAAATGGTTGATTTGATACATTAGATGAATTTAGAACATCCAAAAACCTTATAAACACATGTTACAGTAAAAAAATTAGACATCTGGATCAAAGATCAGAGTAGAAACAGATTGGAAAAGCATTCCAGATCCATAACTCAATTTGAACCATTGAGCCTAAAAACTTAAAAATATAATTCATAACTCAATACAACTCTAAATTGATATCGGAAAGATTTGCTGGAATCGTATTGATGATTAGAATCTACTAAACTCATAAAATTTAAGATTCTAGTACTATTTATATTGATCCATAGTAAAAAACCATGCTACTATGGTTGGAACACTTTCAAAATGATCTTAAAAGTTTTATCTAATCTATTAGATGGATTTAGAACATTGAGAAACCTTATAAACACCTATTATAGTATAAAAAAAAATGGATATTTAGATCAAAGATTAGAATAGAAAAAGATTAGATCACTTTGGATAGTTAAAAATTAGCAAAACTTAAAAATGCAATTTAGAAGTCAATACAACTCCAAATTGAGATATGAAAATTTTGTTGGAATCAAATTGACAAGTAGAATCTACTAAACTCATAAAATTTAAGATTTGAGTACTGTTTATATTGATCCATACCGAAAAACCTTACTAATAGCTTTGATTGGACAAATCAAAGATGATCAGACCATCTAATTTAAATGAATACATGATATATTGATGAGATAACATGAATTAATGGGTCAGATCTTACATAAATGAGAGAACTTAAGATCTGAGCTCTTGATGTGATCAAAACCCTAGATCTAATGAATCAAAATTAGATATGACCATTGGATCAACACAAAAACTTTGGATATGCATTATGATTATTGAAATTATTAAAAATTTAATAGAATTACAATAGATTTATTTTTGGATTGATATGTTAAACTTAATCAACGGTCAATATTTAACATAATATGTAATAATGGAAAATTAACTTAGAAAATTATCAGAAATTCAAAATCTGATTAATCTAAACTTAGATTTATATTTTTGTATATTTATAGCTTTATGACAAAGTGAAATTAATGATAGTAAGGGCCTACAGTAACTCTTATAAGATAAGAACTGGATGTTATTACCAGATCCTAGACCCACTTTCAAATTAATCAGCATCCTTGAATGCCATGATCAAAGTTCTTGGATATAAGTTTAAAATCAAGTAGAAAAGGGACTTAGGATAAAGTGCTTATAGGACCATTGTAGAAAGATAAGATCTATTGCTACTCCAGTGGATTCTAAACATTGTTGTTATAGTGGGTATCCAAAATCCAAGTAATTTTTTTACGCCTTCTATTGATGTTTGCATGAGAATTAATTGCTTTTAGAGCAGAACCTAACTAGTAAGCATTAGTCAAATCTGAAATAAGGAACAGTTGTCTAGATTTAGGTGAAATAAATAATAACATTGCTCAATCGGCAAACATACTAAGCCTGGTTGTGCATCATTTAACTTAGGAAAATTAATTGGACTATACAAAGTATTCAAGATCAAGAGGTATCAAGTGATCTAAACCATAGATTGTGAATTAAAGGCTAGAATTCAAGGATCAAGACAAGCATTTGAGTAAGATGATTATGATCATGGAAGATCAAATGTAAGATCATGATGATTATGGATAATCAAAGAGAGATATAAGATTAATAGATCAAACCTTGAAAAAATGGAATGAATTATAAATCAAACTAAGATAAATAAAAAGTAGAAGATAGAAAATCTAAACCATTGATTTTGATCAATAGTCATGAAGTGATAATGTATCAAAAAGATAAAAAAATCCATGAAGATCAAGTTCATTAACTTAGAGATGATCAAAGATCAATGAGATGTATATGAAGAATTAGGATTAGAAAATAGTTCAAAAACTTAGATCTAACAGATTAAAAGACAATCCAACCATCAGATCAATTATTATAATATATAAAAGAGATAGATTAGTCAATATTAAGGAATGCAAAGAAATCTTGACCCTTAAATATTAATCAAGGGTCAAAATTAAATGATTAGACAAATCCTGAAAGAGGATAAATATGATCAAAGAAAGACAAATCCAAGATCATTTAAAATTATGATGATCAAGAGATAGATAATGACATTATGTGTACATATTAATTTACAGATACACAGATTTCTACATCAATCAATATAATTGATTATTGGGGATTATTGCGTTCGAGGTAAGTGGAACCTTAAGAATTGATTTCTTTAAATTGTAAGATCTATGTTCTAAACATGATCTTATGTGAGGACATAAAATTATCGAGTGATTATAAATTGGTGGGATTTAATTATTTAGAATGTCTAGTGATTTAATTAGAATGATATAATGATCTTATGTTTAGAATTATGTGATTATTATTTGAGAAGCATGTGTTGAATTACATTATCTACTTAAGTTGAGAAATTATATGCTTAGTATATGGGTACCATCTACCTTACATGTTTATCCCTAAACTTAGATGGTAAAACTATATCCTTAATATATGAATACCAAATTTATGAGCATGAGGATGTTATTATAGATTTTTCTTATAGACAACGAAATATCATGCTAGTATTATCATTATTTTTCATATGGGCATGGAGGCATGTGGATTTTGTTTTTGACAAGCATTGGCCTGGAGATACTATGTGAAGAGAGTTGAAGGGTTTGGCCACCCACTCTCCTAAACTGATGATGATATGAATACCTTGCCCAAAGAGAGGCAAAATGTTGGGTGGGCAATTATGGCAAGGCCAGCCACTGTGATGGTCTGTCTCCTCATATTGACATGACGTTGTGTGTTTTTCCACCATGGTATTAGTGGAATACCTTAGTAGTTATCCAGGCATTTTGGTATGTTTTAACTGCATCATAATAGTCCTTTATGTATTTTGCATTATGATTCATGGCATGATAAGATGCCTTATGATATGGCATGATGAGATGCCCGGTGTGAGCTCATTACCAATATTTCCCATGAAGGGATATTTTCTAGTAGAGGCTGGATGATTTTTATCCCAGTAAAGGGTATGAATGATTGTAGCTTCCGTATATAAGGGGTATGGTTATTAAATATAATTATATACCCCGTATGAAAAGGGGATGATTATTGAACATTATGTTGGATACTGTAAGTGAGGGACATGGATATTGAACTTAATATAATCTGGGTATAGATATTGTGATATTGTTATTAAAGACATTAACTATTTTTCACGCTTTTAATAGTTTGCATATATATTCTATGATTATGAATTATTGGAGAATATATTTATAGAATATTTCACATGAGAAATTACATGACATGAGAAATTACATGATAGAGTTGCTTTGTAGAGTATGGTTCATAGAAATCAAATTACTTGATTAATATGGAATATGATGGATATGAATATTGGAGTTATGAAAGAATTATTTGATTATAGATTATGTTTTAAATTCCATATGCTTCATAAATCCCGTAACAAGCATATCTTGCGGAGATATTGTAAATGTCTGAATATTGACATTATTTTAGATGCAAAGAGATAGGAGTGGATGGATACCATAGGGGAATACAACAACTATACTATTGATCAAGGGTATATACTATTATGAAAATTATTATATTGTGTAGTTAGTTATTTGGAGTTGTGAACCTTGGGCATTTTATGTAATAAATATAAAGGTTGTGTATGTGAACCACCAAATGTGTCCTGTTTTCAAGAAATGAATTTTTATTGTTTAATTTAGTAGAAATATACATTATAAACAAAGTATGTACATATGGTAAGAGAGTGAAAGTGATATTTAGTTTTTAGAAATGAATTTCAAAGAAAATGTTTTCCACTTTTTAGATTTTCCAAACTAGAAGCTCCATCTTTTGAAAATAAACATGAAAAAGTGTTTTAAAAACCTGGGTCATTGCAAAATCATTATCAAGATTTGATACCGATCGTGATTAATCGATAGCATCTTATTATATCTATGCAGTCATGTGTTTTCTGCACATTTTTATCTGTCTTAGAATTTTCCACTGAGTGGTTGTATTGATCCCCACCAACAATTTCAGTTTAGTCTTTTAAACATGAATAAAGATTTGAGGCAAAACATGAACTTTGGAGCAGGAGAGTCAAAGTATGATAGTGAAATTAGTTACTTATTTTGTTTAGAATAAAAACCTTGAACATTTAGAACAATGATGTAATAGGGCAATTAACTTTGTTTTGAATGCAAGGGTTTGGTTTAAGTCATGGTTTCATTTAAGATTGTTTAGGCTGTGACCAGTGGGTCTTGGTAATACTTATTCTTAGGAAATTATTTTGGCTATATGTGAAGTTTTAATGAGACACCCGAGCTTGGAAGGGCAGTTTGAAAACTACTATACCCAATGAAGATACAAGTAGTGGACTTCAAATCTAATTTCTATCTCATCTGTTTGGATGCATATGCAAAATCTCTACACCCGAATACTCTCAAGTGTGAATAAGTCACCTTCTTGCTAGTCCACTTATGTTTTAGAACTTCAAAAGTCTAGTCATGCTGACAGTGACCTATTGATCAAGTAGCAAGCGATCTTCATAGCTTCACTCCAGAATGGCTTAGGTAGCTTAGCCATACTAAGCATGCATCTTACTCTCTCTACAATGGTCTGGTTCATTCTTTCAGCTAATCCATTGTGCTATGGGGTATGTGGAACTGTCTTGTCGTGTCAAATGTCACATACTACACAATATGCCCCTGAACTCTTTTGAGGTATATTCTCCTCCATTGTCAATTCTGAGACAATTTTGTTTCTTTCTAGTTTGACACTCCACCATCATGTAGAATCTTTTGAAGCATTTGAATATCTGTCCTTTATTCTTTATAAAGTATACCCATACCCTCCTAAATACATCATATATAAAGGTTACAAAATATTTATTTCGACCTAGTAACTCTACTTCTATGGGACCACATATATTTGAGTACACCAAATTCAAACTTTTCTTTTATTACTAGAAGAAGAGAAAGCAACCCTATGTTGCTTGCCAAATAAATAGTAATTACATGGATTAAGAGTTATACCTTTAGATAGTTTGATAAGTTGCTTCTTTGCAAGTGTGAACAGAACTTTCTCTCCCATGTGGTCTAGTCTTTTATTCCAAAGGTTTAGTGATCCTTCTTCTTCCACTGCGTTAAGGATGTATTTGGATATTCTTATGTTGGTCTTGTATAGTGTGCTACATATGTGTTCTTTCACTACAATTATTGCCTCTTTCATCAGTTTCGAGGTATTGTTGCCAAATTAGTTGGTGTAGTCTTGTCTATCAAGAGCCAGCATTGAGATCAGGTTTACTCTGAGTTCTTCTATGGGTCGCACCTCCTTTAGTACTACTATGCAACCAATATTTGTCTTTATCTATACATCACTGATCCTAACTATTTCTTGAGGAACTGTCATTCCCCATCTTTACAATGCTAAAGTCTCCTTCTTTGTCGGTGATGAAGAAGTCTTTGTCAGGAGTGGCGTGATAGGAAGCTGATGTATCTATCACCCATTCTACTTCACTCTTGGCCACGTGTAAGCATGATTCCTCCTTAATAGTGAGCACTGTTATTTCTTAAGCAATGACAACTAGTGTCTCACCATTGTCCTTCTTTGGCTTGGTATGTCCCATCTTTCTCTTGAATTTTTGGCAGTCTTTCTTCATATGACCTGGAATGCCCTAGTGGAAACACTTGAACTGTCCTCTAGGTTGAATTTTTTATCTATTGTGAGTCTGCGATCTTCCCCTTTATTTGCTCTTTCTCCTGCCCCTGTGCTTGTCTGTTACTAGGGCGTGTGCTTTCTCAGTGCTAACTTCTTTCCTTCTGGCATCCTCATTGAATAGCGCACCTTTGACTATAGCCATGGTTAGCTTTCCTTCTAGTGTTGAGTTGCTAAGTAAAATTACCAATATCTCCCAACTTTTAGGTAGTGAACTTAGTAGTAGTAGGACTTGCCATTCATCCCCTAGCTGTAACACCATTGATCCTGGCTAATTTACAAGATTTTAAAATTCACTAGTATGTTCAGCTATAGTCATTCCGCTCCTTAGTTTAAGGTTGACAAGCCTTTTTATCAGCAAAGCCTTGTTTTGAGCGGTCTTAGCCTGATACATATTCTTTAACTTTTTCTAGAGAATATCAGTGTCTTCTTCTTGAGCAATGTGGTGAAATACATTGTGATCAATCCACTGTTTAATCTGACCCATGGTTTTCTTATTCATCTTTATCTAGTCTTTTTCAGAAATTCCCTCAAGTCTTTTTTCTTGATCATCTAAAGGGTCATGGAGATCTTTATAGTATAAAAGATCTTCCATTCTAGGTCTCCACAACATATAATTAGTGGTATTTAATTTGATCATCGCTCTAGCCAAGATATTTCCAAAACTGATCTCCTCCATACTTTCAAACTTTATTTCTACCTTTTCTGAGTAGAACTGTGAAAAATGAGTGCATAGATGAGTCTAGAATGATAAAAAAACTTAAGCAGGGTATGTTTGACAAATTGAGGGGTGCCCTAAATTTTCTTGTTTATGGGGTGTCACTATCAAATTAAGGGGGTGCTATTTTAACACGCAAGGGGTGCCCTCTTTAATTTTTTAGCATACTGATTCAAGCCTTAGAAGGGGGTGTCGTTATCAAATTTTCAATGCACTATTTCTGGTCACTAGGGGTGTCTCTATCAAATTGGGATCTGAGCTTTTAGGCACCTAGGTATAAAAGGGAGAGAAATAGGAAAACACTAACATGATTTTCTCCTCTCCTCTTCTCTTCCCCTCTTCTCTAAGTGCAGTGGCTTACTACGCTACTTCCCTTGGTTGAGGCGGCGTCTTGCTACGCTGCTTCCCTCGGTTGAGGCAGCGACTAGCTACACTGCTTCCTCTGTCTGAGACAATCCTTGGCATAGCATCCCCAACAAGGAGGTTTTCTTGAGATGTAGTGATTTTTCGGTCATCGCTTCTTGAAGCACATAAGTTCCTTTTCCTCTCTGTTCCTTTTGCCTCTTTTTTTGTGTGTGAAGTCTTGCCGAAATAGGGTTTTAGTTAGTTTTTCTTTGACCGGCCGAAACCCTAAATTGTGTTCTTCTTCAGCTGTGTCAGCACAGAGAAATAGAGGGTTCTAGTTGGTTTTCTTTGATTGGCTAAAACCCTAATCCCCCTTCTTCGTTTTTGTTATATAGTGTCGACAATTGTCGTTGGTTTTCAGTTTCGGTGATGATCGACGGTTTCCCCTTGTTTTTTTTTTTTTTTAGCAAAGAATCCCACCATGAAAGGGTTCTCTGAGAAATTTGGGTTGATCGGTTGATCTCCGATCTAGATGATTTGGGTCATTCTCTGAGCGATCTGGGACATTCAATCTTGGTGATCTCAACCCTCAACTAGGGTTTCTCTATACTGGGTTTCTACTTGGCCTAGATCTGGATAGGATCTCGGCAAAACCTACCTAGATCTGAACGTAATCGAGGCCGTACCTACCTAGTCCTAGACTGGAACTAGGTTGCACCTAGCCTAAGTTTGAATGTGGATATAGGTCACACTTGGCTTAGGTCTGAACATGGATCTGGGCCACACCTAGCCTAGGTCTAGACATGGATCTGGGCAGCACCTGGCCTAGATTCGAGCATAGACTTACGTTCTACTTTGACAGTCCTCCTGTATTCACCGAGCTCTATTCTCGTAGTCCTCCTAGTGTGAACCAAGCTTTGATACCACTTGTTATGCATAGAAAATTAGGATCAAACAACACGCACACACACACACACACACACACACACACAAAACACAGAGATTTACATGGTTTGGCTAAATTTGGTCTACGTCCACAAGAGGAGGGGGAACAATCCACCACTGAGGAGAGATTTACAACAGATGCCTACAACCCTGTCTCTGATTCCTATTTATAGAGATCATAGGGAGGCTTGAAGTGTTATACATTAACACAAACTCTATCTTCTCCTTATCTGATTAGGACTCTATCTTCTTATCCTTATCTGATTAGGACTCCCAATCAGATTAGATAATCCACCTCTATTTCTTGGCAGGAGTATTCAGGTGGATTTATGGGGATGAGCATCAAAAAGTAAAGAATGACAAATGAGACTTTGGGGGCATATGGTCTTTAACTAACATACAATGTCTATACACCATTCTTGGTGAGATTATTTGTCATTGTGTTCACCGATATATAAACAAGCGAGAACTCTTTCAAAACCAAAGTCATGCCCTAGTGGAGAAATCTTTGAAGAGCCTATAATCATCTGATCAAGGTGGTGAATTGCAAGGTGTGTCTTTTCTAGTTGGATTTCAAGCCCATTGATTTCATGGTTTACATTGCACCACAAAGGCAGATGAATGACTATTTTACCTCTAAATAAAATGCATACCAACAGAAACCTGGTTCAGTAGCACAATAGTCTTTCTCCTTGGTGTGTTTTCAATTGACCACTGATCAGTGTTGAAGGCTGCATATGATTGTGTTTGTGTGTTTGAAAGTAGAGACAATAACAAAAAAGAAAAACATAAATCATAGTTCAAAAACTAACATTCCATCAAGCCAAGGCATTGCCCATAAGTGACGCGTTACATCAGATCCTGAGTGTGGTGAAAAATAGGCAAGGGTTGCTAGGGCATTCTCCCAGAAGCAACATGCTACATTGGATTTTGGGTGTTGTGAAAAATGGGCAAGGGCTACTAGAGTGTTCCCTTAGAAGCGACGCGCCACATCAGAACCCAGGTGCAGTGAAAAGTGGGCACAGGTTCATGCCATGGAGGTCGAGAAGGGCATTAAGAAATAGGATATTTCTAGAGCATAAGATTTGTATCACCACTTGGAATATAAGGACATTGACAGGTAAGAGTTTGGAGTTAGTAGACATGATGAAACGTAGGAGAGTTAACATCACTTACATCCAAGAAACCAAGAGGAAAGGGGCTAAAGCTAGAGAAATTGATGGGTATAAATTATGGTATATAAGAAAGAATAATAACTAAAATGGTGTACGAATAATAGTGGATAAGGAATTAAAGGATAAAGTTATAGACGTTAAAAGAATTAGTGAAATAAAGCTTGTTCTAGGAGAGCAAATTATTAATGTTATAAGTGCATACATACTATAAGTAGGGTTATAAGATATAATTAAGAGACAGTTTCATGTAAGAAATTCCCAACACTGAGGGGCTATTTATAGGAGCATACTTAAATGACCATGTAGGAAAACAAAAGGAAGGATATGATAGAATACACGGAGGGTATGGTATAGGTGAACGAAATGAGATGGGGAAAACTATCCTCGATTTTGCTTTGTCATATAACCTGGCCATTGCAAATACACTCTTTAAGAAGAGGGATGAACACTTAATAACCTTTAAAAGTGGACTTCATAATAGCAAATAGACTTTTTTCTACTTAGGAATATTGAACGATCAATGTGTAAGGATTGTAAGGTGATACCCAGTGAACCTCATAACATAGGTTAATGCTTATGGATATCCATATCAAAAGATCGAAGAAAGGAAATGAACTTAATAGGTATCCAAAAATTAAGCAGCGAAAAGGAGAGAAAATAACCTCATTAACAAATAAGTTGATGGTAGAAGGAAATTAGAACTATGAAACAGAAGTAAATACTATGTGGATTAGTATTTCTGAGTCCGTTAAAAAAGTGGCAAAAGATGTTTTAGGAGTATCTAAAGGTAAAAGGCAATTAGTAAAGGAAACATGGTGGTGGAGTGAAACAATGCAAAAAGTAATTAAAGAAAACGGATGTATTTTAAAGCATGACAGAAGACTAAAAATAATGAAAACCATGAACAATATAAGAATGCTAAAAAGGTCGCTAAGAGAATAGTTAGTGAGGCTAAACTTAAGGCATATAATGAGCTTTATAATAGACTAGGAATAAGAGAAGGTGAAAAAGATATGTTTAAACTTGCAAAAGTAAGAGAATAGAAGGGTAAGGACTTAGATCATGTTAGGTGCATTAGAGGTGATGAACAAAGGGTGTTAATCAAAGATCATGAGATCAAACAAAGGTGGGAAATGTACTTTAAAAAATTGTTAAGTGACAATGGCTCTGAGAATATAAGGATTGAAAATATTATAAATTTAAATAACATTGGATATTATAGATATGAATGTAGGATTAGAATACCTGAAGTGAAAGAGGGCTTAAAAAAGATGAAATCAAGAAAGGCCATGAGGCCCGATGGTATACCAATAGAGGTTTGGAAGCATATGGAAGATATTATGGTAGTTTGGTTGACCAAGTTGTATAACAAGATTATTAGATCAAAGAAAATGCTTGATGAGTGGAGGAAAAGCTCTATTGTATCAATTTATAAGAATAAAGAAGACATATAGAGCTACACTAATTATCGGGGGATTAAACTTATGAGTCACACTATGAAATGTTTTGAAAGAGTGATATAGAAGAGGCTGAATTAGTTTGGTTTCATGTCTGGGAGGTCTACCATGGAAGCTATTTTCTTACTAAGACAATTGGTAAAGAAATATAGGGAGAGGAGGAAAGACCTCACATGGTATTTATTGACTTAGAGAAAGCTTATGATAGAGTCCCCAGAGAGTTAATATGGAGGGTGTTGGGCAATAAAGGGGTTTCACAGGGGTATATAGACATAATTAAAGATATGTATGAGGGAGTTGTAACAAATGTTAAGACCACTAGTGGCGAGACTAGTGATTTTCCTGTGATTGTAGGATTGCACCAAGGATTGACATTGAGCCCATACCTTTTCATTTTGGTTATGGACGTGTTAACAAAACATCTATACGAGGAGATTCCCTAGTGTATGCTATTTGCAGATGATATAATCTTGCTTGATGAGACAAGGGAGGGTGTAAATATAAAGCTAGAGTTATGGAGAGAAGCATTAGAATCTAAAGGATTGAAAATTAGCCAAACCAAGATAGAATATATGGAATGCAATTTTAGCAAGGAGAGGAGTAGGAGTGGAATACCAGTCAAGATTGTTAACCAAGAAGTCCCCGTAAAGGACCACTTTCCGTACTTAGGATCAATGATTCATGAGAGTGGAGAGATTGAGAGGGAGGTTACCTAGAGAATCGAAGCGGGTTGGAACAAATAGAGATGTGCATCTAGAGTTTTGTATGATCGACAAGTGCCACTCAAACTAAAAGGAAAATTATATAGGATGGCCATAAGGCCGGCCATGCTCTATGGATTAGAGTGTTGGGCAGTTAAGGAACATCATGCTCATAGGATGAGCATTATAGAAATGAAGATGTTGAGATGGATGGGTGGTAAGACAAGAAATGATAGAATTAGGAATGAAAATATTAAAGGAAATTTAGGGTTAGCACCAATAGATAGCAAGATAAGGGATATTAGACTTAGATAGTTTGAACATGTTCAAAGAAGACCTAAAACGACACTGGTTAGAAGGAGTGAGGCAATACAAGTAGAAGGTTATAAAAGGGTAAGGGTAAGGGCCAAATGAACGTGGATATAAGTGGTGAGAAAGATTTAAAAACTTTGTGACTAAATGAAGCCATGACACTTTATAGAGATGAATGGTGGAATAAGATTCATGTGGCCAACCCCTAATTAGGATAAGGTCTTGGTGATGATGATAGTTCAAAAACTAATAAGTCAAATTTGGAAATCTCGCTCAACCTACTCGAGTCAACTTATTAGGTGACCAGCACAAGTCAAGAACTTACGCAATTCAGAAGCTGCAACTGGCAAATAAAGCTCCTACCCATCAACATCCTTCGGTTCCTCGTGGATATCACTTAACGAGTCCTTCAAAGTTGCACATGCCCCTTTTGTGTAAGTAAATGCTGCACAATCGATATTAAGGCAATGCTGTTTACAATTATCTATGTTATCAAAGAATCCCAATGGATCTCTTGGCTCTTCCACCTTCACCTTCCATCAACTAGGAATCCATCATCTTCTCCACATTCCAACAGGGTCTTTCTCACTCATCCACAATGCCTATAGCCCAAATCGCATTCCTTTTCTGACTAGGGCTCAAACTCTGGCACACACTTACACATTTCCATATTATTCTCACTACAGCTACCATATGTTGCGCAGATAGGATGATCATTTTCATCACTCACCACATAACCACTAAGTATCAACACTGGTGGTGCATTGTTCCTCCGGTCCATACCACAAGGACATAGCCTAGGTGGTGTTAAGGGAGTTGATATAAACAAGTTGCCCGCATGGGCTGATCCCCAGCCTACCATAATGAGGAATTGAGTCGGAAAAAAATGAAATAGACCTCATCTTGGTTGCTTGTGATGATGTAATTGAAAATGTGCAAGTAATCCTTAGCAGAAGTAAATGGAATCCCATTCCAAGAGAAGCTTCTCCAATATGGAACTAATTCATGCCAAATGAGAAACTCGTTCGGTCCCTGAGGATGAATGCCAAATGAGGAACTTCTAGGAGTTGTCATAGGCATCCATTCATGATCTAAGATTTTGGGTCTTTCTTTTTCATAGGTTGATGCCAATCTTTGTACTTGGGAGGAGTGTATCCAAAGGATGATCAAAGTTTTGCCATAGAACCATAGACTTCCATCTCAAAAGACAAGGTTTCCCGAATCCAAGAGCTAAGCTGTGTGTTACTGAATGGTGCTGAAATGTTGGTTAACCAAAGAATCAATGATATTTCCTATGCTATGAAGGACTACAAGGTTTCCATTTATTTGAATGGAAAGAATTGTAGAGAAATCATGAAATATCCATTCCCTATTGGCAACCTAGACATCTAGTTTTCTCACAATATTTTGAGAGATATAATGACACAGATTAAAGGAATTTCCATAAACAAAGAAGCCCAATTCATATATGCCATTAGCAGAAACAAGAGTTTTCGCAACTGTAATGAAATCATTTGGAAAAATGGTGTCTGCTGCAAATGGAAGAGCAGAAGAAAAGGATGAAGAAGATGTTCAAGAATGATTCAAAGTATGACTTAGTCTTATTGGGTTGTTAGTAGTGTTAGTAGTGTCTGTATTTCTCTGGTTTAGTTAGTCAAATAAGGAGCCGTTACTGTTGTTGCTAAAATTGCGCTATTGGCTGTAGTGGTTGAGTTAAATTTGGTTAATTTGTTTTTTATTGTAAGCCTATAAATAGGCATGTTTGCTTTAGTAGTTAAGTACCACAATAAAACTTGCAGGTATTTAGACTTGCTTCTATCCTGAGAGCCTCTATTTTATCTTTGTTGTTTCTGTTCTCCAACAAATTTGGCATCAGAGCGAGGGGTGTTGAGTGAGTAGAGAGGGATAAACATGTGAGTTGAGTGAAATACGTGGGAGAAAAAAGATGGCTAGCAATGACAATGCAATGAGTGCTGCACAACCACTTATTCCCATCTTTAAGGGAGAAGGCCATGGATTCTGGAGTATTAGAATGCAAACTCTACTCAATCTCAAGATTTGTGGGACTTGGTAGATGTTAAGTATTCAATTTTGGTCAAAATACCCCTAATTTAACATTTAATTAGATCACCTAACCAATCAAATTTGTAATTTTTAAATTGATTTTGAATTTAGCTTCAATAGACAATCCAATAATTAATTTGTCAAAATTAATGGTCAAATGATCATTAGAGCTTATCAAATGCTTAATGTAAGGTTTAGATGACTCTAATTTGGTCTTTTATTTTGTACATTAATCAAAAGAAGCTAGGATGACTCAGATAAGAAGTTCATGATGTAGTTTACACATCAAGGATTAATGGTGCAAATGGGATAGTTTCCTAGGAGTTTAAAAGCTGAAAATAGCTCTCCACCATGGAAGAAAAGAGGCAGGCATATTGAATTAGTAATCAGGAGAAACTAAAGATGAAAGATAAAAGAAAAAGGAAAGCATGAAGAGGAAACCACTGAACACCCCTTCTATTCCATCTCTCATGTTCTCTCTCTCTCTCTCTCTCTCTCTCTCTCTCTCTCTCTCTCTCTCTCTCTCTCTGTGATGACCAGGGTTTTTCCATGCATTTTTAAATGCAATATCTAATTCCTAAGGCGGGATGCATCCCTTTTTTGAAAACCATTTTATGAAAACCATGCAATGCAGCGGAAATCTTTAGTTTTAAACTCATTTTGAAAACCCCGAGTGTCATTTGCTTTCACAACAATCAAAGCAGTTTTTGAAAAACTTCATAAATCATAAATGTTTTTCCCCAGGTCTATCCAGTCACAGCACATAGCCCAACTATAAATAAATACAAATACATGTCCAAAGGGTAGAGTGTTTACTTACATGTATGATTGTCTCCTTTTGATTTACTTGCTCGTAGCACTAACATAGGCGTCTTCTACTCGTGAATGGAACTATCATGAAAAATGTTAAGGATAGGGTGAGTATATACTATACTCAGTAGGAGTCTATCACTACTAGTTTTACAATGCATGCTATGTTTAAAGTCATATGCTCTTTTAAACATGTGCATGTTCGAACAATCATGTTCAATATTGATATTAAAAACCACTATCGAATACTGACGACTTAAAGAATAGCATAATCCAAGTCGAAAGTATCATATATATCATAAACATAATGATATGCATAAAATTCTCAACTGAATCCAACTCATGGATATCTGGTATGGTATGGTCGACCAACCTCATGTCATGCCATATGCAATGCAAGTAAGTCCACGAAACCATAGGGCCCAACTATGCCCACGACCTCGCCGTCGTGTGGTCCCCGGGTACATAGGGACACAGTGTCATAGCCTCCACGGGGCATATGACACATCGACCCAGTGCCGTGAAACCAGTGGAAGCCCCCTGACCCACATGCAGTCGACGTAGGGACATTGCCCTTTTTGGGCGTGGTACCCATTCCACCTAATAGTAGTAGAGGCTGGAGGCCAAACCAGACCTCTCGGCATAGCGCCCACGATCTTATTAGCCCAAATCATATAAGATAAAATAAGCGAAAACCTCTTTGTTAAAACCTGTCCTCTTTGGGTCCCTCACAACTGCCTACCCAGCATCTTTTGGGCACTCCAGCATCTTTTGGTAACCCTCAAGGACATGCAATTTTTCAAGAACTCAATGCTCACAAATCATGCAATATATGCAATTGTTTGCCAAACATGTCTATGCATAGTGTATTTATCATATGTACGCTGAATTAAGTCATGCTAAACAAGTCATATACTTATACTTAAACACATGCATTCTCAAAACACTCATGGCTCTTTTAAAAAGTCTAGTAGCGATAGAGCACCTACCTCAAAGTCTCCTGGAGTCGCGTCCTTTATCACTCAACCCGTCCCTGGGTCTCATTTATAAACTCCTGGATATGAATGGATACAAGGAGTCCTTATCAATTTCAATTTATTTAGACATTAGATCGCTAGATCTGCCTTTAGGGTCCATGGTCCTTGCCTAATTTATTGTCAGGCTAGATCCTATGATATGGATCTACTATTCAATAGTTAAACTCTGTAAATTGTCCTCTGATCCTAACTTTAAAGTCTCATTAGGTCTGCGTGTCCTAGTTCCCAGGATACTTGTGCATCCTGGTTGAACTGTGACTGCCTCAAGTGTGTGCGGCCCAAAGGCCGTGCCAGGGACCACGTTTTGCACGCGCACATGCAAGCTCAAGCGACGCACTATGACGCGCATCCTGGATGGCATTGCATGGACGCACCTTTGGTGTAACATGGCACGTCTCAGCTCCCAGGGCACCTCGTGCATCCTGGTCGAGCCAGGACCCGTGCCCCATGTCGCGCGCGCACCTAAAGGCCGCACCTGGGACAATGCACGCATTGTTGTACGCCTGGAACCCGTCCTAGGGACCCTGTCCCAAGTGCACGTGCAGCATGGAGTCCCTGGGATGCCTGGTTCATTCATGGCTGGCTGGAATTGGCTTCGTCTTCTCCAGTTGGAAAAATCAGCTAGGCAAAGACCAGATTTGGCATGGATGTGGCCTGGGGAAGCAAGATGGAGAGAGAAGAAGGAAGAACGGCTTACCTGGGCAGCTTGGGGATGCCTTGTTTCCCGGTGGTGGGTTTTCCTCTGCCGAAAACCTTTGTTGTCGGAACCCATGAAGGGGAAAACCCCAATGCTAGACCAGAAAGGAGAAAGGGGCATGGGGAAATGGCAATGGCAATGGCCGGCCTGACTTGGGCCTGGCCGTTGCCGGACAACGTAGGGAGATGGGTTTGAGATGGGTTTCTGGTTTTTGCCGGAAACCCCAGTCCCAAAATTGCCGGAAACCGTGTTTTTGGAGAGGGGGAGATGGGGCTTTTATAGAGGGGAGAAGGCGGTGCCCCTCAATGGTGATGCCGCCATTTCCCCTGGTGTGTTCTGGAGAAATCAGGAGAAAAGGGTTTTTTGGAGAAGTCTGGAGGTGGAAGACGACAGGGGGTGCCGTTATCAAAAGTGCCCCTGCATTTTTCGTTCTTTTTCATTTTTCTGTTTAAATTACAGAATTGCCCATGATCTTTAAACGGCCGTAACTTCTTCATACGAACTCCGTTTTCGGCGTTCTTTGTGGCATTGGATTCCATTTTTCAAGTAGAATGTAATGGTACCAAGCTTCCTCACAAATTCTTTCATTTACTATTTTAAATAAGGTAAAACATTCAACATAGTCCATTTCTTATAGAATGTCCAAAATAGCGTAAATTGCTCGGGCATTACATTATTACCCCCTTAAAAGAATTTCATCTTCGAAATTCCATAAATTATCATCTTCAAGGTATTTTGTCTCTTAGATAACTTTTTGGTGAATGCACTCCCTCCTTAGGAATCAAATCTAGGCTCAACCTCAATTTATCATTTTTATTGTTCCTTCTATAAGGCCTTACCTATAAGGGCCGCTTTTGCTACGTACTCTGATGCATACTCCCATACGTGCCATTTTAACAATACTGGTTTCTAGCTATAATTCATCTATCTTTAATTCCTTAGATGCCTATACTTTTCTCATCGTGTATAGGATAGTCTCCTCGTAGGATCATGCTTCTTTATTCAGGTATAAATTACTCCATACTTCTTTCAAGATCATATTATCTTATTTCTCATAGTCCTTTTTGAATATCATAGGATGATCCCTTTTTCTTCTTGTCTTTCATTTAGTGATCTCTTCATCATCCATATCTCCTTCTAATGGTTGGTTACATGTCATTAGTAAGAGTCCAAAAATTACCTTCTTTCTATTGTGTCTAACTTTGCTTCTTATCTTTTATATTTGTCCCCAAGATACTTCAATAACTGTTATGGTATCATGTGCTCTATAGCCAAACTCTTAATTAACTTCGAATTTCAACTGTCTATCGTTTTCCATATGTGACTTTATTCCTCAACCAAAGTCACATTCAAAATAAAATCATGAAAACCAATTAGTAGCATCTTCCATCGAGGACCTTATCATATACTGAAAGTAAAATGTCCTAACTCTATATCTAGTTTCATAACTATTGAATTCATTTAACGCTTTTCTCGTTGAAGATTTTATCCAAACTCAAGTCGATTCATCATCATGGGTCAAATGTTCTCGTCCAGAGGCCTATCTCACTATTCACATCAATTTGTCATTAGGATTTTCAATAATGTTCCCATTTATGCAAAGCAAAAAGTCTCTCTTTCATAACCGAGTACCCTTACTAGGTCATGGTTGAATCCTTTGTCATCATCCTCTTTGTCCTTTCTTTGCTTGATGGTTTTCTTCGTAACCTTCCAGTCCAAAAGTTCTATACTTAATCGAATAGGGTTAGTCCTTAGGAAATTCCTTCTATTGATTTTTCGTACTTGGTATATGCTCATAACAACTAACTATTTGTCTAAAGGCAACGTAACATTAAATCTTCACCTTATAGTGTGCTAGCCATCTCACCTTTTCCTTCCATCCCCTATGTCAATATATTGTGTAATCTTTTATCAAGGCTTTATCGTCAACCATGCAGTTTGTATTGTCAGGGGGTATCATTATCATCATAAGTAGTGGTTTTCTCAATTCCCCAAATTTTACCTTTCAAGTGCCTCCTCATACTTAGCTTATAATAGTAGTTCTCGTTCAATAGCTACTACATCAAGTTATGCTAAAGCTGTTAAATCATCAAATTTGAAAAACACTCAGGTAAGGATAAAACATTTTCTTAAACATAGAAAGACTTTATTCGATTACCTGTTGATCTCTTTCCAGATATATCTATGTCATAAGCTCAAGGGCCTCTAAAGTGATTGATACTTATCTACCTTTCTTTTCAATCCAAGTCAGCAACATCTTTCAGACCCACAGTGATTTCTATGGTTTGTCATGGTATCTATTCAGGTTTGGAAAAATCTGTCTCACTGGTGGAGATTGCTCCTTATTTTTGCTTTTATCTCAGTTGTTACTGTATTTATTGTACTTGTAGCTCCTCCATGATGTGGCCTAATCAACTCCATGATGTGGCCCGATCAACTGACCTCATACCCTCAAATGACTTGGTCTAATAAGTAACTTCTTTTAGGTAGAACTCATGTCCAAATACTTATAATATCCATCTGAGTATATAACATCAACTACTAACATATTTGATTAAATAGGGTGGGATACATTTATTTAGTCAACAGTACTCTAAAGGTAATGACTAAATAATGGTCTTAAGATATTTGGTCTTCCAATTTATGATAGCAAGACCTCCATTTGATCCTTGATGGTACCCTTCTTGCTGAATGGACAAGTCACTTTCCCAGCTTAATTCCTTTTTCAATATATTTTATTGGCAAGGTGAGATATCACCAAAATTTTCCTTTTATGGATTATATCCATTGGTGTTCCCCATAAGCTAATGGATCCGATAAGAATCTAATTGTAATAATTGATATCAAACCATTTGTAGAATTTAATTTCTAGTTGGTCACCATTCCTCTTCGCAAATTTCTTGTCGCATAATCTCCTGAAATTCGATACTCTACTCAAAGTCTTAAACCCCATATGCTTTCTCTCTTCTATACTCTTTTACAATAAGATCACCAACTCATCTAGTATTATTCCTTTGCATTTGATTGGTTTATCTTCCCACTCGATTCAAGATGAAAGATTTGTATGTATCTTCATAAAGTCATGATCTCCTTCTTTTGAATATTCAATATTCATTGAATACTTATATTTGCATCTCTCTCTCTCTCTCTCTCTCTCTCTCTCTCTCTCTCTCTCTCTCTCTCTCTCTCTCTCTCTTCTTCATAATCCTCATTTTTGTCTACCTAGATCAATGTCTTCATGTGCTTTGTTGCATATAATCGATACTATATCTACTCCTTTACTTAACAGATATGATAAACTGAATGCTTATTAGAAATGCTAAACTGTATTAATATCATTGAAATCCTTAATTGCCTATAGCCTCAATAAAATTCATACAATGTCTTAATAATGACATTGATGTTTTGATCATGCTATACTTCTCTTACAAGTTCATGTTAGGATCGATCTATTATCATCCTTAGTATTATCATCAAAATCTTTTGAGAACTCGGCCAAATTCATTTTCCTATCATATTCGTGTTATGTTTCTCTTAATCACATAATATGTCACTTGTAAACATCTTCTGATTTGCTCCATAATACTCTGGTAGTTATTATTCGATAGCACTTCACTCTTCATAAGACTCCAATGAAGTTATCAAAAATTGAGCTAAGTCCTTCAGGATCCATACCTTTGTGATCTAGCACGAGTCACAATTATCTCCTAATATCATCTTCCATTTTCATCCCTCTTAGCTTATCATCAACATCTTCTTTCATCATTCTCATCATAATATGAGTTTTCATATTTGCACCACACAACAATCCTTAATCCTTAAGTTGTCTTAGACTAGATTTTGGATAAGGGTTGCACTATCCTCTGCCTAATTATTTGTTAAACCAAGCTGTATTTCACCTATTTATTTATGGTGAAATGCCTTGAGCATTAATATTGTAATCTTCAAATAGAAGTAGTCATCTCTACTACTCCTATTTATACTACTTCTTCTTGATTTTCTTTATTGTCTATGACCCTTGGACATGCTGGACTAGCTGTGAAAGGATAAAACCTGGGCTCTGATACCAACTGTGACGACTCAGGTTTTTCCATGCATTTTTAAATGCAATATCTAATTCCTAAGGTGGGATGCATCCCTTTTTGAAAACCATTTTATGAAAACCATGCAATGCAGCGGAAATCTTTAGTTTTAAACTCATTTTGAAAACCCCGAGTGTCATTTGATTTCACAACAATCAAAGTAGTTTTTGAAAAACTTCAGAAATCATAAATGTTTTTCCCCAGGTCTATCCAGTCACAGCACACAACCCAATTGTAAATAAATACAAATACATGTCCAAAGGGTAGAGTGTTTACTTACATGTATGATTGTCTCCTTTTGATTTACTTGCTCGTAGCACTAACATAGGCGTCTTCTACTCGTGAATGGAACTATCCTGAAAAATGTTAAGGATAGGGTGAGTATATACTATACTCAGTAGGAGTCTATCACTACTAGTTTTACAATGCATGCTATGTTTAAAATCATATGCTCTTTCAAACATGTGCATGTTCGAACAATCATGTTCAATATCGATATTAAAAACCACTGTCGAATTGAAATACTGACGACTTAAAGAATAGCATAATCTAAGTCGAAAGTATCATATATATCATAAACATAATGATATGCATAAAATGCTCAACTGAATCTAACTCATGGATATCTGGTATGGTATGGTTGACCAACCTCATGTCATGCCATATGCAAGGCAAGTAAGTTCACGAAACCATAGGGCCCAACTATGCCCACGACCTCGCCGTCATGTGGTCCCTGGGTACCTAGGGACACAGCATCATAGCCTCCACAGGGCATATGACACATCGACCCAGTGCCATGACACCAGTGGTAGCCCCCTGTACCACATGCAGTCGACGTAGGGACATTGCCCTTTTTGGGCATGGTACCCATTCCACCTAATAGTGGTAGAGGCTGGAGGCCAACCCAAACCTCTCGGCATAGTGCCCACGAGCTTATTAGCCCAAATCATATAAGATAAAACAAGCGAAAACCTCTTTATCAAAACCTGTCCTCTTTGGGTCCCTCACAACTTCCTACCCCCCACAACTGCCTACCCAGTGTCTTTTGAGCACTCCAGAGTCTTTTGGTAACCCTCAAGGACATGCAATTTTTCAAGAACTCACTGCTCACAAATCATGCAATATATGCAAGTGTTTGCAAAACATATCTATGCATATGGTATTTATCATATGTACGCTGAATTAAGTCATGCTAAACAAGTCATATACTTATACTTAAAACATGCATTCTCAAAACACTCATGGCTCTTTTAAAAAGTCTTGTAACGATAGAGAACATACCTCAAAGTCTCCTGGAGTCGCGTCCTTTATTTCTCAACCCGTCCCTGGGTCTCATTTATAAACTCCTGGATATGAATGGATACAAGGAGTCCTTATCAATTTCAATCTATTTAGACATTAGATCACTAGATCTACCTTTAGGGTCTATGGTCCTTGCCTAATTTATTGTCAGGCTAGATCCTATGATATGGATCTACTATTCAATAGTTAAACTCTGTAAATTATCCTCTGATCCTAACTTTAAAGTCTCATTAGGTCCGCGTGTCCTATTTTCCAGGATACCCACGCATCCTGGTTGAACCGCAACTGCCTCACGTGCATACGCGCCTAAAGGCCATGCCAGGGACCGCGTTTTGTACGCACACATTCAAGCTCAAGCGACGCGCTATGACGTGCATCCTGGATGGCATCGCACGGACGCACCTATGGTGTAACATGGCACGTCTCAGCTCCCAGGGCACCTTGTGCATCCTGGTCGAGCCAGGACCCGTGCCCCATGTCGCGCGCGCACCCAAAGGCCGCACCTGGGGCAGTGTACGCACTGTTGTACACATGGAACCCGTCCCAGGGACCCTGTCCCAGGTGCACGTGCAGCATGGCGTCCCTAGGAGGAAAAATCGGCTGGGAAAAGACCAGATCTGGTATGGATCTGGCCTGGGGAAGCAAGATGAAGAGGGAAGAAGAACGGCTTACCTGGGGCAGCCTGGGGACACCTTGTTTCTCGGTGGTGCATTTTCCTCTGCCGGAAACCTTTGTTGTCGGAACCCATGAAGGGGAAAACCCCAATGCCAGACCGGAAAGGAGAAAGGGGCATGGGGAAATGGCAATGGCAGGATTGACTTGGGCCTGGCCGTTGCTGGACAACGCAGGGAGACGGGTTTGAGACGGGATTCCGATTTTTGCCGGAAACCCCAGTTCCAAAATCGTCGGAAACCGTGTTTTTGGAGAGGGGGAGATGGGGCTTTTATAGAGGGGAGAAGGCAGTGCCCCTCAATGGCAGTGCCTCCATTTCCCCTGGTGTGTTCTGGAGAAATTAGGAGAAAAGGGTTTTCTGGAGATGTTTGGAGGTGGAAGACGACAGGGGGTGCCATTATCAAAAGTGCCCTTGCGTTTTTCGTTCTTTTTCGTTTTCTGTTTAAATTACAGAACTGCGCCTGATCTTTAAACGGCTGTAACTTCTTCATATGAACTCCGTTTTCGGCGTTCTTTGAGGCGTTGGATTCCATTTTTCGAGTAGAATCTAATGGTACCAAAGTTTCCTTACAAATTCCTTCATTTTATATTTTAAATAAGGTAAAACATTCAACACAGTCCATTTCTTATAGAATGTCCAAAATAACGTAAATTGCTCGGGCGTTACACTCTCTCTCTCTCTCTCTCTATCTCTCTCTCTCCTGAGTGGAAGAGGGAATTGTTTCCTCTTTTCCCCCTCATACTCTCCTCTTATATTCACCATTCCTTTGTCATCCCTCTTCTCTCTTCACTTCTTACCCCCCTTTAGCTGGATCACATAGGAGGCAGACCCTCTCTCTCTCTCTCTCTCTCTCTCTCTCTCTCTCTCTCTCTCTCTCTCTCTCTCTCTCTCTCTCTCTCTCTCTCTCTCTCTCTCTCTCTCTCTCTCTCGACAGGGGGTGCCATTATCAAAAGTGCCCTTGCGTTTTTCGTTCTTTTTCGTTTTCTGTTTAAATTACAGAACTGCGCCTGATCTTTAAACGGCTGTAACTTCTTCATATGAACTCCGTTTTCGGCGTTCTTTGAGGCGTTGGATTCCATTTTTCGAGTAGAATCTAATGGTACCAAAGTTTCCTTACAAATTCCTTCATTTTATATTTTAAATAAGGTAAAACGTTCAACACAGTCCATTTCTTATAGAATGTCCAAAATAACGTAAATTGCTCGGGCGTTACACACTCTCTCTCTCTCTCTCTCTCTCTCTCTCTATCTCTCTCTCTCCTGAGTGGAAGAGGGAATTGTTTCCTCTTTTCCCCCTCATACTCTCCTCTTATATTCACCATTCCTTTGTCATCCCTCTTCTCTCTTCACTTCTTACCCCCCTTTAGCTGGATCACATAGGAGGCAGACCCTCTCTCTCTCTCTCTCTCTCTCTCTCGACAGGGGGTGCCATTATCAAAAGTGCCCTTGCGTTTTTCGTTCTTTTTCGTTTTCTGTTTAAATTACAGAACTGCGCCTGATCTTTAAACGGCTGTAACTTCTTCATATGAACTCCGTTTTCGGCGTTCTTTGAGGCGTTGGATTCCATTTTTCGAGTAGAATCTAATGGTACCAAAGTTTCCTTACAAATTCCTTCATTTTATATTTTAAATAAGGTAAAACATTCAACACAGTCCATTTCTTATAGAATGTCCAAAATAACGTAAATTGCTCGGGCGTTACACACTCTCTCTCTCTCTCTCTCTATCTCTCTCTCTCCTGAGTGGAAGAGGGAATTGTTTCCTCTTTTCCCCCTCATACTCTCCTCTTATATTCACCATTCCTTTGTCATCCCTCTTCTCTCTTCACTTCTTACCCCCCTTTGGCTGGATCACATAGGAGGCAGACCCTCTCTCTCTCTCTCTCTCTCTCTCTCTCTCTCTCTCTCTCTCTCTCTCTCTCTCTCTCTCTCCCCTTGTTCTGTCCGCACAACCAAAGCTCCTCCTTCTCTATCTCCACCCTTGCCCTTCTCCTTCACACCTCTCTTTCCACCCGACCAACACCACTTCGTCTTCTCTACTTCTCACTCTACTCTCCCATGCTCCTCACTTTCCCTCTCTGCCACATCGCACAACCCCAATAGAACCAGTTCCTTACTTCTTCTCTAGTCTCCCTCTCTTATTTTCCTCTTTCCCATCCAATACTAGCACCGGCCAGCAACCCTTGTTTCCATTGCTCTCTTCTCCCTCTCATTTCACTAGCCACCCGATCAAAATCAGCACTATCTCTGGTTCCCTTTGTCTTACTCAGTTCTTCAGTTTGCGATGCCAACATCCTCTGTTTGCACCTTCACCTACATCACCTCTGTCTCTACCACCCACCTCACCCTTCTCCTTTCTGCCTAAACCCAGTCACCACATCACCGTCGTTACCCCTCTTCTCTATCTCTCTTCTCACCTTCATCTATGTTCACTGTAGTAACCCTTGTTCTCCCCTCTATTTCTCTCCATCCTCAACATCCCCTGAATCATCGCATCTGCCTCCACTAGTACCCGATGACGCCACCACCTCCGTTTGTCTCTGCCCGGCACGGCCTTTGCTTCTCTTCTCTCTGTCCATGCGACACTCCCTAGCACCAGCATTGATCACCAGTTTTGGCCCAGCACCACTAGGCAGCAAGACCGCATCGCCTTCTACTCCATTGCTAGCTTTGGCAACCTCTGTCCAGCTTCGGCACCATCATCCCTCCACCCATCACCAGTGTCGTCACCCACTGGCCAGCTCTTTGCTCACCACTCTCTTTGCCACTTGGTATCACCTTGCTACTACTTCCAACAGAAAACCCAGGTCGGGTTTCCCCTGAATTGCCCTATCTTCTCCTCTCCCACGCTCTTTTCCTCTCTCAGCACTGCTCACCATTGCCCAGACCTCACACCTTCTCCTTCTCCTCTTGCTTCTCCCTCAATCTCATCTCTCTACTTCATCGGGCAGCATAGAGGAGGATTTGTTTTCCCCTAATTCTCCTCTCCCCTCTCTTCTTCTTCCTTATACCCCATCTCCCAATGCCTGAGTCATCGTCTTCCTCAGGGAGATTTCTGGTTTTTTGTTTAATTCTGAATTTTTCCCTTATTGTCAGTTTTACCCTTCACACTTTTAATTTAATTCCATCTCAAACCCTCTTTTTAATTACTTATGTATCCTGTTTCTATTCTAGTTTTGAGTTATCTTCATTCTATTATTCAGGAACTGTCCAATCTAAATCAGATCATTTAAGGCTTAACCTAATCAACGGGTTAACCTTAAACAACCAAGAACTCTCAATTTCTCCTCTATTTCTTTTTAGATTTTCAATTAAATTTTAGATTTTATTCTTAGGACATCCCTGAAGTTAATTAACATCTTTGATATTTAATCTGAAATCCATGAAGTTATCTAGATCATCCAAATCCCAAAATCATCATTTACTCCAGGTCTTTACAATTTTTAGGAATTTGACAAATCCAACCAACAGATCTTTAATCAAGGATATACTGAAGACATTGATAAAGGCTGATCAACTCTAAGAAGATCAAATTTGAAGAAATTGACAGTGATTAAGCTAGAGAAGTAGATTTTTCATATTATTTGGTTTATTTTCTTTATTCTGAAAATAAAAATTATGCAATTTTTAGCAATTGAGTAGATCTAAAATGTGCTTCTAACTTCAATAATTCTAGTAATTTAATTTTATTTAAACTCCCACTTTTTAAGTTGAGTTCTCGTGAGATCGACCCGTAGTTGCATCAACTATACTACAATAGCCATTGTACTTGCGGTAAAATATTCAACAAGTTTTTTGCACCATTGCTAAGACTTGCAACGAAGTTTTCATAAAATTTAATTAAAAATTGCAAAAAATAGAAAAATCCAAAAAATAAATCTTTTTAGGAATTGCATTCTTTTAGCATTTTGTGCATTTTTAGGTGCATTTTTTATTTTTTTTAGTGCATAATCACCCTGTTTCTTGAATTTGGTACTTATATCTAATTTTCTTTTTCAAGAAATTGGTAAGTGGATCTTCATCAAAATAAAAATTTTCCTGCTTTTCTAGAATAAGACTTTCCTTTTCTTTTGAGTGAATCTTGTAGTGAGGATCTTTGTAATTTTTATTTTTATTTTAAAAGGGTTGTATAATATAGGGCAAGTGTGGGATAAGGTGGCCCACTCTTGATCTTTATCAAAAACCCCATTGTAAGTTTTCCTCACTCCTTTATTTCCTATATTAGGGTTTGCATTTGCATTGTTTGGTAGATTAATTGCATATAGAAAATATTTTTGATAATTGTTGCAATTTTAGGGTTTTGCATTAGTTTATTGCTTTTAATTACATTCTTAGGGCATGTTTAATGCTTTAAGGTGATTTATATGTTGATCAAATTGCCATGGAGTATGAAAATTAATTAGTAAGGGCACCCTACCCTACAAGATCAAGGGTGAATTTAATCACCACCTCTTGGCTCACTTAGGATAATTGCCACAACCGTGCTACCCTACTTTCAAATTAATCTAAAATCAATTAGAAAAGACCTATAGGGCCATCACATGCTTGGAGGAATCTCTTAATAGGACGCAATCTATTGTCACTCTAGTGCCTTCTGAGCATTGTGGTAATAGTGGGTGTCTTAAAATCCAAGTGATTTTCTCATGCCTTCTGTTGACGTTTGTTGAGGTATAAATGTCTCCTTACACGAGGATTGTATTAACCACCTTAGTGCAGAACCCAACTGGTAAGCATTAATCAAATCTAAAACAGAGGAGGAGTACTAGACTAGGCTAATGAAAAAGCATTATCCTCACACAAATTCAAGAGAGTTAAAATATTAGTTCTTATCAGCCTTAGGATTATTTGAGTGTGCCCTTTATTTGTGCATCATTCTAGAAGTTAGGTTGCGTCATTTAGGTTAGTTTTTCCAACAACAAAAAAAACTTCCATTGTATGCACTTTTGGAGACGTGACAAAACAGGGAAGTTAGTCTAGTACTACCAAAAAGACATACAACCAGATCATGCCATATCAATGACTGATCAATGGTCAAGGGGTAATTTACCCCATGGTAGTCAAGGGCCTCCACTCATCATGAATGAGGACCCACCACCCCTAATGGATGATGAATATCAACCTCCACCAAGGAGAAATAATCATCAACTAAATAGAGATTGGAGAAGAAATAACAATAGGGAGTGGGACTAATAGAGTGAACATGAGGATAAGAGGGTTATTACAACTTTTGTGGCAAAACTTTAAAAGACTACCTTCAGCCTACATGCACCAATACTCCATCCTGTGTCATTCTTCCTTAGAATGCCAATGCGTTAGAATTAAAAATGGGAGTAATCCAATTACTTGCCAAATTCCATGGTTTAGAAGATGAGAGTCCTTACGTACACCTTAAATAATTTGATGAGGTGGGTAGTACCCAAAGAACACAAATATAGGTATTGATACTATTAGGCTTAAACTTTTTCCTTTTTCCTTTTTCTTTAAAGCAAAAAGCAAAAATATGGTTTAATGCACTGTCAACAGGTTCCATAAGAACCTGGAATAAAATGACTAGGGAATTCTTGAAAAAGTTTATCCCTACGTATAAAACAAATACACTTTACTTAGAAGGATAAAGAATCATTCTATTAATGTTGGAAAAGGTTCAAAGATCTACTACTGACTTACTCACATCATGTTATGAACCATGGCACACCATCAACTTCTTTTATGAAGGACTAAATTCTAATATGCGTTAGTTTGTAGAAATGATGTGTAATGGTAACTTTCTCAACAAACAACCAGATGAGGCAGAGTAGTATTTGGAATGGCTAGCTGAAAGTGCACAGACTTGGGCTGACTCAGAAAGAATAGAACATGTAGATAGACCTAAGCCTAATACCACCCATGCTATGGGAGGCATGCATGATATTTCTGAAAAAGATGATATCAATGCCAGAGTAGCATCCCTAATGAGAAAAGTAAAAGCTATAGAAATGGACAAGAAAAACTCAAATAAAGAAGAACAAGTGTGTAGCAGCTGTGAGAGTACCACCCATCTTACTCAGGAATGTCCTATCATTCTAGCATTCCAAGAGGTACTTCGTGATTAGGCTAACGAACTTAACATGTATAAAAGACCTTTCTCCCCATATTCAAAGACTTACAACCCCACTAGAGAAACCATCCAAACTTCAGTTGGAAAAATAGACCTATTGCCAATGTTCCACAACCAGGACCATATCAACCTCATCAACAAAACTAAGCACTTCTTACCCTGCCATACCAAACTCATCTACCCCCTTCTTCTAGACTTTAGTTGCCCCCACCCAAAAGGCATGTAGAGGGTAATAATAATCAACACGTTCAAAACCAAGAGAAGAAAAATTCTCAATTAGAAGCCTAGTTAAAACAAACCAATCAATTTATGAATGAAATAAAGAACATGATGAGTCAATAGATGCAAAGTATGGAAAAAGGAAAGTTCTCAGCTCAATCACAAGCAAACCCTTAGGGAGTGCACATGGTTAGCATGAATTAATTTGATGAATCATCGAGCGCTACAATGGAATATAAGGCTGTTACCATTCTTAGGAGTGGTAAAATAATTGAGAAAGATGAGCACCAAAAGACTAAAAAGATAGAAAAACCCACCAATGTTAAGGAAAATTCTAAACAAAAGGACCTTGTTTCACCTGTTGACCCATGTTCTATCCTTGCTCCACTTTCTCAAAAGTTGTGTCAAGCTCCAAAGTGAGCCTCTAATAATGAGATTTTAGAGATTTTCAACCAAGTCAAGATCAACATACCGATCTTAGATGCAATAAGACAAATCCCATTATATGTCAAATTCTTAAAAGACTTATGCACCATAAAAAGAAAACTAAATGTCCAAAAGAAGGAAGATTTTACTAAAGAAGTTAGTTCTATTCTTCAATATCATAGCACCACCAAAGTACAAAGATCTTGGTTGCCCCACTTTTACTTGCATTATTGGCAACCATAAGATTAACCTAGCTTTGCTTGATTTGGGATCTAGTGTAAACCTATTACCATACTTGGTATATGAATAGTTAGGTTTGGGTGAATTGAAACCCACATCTACTACAATCCATCTAACTGATCATTCTGTGAAAATATCGAGAGGGGTAATAGAGGATGTGTTAGTCTAGGTAGAACAATTTTGCTTCCCTGTAGATTTTCTAGTCCTGGATACACAACCAGTGGTGAATGAGAAGAATGAAATACGAGTAATCCTAGGACAACCATTTTTGGCTATGTCCAATGCCTTAATTAATTGTAGAAATTGTGTCATGAAACTATCCTTTAGCAATATGACATTAGAGCTAAACATCTTCAACATTGGTAAGCAACCTAGTGAAACCATTGGTGACTCATACATTGTCAACATGATCAATTTCATTGTGCAAGATCAGTTTCAGTCATCTTCCTTGTAAGACCCACTTGAGGCCTATTTGACCCATTTTAATGAGTTTAATGAGGATGCATTAATAAAGGAAGTTAATGCCTTCCTTGATTCTGTTCCTATCATGGATGCAGAAAAATAAAAACCTTAGTAGAACCCCTTACAAAGCCTTATATCCTAATTGAGCCGTGTAATGTAGAAGATGTACATGAATTGGACCTATAAACCTTAACTGAACAACCATTAGATAAGGATTTAGGCCAACCTAAAATATTACCTGTGCCAGTAACATAAGAAGAGAAAGTGTCTAATGATGTACTGGTCATACATCAACCAACTTTAAGGTACACACGAGAAGATGCTCAAGGTTTAAGCAAAACCATGTTTTCTCCTTTATTAATATAAGAACCACCTTTTTGAGAAGAGCAGAATTAGCTTATACCCCAATCCCAGGACAATATAAGTAAAATGGAGAAAAATATATGGAATACAATGGTTAGTATTATCCTTAAATTTGGTCAAGAAAAGAACCATCAACTTCCATACAGTTCAATAGAATTCAAATTCGTGGTAGTTCACATTGTTATAGAGATTCCATTACCTAAAATTTTAAGGTGGAGGAAATTTATTGACTACCATAAAATTTTGAAAATGGGAGATCATCAGTGGTCTCACTCAATCTACGTTCGTGGTAGTCTATTGTGTTCCAATGCTACCATCACCAAGAATTTCATGGTGGAGGAAAAATATTGAATATTGTGAGATTCTGAAGTGGCGTGAGAAATCCTACCATTTCATTGTTAGGAATAGGAAAACTTAGTACTAATTAGGTCTAGATTAGGGTACATGGGATAGGTTTGGCTGAAGATGTTAAACTTAGCGCTCATTGGGAGGCAATCCAGAGTTTTTCCTTTTTGTTGTTTTCTGCATCACCCATATTCATTTTAGGTCCTACTTTTTAAACATTGAGGACAATATTTTTGTCAAGTTGGACAATGTTTTTAGATTTTTATGTGATTTCCTTGATTCAAGAAAAAAGGGAGAGAATTTTTAAAAACTTTTAGGTCATTTCCTGCACTATGATGTGAATTGGATTTTTTGAAGTATAATCTGAATAACTTTGGCTTATTAATGAAATTGAACATGATTAATTTATCATTTTACTCATTTTCTAAAGTATTCCATGAAAGCAAAGTCTCAGATGACATTTGTACACGTAATGACATATAGATAGTCTAAATTGATAAGTAACTATGACTTAGAAATCCTGAACAAATTCAGTGAAGACCTATAACCTAAGTGAGTTTTAGAGCAATTTATTCTTTTTTAGAGGTTATAAATGTTCCTAATTTTCTTCAGTGTGCTTCAAGAAAATTGATCCCATCAATCCTTAAATTTGGCTAATTACTTGAATAATTAGAGCATTACCTTTAAAATTCTAAAATTTCATTGAATTTGATAGATTATAGGAGACCTAGAAAATGATTTAAGCCATCTTTGTTGTTTTAGAGACATAAAGCCTATCCCAAAGTATTTTTATTGCTAGTTAACCAATTTGAGCCTTTAGTATAAGCCTTTTCTTTTCTCATCCAATTTATCCTTTACCCATATTAAACCAGTATAGTATATCCATGACTCATTTTCTTTAAAATATGAGTTAGAGATGAATGAAAATATACTTTTTAGTTGCAATAAAAATAGAAAAGTGAATATCAAGAAAAGAAATATTCTTCAAAGTGATTCAAAAGGTTGAAAAGAAAAAAAAGTTTGAAGAATGCAAAGAAAAGTGGAAAAAGAAATATTCACTTCAATACAAGGAAAGAAAGAATTGTCAACTTTAGAAGACCTATACTTATTTTTGAAGAAACTTTGAAACCCTTATACCTTTTCTTTGGTACCATGTCTTAAGCTTCATCCCAGTTAAAGACCTATTGATTCTAGGAGAAATATAATCTTGATGAGGAAATGAATGGATAAGATCTAAAAGAGTGATATTTCTAAATATTCAAAGATAATGTCATCCATTCTAAAGGGATCAACAATAAAATTCCTTAGTAACTCCCATCCTTCATGATTATATGTGAGATAAATTTGCTTTTATTGACGCTTCTCACATAATTAAAAGAGATATGATTTAAATCCTTTATCTGAGAGATTTTAATTTTGAGTGTATCTATATTAGAGAGGATTGAAGTCAAAACATATTTCAAATAGAGTTTAAAATTTAGAAGTCTAGTTAAAGATAAAGATAATTCTATGTGTAGACTATATACGCACATACTCACTTTGAGATCTAAGCTTAATTGAAATATTTTTAGCGTATGGGTAGGGTTTTGAATTCTTCATTCATTTTAACTAGTTTGCTAAAGTTGATGGATTGATTGAAGATAATTCTTTGAGAAAAAATTAGGGTTGATTTGAAAATCATTTTTGGAAGTTTGAAATTTGGTTTTTCGCATGTTTTGCTTCGGATTAGTAAAATATTGGTTGGGGGTGTGTTAAGTATTCAATTTTGGTTAGAATACCCCCAATTTAGCATTCAATTAGATCATCTAACTAATTAAATTTGTAATTTGTAGATTGACTTTGAATTTAGCTCCAATTGACTATCCAATTATTAATTTGTCAAAATTAATGGTCAGATGATCATTAGAGCTTATCAGATGCTTAATGTACAGTTTAAATGACTCTAATTTGGTCTTTTATTTTGCAAATTAACTAGATGAAGCTAGGATGGCTTATATCAAAAGTCAATAGTGTAGATCACACATCAAGAATTAATGGTGCAAATGGGATAGTTTCTTATATGGAGTTTCCAAGCTAAAAATAGCTCTCCACCATGGAAGAAAAGAGAAAGGCATATTGAATTAGTAATCAATCATTAGGAACTAAAGAAGAAAAAGGAAAGCATAAAAAGGAAACCAATAAACACCCCTTCTCTCTCTCTCTCTCTCTCTCTCTCTCTCTCTCTCTCTCTCTCTCTCTCTCTCTCTCTCTCTCTCTCTCTCTCTCTCTCTCTCTCTCTCTCTCTCTCTCTCTCCTTGTTCTATCCGCACAACCCAAGCTCCTCCTACTCTATCTCCACCCTTTCCCTTCTCCTTCGCACCTCTCTTTCCACCCGACCAGCACCACTTTGTCTCCTCTACTTCTCACTCTCCTCTCCTCTGCTCCTCACTTTCCCTCTCTTCCACACTGCACAACCCCAACAGAACCAGTTCCCTCCTTCCCTGGTCTCCCTCTCTTATTTCCCTCTTTCCCATCCAATACCAGCACCGGCCGGCAACCCTTGTTTCCATTGCTCCCTTCTCCCTCTGATTTCACCAGCGACCTAATCAGAATTAGCATTGTCTCTAGTTCCCTTTCTCTCACTCAGTTCTTCAGTTCACGGTGCCACCATCCTCTGTCCGCACCTTCACCTACATCACCTCCGTCTCTACCGCCCACATCACCCTTCTTCTTTTTGCCTAAACCCAGTCACCACATCACCGTCATTACCTCTCTCCTCTATCTCACTTCTCATCTTCATCTCTGTTCACCGCAGTAACCCCTATTCTCCCCTCTATTTCACTCCATCCTCAACATCCCCTGAATCACTGCATCTGCCTCCACTGGTACTCGATGATGCCACCACCTCTGTCTATCTCTGCCCGACACGGCCTCTGCTTCTCTTCTCTCTGTCCACACAACACTCCCTAGCACTAGCGTTGATCACCAGTTTCGGCCTAGCACCACCAGGCAGGCAAGACCACACCCCCTTTGCTCCACGGCCAGCTTTGGCGACCTCTGTCCAGCTCCAGCACCATCATCTCTTCGCCCATCACTAGTGTCGTCACCTACTGGCCAGCTCTCTGCTCACCGGTATCTCCTTGCTACTACTTCCAACAGAAAACCCAGGTCAGGTTTCCCCTGAATTGCCCTATCTTCTCTTCTCTCCCACGCTCTTTTCCTCTCTCAGCACTGCTCACCATTGCCCAGACCTGGCACCTTCTCCTTCTCCTCTTGCTTCTCCCTCAATCCCATCTCTCTACTTCACCGGGCGGCATAGAGGAGGATTTGTTTTCCCCTAATTCTCCTCTCCCCTCCCTTCTTCTTCCTTATACCCTATCTCCCATTGCCTGAGTCATCGTCTTCCTTGGGGAGATTTCTGGTTTTTTGTTTAATTATGAATTTTCCCCCTTATTGTTAGTTTTACCCTTCACACTTTTAATTTAATTCCATCTCAGTCCCTCTTTTTTATTACTTCTATATCCTGTTTCTATTCCAGTTTTGAGTTATCTTCATTCTATTAACTAAGAACTGTCCAATCTAAATCAGATCATTTACGGCTTAATCTAATCAACAGGTTAGCCTTAAACAACCAAGAACTCTCAATTTCTCCTCTATTTCTTTTTAGATTTTCAATTAAATTTTAGATTTCATTCTTAGGACATCCTCGAACTTAATTAACATCTATGATATTTAATCTGAAATCCATAAAGTTATCTAGATCATCCAAATCCTAATATCACCATTTACTTTAGGTCTTTACAATTTTTAGGAATCTGATAAATCCAACTAGCAGATCTTTAATCAAGGATATACTGAAGACATTGATGAAGGCTGATCAACTTCTAGAAGACCATATTTGAAGAAATTGACAGTGATTAAGCTAGGAAAGTAGATTTTTCATATTATTTGGTTTATTTTCTTTATTCTAGAACTAAAAATTGTGTAAATTTTAGCAGATGAGTAGATTTGAACTTTGATTCTAGTTTCAATAATTCTAATAATTTAATTTTAAATTTTGGCAATTAAATTTTATTTAAACTTTCATTTTTTAAGTCGAGTCCCCATGGGATTGACTCGTACTTGCATCAGTTATACTACAATAGCCCGTGCACTTACGGTAAAACATTCAGTAGTAGAACATGCCTGTGCAGATCTTGATGAAGAAACCAGATTAAAGGACAATAAAAAGATTCCAAGGTGACAGTGGTCATTCAGCAAGTTGTTCATGATAGTGTCTTCTTTGGCATTGCAGCAACAACCACATCGAAGCAAGCTTGGTCAATTCTGTAGAAGAAGTTTCAAGGTGATTCAAATGTGATCATGGTGAGATTGAAATCACTTCGACGTGACTTTGAAACCCTGTGCATGAATAGTGGATAATCAAATCAAATTTTTTTGTCAAGAGCCATGACATTAGTTAGTCAAATGTGGTCCTATGGAGAGAAGATTTCTGATCAGACAATTGTTGCAAAGGTATTAAGAAGTTTGACTCCAAATTTTGATCATGTAGTTGTTGCAATAGAAGAATCTATGAATTTGTCAATTCTTTTCTTTGATGAATTAATGGGGTCTTTGCAAGCTCATGAGTCAAGTAAAGGAGGCCGTCACCAAAGCTAGAGAAATTGAAAGTTCATTAAGTAGGGGCCATGGAAGAGGAGAATTTCATGGTCGTGGAAGAGGACGAGGTAGAGGTCAATCTGAGGAACAACAATGGCAAACTGGTGAGCAAAGAAATTCCAAGAATGGCATTCAATGTTATCATTGCAAGAGATATCGTCATATAGAAGCTAAATATTTTGCCATGAAGATTGTTGCTTTCTTGTCACAAATATTTTTGTTGCTCTTCCTTGCCTTTGTTGAAGTATTTTTACACTTGGGTCAGTAGTAATCACTTGGAGCTCAAAGAAGTAAGGCACATCAGCATTGTCCTCCTCAGTAGCTGAGTATGTTGCAGCCACTTTGGCAGCTTGTCAAGCTGTTTGATAAAGGAGAATATTAGCAAACCTTCAACAAAGGCAAGGAAGAGCAACGAAAATATTTTGTGACAATAAAGCAACAATCTTCATGACAAAAAATTCAGCTTTCTATAGAAGAATGAAGCATATTGATATTCATTTTCATTTCATTCGTGATTTGGTTGCTAAGGAGGAGATAACTTTGAAGCATTGTAGCACAAATGAGCAATTGGTTGACATACTAACCAAGGCTCTGTTAAAAGGGAAGTTTATCTACTTTAGATCTCTGCTTGGTGTTTGTGACTTTAAATCAAGGGTGAGTGTTGAAGAAAGATTCAAAGTCTGACTTAGTCTTATTGGTTTGTTAGTAGTGTTAGTAGTGTCCATATTTCTCTAGTTTAGTTAGTGAATAAGGAGCCATTATTGTTGTTGCTAAAATTGCGTTAGTGGCTGTAGTCATTGAGTTAAATTTGGTTAATTTGTTTTTTTATTGTAAGCCTATAAATAGGCGTGTTTGCTTTAGTAGTTATGTACCGCAATAAAACTTGCAAGTATTTAGATGTGCTTCTATCCCGAGAGCTTCTGTTTCATCTTTGCTGTTCTTTTCTCCATTAGAAGAAAGAGGAGAAGAAAGAAGTATGAGATAAACATCTTCTACGCCCTGTACTGTGATATTCACGAAAGATAGCAAAACTTTTACTCGCAAGAAGAAAAGAGCCATAAACATCCCGCAGTGAGAACTTTATTTGACGGCCAGCAGCCTCGTAAAGGTCAAGGAAATGTGAGAACTTTATTTGACGGCCAGCAGCGTTGTAAAATTCAAGGAAATGTGGCAATCTCTATTTGAGAGCTCATCACGGACACGCAAAGATAGTACAGGGACTAGTGTCTTTATCAATGATTGGATTTTCTCTTTTTAGGATGGTTCAAGATCAGGGAGATTGGACATTGTTTCCTTCGAACAAGGAGATGAAAACTCGGATGACCACTAGCACTCCCTTGATGACATGGACAGTCCTTTTGCCGCCAAATTCATATTCTCGGATCCGACCAGCAGTCAATCATAACGGTGCATCGCATTGCTATCCACAGAAGATCTCTAGCATCCCACAAATAACGCCCGATGACCAAACGACCTTACCTTGTGATTTTTTTTTTGGATATTAGCAGGAAAAAATTTCACGTAGCAAATGACTGAGAGAGTGTAACACCCCGAGATTTTCTGATATTTTTAATATATTAATAATAATAGCATTTGGGATCCCATGAGAAAAAGTTTTTATTAATGTGATTACTAAAACGTTTCTTGAAAACCTTCGGGTGTTATTTTCTTTTTCCAAAACATCGCAATTTAATTCACAACATAAGTATAATTTCGTGATAATAGAATTGAAATAATAAACATGTCAATCAACGTCAAAATGCATCAGCACCTTTATTTTCAAAACAATAAATATCCAAAATGCAATAATAATATGGCCCAGGGTCTATCCATCATAACATCCCATTAAATGTCCACCATTTGTTTAATTGTCTTAATCAAATTCATAGAATAAAGTATACAGTCCATAAAGAAAATTAAATGATAATCTTGTTTATTAACTCACATCACTGTCTATCAATCAAGTAAAGGAATCCCCCACTGCTATCACGGTTCCTCAACGGTCTTGCCCTTCTTGATGTCGTGCTCAAGATCTGAGGCATTGCAAAACAAAGCAATGCCTTAGAAAGCTATTGCTTGTGTAGGTACATAGACAATTAATGCAATAAATGAAATAATAGTAATAACAAAATAAAAATATCTATCATTTATAACGATAAAATCATTATAACTCATGCTGACATAATATCCATTCATCAAGTATGCCTAAACATGTCTTCCACGGATTTAAAATATGATACAAATCAATGTAAATGAGCATACAATAATAATAATGATACCTTAAGGTAATGGGTCCCACAAGCGTCGTATAAATAAATATCACTGATCATGAGTACTCATATCCAACCTCTGAGTGTCATCACACCCAGGCATATCATCTCATCACCATGCTCATCATGCAAGCACACATAATAAGAGTATGGATCATCATGCCACAGTGGCAACCCTCCATGGGTCTCAACCACCGCCGCTCCTCGTCGACACCATAACGGGAGACTCAGCGTCCGTCCCCATGGAAAGGCCCGGACCGGTAGTGTGAACTATCCATGTTACCAAACCCCTACCAAATGCCATCTACGGGCAGGTGTCTATCATATCACAATCTCATCACATCACAAATCTCAGAGGGTGGGTGGCCGACCCTATCCCTCCTAGCATGATGCCCACCGGGTGAGAGCACCCGTCATAAAACACAAAACATGAAAATCATATATATACCAAAACTCAAGAGTACGCACAGCTCGCAATCCCTAATGCACGCCCCTCATCCCGGGGTTAGCCTATAAAAGGACTAGCCACCAAGTCTCCACTTTTTCTTTCTCGTGCAAATCCATCAATTTCAGTGATGTATAAAGAAAAGGAATTTCTAATTATGCATAATAGATAATATCATTCTCATGAAATCATTTGTAATAAATCCATTTAATACTTGATTGAAAATCAAGTAACAATCATAGTATTGAATTCTAAATCTAGCAAAATCAATGATTTCTATTAAGTGCAATTTAAATTCACAATCAATTATGATGCTATAATCATGCAGAGTTTGAAAATCAAAATAAACATTAATTATCGTCACCTACCTCGATGTAAGATCACTCAGTTCGCTCGTAAAATCCCTTTAACTTATATGTTCGGATGCGCCTATACATGTTACATCACTATTTTAAATTTTTTCTAAAGTAAAGTGGTATTTATAAGTTTTTATGTTAAATATAGGTCCGCGTCATCAATACGGTCACAACGCCTCTTTCGGATCACGATTTAGACTCCTATAGCTCTCAAAAATCAAATTTTAAGTGAAAATAGTAAAAAAATAGGGCTGACCGACCATTACAACCCATTTGCACCGGCGACGTAGGTTTACGCCGGGTTACACCGGCGCCGAGTTTACATTGGATTGCATCGGCGGCCTCGGTTTACACCGGTGACACAGAAACTGGCGCCGGAGAAGACAACCAGCTTCCGATCATCTCCGGTGACCCTACAGATGTCCAAATCACTTGGTTTTTGAGTCATTTTGTTCGAAATTTCGTCTAGTTTCCATTTCTACCATCCTTTTGCATTAATTTTTCCAAAAAATATGGTTTTTATGCAATTTTTTTCATGTTCCTAAAATGTTCCATGGGTACTGTTCTTCACGTTTTCGGCAATACCAGCCGTTGGATCTCTCACAAATTTAACGGGTTTGATCTTGGGTCTCTTGTACACTAGATGGACGGTCCGATTTGAAATCTAACAGGTTTTCCTCAGTGGATTTATGCGCCAACAGTAGCGCACCTAAAGTTCCAAGAAAAACTACATTTTTGTTGATTTTTCATGTATTTTCTATTTTTTAATATACCTATTTAATATAAAAATCAAGGTTTTAAGACTTATCTCGTTTTGGTGGACGTTGTCGGAGCCTTACTCACCGGAAAACTAGAATTTTGCAAAGCTAGGGTTTTAGAGAAAAACTCAGTCAATACGGAAAAGGTGGTGTGATTAAGGCCATGAGGAGGGAGATATAGGTCGAATTGGTAAAGGGAAAAGGAACTCTTCCCTTACACGTCTCCTTCAGATGATTTCTCTGGCGAAATCACCAGATTTGATAGAGGCGTGTAGAAGAAGGGGGTGCTATTATCAATTCAGGCTCCTGTGTTTTACGTCTCTGCCAATTTACCAAAATACCCCTATAACTTCAATGGCTCATAACTCCTTCGTTTGAGCTCCGTTTTCCGCGTTCTTTATGGCGTTGGAATCCTATCGATGAGAACTTTCAAATTTTTAAGTTTTCAGCATCAAATTCCATCTATAAATTTTTATCTAATTTATTAAATAAAATCTTAATTTATACCAAAAAATTAAGGATATTACAGGGAGGCGGCTAGTTAAACATCTTCTCTAGACGTCAAGCATCAAAGGCGCTGGCTACATGTGTCACTGTGCATTGGAAGAAACGGCTGCACACAGTACTAAATTTAACTTTTCCTAAATTACAAATAGCCATGCACCAAGGGCACCTCTCCCCCAACGACATTGCTGGTCGCAGAAAAACTATATAGGCATATCCTCGTTGCTTTCTCTTTGGCCGTGGATTATAGAATTAGATCCAGTAGTGTACGTGGGTGAGAATGTAAGTGTAACTTAATTGTAATTCTTGGATTTTACCATAAAATAAATAAATAAAAAGAAGAAGAAGAAAGAAAATGTGCCACTCTAGTTGATGCTGAGACGCGGGTCAAGCTCGGGACTCTTCATCTCATTCGGCATGCAAACATCAAGGAGACTGTGTGAGTGGTTTCTCTGGTAATTCTACGCTTGCACTAATAAATAACAAATAACTTTTTTAATAAAATCGAAGAGATGGAGGATTATTGAAAGTGTAGCTGCATGTGGCATGAAATTTCTCTTATTAAGCCTACTTTTTATACTTTTTTTTCGCAATCCAAGTTATTTATCAGATTCACCTTGCCTCAGGATAGATTAAAACCAAAGATCTCACTCAACGGACAACTCTAAAGTAGGGTCCTTCCAATTAAAATGTGATGCGTGGTATAGAGTGGTTTTGTTACCACCATCAAGAGATCCACCTTAAAGGTGTCCGTCGGATGAGTATCTTTGGTACCCTACGTCTTGTGGAAGGGCGAATCCAATGAACGGCTTGGATTGTAGAAAAAATATAAAAAGCTGGCCAAGAAAACAAAATTTCATGCGACACATTACTGCATTGAAGCTTTCCTGCTTTCTCACATCTTTGCAGTGTGAAACTGCTTGGTTGACTTGAAATTGCCAAAGTCCTGGTCAAGTCATTCAAGCCCATGATTGACCGGGTTAAGGGTCGGGAAAAGAGTTCGCGTTTCACCCAAGTCATATTTGCCCAGTCAAATAAAGTAGGGGCTCCGGTGGGAACACCTACTTAAATTTTCTTTTCTCTAGTTTGCTCATTGATTTTTCGGTTTTTGAATATTCTGAGAGAAATTAGTTTAAAATTGGAGATTCAATAAAGAGACAAATAATAGCATGTCTGGTGCAGGTCTGGGAATTTAAACCGTTCAAATATGGGGTCCAACGAAAGAATGGTTTCGGTCACCGATGTTCTCTTTGATATACCTTTAGCTGTACATCTCATGCTAGAATGGGACCAGCTTTGGCTCATCCAGCCCATTCATTTGATATCTTTCTACTTTGGATGTCCAGTAGCCAAATATATTACTACGATTCGACGACCCTGTAGAACACATGAACAAATCAACGACACTAGATCAATCCCAAACTACAGATCTATGACAGAGTCTGTAACCAAAAAATCAAAGTCGGCCCAAGGTAGAGGACCAAATCAAAGATCACATCATTAGACTGTCTAATCGTCAATTGCCTGGAATATTAGGTCAAATCCGATTGCCTAATGATTCATCCACAAGACAACGTCCTGCTCACATCAAACTTGCAACATCTTCTATACCTTGACCTGACCCCTAATTCACATTGTCGTTCAGATTCCCACTTGTGGAAGTCTGGTTGTAGTGACTGTATCTGGTATGTCCCCTGATATAATAGCTGAGATGTGGACCTAATTTGTGTCAGCCCACATAACCAAATCCATTAATCTAACAATTAACGGCTAGAACGTAGATGTCACCTTGACCGGGTAACAATAGCCCCTTGATTTGTCGAAGCTTATTGAGGTGTTGAGTGTTCAATGCTAGCTTAAAAACCCTTAAATTAGCATAGGTATATATCATCTAACCAATTAATTTTATATAATTAAATTAAATATGCATTAATAGTCATAATTGATCATCTAAGTGTTGTTTGAAAATTTTTAATGGCTAGATGATCATCGGTGCTGATTAGATAAATAAATCAAGGTTAAGATGACTTTAATTGGGTTTTATGTGTTACATATCAATCAAAGTGAGCCTGGACGACTCGTATGAACTAATTAGGATAAGATCATAAAAAGGATACATAGATTTTACAAAGCAAGATGAATCCAATAGGATGCCAATGAGAATAAAGTGATGCAAGAGATCTTTTGAAAGCGGTTTCCTAATAACTTAGGGAATTGTTTCCTAATTGGAAACTATATGTAAGTAAGAGACATGTTTTTAAGCAACTCTTTTTTGCTGGGACTGCTAATATAGAAGACTTCAAAAAGAGCTAGACACGGATAAAAGAAGCGTGACATATTTTTGAAAACTTATTTAGAAATGATCAGGATCTTGAGTGTATATATATTAACATTTCAAAGATGTACCATATATATTAGTTTTCAAAACTACCCTTCCAAGTCCAGGTGTCTTATCAAAACTCCATGTGTAGCCAAAATAAGTACGTAAGAACAGCACTGTCATGACCCACTAGTCACAACCCAAACAACCATAATGAAACAATAACTATATGCCAAAATTCTAATATTTATAATAAAATCTATTGCCTTATTACATTACTGTTCTCAATGTTCAATCGTAGTCTAAAACAAAGTAAAATAACTTCTTCCTTCTCATACTTTCTCTCTCGTTGTTGCTAAGTCTCCTGCAATGCCTTAATTCTTACTTCTGACCAGAAGATTGACTTGAAATTATTGGTGGGGTGAGTACGATCACTTAGTGAAAAATTCTAAGCTAGATAAAACATGCAGGAAAATATATAGATGCATGAAGATAATAAAATGCTATCGATTAATCATGATTAGTATCAAAACTCAGTATCAATTAAACGTCAAAATCTATTATAAATTACATAGATTATTACAAATCTCAATCCAAATGTATACCATATTAGAAGTTGTACCAAATATCTAGAATATATTACATAGCATCAAATTGATCAAACAACAGAGTCTTGTTGAGGCCATAAAGGCTAATAGTCTCAATTCCTCGAGGTTGATCGACATATACATATATTTCTATATCACATCTCATCTACTATAAACGTAGAGACAACCAGCATCTCTTGCCTATGTTCAATCATGGATACCGCATGACCTACACCGATCCTCATGGGGGAGAACAAATCACACTAAATGAAAAGTCCCATGACCCTTTCAAAAGCATTAAAGCCTTTACTTTAGGCTAGTATCAAATTTTCTTTTTGGAGTGTTAGTGGCTAACTGCACTCCTAGCATAGCAAACTACTAAGGTCTCAGTTATCACCCTCACATACAAATTCAAAGAGTCTCCACATAGCATTGATTGCACCCCCAATGCACGGTTAAATGGACACTTCTTGGAGTGAAATCTCCAAAATCTCAATTCATACATGACAAACAACGCATATATTTTGGCAAATCAGTAATTCAAGAAAATGTAAACTTTATTCCAAAATCACCATGCTTAATTTCAAAATTGTCATTTGTGTGCAATTATCATAAATTTTCCTCTAATTTCAATATCATCCTCAAGAGGCACTATTATGCATAGAAGATCAACTGCAAATAGGGCATTGGACCTTAATATTTAGTCGTGCTCTTGCACTTGTGGATGAGATCAAATGACACATGAGTAGTTGGACATAGGAGTTATGAGTGCATGCACTTGTATGAGGGATCAAACTATGTGGCGCATGCACTTGTGTGTGAGGTCAATTGGTATGTGAGATTGGCTATGTTACACATACACATGTATATACAATCTAGCCATGGTAGCAAGGCATAGAAATGAGGCCCCCCATACCTCTTAGATGCAAAACAATCTTCTTATCCAAAATGTAGAGTGGATGATCCTTAGTGCAGCCTTCTTCTCTCTCTCTCTCTCTCTCTCTCTCTCTCTCTCACACACACACATATTCTCTTCTTCTTTCTCCACTTAACCAATTTTATTTTGTCCCCCTCTTTACTATTTTGTATCCTATCATATTTTTAGATGTGCTTCACATTCCTATCTTATACCATCCTCAATTTTAGTCTTATTCACTCTCTGTTACATATCCTCATCTTTTCTTATTTACCTAGAATTCTCTAAATTCTACTCAATCTCTTCTATTCTTTTCTTATTATAGTTTATCCTAATTTCCTAGGGAATTTGTTGCACCTAGATATCCCCTTTGGATAAGGAATTTTCTCCAAAAAGACTATCTTATGGCTAATTTAGAGACTTGAACTCTATTTCTAAAGTAATCATGTTCACCTTGTGACCAGTAGAGCCAACTAGAATTTTGTTGTCAATCCCATGCAAAATAAATATTTATATTATAAAAACTCAAGTTGTTACATTCTTCCCTACTTATAAAAATATTGTCCTCAAAATCTCAGGGTCGTTCAGTAAACAACCTAGGGAAACTTTTGTCTAATGTTGCTTTCTACCTCCCTAGTAGCTTCTTCAATCATATGATGCTACCATAAGACTTTGACTAATGGGATAATCTTGTTTCTCAAAGTATTTTCCTTCCACTCTAGGATCCGTATTGTCTTGGTCACAAAAGTTAGATCGGGTTGCTATTCTTGTCTATTTATTATTTAATGATGGTATGTTATCCAGTTGTGGATGAGTATATACATGACAGGACCACGTCATGATTATTCATGTTTTGTGAAATACCTTGTAATGTTCACTATTACAACTACAAAAATGGATGCTTGAAACTGATAAATTAAGATGGTTTGACATGGATTTACTATGCACAACATACTTGACATTTTAGTGTTTTACTCGATTTACTGTGTAGACATACTTGAGATTTCAATGTTTTACTATACTACTTATCACGCATTGTTTTTTTCTTTTTTTTTGCACCATATAACGGTTAGCTGTGAATTTTCATTGGTTTTGAAATTTGCATAAATTATCATATTCAATGATGAAACTACCTACATAAGTACAAGCTTGCTAAGATATTGTACTTGTTTTCAATATCTTAGGTTCAAAGAAATAGAGCTAAGAGACAGAAGCACAATATTGAAGTGGGAGTTATAGAAGGATCCAAAGAAGGTAATGTCAAAGTAAAGGTACAGGCACACTGAGGGTTATTCATGAGTTTGTAGCAAGTCTTTGTATTTTGACTTGTATTAATTGGATATGTGGACATGGAATATTAAATCTTATATGTATGGTTGTGACTAGATTAATCTTGATAGACAATATTTAATTCTTCTTTTATTGTTCTTTTGTTTTGATAAAGCATGGACTTTCAAAATATATGAATACATATATATGTGGTTTAAATGGAGATGAAGTCTCCCTTGTTTTAGTATAGAGTGTTTATCAAGGACAATGCATCACATGCGAAAAATATATTAAATCTGAAATATAGAGGAGACTCTATTGTATTTTTAGTAGAAATGTAGCACTCATTTTGTTGGAAATCTTGTTTTTAGAAAAGAAAAATGACCCTTAATATCTTCAAAAGTAACTTATATAAGTTGATTTCTTCTGTTTAATTTCCCCAGTTTAAAAAAACTTATTTTAAAAAAAACTTGAGGCCCCACATTAGTAAAAGATTTTATGAAAAAGTTTTATAAACCAAACCTGAGGTGTCATGATAACAAATGTTAGGATCACTTGCAGAGAGACTAATGATTTCCTAATGTAACATCCCGGGGTTCCAACAGCTACAATATTGTCCGCTTTTGGGTGCCCATACACCCCTCACGGCTTTGCTCTTCCCCAGTTTTCCAGGAAAAATGCATCGTGACTGTTAGAAACACCTGAATTCTTATAAATGGCCCAACTTCCTCTTCCTCAAGCAATGTGGGACTAAACTTTCGGTTCCTCACCTTGCCTAGAAGCCTTCCAGCTCTTTTTGGCCTGCCCTCATCGGCTTGCCCTCATCAGCTCGCCCTCATCGACGAAGGCTTCACTGTGATGACCCGGGTTTTCACATGCATTTTTAAAATGCAAACCTAATTCCTAATGCGGGATGCATCCCTATTTGAATTTTTTTTATAAAAACAATGCAATGCAGCGTCATTTTAAAACCCTGAGTGTCATTTGCTTTCACAAACAAAGTAGTTTTGAAAATTGTTGTAATCATAAATGTCTTTCCAAGTCTATATAGTCACAGCTCATAGCCCAACTGTAGTAAGTACATATACATGTCCAAAGGGGTAGAGAGTTTACTTGTCTCTTCTTCATTTACTTGATCGTGACACCAACATGTCCTGGAGTTTCTTCTAATCATTTTTAGACTAATTTGTAAAAATAATATATTTTGGGGTGAGTATTCCTCATACTTAGTAGGTTATCTAATACTACTATTTTGAAAACATGGTAGGCAACAAGCACAATTCAAGGCGCTTTGTCATGTAAAACCTCAGTGATTCCTTTTTGTGTAAACATGCCTATTTGTGCATAAAACATAAGCTCATTGATGCAATTTCAACCATGAAACCCATACGCAAATCTAGTCTTCTCAATATGACTAAAATCATAAAACAGAAATCAATATATCTAAGTAATAAGATCTCGACAACACATCAAACCAACGAGTAAAATATAATAATCATGAAACTCTTAAAATAGTCATCATTCAAAGCAAATGTTGGCATCACTATAAGTATCATGTACATGGTCTTTCAGTCTTGTTCTCGCCGCAGTTGCCTCAGTCGGTGATCTACCCACTTGGAACCAACTGGTCACGAGTACTCGTTTACGACCATCTCAATGCTATATGTATATCAATCCAACCAAAATCATAGGGCCAACTATGCTCACGACCAGAACACCTCTGAATCATGTGTCTCCGGTATCTAGAGACCAGTCCACCATAGCCTCAACGGCGACTATGGATATGTCCCCGAAAGGGTGCCATGACACCTCCAGTGGTCGTCCCTACTTACCACAACAGTCAGGGAAAGAACAATATCTTTTTTGATAGCGATACCATCCACCATTTTGGTCGTAAAGGCTGGGAGGCTAACCCCATACATCACAACCTCTTAGCATAGTGCCCACTAAGCTTAATAACCCAAAAAGCATATACAAATAAATCCAAATCTCAATCATCGAAATCATGCAGCTTATGCATTTGTTTTCAAAACATGCGAGCAATGCATAAAATTTGCTCATATTAGTATCGTATTCAACACCATAAATCCACAAGCTCGTATAAAAACATCGTATTCCAAAAGCATACTCAATACAGTGACATATGCAAGTGCCTCAAGGACATAAATTATGAAGACAAGTCTGCATACTGGTATAAGAACAGCATGTCTCAAAACACATACTAAATACGGCAATAGAAGCAGGTAAATCACTTAGAGTTTGGGATGCAGTTGAAAACTGAGTAGTATTAAACTACCTACCTCGATGTTCTTGGAATCGCGTTCCTCATTACTCGACCCTGACTCATCTTTGTGAAACCTTGTATATTGTTTGATAACAAGGATTCAAGTATCATTTTCTATTCATTTCTAGACGCTAATTAGATTTATAGATTAATGACTAGATCTGTCTTTCAGGAGTATAGATCATTGTTTAAATGTGTTTAATCTCATGTATAGATTTAATGTTTAATGGTTAGATATCATAGATTGCCTGTCCTAATGCTTAGAACATGTATGTTCTTGATTTGAACAGCCAGATCTATCATTCAAGGGTTGATACATGTACTTTGGGGTTAATCTTGAGCTATTAATCCCCTAACACCTCTAATGGATCAAGTCATGAGATCTGATCATCTTTGACATGGTAGATCTATGAGATTTCTAGAGTTTTTGGGCTATAGTCATATAAAGTAGTTCTCTGACCTTAATTTTCATAGCCTCATTAGGTCTGTGTCGTCGATACGGAAGCAACAGTTCTTTCAGATCGTCAATCGGAGTTATATAGCCTCCTTAATTGGGCTTTTAGTGTCGTGAATCTATGGATGAACCAGATTCGTCAATATCGGGCCCAAGAGTCACGGTTCCCAGGACGCGTGCACGTCCTAGTCAAACTAAGACCGCATTCGTATGAGTGCGCAAGCCCGAACAGTGCGCTGGGGCACACATCTTAAATGGCGTCGTGCGAATGTGTCTCCGGCACAGGCTCGCGTGCGTCATAGCTCTTGGGGTGCTCGTGTATCCTGGTCAAACCGGGACTACACCCACATAGTCGCACGCACCCAAACGTCGCGCTAGGGAGCACGTTTTTGGGTGCGGGTCACGGGTGGGGTCCCTGGGCGTGCCTGGTTCAATGGGTCGGTAGACCCATCAAATCTCGGTGGCTTCCAATGATTTTTGGCCGGGGAAATGCCAGATCCGACATGGATTTGGGCCAAAATGAAGGGAAAGGAGAAGGGAAGAGGAGGAGGGTACCTAGGAGGTGTCTAGTTCGATGGGTCAGCAAACCCATCAAAGCTAGGTTTCTTCTGGCGATTTTGGTTGAGAAACGCAGATTTGGCGAGGATCTGGGCTGGGAGGAAAGAAAAACCAAAGGAGGAGGAGTGAGGGCTTACCTGGGTAGTTGAGGAGGGTGCCCATTGCCGGAGGTGCGGTTCCTCCATGCTGAAACCCTAGCTGCTGGATTTTGGTTGAAGGCAGTTGGAGAAAGAGGAGAAGGGATGATTAAAGAGGACGGGGAAAGAGCTTTATAGCTTTGCGAAGGCGGTGCCGCCATTCTTCCATCGCCGCCTTGCAGAGGCGATGCTAGAAGTCGATGGCTAGAGGTAAGGGACGACTTGGGGGGTGCCGTTAGTAAAATGGCCCCCTGTGTTTTCAGGTCTTAGTTGTGTTTATAGTCAAATGACACATATGCCCTCCTTCTTTCAACGCTTATAACTTCTTCATACGAACTCTGTTTTAAGTGTTCTTTGAGGTTTTAGATTCCATTTCAAGCGTAGAATCTAATGATACTAACTTTTCTCACAATTTCCTTTGTTTCACATTTTAATTAAAACAAAACATCCAACCACCTATTAAGGTGATTTAAGCGTATATTAATTCCCAAAATAAACAAACCAAACATCATAATTGATCGTGGTTGTAAAATTGATAATAATATTAAAAAAATTTAAGTCATTACACCTAATAACTGTAGGATTGTACCAAGGATTGACATTGAGCCTATACCCTTTTTCTTAGTTGTGAATAGTTAATAAGACATCTACACAAAGAGAATCTGAGGTACATGTTATTTTTAGATGACATAGTTTTATTTGATAAGATGAGGGAGGGGGATAAACATAAAAGATGTAAAATTACTTGAACTAAGGCAAAATATATGAAATGCAATTTTATCAAGGAGAGGAGTTGGAGTGGAGTAGCACTAATGATTGATGACTAAGAAGTTCCCCCCAAAAGACCATTTTCAATAATTGGGATTGACAATTCATGAGAGCAGAGAGATTGAGAGGGATGTTACCCAGAGAATGAAAGTGGGTTGGAACAAATGAATAAGTGCTTCTAGAGTTTTGTGTAATCAACAAGTACCATTCAAATTGAAAGAAAAAATCTATAGGATGGTTGTAAGGCTAGTCATGCTCTTTGGATAAGAGTGTTGGGTTATTAAGAAACAAAATTTATATAGGATGTGTATAGCCAAAAAGATGATGTTGAGATAGATGAGTGGCAAGATAAAAAGGGATAAAATTAGACCAAATGAAGATGATGGACAGTAGACTTAGATGGTTTGGCCATGTCCAATGAAGATTAAAAGTGGCACTGGTTAGGAGTGAGTCGATCCAAGTTGAAGATTTTAAAAGCGTAAGGGGAAGGCCCAAAAGGACGTGGATAGGTTAGAAATAATTTAAAAACTCTTGAACTAGATGAGCACATGGTCCTTGATAGAGGGGAATCAAGGAACAAGATTCATGTAGCCAACCCCTAATTAGGATAAAAATTTGATGATCCCATAACTTATACACTTTAACTCCTTTCTCATACCCCAGAAATATGTAAGATTTTGACCTCAGGTCTAGTTCGTTACATTGTCCGTCTTGTGTATAAACACATGTAAGAAGTTCCATATTGGTAGTGAAGAATAATCAACTAGTTTTCTTGTCCAAACTTCCTCAAATATATTAAATTCTAGTAGTAGAAGGAGACATATTTATTACATAATAAGCCTTATTAAATGCCTCCCCAATAATTCTTTTGGCAATCGTGCAAAGTGCCTCATACATCTCATCCTTTCTAGAAGGATTTTATTCATCCTTTCAACTATACCATTTTGTTGTGTAGTACCCGATGTAGTGAAGTGTCAAATAATCCCTTTTTCTTTGCAGAAATCTTTAAATTCATTTGACCTAAATTCATTATCATTATCAAAATCTTAAAAGCTTCATTTTCTTTTATTAAGTAAACCCAAACTTTGTGTGATAAATCATCTATAAATGAGACAAAAATCCCTGGAACACTTTTGGAAACCACCAAAGATGCCCCCCACACATCACCATGTATATACTCAAGCAATCCATTACTCTTATGAGTAGAAACCTTAAACATCACCCTTCATTATTATTATTAAAAGTAAAACTTGCAAAATCCAAGTTTGTAAGTCTTTAACTCCTTGAGTACACCTCTAGTATACAACTCCAACATCACCTTCTTAGTCATATGGGCCAATTTAATGTCCCATAGAATAGTATTATCTATGCCACTATCATTGCATCCTTTTTTACTGTGTATTTCTTGTAACTATTTTACCAATCAATTGATAATAATTTGGTTTCTCCTCTCCCTTTATAACTACCACATCACCCTTTTTTACCTTCATGATTTCATCGTTTATGCCAACAATACAACTAGTAAAATCCAAACCACCTAATGATTTTAAATTTGTTCTTTATCTTGGAACACACTTTGCATCCTTTAAAACTATCACGATTCCATCAAACATCTTTAGTTTTGTTATTCCCACTCCTATGGTTTTACAAGTAAAATTGTTACCCATCAACAGATTTCCACCGTTACAAGCATTGTAGGACATAAATAAATATTTATTTGGAGTCACATGTTAAGAACACCTAGAATTAAGAAGCCAACTATAAAAAAGGGCAGCCTCTGTAACAGCCCAAGGGCCCCACATGCTTCCGTTGCACCACACTTATCAACAACCCAGTCACTTTTCCCTTAGTGATGTGAGATTAACTCTCAGTCCTTCCCCACCTTCATCCCCTCAGACCATCTTGGTCTGTTGTCTCACACTATCTTGGGGCCTCCCCCTCAAGCCATTTTGGCTCACCTTCAGGCCATCTTAGTAGACGGCAACGGGTTCACACGGGGCCCTCAGGCTGTTACAGCCTCGGTGCATGAAGCTCCCGCCTATGCTAGGTCCAGGGAAGGGGCGGACCATAAGGGTCCAAAGTAGGCAGCCAACTATATGGCGAAGAAAAACTTTAGGAGCTAGTGAGGATATCTCCTTCATGTTTGGTGCTAGACATTACGATCACTTTTTCAAATTTGTCCATATGCCTCTTTAATCACTCCTTTATTTTGGTATAGTTTTTCTTCTTATGACCTTCTTTCTTGCAAAAATAACATTGCACTTCTTGCTTTCTCTTCTTTTGACCATGTTCTCTTGATTTTACTCTTCTTTTCTCTTAACTACTTGTTGTGCAATGCCTTATAAAGTTCTTGTTAAACTAAGAGGACTTTTACTCTTCTTTACCATACCCAAAATTTTCCCTACTCTCAAATATCTTCATCTCAAACGTAGCATTTGAGACCTTAACCATTTATCTTCAATTTTTAGCTTGAATCTCTCACATGAATTTCATCCCTTATGTGCACAACCTAGTACTTTGATACCTAATCTAGAACTTAGAGCCAAGTAGAAGCCTTAATGGAATTATGTAAGTCCATACAAGGATATATCTAAAACTACTAAACAGAAGAACAAAAAATTAAATGCAAGGAAACACAAAAGACAGAGAAAGATACAAATATACATGGTTCAACAATACTACCTACATCCACAAGGAGAGCAGAAAGAGAAATCTACTATGAGAGAATAGCTTTACAAGTATGAACTAACCCGATTCTCCTTCTTCTTCTTGTCTTCTCCAAAACACAAGAACCCACCTTGAAGTCCTATTCTTGATTTCCCTCTTTTCTACCTTTATAAGAGAAAACCCTTACAAGAGAAACCCCAAGAGCCCACCGCTAGTACATAAGACTTCACATAATAAAATCTGGTTCTGCTAGCATTAGCTAGAGTTGCACTTTCTTTGACGAGCATGGTTAGGACAAAAGCCAAGGTTGGCTCATTTGTTATTATTATTATTATTATTATTATTATTATTATTATTATTATTATTATTATTATTATGTACATAGAAGAGCCCGCCTCTAACTTACCACTGGTCACATCTCACCAAAGGCTTACAACTTCTCCGAAAGCCCACAGATTAACCTTGAGAGTCAATGGTCACATTGAGAACGTGACATGCATGCTTCCATCTTCAACGAACCTAAACCTAACTAATCAATGAATCAAGGAAGTCCTAATCCTTGCGAGGATTTATATTGTCTAATTATATTGCCATCTTTTGGCATAATAACTTTAAGAATCCGATTGTAATGCTATTAGTAGCGCGTCAGCACATCGTAAGTTGCTTTCGGCGCCCCGCATGAAGGCCTCCACCTTTGCTTGATTGGGGCCATTTGCTGATCTCTCCAGTTATCTTGCATACCAAAAATGGCGACAATTGAATAGTTCCATAGGCCAATGAACTCTATGGTTCGTAGTTCGATGTGAAACAATGTTTACGTTTGTGACGGTACGTTTCTACCACAATCTTTGCTATCTTTGGACTTGTACAGACATTCAAAGCAAGAGGGACCAGATCAACAGTGCAGATTAACTAAAGCTGAGTCTCTCATGCACAAGTGGGTGCCCCGCAGGGCATTTCCTAAAGCGTCTCTCATTTTTTCAATGAAGGGACATCAATGAGGGGACAACCTTTGAATGATCGAACATCCCATTTGATTGCTAGGATATCTTGTATTTCAAACAAAAAACAGAAAGGATAATACCAGTATATGAATAAAAGGGCAGCCCTAGGTGGGGTTCAGGAAAGGGACAGACCACAAGGGCCTAAAGTACACGGTCTTATCTTGTATTTTGCAAGAGGCTATTTCTACGCCTTGAACGTGTGACTTCAAGGTCACACAACGACAACTTTTACCTTTGCGCCAAGGCTCCCCTTCAATACCAGCATCTGAATAAAAAAAAGAAAAAAAGAAGCTTTTTCATTGGGAGCAATGAACACTTAAAAACTTACATAAGAATTGGTCTAAATTCATTTTCTCAAACATAGCTTTTAGGATGTTAAGCTCATGTAATCAGTGTGAATTTTTGTTTATGAGATATAAATTCTATAGCAAATTAGCAGTCCAATGAGCATGTTTCATCATTCAAAGGTGAGCTCCTTCGTGGAAGAAATGAGGGCCTTTCTTGCGAAGTTCCCTATAGGCTATAAGGTCTTCCACCAAGAATTCCTCTAGTATTAATTAAGAACAGGAAGATAGAAGAAGACATTGTTGGAAAGAATATTCTTATTAGTAAGGTAAACACTTGATGATGATTTCGAGTAATTAAAAGATTCACAATTAGTGAACCGGAGTTATTGTCACAACTTAAATTGTCCATGGGTTTGTACAGAATCAATCCATTTAAACCATAATCACGAGCAAGTGCGTAGATATACTCAAAATTCATCTCTCGCCTTTCTAATAAAGTGACGGAGAACTTCCAATTTTCTTTTGCAAGCTGCTAATTCTTCGTTCGAGAGATCTGACTTCTTCAGACCTATCCTCATCACATTCTGGGTTGAAGAAGTTCCCAAGGGTTCGGTTATTCGCCGATTCAAATGATATGTAAGTTGGTTTAGAACATCGAGAGACAGTTCAGTTCTTATCTACCGTTGATTTTAAAGCAAGAGTTGAGAGGACTGGGTTGGGTCATTGAGAGAGAGATATTGGGAGAGATCAAGAATTCTGCTTGTCTGTATGCTTTAGTCAGATTTCAAGATTCACTTTCCGTGCTCATGGAGATTGAAAATATGTTGATGCATAAATAAGTCATTTGCCATTATTAAAATTATTACATGAATATAAACGACTAGGATTCTTTACTGACCTGGCAACAGCCGTAGTCCACTTTACGTTTTGTGTTAGGCGATAGCGTACTGGCAGAAGGAACCATCTTGAAAACAGCCTGAACGGCTCAAAGATGCTTTATGGGATATTATAATCTGTATTCTTTAGGGATGACAACGGGCAGATGCGCCTAATGGCAACAAGTTCCGTCTCTTGCGTCTTCTTTTCCTTCTTTTCCTTTCTAGTGTGCTCCACAGCAGTAAGCATAATTGCCGCAAATCAATCTATCAATGATGTACAAAGCCTTCTTTCAGCTGATGAGATCTTTGAGTTAGGCTTCTTCAGCCCGAACAATTCACGAAATCGCTACGCCGGGATATGGTATCACAAGATTCCAGAGCAAACAGTTGTATGGGTTGCTAACAGAGAGAACCCGCTTTCGGACTCCTCGGGTGTGATCACCATCCAACATGATGGAAATCTGGTGGTTTTAGATGGAAGTAACACCACCATTTGGTCCACTAATACATCGATCGGATGGAATTACCCTAGTGCTGAGCTCTTAGATACTGGCAATCTTGTCTTGAAACAAAGAAGTTCAAACAATTCAGAGATAATTATATGGCAAAGCTTCAATCATCCATCAAATACCTTGCTACCAGGTATGAAGCTGGGCATCAATCTAAGAACGGGAGAAAAACGATTTCTTGTATCCTGGAGAAACAGCAGCGATCCCGCACTTGGAACGTTCTCATACGGCATCGATGGCGACGATGCAAATCAATTCTTCATCTGGAAGGGATCAACTAAGTACTGGAGAAGTGGGTATTGGAATGGACGTTCATTTAATCAAATACCGGGATCGAGCAACTCTTTCATCTTCCATTTTAACATATTTAGCAATCAAGATGAGGCTTATTTCGAATACTCAGCTTTGTACAACAATACAAGGCTAGTGATGGATGTTACGGGCGAGCTTCGGTGTATGATATGGTATGATACAAGTCAGACGTGGGGGCTTGCGTGGTTGGAGCCTAAAGATCCATGTAGTACATATGCTCCCTGTGGAGTCTATGGTAGATGTAGTAACGATGAAACGCCAAAGTGCGATTGCTTGCCGGGGTTTGATCCAGTGTCGCCAACGGATTGGAGTTCCGGCAATTGGTCCGGCGGGTGTACAAGAAGAAGCATGCTAGCGTGCGGTGGGGGAGATGGATTTGTGTCCTTGGGTAAGTGGAAGGTGCCAGACCATGAAACTGCGGTAGTGGCTGGGAGTATAGAAGAGTGCAGATCGGTATGCCTTGCTAATTGTAGTTGTAAGGCTTATGTTTATGCTAACATGAGTGGTGGTGGTGGTGCTTCAACATGTCTGGTTTGGTTTGGAGATTTGATTGATATTGCACAATTGAGGGTATACGAGGGAGAGCAGGAGGTATACATACGTGTTGCAGCTTCGGAATTGAGTAAGTTCCGTTGTCTATTTGAGCTGGTCACTTTCATGTTTACCCAGAAAATCACAAGCAAAGGCTTAATTTCGGGTGATTCCAACTGTTTATCTTCTCATATCTTAGATGGGTCATGTCATAAAACATCTCATCTGTTGGTCGATCTTACCCTTGTTTGAGATGTAAATTGCAGGTTCGCCATTAGATGAGTTGTTTAGGTTATAGCAGATAATAAGAAGATCGTTAGAGGTGATTGTTTAGCTACAGAGTATCATAAAGGATTATGCTAAGCTTTCATTTTGTTTGTGAATCTTGCCAATGATATCGGAGTCTATGTAAATTCACTACATTTTCAGTTAGATTACTAATAAAACCATAATTTCCAGGTCCAGATAGAAAGAGACCTTTGGGGATGATAATTGCAGTAAGCACTGCTGGAGGGATCATTACGTTGGGTGCATTCTTCTTTTGCTTATGGAGGAATAAGGTTAACAAAAAAGGTAATTGACTGTGATTATCACAATGGAATCAAGAATTCTGCAAATGTACTTGTACCCTGTTCTTCATCCTTCTTTTTCAACTTTCAGGAACTATAGGAAGATCATTCCATTCTGGTTCAAGTGCTCTGCTCCACAATGACCTCCTACAGGACAACAAGTTCAAAGAGGAAGGAAATGAAGGTTTAGACCTACCATTTTTCAGTTTCGAATGCATAGAAGCTGCTACTGATAACTTCTCTGATACAAATAAGGTGGGAGAAGGAGGATTTGGTGCTGTTTATAAGGTAACCTCCACTTCTTGAACATTAAATTTTCATTAGTTTACAATTGGGTTTGAGTTTGTCTATGCTGTGACTATATTTTCAGGGCAAGCTGCCTGGAGGACAAGATATAGCTGTTAAAAGACTTTCGAGGTGCTCCGGACAAGGCCTAGAAGAGTTGAAGAATGAGATTATATTGATAGCAAAACTTCAGCACAGGAATCTCGTAAGGCTCTTAGGTTACTGCATTCAGGGAGATGAAAAGATGCTAGTCTACGAATACATGCCCAACAAAAGCTTGGACTTCTTTCTCTTTGGTATGACCTTACACACTAAAATCTTAGTGCTTCGAGATAATGTTGTAAAATATACAAGTTATAATTGTCTAATGTTTTAATGGAAACATTTAAATAGATCAGAATCAAAGTGGGATTCTGAACTGGGAGAAGCGCTTTAGCATTATATTGGGAGTCACTCGAGGACTCCTTTATCTTCATCAAGATTCTAGGCTGAGAATTATTCACAGGGACCTCAAAACTGGTAACATTCTTCTAAATGAAGAGATGAATGCCAAAATCTCAGACTTTGGATTGGCTAGAATTTTCGGAGAACATCAGACTCAAGGAAAGACAAGAAGGGTTGTTGGTACATAGTAAGTATGGTACTTAATCTTCTAATTATGCTAATAGCTCAAGTGATTCTGAATACCATCTCTCTACATGTGTAAGATAGAAGAGTTGACTGAGCAAAATGAACTACACAGTGTAGAAACTATAATCCTATCTTACAACCTTTTTTTTTATCAAACTATGAAATGCAGCGGTTATATGTCTCCTGAATATGCCTTGGATGGACTTTTTTCTGTGAAATCCGACGTCTTTAGCTTTGGGGTCATTCTCCTTGAGATCATAAGTGGAAAGAAGAACACAGATTTCTTCAGTAGCGAGCATTCATTGAGCCTTTTGGGTTATGTAAGTATCAGTTTCTCATCATTTATGATTCCTTCTATGTATAGAGCACTGAAATACAAAAGCATTTCAGGCATGGAAATTGTGGAAAGAGGACAAAGGTCTAAATTTTCTGGATCCAGCAATAGGTGAATCATTCAATTCTAGAGAAGTAGTGAAGTGTATTCAGGTGGGCCTCTTATGTGTGCAAGAAGATACAACAGATAGACCAGACATGGCTACAATTCTTACAATGCTTGTTAGTGATACAACTCTCTCAATACCTAAGCAGCCTGCCAGCTTTGTAAGGAGATATCACTGTGAAGCAGAATCCTCTAAAAATGAGATAACAATAACTTCAGTGGAAGGTCGATGAGTACCGCATGCATGAAACTCTCTAATTTCTTGTATTTTCAGTTTTGATCATACTTGTACTTAAATGAGGAAGGCACGAGGAAGTTCCAGTGGCAACAATATATAATCTATAACAAAATAGTCTGGTTTTTTTTAATGGATTGATTTTATGTACATAATGGCAGCCCTGCATTTATTTTGAATTCCTAATGAGCTTGTGCAACTCGCTGGAAGTTACTACAGCCAACCAAAAGAGGATGTAAAAAATCAACTCCCATCTTCTGAATAGTTAAGACTAACATGCTGGATGATAATACAATTTGATGAATAACTAGAGTCCTTGAAAAGATTATTGATCTTTTGATCTCCTTTTTAAATCTGTGGATACTTCAATTCATTTTCAGCAGTCTGCGAATTACATGTGAATTTTTTGAATTAAGCACCATTTCTGCAAATAACTCATCAATTTATTATGTGTTACTGAAAAATGTTTTTAGCTTCCATTAGTAATTTTAAAGATGCTAAGCACTGCTGCTTCTACGACATACCCTTTGTTTAGTGTAGTGATATTCTGGGATGTTTGAGAAATCCTGGCATAATCAGGTGGACTATGGGATGTAACAAAGAGTGCAATTTTCAGGGTGAAAGGGGTACAGGGATTAAAAGCCCTCCTTTCATTTAATTGATGAGAGAGATAAATCTGATTTGCACTAGACACAGGCAAAGAGGTGCTTCCTTCGGTTTTGCAAATCTTCAATGCCATTCTCCAAAAGGAAGACCACTAATGGTGCAAGATAATGCTAACCTTTTTCTCTTTCGCACACTCTAAATTGTTTGATGCCATTCATTTTAGTTTCCATTCACATGAACCAAAGAAATTTTGCTTCTGGTCCTGTACATTATAAATAATTGTCTCCAGCTTTAACTTAACATTAGGAGCGAGAAAAAATGGAAGGCAATGAACTGAAGTATTTAATATTGTCCCGTGCGCACGCGCACAGGTTTTGGTCCTTCCCCTGCGTCCAGGGGAAAACGCGTCGTTCCATTTAAGGTCCGATATTGTCCACGGTCTTGGGTCTCCCCTCAGAGTATCTTGGGCTATTGCTCAGAGTATCTTGGGACCCCTCACAAGGCCATCCCTCAACCCATCTTGCGCACCCTCAACCCATCTTGGTTCCACCCTCACGGGTTTTGTTTCCTACGAGTGCACAGCGGAAGCAGATGCCTCTCAAAACGCGTCGTTCCAATTAAGGTCCGATATTGTCCACTGTCTTGGGTCTCCCCTCAGAGTATCTTGGGCTATTGCTCAGAGTATCTTGGGTCCCCTCACCAAAACCCGTGCGCGTGCGCACGGGACAATATCGTTGCTAGGGGCCCGATGGGGCTGTGACAAATATACCATAAATGAATGCTAGAATTCTTTAGAAACTTAATCGTGAGTCTCTTGAACCTTAATAGTGGAAATTGATTCATTTTAGTTTCCATTCACATGAACCAAAGAAATTTTGCTTCTGGTCCTGTACATTATAAATAATTGTCTCCAGCTTCAACTTAACATTAGGAGCGAGAAAAAATGGAAGGCAATAAACTGAAGTATTTAATATACCATAAATTGAATGCTAGAATTCTTTAGAAACTTAATCGTGAGTCTCTTGAACCTTAATAGTGGAAATTGATTCATTTTAGTTTCCATTCACATGAACCAAAGAAATTTTGCTTCTGGTCCTGTACATTATAAATAATTGTCTCCAGCTTCAACTTAACATTAGGAGCGAGAAAAAATGGAAGGCAATAAACTGAAGTATTTAATATACCATAAATTGAATGCTAGAATTCTTTAGAAACTTAATCCCGAGTCTCTTGAACCTTAATAGTGGAAATTGTTATCACATTTCCAGAACAAACTCCTTGTCCACTTGAAGAAAATCCCACCTTAGACTGGCTTCTCAGAATGAAAGCTGGTCTTTTAGGTATTGGAAGAGTTGCAGTTTCACTAATAAGCAAATAAACAACATAAGCTATGTTTGATCCATCTGCTATGTCTTCTTGTACTGTTGTACACACAAGAGGGCAACCTGTATGCACTTCAACACTTCAATTTTACTAATTGGTCGATAAAATAATGTATTCATTGGATCTGATCCCTTCTCTTCCTTTCAAAGTGCCATGCTTGAGATAATTCGAAGTCAACTAATACACAAAAAGAGAGATCATAAAATTCCGTAATGAACACATCTCTTGCTACTTACATGTCATAGAAGGGTCAAGGAGTACTCAAGATTGATAAAAACTGGTGTTCTTCTTCCCACCAATGATCTCGAGTAGTGTAACACCAAAGCTAAAGACGTCAGAGTTCACTAAGAAAAGCCCATGGGAGGCATACTTTGGAGACATATAACCATTGCACTACCACCAGCCAACAGAAGTAAATAATGACTAGTAACATGTGACATTTGAATTGTACTGCCAAAGATAGGTTAACTTACTACGTTTGACCACTCTATTAGTATTTGCTTGAGTCCCAGTGCCCCCAAAAATCCTTGCCAAGCCAAAATCTGAAATTTATGCATTCATCTCCTCATCCAGAAGAATGTTTCTGGTCTTCTTATCTCTGTGAATAATTCTCAACCTTGAATCTTGGTGAAGATATAGAAGGCCCCAAGCAATTCCAAGAATAATTGTAAACCACTTCTTTGAATCTAAGCATTTGCCTCTATCGTCATCTGGAGCATGTCCAGGCTTTTCTTGGGCATGAATTCGTAGACCAGCATCTTTTCATCTTCTCAATGCAATATCCTAATAGCCTAAAAAGATTCCTGTGCTAAAGTTTAGCAATCAATATGACCTCATCTTTAAACTCTTCTAAGCCTTGTCCAGAAGTCCTCGAAAGCCTTTTGACAGCTACGACTTCACCTTTGGTAGTTTTCCCTGAAAAATGTATCTGGCTTCTATTAGCTGCACAAAAGTTTTTTCAAAAGATAAAAGACACATGCTGCTGCAAGAAGAGGATGCAATCAAGATTGAACTAGAAGCACCGAAGGACCAAGCGTACAAAGTTATATCTGAGAAATTGCTTGAGGACAACAAAAACCTGGCTTGGTAGCTTGATTTTCAAAAACAAAAAGCACAAACAATAAGCAACAAGAAGAAAAAACTCACAGTAGAGACAATAAAGAAAAAGGACCCTGGCTTTACCATATCCTGCTGTTGGGCAAATGGACTATTAAAATGAAGATGACTCTGCTGACCTTACTATTTGAGAAATTTCAGTAAAGAAAGTGTTGAAAGAAGACTTGCCCAAATAATACAATTGACAGCTGTGTCTTTTGTAGTTACAGAAGTTGCCGTTTTTATGGACAATTGGAGCTTCAATGCATGGAGTATATTACCTTGTATACGAGGCCAAACTCCCCTTGCCCAATTTTATTCGCATCTGAAAAGTTCTATGCTGCGGCTGCTTTGCTTTCAAGATCAAGAAAGGTATATCTAGGCCAACCTTCCCGTCTTCTCTGATCTTATTTGCATGGAAGAACTCTGGACATTTACAGCACTTCCTCTCAAACGATAGGTCTCGACAACATATTTCCATGGTTTCCCGATACAAAAATGTGTAATAGAAGTGTTAACCACACATACAGATGGAGGTTTGTTGTGTTTTTTCCATGACCTGGTCATTGAGATGATACCATTTGTCATTTATACCTCTGTTCTTGGATATCCACCATAAACGATAGATAGATGTGCCCGCCAAAGCAATCCCAGTAGTAATGGTCAAAAAGTGACTATCATAAGCACCCGTTGCTTCTTAATAATGTATACATCTGAAGATTCCGAACTATCTTTGCCATCTGAACTTTCTCAAAAAAGACCAACCACTTCCAATATCATAACTACAAAAACCCAAAGATGCAGTACACTGTTCTATTGCTATTATCGATAGTGTGAACATGATCAGATGTGCATGATGGAGCCACATTTGTGGAACTCTTATTTAGCTATTGGCTACACTCACCCTGTTCCAGACTTGCATTGGGATCTGATGGGTGTGACAAAGAAACTTATTTATCATAAAATAGTCTTTTGCAAAAATGCAAAGTAAGTCTGCATACTATAAACCCTTTGTGATCTATCTTTTTTTAGGCATTATTACAACCACTCCATGCTAATTATAGTTTTCACTCGTCACGTAGGCAGCTCAAAATTGATGCGTCCCACTTGAAGATTACGTTACAAAAATACCTTTTCCTATCAGTCAATGATGTATCTGGCAAGCACCTTGATTTTGGCCAAGCCTCACAGAATGTCAAGGAAGCACAAACTAGCTCTGATGTGGCCTCACACCCAATTTCAACCCCTGTTTGCCAATTGTTTGCAAGTTGTAGTGGGTTCAAATTGACAATGCTTGTATAACCCTCGCACTGGTCATTAGAAATGTCAAGCGAATTTGATCTTAGGGATGAAGATAAACCTCCAGTAATATAACTGCAACAATTATTTGATTTGAAACACGCGCCTTCCTTAGTGTATATGTTTTAGGGGCTAGAACATGTTAGCGCTATATCTAATACTATACAAAAGGACTCAAAAGGCCATATACTCTTATCAAATCTATGCAATACTTTTGCAGATGCATTTAGATCAGTTATCAACTTATCATGTTTAAGAAAGATATGCTTTGGCTGCAACAGAGTTGAGCCTCATATCCTTTTGATGTTGATTGATTAATGGTGACACATGTAAATACGCAATATTTATGCCTAATATAGTTAGTATTTTCACATAAATACAAAAGGATATTACCATTCACTTGAGTGTACAATAAGGTTACCTACACTTAAACGATTAATAAGAGAACTTGTTAATGCTGCACCAAATATTAGACAGTGAGACTTCAAGGGCACACACTCTTCTTGAGTCCATTCATATGTTAGCTATCAACTATCTTATAAAATTGAGTCAACAACCAAATCACATTATAAAACTAATTTAAGTTAGCATATGAAGATCATTAAAGCCACTGATTATTGTATCTTGGCTATGCTTAGTCAACCTCTAATTAAGGATATTTTCTTTGCCTATATCCTGTAATCTAACATTCTGTGTACACCTTAAATAGTCAAAGGTTGTTGCATGTATTTGGTTGTCAATAAAATGTTATTAATAACTATATATAACTATAAATACAAATGCAACACTTGATGTAACTAAAAGAATATTTCCGACAATCATTTAATAAATATAAAACTCTAGAAAAATTGGCCCTCATATTTATTTATTTATTATTATTATGATTGCATACAAAAATGCAAAAATATGGAGCAGATGTTAAGGCACAGCACTTCAAAAGTGGGACACCACGTCTTAACACATCTGGATTTGTCCTATTGTGGTGTGAGTTTTTCTAGTAGGGCGCCTAAAAAGAGCAATCTGCTATTCGATCTGCCGTATTTAGGCTACCTACAAATTTCATTTAAAGATCATGAATTCTGATGCCTTCCAATCTAATCCAAGCCGAACATGATGAGTCGATCAGATTATGCAAAGGTAGGGCCTGGTAAGGCTGCTCCAGAATAGACATCCTTTTTCCCGTCCACAAAAGTAATTACAATTGACCAAAAAATGAAAGTGATAAACTACAGCTTCCATCATTTAAATAGTTGATAATAGCACGCATCTGCAGTCATATATTTTGATGAAAATCCACTTTATAGTGCCTAGAAGGATCGCTATCATGGTGCTAATCCATAGATTTTTTGCACATTGAATAAGAAAACATCTGAGAATTTCATCACAACGTGCACAACAAGTTCGATAAGGATTGAGGCGGTGTTAGAAGTTATTCGAAGTAGGATCACTGATAGCCGATGGCTATTGAGGGTGTGAAGGAAAATTATTTGCGGGAGAAAGAGAGAGGTCGGGTATAGAAGAGTTTCTTCACACCTGTTCTTTCACGTTCTCTAATAAATTTCAATTTCCAATCTCATGACACTTTACAAGTCATTCCCTGCAAGAGCTTGACAAAAGAATAAGAAGTCAACAGAGAGAAAGAAAGTTTCCTTCAGAATCTTGATCCTCAATCTATCGTCCTGATAATGTAGAAACTGTTATCTCCTGCCTAGAATCTGCGTCTTGCACACTTGGAGAAGAAGTAATACGAGAGATACTTCTTATAATAAAAGCTGGTTTCTTAGGCGTTGGAAGAGTCGTGATTTCACTAACTAGCATCCCTACAACAGAAGCCATGGTTGGTCTATTTATCGGGTCTTCCTGCACGCATAAGAGCCCCACCTGTACGCACTTCAACACTTCGTGTTTATTGCATTCTTCTTGTATCGATGCATCTATGAGATCCAATATCTTGTCTTGCTCCCATAATCTCCAGGCCTGAGACACTTTCACATTTAATGAATCTATAAAGAAGAAAGAGATCATTACATTCAAAGCGGAGGAATATTTTGTGATACTTACATGTCCTAGAAGAGTATAGGAGTGCTCAGATTGATAAAAGCTGGTATTCTTCTTCCCACTGATTATCTCAAGTAATATAACTCCGAAGCTAAAGACATCAGACTTCTGTGAGAAAAGACCATGCGAGGCGTATTCTGGAGACATATAACCACTGCATTTGGCCAACTAATCATGGTTAAATGGGTTATTACTATCAAAATTTGAGCTATGCCTACGAAGAATAGCAAAATAATAAACAAACTGCCTGATGCATCTTACTATGTTCCGACCACTCTATTAGTATTTGCCAGATTCTGATTTTCTCCAAAAATTCGTGCCAAGCCAAAATCCGAAATTTTGGCTTTCATTTGCTCATCTAGAAGAATGTTACTGGTTTTTAGATCTCTGTGAATGATTCTCAACCTGGAATCTTCATGAAGATAAAGAAGCCCCCGAGAAATTCCAAGAATAATGATGAACCGCCTTTTCCAGTCCAAGAACTTGCGTCGATTCTGATCTGTGATGTGATTTCATTGAAATATAACTAAAATTCCATAATAAATATGACATGATATTTTTCTCTATTCTATGTTAATAGGTCGAAAACAACCAGATGAAGGCCTGTAATGTTTAGCAGATACTAACCAAAAAGAAAGGTGTCCAAGCTTTTGTTGGACATGTATTCATAAACTAGCATTTTTTCATCTCCTTCAATGCAATAACCTAAAAGCCGGACAAGATTCCTGTGCTGCAATTTAGCAATCAACATAACCTCATTTTTGAACTCTTCCATGCCTTGCCCGGAACTCCTAGAAAGACGCTTGACTGCTATAAATCCCCCTTCTGGTAGTATACCCTGAAAGATGTACCAACTTTCTAATTACTCTAACCAAAATATTGCAAAAGAAACAAAAGTACCAAATCATTTTGCATGACAAATATGTGATAGAAAAGATCAAGTAAAATCATAACTCTAAAACACACAATGATTGGGTCAATATTATCCATCGAATTGACACTTGGAATGGACTCCTAAATTATCCTTGGTAGCTGCAGAATTTTGAGAAAAGAAAAAGATACAGAGCAGCCTGATAATATACTCGCTGATGTAGACGTAGCTAATCATTCACCCTATAAAAATATGAGATTCAACAGAAGGATTATTACCTTGTATACTGGACCAAACCCTCCCTTTCCAAGCTTGTTTGAATCTGAGAAGTTATCTGTCGCAGCTGCTATGCTTTCCAACTTAAAGAAAGGTATGTCTGTGTCTAAGCTAACCTCTGCTTCTTCCAGGAATTTACTTGACTGGAGGAACTCCTGGACGTTTGGAGTATTTTCTCTCACATGAGGCAAATTTCCTGATACAAAAAGGTCCAATGGAAATGTAAAATCATTCACAAAGATGGAAGGAAATATATTTTCTTCAAGGCCAACAAATAGCAATCTTTACCAGCCACATTTTGAAAGATTGGGATCTTCCAGTGTGGATACATTTGGAGAATGGTCATGTATATGGTAGGAGAAATAAATGAAATGCTTAATAGTATTGCTCAGCTAGCCTTACGCCTTTGGAAAGTTTAACTGGACTGGCAGAAAATTAAACCACGGGATGACACCAAATTCTTATTGAGAACTGCTATCTGGAATGAGTTATGTGACAGACTCCGAAAACCTATCATGGCTAAATACTACCATTGAATGATCTGACCTACTTATCTTGTTCGGCTTCCCTTAGATAGGGTAAATACTAAAATTCGTATTCGTTGGATGATTTTAAATATGTGTTTAAACCATGACCATTAAATTTTTCAAAAGAAAAAAAACTAGTAGCTAAAAATATCCAATAGGCATATTTTTTGCAAAAAAGCCTAAAAATGAGAGACACTGAAACAAATGATTCGATCAGATCATTCAAGAATAAGGTTTAGCGGGGTGGGGTTTTAGAGTCAGTCATGAACTTAATCCGGATAACATTTCTCATGCTTATTTACTTGGTACTTACCACCGTTCTTGACTCTCCGCCACATAAAGTAGCCAAATGCTCCCGCCACAACGGTCCCCAAAGTGATGGTTAGAGTGAGTATCAAAAGCAGCGTATGGCCTTTCCTGCCTCCGCCATCTGAATAAAAACAAACGATTTCATCACCGCAAACACGAAAAGGAATATTGAAATATACAATAACTTCATGATTTTATGTTGGTCCGATTGAAGATTGCCGCTCGTGATGAGAAGATCCCAGTCGCTATTTCCGGTTCAGGGATAAGTCCGAAGGGAAAGGTTCCATGACATTCATTTAGAGAGGGCTCTTGCACTTGGATCTTATTCATGATTTTATGTTGGTCCGATTGAAAATTGAAGATTGCAGGTCGTGATGAGAAGATCCCAGTCGCTATTTCTGGCTCGGGGACAAGTACAGAGGGAAAGGTTCCACGACATTCATTTAGAGAGGGCTCTTGCACTTGGATCTCATTCCCGATTCGTCTATTCAATTAGCTATAAGTGAATAACTAACGTATAACTTCAATTGTCCCAGAAGGCCTAGTGTGAATTGATCCCTCGCCAAATTACTTCTGAAATCACTTCTTACTTAATGAACCATCATGATGTAATTATAAGGCAGGGAAGCATGCTCATTTACTGAATCCCCAAAATGGCCTCGATATATGACCGTACAGTCATATGAACTATGTATGACTATAATCGGAGGGTCAAAGATTGGATCTCCATGCGTACAAGTCTATAATTACCAAGAAGGCGCAAATTAACGACAGTCAAGATCGCATTCAGCTGCTAGATCACCTGATGATCTAACCATCAGTGTGACCATAATCATGGTATAAAAGAGAAAATTACAACCGAATTACGATCATCCAATTAATTGCCAACTGATAAATAGTCTAAATGACAAGAGATCAATCCAGGATTGGGTTTCATGCTCCTAACAAAATAATTAATGGCATGACCACATTTAATTTGCCTATTACAAAACTATCTAGATTATAAGTGCAATTTCACCATGCTGTTTTTATGTTTGAAACAGGCAATGAAGCTTAGTACTTGCAGAATTCCGTACTTTTGCTCAATACAATCATCATAGCAACTAAAACAGCCCCAGTAAACAGGTTTCTTCTTACCTCCAACAGCTGCAACTCGGATATATAGTTTTCCTCCATCAATATAACCTACTGATAGATTCTTCACATTCAGCAGATCTCCCTCCCATATCAAACAGCTATTGCTTTCATGGGCATAAGCATTACAACTACAACGGCTGGAGCAAAGTGATCGGCAATCTTCTGCACCTGCAGCTTCTACAGAAACATGATCGGGGGGCATTTGCCAAGTGGGCATCGATGAGAATATGTACTTCCCTCCATTACCACAACTCAGAGGGATTTTCCTCTCACAACCTCCAGACCAACCACCCAAACTCCAATCTGTAGGAGACTTAGGTTCAAAATCTTGCAAACATCCGCAGAAAGCCTGGTTTTCACTGTTGCATATGCCAAAACTACCGCATAGAGAATAAACGTCACATGGATCCATTGGTTGAGACCAAAACAAAAGCCATTTTCCTTGCAGCTCCAACCATGACCATTGTTGTATTTGCCCTGAGACACCAAGAACAAATCTTGAGATATTGGAAAGATTGTAGACAGAGTAGCTGAAATACTTTTCTCTGGTATTATCTGTATAGCTGAAATTGTAGAAATAGTTTCTTGCCATCTCAGGGACTGCACTGAAAATCCGCCCATTCCACTGCCCACTACTCCAATACCTTTCAGATCTGCTCCATGTGAGGAGAAACTCGTTTGTTTCATCTGGAGCAATGTCCAGAGCAAAATCCCCTGGAGCTGGATCTCCTGAGTTCCTCCATGAAGTAAGCCTCTGCCTCTCTCCAGTTACCTTATTTAATCCCAAACGTGCTCCAGGTAGCCATGTATCTGTTGGATGATCAAAACTCTGCCAAATTGCAGTCCAAGAATTCGACCTACCTCGCAAAACAAGATTTCCATCGTCCAGAAGCACTGCAACTGTGGAATTTGGGGTTCTAGAGGTTGAGTTTGTAGACCAAATGACAGCTTTTGACTGGTTGGTAAGGATTAAATTTCCATCTTCTGAGATTCTTAGTTGTGATGATGGGTCAGGGAGAGGTGTTTCTCTGTTTGCTACCCAAACACATGTCTTTTCTAGGACATTTTTGTACCATATACCTATGTAATAATACTGAGAATTACCCGGTCTGAAGAAGCCTAATTCGAAGTTGCCACCATTAGAGGTTATGGTCTTGCTTCCAGTGAGAATTTCTCCTGGAGAGATTGAATCAGCTGCTATAGAGAGTTTGTTCTGCAAAGATGCTAGGAGGAAGAACGGGAGGAAAACATCAACAGAAAGCCGTTGCCTGCTACGACTACCCATAATTACAAGGTGCAAGTTCCTGAATACTTGAACCGAAGTTATATTATTAACATAACCCAAATGGATGGTTGAATAAAGTTCAGGAATGCTAACCAGACGCTCGTGTGAGGCCGCTTGTGTACCAATTGCTCTGGAGCCCAAATTTGCATGATCCAATTCGTTCTTCTTATTGGCCACACTTTGTATATGTCTTAGATAAAAAACTCATCGGTTGGAAAATTCCAGCATCTATGAAGGTGTAATTCATAACAGAGATCACAAACATTGTCAATCAACAGTGATGCTACAATCATCCTATCCACATGGTTTTTGATCCACTGCACATCCAGAACTCCACCGATCATATGATTGAATCAGATCATGCAAAACTAGGTTCCACAAAAAGTAGTACGCTAATCTCACTGTAGAGCGTCTATTTAGCATTCCTGGTAAGAATTTCCAAGTCAAGCACAAGTCAAGCACGACTGGCAGACTTGCTCCAAAGTCCCACTGGGCCTAGCTCATGTAGTTTCCCCGAAGCAGATAGTGAAACCACCTGTGGCTAATCTCTGTCGTTCATCTGATCCTTGAAGTCGAGTATCTTGTAGCTCAAAAACCGCCCCAAAGGAAAAGTCTAGCCTATGAAAAAAGATATGTACGGTCTTGATCCTACATTCTAAGTTTCTTACACATTCTTCGGATGCTGGAATTTTCTGATCAATCAGCTACAATATTTGTGTTGAAGTATCAATGTAGTATGGATCAACTAGAAGTGGGGCTCGGTACGTATAAGGTGCCTCACAATAACTACAATAAGGTCGGCTTCCAACCGGAGAACTACATGCAGATCGATGCGCAGCTAAAAGTGCCCGTTGGCCGGGACCATTGGTGATCTCAATTGTTCCTGTTCCTGTTACTATTTTTGTTTTACGTTATTTCCGTTTTGGTTATTTCCGTTTTGTGTTATTCTATAGTTAATCTAGACACTATCTTATTTGTTCCTATTTAACCAAATCAAAGGTTCTGGTTTAACTACAAAAAAACTTTAATTTCTTATCTGTTTTATTTCAAAATTTTAATTAAATTTTATAATATGTTTTTAGGGTAGTTTCTAATTTAATCGCTATTCTTGATCTTCAATTTGGATTCTAAAAACAAATCTAAGACATTAAATTTTAAATTCTTTAATTAGATTAGATCTCTAAAAATTTGACGAATATAACAAATTCATCCATCAGATTATTAATCCAGGACATGTTGAATATATTGATGGAGTTTGATCAAAGTTTGACATACCAGAAATATAGAAATTAGACAACACTTAAGATAGAAAATTAGATTTTTCATAATTTTTTCTAGTTTTAGTTTAGTTAAGGTTTTATTGTTTCTTTTTTTGTTCTTTTTGGAATTAGACCTCTAGAATTTCACCGTTAAACTGAAAATGAAGTCTGATTTTTTTTGTTAATTTTTGTCAATTAATTTTAATTTTAAATAATTAAATGTTATTAAAAAAAACTTCACATTCTTAAAGTGTGTCTCTGTCAGATCAACCCGTACTTGCATTAGCTATGCCCCTATAGCCTGTGCACTTGCGAAAAACATCAACACTATTGACCCTTATGGTCCGTCCCTTCCCTAGACCTCGTATATGTGGGAGCTTCGTGCACGAGAGCTATCCTTTTCGCTGCATACAAATGCGTGTACTACTTATTTACACAAGTACAAACCATGTAAAGGCTCTACAAAGCATAAGCAGGGCCAAGGATTTGATGATCTGAACTGCTCATCTTCAACTCCAATTGGCTATTAATCATTTAACTTTACTCTGAAGATAATAAATGGACATCTTAGATACTTCAAAATGACAATCGTTAATCTTAACCAAGTGCACGATTAAGATCATCAAACTAGAAGTGTGCAGAAGTAGAAATGGTTTGGATCACCAATCATCCAGGCCGGCCCACATGAACATTTAGTGGCATAGATACTACAAGTACTTTACCCATTTGAATTCCCTTCATATATAACAAACTCTGCATTAAAGAGTTTTAGCACAATATAATCATGATTCAATGGCAACAAAAAGTATATCCTTTTCATCCAAGAGTCAATGTGGTGGGCCAGCTGTGCTGGAAACTATCCTATGAGAAAACTGACATTGTGAGTCTCACGAGGATTCTTCTGAAACTTCGTTGCGTGTTGGGTACACCTTCTATGGTTGTAAAATAGACTGATCTCTCTCTCTCTCAGTCAAGGGTCCAAACAACTCATCTTCTAAATCCGGATAGACTATGGCTCAAAAAGATCTATCCTTTGGATACTCTTAGCCTTGTTTTCTTCCTAAGCTTTCTCGGGGCGACCAAGCAGAAAAATCAATTCTCATAGTTCAGAATCTAGGTTACCAGCATCCTGGCAGGGCGTCCTCATCTGGATAGAAAATAAAGATACACCTGCATTCTTTATATGATATTGTTAATAATAATCAACCTATAGAAATTTACTATAATTAGGGAATAAGACATTTCTTATGGGACATTGGCAAATGTGGGCAGTTTTGAAGCTTTTTGTAAGTTCGCATTACTATCGTCTTAAGGAGAACATAAATGGTGCAAGGCAGGATCAGATCTTGAGTGAGTTTTGCCGTGATTGGATCTCGGCCACGAAAGTTCTTCAACGTTGATATGAAATTGTAACCGGATAGCATTTCAACCTACCTAAATCCTCTCTCGTGGGTATCAACTCCGACGATCTTGAGTAAGTTGCGCGGTTGGTTCACTTGGCTTGGGTGCAAAGTTGAAGCCTGCCAGTCATGCACTTGGGTTACTGATTGCTCATGGCAAGCCCCCAATCCATATATGGGACAATGTAATTTCTAGATTTAATAGAAGACTGGCAGATTGGAAAAGATATTCTCTCTCTTTGGTCAGTCGAATTCAAATAATTAAATTAGTTCTTAATGGCGTACCGAATTATTATAGCAATTCTACGATGCCGCATGTATGCCATTTGCATTCTAAAGTCAAAATGAAAGCAATTTCTTTGGAATGGAAAAGGAGACAAACACCTAGACCACCAAGTCAAATGGGAAGACACAAGCCTTCCTAAGGACGAAGTGTTAACAACAAAAATTTATACATTTTCAACGAAGCAGCCTTTCAGAGATGGCTATGCAGATTTTGTGACACCCCTGGTTTTTTACAATAATATAATAATAATTTATAAAAACAGTCAGGTTCTCTGTTTTAAAAGACTTTGATTTTTAAAGTGACTAAAACAAAACTTAAGTAAAAGCATTTGTTTCCAAATCCGGAGAGTCATACAACCACAAAGCTACAGATTTAGCAGTGAAATAAAATATCATTTTCACCAAAATTTTGGCAGAGTTCTCCTCTGTATTTTGGACCATTACACATGACCAGTGCAATACAAAATAATTTGATAACATAATATAAGACATGACACGTGGGAGACTCAATCTCCACACAATCAAATATATTTTCAATAAAATATACTCCAACAATGAATAAGAAAAATCAAGTCACGACAAAATACCCAAGGTCCCTTCATACAGCCATCACATTCAATATGAATTCATATTCTTACATCTAAGTCACATTGGAAATTTAATTAAAGTACAGTTCATACTCAAAACCCAAAGTGAGGTCTTGAACAAACCTTGTCATTTCTGAACATCCTCAATGCTTCACTGGGAAGTTGTCATCACTTTTACTTGCTCTATCAATGCATCAACTTATAGTCACTTTTTCTATCTGAGGCATTGCAAACAAAGCAATGCCTCAGCAAGCTATGCTTGGGTAGGTAATTACGTGAAATAAAAATATGCAATAAACATTTGTGAAAAGTACTAATATCATATCAAATATCATAAAAGGTGCAATAAACACTTGTGATGAGTATCAATATTATTTCGAATATCAATAGAGTAAATCGTTTATAAGGCAAATGAAATTATCAGGTGTTCAGAATGTAAAGCTCATGAATCTCATAAGTCTGAACGAACAATCAGGATCAAAACATGTTTTTCGTCTGAGGCAATATAATATCAAAACAAAACATCATGACATACAAGGCATGATCAAAATATGGGTGACCATCTATCAAAAGCAATAAGAATTTGTGTACACATCGAAATATAATGTATGTCATGATAAAACAGGGCATAATACCAAAAACAAGCCCTAAAAGTGTTCCACAACACTCAATCACCGGTAATGAGTACCCATATCAAACCTGGGGTCCCTCCCCTATAGCTCCCACACCAGGTGACTCGCCCAACCCATAGGCCCGCCTACATCTAGCCACCCACATAGGCGAGTCCCTCACCTATAGCTCACACACCAACTAGCTCACCCAGCCTATGGGCCCTCCCACATCTAGCTACCCACATAGGCTTCACCTACATATAAAATACCACATGAGCATACAAAATAAGTATATGAGCTACTATGCTATAGTGGCAACCATACTAGATCTAAACTACTGCCGCTCCCCATCGACACCTAAATGGGAGACTTTCTTCGTTCCCATGGGGAGGAACGGACCCATAAGGAGGACTACTCATGATGCCTCCACCTACGTACCTGGCCATGTACTGCTCAAAGATGGTGTCTAATCATCATCATCATCATCACAAAGTTAAAGAGCGAGTGGCCAACCCTACAACCCTCCTAGCATAGTACCCACCAAGTAGAAGCACGCATCATAAAACAACAAAACATGCTATAAATTATGAAAAAGTCCCAAGTGAAACAAACCTCAATAGGCTAAATCAAAATACATGGTAAAATATAAACAATCTCATATAAAAACATGGATAATCATATAATCAATGTTATGCCATCAAAAGCGAAGTAATAAACATGTTTTAATAAAAAGCACCTGCCTTAGGAATTTCAATTGAGGAATCATGATCATGAATCAAGGAAAATTCTCAAATGTAATCACCTACTTCGATAAATGCAGTATTCCAATAAGGTGGGTAAGCTATATCACGTTGTGCATCCTGACATACCCGAGACATCATAAGTCATCGATCACTTGGTGTTCTCACATCTCAAATAACAGATCCAAGTGATAACCTCCCTGATCTGGTAATTAATCTTAGATTAATGGCTCAGATCATCCAATTAACCCTCCATTAAGGCAATCTTGAGCTACATGTTTGTCTTTTTAACATCTAGACCATCATATGTCATTTTTTATTTCAATCCTATACATTTTCATCATGATCCATTAAATTTCTATTTCTTTTAGTAATTTGCATGTATCTTTATGATTACATGTCGATTTGATGGTCAGATCGCTCTCTTATCAGCACATCCTAAGACACCTGCTAAGATCGACGGTCAAGATCACTTTTCTAGGCAGTTTGGGGGCTGTTTGACATTTCGATCAAGTGCAAGACTTTTTGAAAGTTGATCTCCACGACTCCTCCAAATCAAATAGGACTAGAGATTGAAGAGTTGGGCTGTTTAAAAGGCCCATTCTTTTCTCCAAGCATTGACTTGAACCCATAATCTCTCGACTGTAGACAAGGCAAAAGACACTTAACCAATTCGGTTGATTGCTCAAGTCTGTCAGGTGATAATGTCGAAAAAGGAAGAAGTATTTGGTGCCTTGTACAGATGCATTGAGATTATATAGGTCAGGGGCGAGGTAATTCTCTAGGTTAGGGCCACTTCATCTCCTTCGTGCTTGGTTTCCCACGCCTAATTCATTAACATCTTTTCTTCCTCGAATTAAGATTGACTTTCATTGTATAGGTATAGAGACTGTATTTTCAGGGTAAAGAACTGCAGTTTTAGAGTTTTAGTACATCTGCACAAGGCACTACATATTTTTTATGCTATCTTATTCCCATTCCCACAGTCCAAAATGTCTATTTCTTCCTTTCAACTTGCAGTCATGGCAAAGAAATTTTAGGGCTGTCTTTACACATACTTATCTGCAACTTTAACTGAACATTATCTTTAGAATGTGGTAAAGGGCAGCCCGGTGAATGAAGCTCCCGCCTATGCAGGGTCCGGGGAAGCGGCGGGCCACAGTGGTCTAAAGTAGGTAGCCTTATCTTGCATTTTTGCAAGAGGCTGATTCCACACATGACCTCAAAGTCATATGATGACAACTTTTACCGTTGTGCCAAGGCTCCCCTTAATCCTTAGAATGTGGTGATTTGATTAAATCATAATACACAGATGGTCGAATAATACAACCATAGGTAACGGTCATGCAGGGAAAAGAAAGGAGAGAAAAATAAAACACAACACCTAGTCCACAGTCAGAGGATTCACACATTCCTTTCTTTGCCAGATAGTCAACAAGCTGGGTTTATGGAACATTATATCAAGAAAAACTTTTAACTTAAACATCATGAAGAATATAAGCTACAATATTTGATGGGCAATACAGAGAATGTCCATTTTCTACAAAAACTTCTTGTCATTCGGTCGAACATCGGTGGAGATTGTTACTTCATTTGCAGAACATGCTACTTGCCCACTTGGAGAATATCCCAGATGAGACAGACTTCTTGGAAATAAAGCTGGTTTTTAGTCACTGAAGTACTGCAGTTCTGCTGACAAACACGGTAACAACAGAAGGCATGGTTGGGATGTCAGTTGGGCCATCTTGCACACACAAGAGGCCAACCCGTATGCATTCCAACACTTCACTTTTGCTACAGCTTCACTTAATGATGCATCCAATTAGATTCAGTCCTTTTGTTCCCCCCAAAGTCTCCATGCCTGATGCAATTTTGAAGTAAACTAACATATATGGAAGAAAAGTAAATGAAATTAATTGATGAGCATGTTTCAATAGTTTACATATCCTACAAGGGTTAAGGAGAGCCCAAACTGACAAAAAACTAGCATTCTTCTTCCCACTAATGATTTCAATTAGGATGCCACCGAAGCTAAATACATCAGGCTTCACTAAGAAAAGCCCATGTAAGGCGTATTCTGGAGACATATAACCACTGTAGTCCACAAGTTAATAGTAGCAGTTAAAAGATTTGATAGCTCGTGAAATTGAAATGTTGCCATAGCCTAAATAACAGCATAATATAAAACAATTTGGCCATCATTCTATGTCCCAAGTACTCTAACAGTATTATCTTCAGTCTGATTGCCTCCAAAAATCCTTGCAAATCCAAAATCTGAAAATTTATAGTTCATCTCCTCTTCTAGAAGAATATTGCTGGTTTTATATGCAGGAGCTTCGTGCACCAGGCTGCCCTTTAATAATTCTCAATCTAGAATCTTGATGGACATAAAGGAGCCCTAGAGCAATTCCCAGAATAATAACAAGTTTGACAACTCATGAAATTGAAATTTTGCCATAGCCTAGAAAATAGCATAATATCAAATAAATTGGGCACCTTACTATGTCCCTACTACTCTGATAGTATTATCTTAAGTCTGATTTCGTCCACAGATCTTTGCCAAGCCAAACTCTGAGATTTTAGCTTTCATCTCCTCTAGAAGAATATTGCTGGTTTTCATATCCCTATGAATATTTCTTAATCTAGAATCTTGATGGAGATAAAGGAGCCCCCTGAGCAATTCCCAGAATAATGACAAGCCGCTTTTCCCAATCTAAAAACTTGCCTAGGTTGATATCTGAAACACACTTCCATTAGAACCAAATGTATATCTTCTCTACTCTAAAGAAAATATATGAAACCTTGTTTTGTGAGTTGTAGAGGCGAACCAAAAATAAGTTTGTCCAAGCTTTTGTTTGGCATGTATTCATAGAAGAGCATCTTTTCATCTCCTTCAATTAAACAACCCAACATCCTAACAAGATTTCTGTGATGAAGTTTAGCAATCAATACAACCTCGTTCTTGAAATCTTATAAGCCTTAACCGTAACTTCTAGAGAGCCTCTTCACAGCTATAACTTGGTCTTCTGGTAACTTGCTGTGAAAGATACATCTACTTTTGTTAGTTGCACTGAAAATATTTCAAGGATAGAAGAGACCTGCTGCTACCCATAATGGAAGAAATCTAACTGTAACTAGAAAGTTGAAAAGCAGCAAGCATGAAAGAATTCCCTCACATTTGTAAGACTTGCTCTCAAATGTGAAAAGACCCTCTTCAACTCATTTTCCTGGTTTCCTGATACAAAAATGTGTAACAGAAGTGTAAGCACATACAAAAGATGGTGGCTGTGCTTTTCCATGCCTACTGGCAGCACAAGTACAACATGATTGCAGTATTGTTGATGAAAACCATTCATCAGTTGGGTCTCACAACCGATGGTCATATACTAAATAAGGGGATCCTGACACTCAAAACTTACAGAAGTGGTTGTTGTTTCTCCTTTCCACTTATAAATTGTCCATTCTTATGAACCATGGTTGGAACGGTTAGTATCACCTCAATGAAAGGATCTTTCGGAGAATTGACTATCTATGGTCAGGAGACTCAGGACAACCAAATGAATGGTATATATCATTGAGAAAAAGTTTCCTGCAGGTACATTTCCCATAAATTGCAACATTTTTTACATTCTACCTTCGAAGAATTGAACCAGGCTATTGAATTAAATGATCTGTTCATCTAGGATGATATGAAGTTTGTCGCTTACTCCTTTTCTCGACTCTCTGCCAAAAGCAATATATAAATGTGCCCGCCAAATCAAGCCCCACAATGATGACTGGAGGGACTATAATAAGCATTCGTCCCTTCATACTCCCGCCATCTGAAGATTTTGAACAGAGCTCATTTCATTCTCATAAGGACCAAAAGGAAGAACACAGTAAATAGGTATTAATGCTGCTACCCATGCTCCTCTCATCCTCAGATCAAACTGAAAACAAAACCCACAACAACAACTATGACCCAATAAATTCCCTTACAATAGCCCCAGCAGATCTCAACTTACCTGTAAAACCCATCGCTCTGAAGCCGCAAGGCGGATGTAAAGATTTCCAGTGTTGCTATCACCACTAGAAGCCTGTCTCAGATTCCTTAGATTGCCGTTCCATATCGAACACACAATACTGTTATAAAGCATATGCAGCACAAGATCAGTCGCTCAAGCAAGTCGATTCACAATTGTTGGAACTTTGGGCTGTTGAAGGGCGTGGAGCAATAATGGCCAACTTCATCCCCTGCATTATCCAAAATCTATCTTTTTCTCCACTGAAAGAGGCGCTATTACCACATTGCAAGGGCATTTTTCTCAGACTCCCACCGAACAAGTAATTCAAATTCCAAATTTTCACAGAAGCTGGTTCAAAACCTTGCAAACATGTACAAACTTTGGTCAAGCTTTCCGGTTATTGCTTCCAAAATCCCCAGAGAGAATAAACATTACATAGTTCTCGCGGTTGAGACCAGCGTAAACTCCATTCTTTGGAGGACTCCAACCATGTCAGTGGCTTGATTTGTCCCGAAACATCCATTACAGATATGAAATACTGAAAGGATCATAAAGAGAGTAAGTCACATACTTTTCTCTCGTATTCTCTATAAAACCGACCTTGTGGATATAGCCGCATTTGAGGAACGCTGACAAAATTTATCCATCCCAATTCCCACTAGTCCAGAGAACTACGGATTTGTTGTACATGATGAACATCTGACTGCTTTCTGCAGGATCAATCTCCAGAGAAAAAGTCCCACAGCTGGATCATCTTAGTTCTTCCATGAAGTAAAGCTCTGCCTTTCTCCAGTGACTTTATTCAAACCCCAAAGGAGCTCCTTGCAGCCATGTATCTGTTGGATGATTGAAACTTTGCCAAATTAGTGGAGACAAATTTGACCCAAATCTCAAAGCAAGATTTCCAGTGTCAAGGAGCACTGCAACTGTAGAATTTGGAGTTTCAATAGTCGGATTCGTTGACCAAATTATTGGTTTCATATTGTCTGTAAGGACTAAATTTTCATCTTCTGAGATAGTTGGGATGAAGTATCAGTGAGTGGTGTTTCTCTGTTTGCTTACCAAACTACTGTTTGTTGAGAGACTATTTTGTACCAGATGGCTATATAAAAATTCTGGGACTTAGCTGGCTTGAAGAAGCCCCCTTCGAAGTTTCAACCTTGAGAGCATATGGTCTGGTTCCCAGAGAGACATTGACCTAGAGAGATTGAATCAGCTGCTCTGGAGAGCTTGGTCTCCATGTAGATGATGATAAGTAAGACAAGCAATGAAGTAGAAGAGAAAGCCATGGCCTGCTTCTGCGGCACATCTATGTATTTGCATTTCACAATCTAAGGAACTTGGAAGAATGGATAGCCAGAAAACTAAATATGGTACAAAAGAGCTGCAATGCGTGCAATACCCATTTCCTTTCACTTCTCTTTTCAAAATGTCTTTGGGAGGCTGATCCTACTAATACAAAGAATCCTTTGACAGATAGTTTCAGATATAAGCCCAAAAGTTAGCAAATCGTAAATCTCAGCCATCGAATGGAGATCGAGCCGCAAGATGAAGCATCTATGCAGTTGGACCTACTACATTTGAGAGGTGGAAATTATACTGAAGCAGTTGCAAGTCTACTGAAGGTAAGCATGGGGCAGTTGTATTTCCTCATGACTCTCAATCAAATATTCATATGAATGAGCTGATATAAAGGCTGAAGCACAAGAGAGAGACACTATCTGCATGATCCAAACCATTCATCTGGTAGAGCACCTAATCTGTAAGTGACCAAGTTATCCGCTGTTTCTTAATACAGATGGATTCATTGTATCATAAAAAGTCCAAGGTGGTCAAATACAACTACAAAATAGTTAACAAAGTAAAAATTAGAAAAAGAAGAGGGAGGGAAGTGAGACGCCAATTTTCACTTGTTGGCCTTTGATAATGATGCTGTCAGTCTCATCCATGATATCAATAAATTTCCAGGGGAGGATTTCACCCTATCGAATCCACTGGATAACATTCTTGTAATCTCCCTGGATGATAAGTTGGGGTGCCGTTACACATTCCAGCATTGACGCCCCGCTTTGGCAGCCTGTATTCCCCCATCATCAAGTTAAACGCAGTTTGATGATTATATTCCTTTGATATGAGCTGTTTCGCTGACGATATGAAAACATTGCTGTGGAAGCCAACAATCAATGGCCAGGAACAATTAAATGGGTTCGAGATTTGGTGAATGGCTAGTCCGTAGCATGGTTTAACATACAGATGGTTTAGATCATTGCAAAGAGTCGTCGCTACTTATACTAAGCTGCTAATATTTTCCAAGTGAAAGTATGCAACTGGCCATGTGGTTTATCGGATGCTAGAATTGTCAAATTGCAGTGATTTTGGGCCTTAGCAATATCTTAGTCAAAGAAATTGGATGAACACGTCAGATCAACCAAACATGGTACCATCCTGTAAAAGTAAGAAGCCATCGCCAACTTACCATGTGATCACTCTCTTAGCATTCCTCACCATACTAAAAAAGGACAGTCTCGGTGGACGAAGCTCTTGCATATGCAAGGTCCGGAGAAGAGGCAGACCATAAGGTCAATACTACGCAGCCTTACCTTGCATTTTGCAAGAGACTGTGTTTCACGCCTTGAACCCACGACCTCAAGATCACACAATGACAACTCTACCGTTAAGCCAGGGCTCTCCTTCTACTACTGCGTTTCATTTTAGGTCGAATGGGGGTTTTGAATAGGTCAACAGTTAGTTGCTACGGATAAGCTCAGAGAATGGGTCTCCCCTTAGGTGTTAAGTCACTGAAGAATTGTGGCATTATGGAGGTGATTTTAGATCTTCTCTTTTATCATTCTGATCGTACCGACGTTAGTCAGGGAGACGTGGAAGTGTTGTTAGATGGTAACTTGGCGGTAGAACTACTTCATCATTAACGTTAAACGTTCATCTTCGGATCCAGTTAATCGGTTTCTGTTATGCTGTACTACGATTTATATTTTCTTGTCTGGTTTCTTTCGCGTTGGGTGTTCCTTGTGCTCCTATCGTTTTGCTCCCTTGTTTGTTTCGTTTTGAAGATCTCTGAGGTAGAGACTAAGGAATTGTTCTCCACAGTTTCGACGAGTTCTCGATCCTAGTTTTGATAGTTCATAGGAGTATATATGGTTAACAATTTTGCTTGTTCTTCTGAGAATCAACCTCACAATTTATTTGTGATTTGGGAACTTGCAATCCTTATTTTTGGATTAAATTTCCTTTTGTTTGGTTGGGAAAATGATGTCATTAGAGGCTCATCTCAATGAATTGAGTCGGTTTATATTGTTAAAATCATTGATTTTCCACTGTTCTTTTGAACACAAAATGGTTTCTTCGGGCTAATTTTTGAAGTTCTTCGAGTCCATTATGGCTGATAAGAGCACAAATTGTCTTCCGCTTCTATCCCGAAGTTGTCCAATCTGTTTCTTCACAATCACCACGCTTCTCTTCATCTTCTCTTGGTTCTTCATGGAGTCTACAGATAAGCCACAATTCATCAATATGCCAAATAAGCAATTAATTCCTTTGATCCCCAATGAAAATATTCCATCCCAAGATCAAAACAGTGATCAACCATTAAACATTCCAAATACATCTTCGGCCAACGAGGAGGATGCCTCCGAAGAAGAAGAAAAAGAATTCGAGAAATGCAGTCCAAGCAAAGCAATGCTGAAGGTGTACATGTACGATATGCCTCCAGAGTTCCATTTCGGTTTGTTGGATTGGAAACCTCAGGGAAGAAATGTATGGCCAGATCTTCAATCAGGATTCCCACATTATCCTGGTGGATTAAACCAGCAACATAGCATAGAGTATTGGCTTACATTAGATATTCTATCTTCAAGATCCTCCGATCGGATCGGGCCCTGCAATGCCATAAGGATCGACAACTCTAGTGAAGCTGATGTCATATTTGTGCCATTCTTTTCCTCATTGAGTTACAACAAGCAATCTAAGGTAAAGCCACCTCCTCCAAGAAGATCCCAGGGAAGGACAACTCCAGATCCTAGCAAAGACAAGAACAAGATATTGCAAGATAAGCTGGTGGCATATTTGATGAATCAAGGGGAGTGGAAGAGATCCGATGGACGAGATCATGTTATCGTAGCTCACCATCCGAATAGCTTGCTGGAAGCAAGGATGACGGTGTGGCCTGCCATCTTAATTCTATCAGATTTTGGAAGGTATCCACCAATTATCGCTAATGTTGAGAAAGATGTCATCGCACCGTACAAGCACGTAATCACAACGTTCGTTAACGACTCATCTGGCTACGATGACCGTCCGATTTTGATGTATTTCCAAGGAGCCATCTATAGGAAAGATGTGAGTATAAGATTACTTTTCTGAGCCCATTTTTCTAGTCTAGTTTTTATTTGTGATCTCTTTTATCCCTGCATATATTACTAGTTATCTGAATGTCTACTGGATCTCAGGGGGGTTACGTTCGGCAAGAACTGTATCAGCTTCTCAAAGACGAAAGGGACGTCCATTTTGCTCCTGGAAGTGTGTCTCGTAATGGGACCAAAGACGCTAGCCAAGGCATGCATTCATCAAAATTCTGCCTCAATATTGCTGGTGACACCCCCTCCTCGAATCGACTATTCGATGCTGTCGCTAGTCACTGCGTCCCAGTTGTGATCAGCGATGAAATCGAACTTCCTTACGAAGATATCCTTGATTACACCGAGTTCAGCCTCTTCGTCCGAACTTCGGATGCTCTTAGAGAAGGATTCCTTATGAAATTGATAAGAAGTATAGGGAAGGAGGAATGGACCAAAATGTGGCAAAGATTAAAGGAAGTTGAGCATCACTTCGAGTTTCAGTATCCATCTCAGAAAGATGATGCGGTTCAGATGATCTGGAAGGTGGTGGCCAGTAAGGTATCCGCCGTTCGATTGAAGGTACATAAATCGAATCGATATGCACTGTCCGATACGAGGAATCCAAATAGATCGGATGTCTGAAATCAGTTCCAATAAGGATAAGGACTGAAGGCTACTGCAAGGATTTTGCTTGCCGAGTTTGATGAATCCCACAGTCAGATAAACAGAGCCGTGAGAACTCACTGAAAGTAACCGTGAGGCAGCCCATTTTTTACATGACGGGATTGATCCAGACCATTAATCATTTTTACATGAGATCAAAAAGTCATTCAAACCGTTCTCAAACAGCACCTGAAGAAGAGCATAAAGTAATGCCTGATTCTTGTCTCCTTCCTGTAAGGCTGCCTAGTAGAAGGATAACAAATTACATGTGGATAAAATTTATTACATGAATATCGATCTTATCCGATGCCACTGGCAACCGTAGGACTTAGATAAATTATTCGGATAATGTTTCCAGTTTTAGGCTGTTTTATGCACTCCTACCGGGACACTTAAACAATATTATCTATGTTTTAGAGCTGCCAATAGCAGGGGTTCACATCATTATCGGTGGATATTTTCTTCATGATTTATATAGGGCTGTCCAATACAAGCGGGCCTTTCTTCTTTGGATATTGATTTTAGTTCTTCATGATATCAGGAATCTGCATGACACGTTTATGCACTGTAAAGTCTCACATACTCGGGAAAAAACAGATGCAGCAACCCTTTATAAGGATCACTTGTGCATACTTCCTGGCCTTCTTTTGAGTTATCTTTATTGTATTATCAATGATGATATGTTTGGAAAAAGTTTATATGGGCATGTAATTCTATACCTTTTCTCCAGTAATAAAAGCATAGTTTGGGGTCAGCGGCTTCGCAACAAATGAAGCTTAAGATTCTTCAATTCAGAGGAAGAGAAGCGATGGAGTAAGGAAATGCAAGTAGAAAACTTTAGCCGTTGCTTAGTGACTAGTTATCGGATTGAGATGGGGCTTGCTAGTGGTTTGTGTCGAAAACTTAGGCCAGTACTTGGGAGATTGTCCTTTCTCAACATAAGCAAATTAATCCAGGTCAATTAACCATCCCTTAAACAATAACTAGGATATGGATAACTCAGTAGTTTGTACTATGACTAGAAATGTAAACAATGGGGAAGTGTGCTCAGGTCTTAAAAGCCTCGGTACACAAAGCTCCCATATATGCAGGGTTCGAAGAAGGGACGCACTACAAGGGTTAATAGTGTGCAATTTTACCTTGTATTTTGTAAGAGACTGTTTTCATGCCTTGAACCTATGACCTTAAGGTCACACAACGACAACTCTGCCGTTGCGCCAAGGCTCCCCTTCATCTCAGTTCCTTATTTAATAGAGATTGAATTTATATATATTTTGAGAGATGAAGGGGAGCCTTGGCGCAATGGTAGAGTTGTTGTTGTGTAACCTTAACATCATAGGTTAAAAGGAGTGGAAACAGCCTTTTGCAAATGCAAGGTAAGACTACATACTATTAACCCTTGTGGTCTGCCCCTTCTCCGGAACTTCGTGCACTGGAGCTGCCCCTTATGTGTGTTGAGAGAGAGAGAGAGAGGCCCTCCTTTTCATGTGTAGTAAAGAACATACATTGTAACCTTCATATCCACCAGAATTTGAGTCGCCTACCAAAGCGAGAAAGAAAACAACATTAAGAATTCCAAAAGGATCACATGAAACACCCATGAATTGGTGATCAATTAAAGGAAACACTGAACCAAGGAAAGGTATATGCCCCTCACCAGAACAACCTAGAATTTTCTGTTTTTGTCTTTTGTAAAGGAATTTCTAGTTATGTGGTCCAAGTCCTTGGAGGTTTGTTGTGCCTAACTATGTCCTGTCCTATTGCTACTTTGTAACTAAATGCCTTCCTTCCTAATGCACCATTAAAATGTCATGCTCTATCGTTATAGATAGTCTTTTCTACCTATGACTAGCAGTAAATTATAGCTAGGTCTTATATAATATGTTGAGTGCATGTCTTACCAAAATTTGGGCAGTAGGTGTAGCCACGTTGTAGGAGAGGGATGAAAATATCATTATGATAATGACAAATAACAATGATAATGATGAGTCAATGTCTTGAAGCCTATTTGAGAATGCCTTGGCATTCACTGTCTCTACAACACTTATTTTAACAAACTCGTAATATTTACGATTGAGCTAACTCGTACACCACTACACTACACTCATGCTCACAACCAGAGCACTTTGAAAAATAAAATATAAGGTATTTTGATATTTGAAGGAAAGCCTAGTAGCAACAATAAAGGTTGTCGTCACGTGACCTTGAAGTCATGGGTTCAAGGTATAAAATTAATCTCTTGCAAAAATGTAAGATAAGACTACCTACTTTAGGCCATTGTAGCCCACCCCTTCCCTAAACCCCACATAGGCAAGAGCTTCGTGCACTGGAAATATCCTGTTTTTATTCTCGTTTACTTATCACATGGAGCTCAAATACTTTTCCTCATGGATTATGCTCTATGACAAACTCCTAGTTGAAAAACTTGAAACTCAAAGTTTGTTTGGCAAGTCAAGTTAATTGAAAGTGATATTTCACCAAAAAAAAAAAAAAAGTTAACTCAAAGTGACATTGTAAGTTGGAAGTACTCAGAGAAGAATTCCTACCAAAATTCATTTTAATTTTATATATACATATATATATATGTATATATTATTTTCATGCAAATAACATCTACTAGGCAAGTTAGTTAAGAATTATTATGTAATTTTGTATAATTTTATTCCAACGCTAACTTGTCTTCAAAACGGTTATATTATGCAACAAGTCGACTCATTGAGTGAATCAATTTGTTATAGAGTCAAGTAGCTTAGAAAAGCTTTCTGAGTCAACATGCGAGTTTTAGAACTATGACGTATATAACATTTCTTATGTGTGCGTGTTATTGTTTGAACAACTATTTATATCTTTAATTCAGCTCTAATTTTGTGTTTGTCATAACAAATACTTTTTCTTAATCCATTAAAATCGAGTCCAGGTTTGACCTAACACCTGCTGACAAGGACATATGGACAGCAGCAATGTGGTCGAGAGGTCAGGCCTCACTTCCACAGTGAAGGAAGAAGAAAATGAAAAAGGAGATACAGAAACAAGCATTTTGTGTGCCTTAATGCTCACCAGGATAATAAAAGAAAATGAATTATTTAGCTTTATCTTGCTCGTATTCTTTGATTGTTCTAGCCAAGAGTAGAGCCCACAAAGCCATGCCCATTCCTTTACAAAAATAATATCCATATGTTATGATTTTAACAATATTTATCCACAAATGGATAGAGCCTTGATGGGTCTCCGATCCCATCCGATGATCTCATCTTGCCACAAAGTACAGAAAATGCATATGTACATACAATTATTGCCATTGCCAAACACTGTTGGAATTGAGGCCAGGTTCCCTCCCCAAGTTGGGACATGCATGCCTCACTGTCTTCATATAGAGAACCTTCTACCTTGGCCCTCCTCCTCATATCCAATTAATTCTTTATTCTAATATCCACCATTCATCTTTCCAACAAGCAAACTCAACCACAAGTGTGGATATAGGTGCATGCATACATAAACAGACAATACGTATGCAATATATGCATTTATGTTTGTATCATAAATACATACATATCGGAAAAATGAAGGAACAAGAATCATGTTACCGACCTCTAATCAAGATAAAATCTTAATTAATGATGATGATCATAAATACATACATATACAATATAAGTACACATGAGAGAGAGACTGTGGTCGTCCCTTCTCCGAACCTCACGTAAATGGGAGCTTCATGCACTGGGGCTGCCCTTAGACGCATACACACCCATGCAAAGTCTCCTAATCACCTAGGTGAGAGACTAGAAGGCTTTGGTGCAAGTCAGCTTAGATGATCTTAACCACTCTTATGTTGTACTGAAAAAATATTGAAAGTAAGAGCATTAAAATCTTAAACCTATAAGATTATTGAAGGGTTGCGATCAATCATACACCGTAAAATTGTTGTAGGGAGGACAATAAATGAGAGTCTATTTAATATATCTCATAAGAACCAGGAAACATTGCGCCTCATCTATTGTTGTAGATTCAATGGGTTATAAATTATGCAGCAAATTAGTACAACGGATATGACTGTCGAAGAACGGGATTAAGCTTATCATTCCATGATTAATCATTAAACAAAAATTAAATAAAAACTAGAAGTTAAGATCATCTAATTGACTTAAATTTTCATTAGAAGGCTAAATACAGTGTCGCAAACAAGATGAACGCATCTGAGAAAAAAAGATTGTAAGAAGGCAGCGTCTGAAAATAAAGATGCTATTTGAGCATTTGAAAATACTAGGACTAAAATATAAACAAGCTCATTGGTGTGGGACCCAATTTTCTATTGATCTAAGCATCCGTCTACCAAAAATCTTAGCGTTAGACTAGCTATGCGGACCCACCCATCGGCAATAGATTTTGCGTATTTTGTTTTGAACTTCACCGTCGATCCTTGGCTAGTTACTTTATTAACGAAGTGATCAATCATTGACAAATACCTGGGCCCACCCACTTCAAAAAATAAGTCAAGAATTTCTTCTTCTAATTTCTAGTAACAAAACAAAACACTACACCAATATTTTGCTATTCGTCCAGATTTGGTAGATACTTCGGAAGGCTTTTGACTCCTTGACAATCCACGTGAGCATAATATTCTTCTTTCATGCTGCCACGTAAGCTTGTTCACGTGGCTTGTGCGACTTCAGCCGTGGATCAAAAGCGGCAGAAATAGCTCGTGGCGAGTGTCGCGCCAGCGAGACACCAACCAGGCCTCTCCGAGATTCCCTACCCACATAATATAAAATTTCCATTTTTACTTTTAAATGTTTTTCTTAAAGATATTGAAAAGAGTTGAAAATTTCAAAATTAGAAAGAGAGAAGAAAATCCGTCAGGGATTTGGAGGCCAAGACCGCTGCCTTGGTGGGGCCCGCGTAGTTGGCAGAACCTCCATACCAGGTACGACTCACATGGTTATGCTCATTTGAGTGGCTGAGAAATTGACACATGGAAAAGGCGCATATGCTATCCGCTATGAGTGTCAGATCATCGCCACGTCAGTCAAGTCGAAGGAAAATATCCTACGACGTAGGCAAGCTATGGGCTCTGTGAGCTCGCCACGTGGAGATGCGCGTCTCGAGTTAAACTCAAGCTTGGTTTTGGTGAATTTCGATTTTCTTAAAATGAATTCCTAAAAGACGTGCTTTCAATGTTCTGCTACAGAAGCGTCTCAATTTTGCATGTAAGGCCCCACACTTACCTGATCTGCCGCTTATATTAAGTCCCTCCATATTTGGAGGTCATTCAGTTCATATACTGTAGACTGGATCATCTGGTCCATTCATATGAACGCTCATGTGATCGAAAGTATAGAAGCCTTCCAATTTTGCATGATAGATAAACTCTCCAGCCGTGGATGTCTTGCTCATTTGACACTTATGTGAGCACCTCATGGTGGGATGGGCCCTATGAATTGATGATCTGATTGTATTCATGCAATTGTTCTAACTTGATCACCCTTGAATATCATCGAAGAGCAATCAAATGAATGGATTGAATCATCTGAATGTGGGACCCTAGAAGCCTCCAGATTTTTCATGAATATTCAAAGCCACAGTAATCAGATGAACGGATTAGATCATCTTCAGGTTTTGAGCGTTTCCTCAGACGAGCCTTACAGCGCGCGTCTGTCTACCATTTCCGCAATAGAAAACTTGAGCACGTTAGTTTACTGAAATACCATTTTACCGATCCGGTCTCAAAATGGAAATTCGCAATTTTGTTGAAAAAATAAGGGTATTTCTATAAACTAACACAGCTCGGTTTCCTTTTCTTTTCCGGACCTGCGGTTGAAAGGGAATAGAAAAGGAAGTCTCAAAGGCTGAGATTTGTTCACGGAAGAAGGTCTAAAACAATGAAGGAATGCGAACTTTGCAATTTTCCGGCAAGGATGTACTGCGAATCCGATCAAGCTAGTCTGTGCTGGGATTGTGATGCCAAAGTTCACTCTGCAAATTTCTTGGTGGCAAGACATTCCAGAAATCTCCTATGTCAGGTTTGCCAATCTCCGACGCCATGGAAAGCGTTCGGAGCAAAACTAGGGCCAACAGTTTCAGTATGCCAAAGATGTGTTAGCAGCTGCAACCAGAGGCAGGAGAGAGCAGAAAACGAAGAAGAAAAAGAAAATGAAGATGATGATGATGATGAAGAAGGTGAGGAAGAAGAAGATGATGAAGATGAAGAAGATGAAATGGGAGGAGAAGAGGAAGAAGAAGATGGAGATAATCAAGTAGTTCCGTGGTCGTCTTCTACGCCGCCTCCACTGGCGAGTTCTTCTAGCAGCGAAGAATCTTCTTCTGGAAAGGCGATGGCGGTTTCGTTGAAGCGAATGCGAGAAAATGCAGATGTTGGTTCTCAGGTGATTTGATTTAGCGTATTGATCGATTTGCTCGGTGATTTGGTTAATAACTTCCAAGTTTCCATTTTGTTCGATACTCCTCCAAAATTTTTATAATTTCTTCATTTTCCCCTTGTCTTTTCCTGTTACCGCTGAAAATCCTCCGAAGATCATCTTTATAAAATGTCTGCTTTAGATTATTATACAGGCCAGTGATTTCCTTCTGTTGCTTCAGTTTTGTTATTTTGCTACTTCAATTTTCATTTCTGCTGAAAAATCCTCTTTTTGATCGCCTACTGAGGCCTATGATTTCCTGTTCTTATTATTTTCTTCATTTTTTTTTCTTTTTTTGACATTTTCTGCGGAAAAAATTTGCTCACGATCTTCTGTAAAGCCTGTAATTTCTGTGTTCTGCTAATGTCTTCTTTCTTTCTTTTTCTCCTAATTTTTTGCAGAAAATTCTCCTGTTTGCTTCTCTTCTCTGCTTCTAATTTTTCTAATTTTCGCTGAAAAATTCCTCCCTCTTGAGTTCACCTTTGTAGACCTCATGGTTAACATCTCTCCACGTGTTATCCAGCATGATCTCGGCTGTTCATCTTCACAACGGGACTATACCGCCGGAGCACAACCAGCTACTTCAGCCGACGATGAAGCTACCTCCACTTTCAGCTCATTCAGGCAATCAAATCCGCGTCACAACTCTCCTTCAATCCGACCGTCCATCCGATCAGCACCTCCAGTAGCCAACGGTTCAAGATCAACTACGAGCAATTCCATCAAAAGATTACAATTAGACAGGAAACTCTTCGGCGACAAAGACGTTTCAGCTCCGATTGTCGATGTCTGCAAACTAAGCAAAGATCCCAGAACCGTGGATCTAGTTTCAAAAGGCAATCGCCACCCTCCAATCTAAAAGGAGGTCCTACTTCTGTCGTACGATGTCCTTTTCTTCTTGATTAATCCAATATTAATCTCCATTTCATCCAGATCTTAATGCCTCTAACAGGTGGTTAATATGAATTTAATTAATCTTTTTTTTTCTTTTTCTTTTTTCTCTCATGATATGTTGGAGTTACTTTGGAATACTTGGGTGGTGTGCGCATCACACGTACACTTGTGATGCGCGTCCCCAATTTGTCATGGTGGGCGCCACCTTTGGATAATCCTAACCGTTCATCTGATTTCTCTTATTTTGGATGGCTTATAATTCTAAAACAGTGCGGATCAGATGAATCTAAAAACTGATAACTGTACTTTAACTCGTACAAACTTGGACCGTTTATAAACAAAGTTCAAAGAACGGTTCAAAATGAACTAGTTGAATGCACATTTTATTGATATTAGAATCACTCAATCTCGGTGATGCTTAACAGTAAATCAGGTGAACGGTTTGGATTACCCAAAGGTGGGGCCAACCTTGATCGAGTGAGGGTGCGAGTAATTATGTGGTCGAATTGAAAACTTCAATGTCTACTCTTAGTACAATGTGGATGTGTGCCATCGTCGAGGCCTCAATTTGTCATTTTTGTGATGGAATTGATATTGCCACACCTTCATTTGAGGGTTTAAGTGGCGTCCAGTTATGTTTGATCTAAACCGTATATTGACATCCGAAAGTGATAAAAAGGGTTGAACCAACTTGTTGTTTGATCTGAACCGTTCTCTTGACCTTCTTGTCATAGATTGGTCATGTCCCAACGGTCACATTGTTTGGATCATCCTGCCATTATATTTTCGGAGATGATTGCTATAGTCCATTTTATAAGTAAAAATAGCTTAGAGAAAACATTGGTAGTATCATGCATCTGTTTAGAATTTGACACATTTATTGCAACATGTTTAAGATAAATGACCGAGATCGTGTAAAGGAGTGGGGCCCACTCGTGTTTATTCGACTAAACGCCAAATGAGTGCGTGGCAGTATCATTTTTCATGCTCACACGTTGTTGCCGTTGATGTCGCTGTCAGTAAATGCTAAGGCCAAATTCGGAGGACCTTTTGGGGCCATTAGAAGAATGTGGTTGCCGTTGGCTCAGCCAGTCGCCGCGGTCTTTTATTTCACTTTGGCAGGGCTAATGTGCGCCGCTGAAATTTGCGTGTTTGCTAGGAACTTCCTGGGACAAAACACGTATACATTCTCTGATGGGACGCGGATTGGTATTTACTTAAGAAAAATGGTACTGTCGTGTAAGGTTGTGATGAAATCTAACATGCGCTGGGAGGGGCTGGGTTACGATTCTAATATGATACTCCGTTGAGTAGAGCAGGGTAAACGGTCTGGTGAGGCCAGTAGTTCAATGATCCTAACCGTTCATCTTCTAGGTCTTACCTTAGATAGCAGGTATCTGGAAATCTTACCGATTAGATGACCTTAGTGATCGATTTCTGAGATGTTGGATTAGGAAAACTGAGAAACATGGCCCACTAGTACTTTCATATCCCACTGCGGATGAGGTTAGGGAAATGTGGAATAATTGTTTGAGGTTTGATCAAGTGAAACACGGGGACCCACTTGTAGTTGTAGCCACGTCTGACGAGATACCTAACCGTTGCATTGACACGATATATATAGTTTCAACTGATGTGAAAGGCAATCGACACCACTCCTTGGAAAAATCGCATAAAGAAATGAAGAAGTGGTCAAGCGGTTAGGGCACCAGGGAAGTCATTGGGGTATGGGGTCCAGTACACCAACTGCAGCTTCACCCACCATGAAAATCTTCAAGGCTCAAATTTGTGGCTTTCTAGTTTTTTATTTGTGAAGTTGTTGCATACTCCTTGGGAGGCCACTTATTCATAAGTTTGGTTATCCAAATTAACCTAGGCTTCATCTGGTGCAGTTCTTGAGGTCTTATAGATGCTGTCTTGCTTGAAACCAATGGCATTTTGTGACATATACGCTTGGATTTGTGTAGAAACCATTCATACCCTGATGGTGCCTGTGCTCATCCTTATTGGCCATACACTTGTTTGCACAGTTTTCCAATGAGAGAACTGCCAGCGATGGTTGGTGTCTGTCTCAATTTATATGGAATAATCTGGCATTTTTATCCATGTTAAGTGAAATTATGCAGCCAAGTCATTATGTCTCTAGAGATCCATTTATAATGCTTGAAATTTAGGATGCCTCCGCAATTTGTACTTAGATAAAATACAAGTGCATGATTTATAGTTAGATAAAATGCAAGTGTGCACTTGGATTTATCATTTATCTATCTGGGATTACCGCTGAATAATCTGCCATAATTCGGTGGATCAGATTATATAAGATTTTTTAATGGGACTTCTAAAGAAGCTGATGCATGAATTTAGAGTGTTTGATGAACATTTCTCTATCGTGAATCATGTTTAAAGATCTCTTGTCTAGTCTAGAGATACTTGAAATAAAAAAAAGATGGTTTTTGTGTGGTGCAGATTATTTTGCTTTACTTTTGCTTTACGTTTACTTCACGGAGTTGTGACGAGTAGAAAGGAATTCTGCCCGGTTCCTCCTTTTCAGTAACTTGGGATAAAAGAGATCCTCTTGTTTATTCGCCTTTTGTAAGTGAAGGATTGGACGTGCTTTGTAGTGATTTTGTGGCCTTGCGTTCTACTTTTGTGATTGTTCCTCACTTTCGGTGGAATTGAATTCTACGGAAGAAGAGGTGTTTGTTAAGTTCCTATAGGAGAGGACGAATTCATTGCATATGTTTTAAGTCACTGTCTGGAGCTTGTTTTCTGAGGGGGAACCATTGTCTATTTCCTTTTTCACCGATAAGACAAAACAATCAAAGACTAGAGGCAGTTCTCGTTGGAATTTCTATGGTTTCCCTTCAAGTGGGAAACTTTTGGTTGGTTTAAGTGATCCTACAATATCAGGTCTTTTGTGATTACCCTAAGCATTTTGTAGTTCATATATAGTGTAAAAGGAATGGCTAAGAAACTAAAGGATAACTGTACGAACGCGATTACGGTGTACCGACCATTGGATTAGAATTCTCCAATGCCAGAGATTTTTAGTTAAATCCGAAACTGCAAAGTTCTCTGATTCAGAACTAAGGCAAGTAACTGATTTTAGTTGATTTTTATCTATAAATGTCTCAATGATGCAATATAAGCCTTGTCCAATATGGTTATGCATAAAACAGAAGGCAAAATTTTGGATTAGTCAGGTGGCAACTCAATAATTGAACGGCTAAAATAATGTAGTTTAGTGCCGTCTCTTTGCTGCCTGCTCCATTACGGGACTTTTTCTTGGATTCCCATGTGGGGGGAAAGAGCCCCAGCTGAGCTACAGGACCATGGTTCTGACCAGATAGATGAAGGTTACATCACGGCAACCTTCTTTCCTGACGGGTCTGCAGTGAAGATCGTTAGTTATCACCAAACGAACAGTTTAGGTCTGCAAGTTTAGATCCCATCACTACTGCCGGTGATATTGACCTAAAAGTCTATAAAATCAACGGCCTAAGATGGCTCAGAAATCGCATGCTTTCTGCATGGTCAAGATAATCTTCCATGTCTGTACTACGAAATCATCCGTTTTTCACGCCACAACAACAAGAGGCAGAAGAAACAGCACAGAAGATGAATGACTTAGATAGCCACGAATTTAGCCTATATATTTGCTTCTAGATGGCCACATCTCTCTTGACTTTGGGCAACTATAGAGATGGAGAATAAAGAGGAGCTGAAAATGAGAGCAATGGATGACGAGAATGTCACGGTAGTTTGAAAGAAATCCAGTCAAGAAAGCGTCTTGCCTGGTTGCTGCAGACTTTGTTGGCTTGTGGTTCCTAAGAAAGATAAGGGTGGAAACCACCATGTCAATGATCCTGACCATTCATCCTGTTGTCACGCCTTTGAGGGGAGATGTTGGTACTTCCAGGGAAGCGTTGCGGTCAAAGTGTGTGGGAGAAGTGAAAGTGAGAGACAAAACATTTCTCGAAGTTGGGCCAACAACCTTGTACAGTTGACGAGATATCAGTTTGGTCCTTGTAGCAATTTTGCAGCTTTAAGAACTTGTGTCTTCGAACGACGTTGTTTTCAGGTCATAATGGTCATCCTGAGAAAACAACTTCTCTCCTACCCATCGGAGGGTTGGATGGGACCTCTAACAAATACAATGGGTGGCCATTTAACCCATAGCCTGATTGTGGGGAAGTCCTTGCAGATGACTTTATTGCATGTTACCTCACTTTCGGTGGAATTGAATTGTACCGAAGGACTGTTTTCCTTTGTTAAAATCCTTTTATAGGCCGAATTCATTGCGTCCATTTAAGTCTCTTTCCGAAATTTGTTTTGTGAAGGGGAATCACGGTCCATTTCCTTCTCACTGATAAGACAGAATGATCAAAGACTAGGGGCAATTCTCATTTGAATCTTATATATCTAGGAGAATGTGAGTGTTAACCATTGTAATTCCTTGCTTGTACAAAAAAAAGGGCTTTTTCCATATCTGGGTTTGAAAAGGAAGTTAAATTCATGATTAAGCTTGTTGATTGGTAATTTTTATATCTTACCTAGTTACAGTAGTAACTTATTTTGATACCAAAATATTCTTCTCTACCTAAGTCTCTCCCTCTCAATCTCTACTCTTAAATCTCTCTCTTTCTCACCAAAAATTGCAGTGGCCAAACATCGGCAAAAGATGAGATAAATGACCTGGAAAACTATAAATTAGCCTAAATATGTGCTTCTATGATGCCACATTTTTTTCGTGACGTAAACTTGAAGATGGGCAACTATCATCTATGAACTAGAAGAGACCGAGAACGAAGAGGACTTGAAAGTGACGGCAATAGAAAATGTTGCCTAGCAACAAGGAGAATATCATGGTAGTTTGAAAGAAATCCAGTCAATAAAACATCTAGCGTGGCTGCTGCAGACTTTGTTGCCTCGTTTCTTGTCTATCAACAGTTTTGATCTCCAATTTGCTTGACTTTTATAATACCAATGCGTTTGTGTAGGGAGAGATTATTTTCAAAGAAAAATGAATGTGGAAACAACTTGGGTCATTGAACATGACCGTTCATCTACTGGTCATATCTTTGACGATAGACGTTGGTACTTCCATTTAAAAACAAACATTCCTGTAAGTTGCAAGTTCTACCAACAACCTTGTTTGGCTGGCAGAATCAAATTCTGATATTTAAGAGTTCCGTTTGGCACAAGTCTCTGATAGAAAATAGTGTTCATTCACTGCAGTCCTTGTGGAAATTTGCAGCTTCAGAACTGTTGTCTTCAAACAATATGTTCTTCCGGGTCTTAATGGCCATCCTCAGAGAGCAACTTCTCTCCTATCCATCGATGGGATGGATGGGACCTCTAACAAATACAAGGGGGGGCCATTTCATTCACAGATGGGGGAAAACCTTGTAGTCTTCCTGGGTCTCCGATCCGTTCAAGTTCAGGGCTAAATCCTTCCAATACAGCCATATGCTCGCCTCTATCTATCGTCAATATGTTAAACGTTATTGAAAATATAAAAAAAATCTCTAGCAGTAGCTAAGTTCTGGGTCCGACGAGTTCATAAGGTTAATCAAACCATCTACCAGTCTTTGCTAATAAGAACTGGAGAAAAATGTCTCCATACTCCCTTACTATCACGTGACATCAAAATAACTCTCTCAAATATGAAAAATCTTTGCAGTCCCTCACTTACCAAAATTTCCTCAGTTTGATCCCTTCCACCATGATTCCGTGAAAAAAGCTTGCAAAATCGGCTGTTAGAACCCATAAAGTGATATTTTATTCCAATTATTCCTTGAATTTGTTCAAATAAAAGAAGACAAAAAGGGAAAAAAGGGCGAACCCTTGCCACCAGTCAAATTTACGACAGCATCGTTGCCAAAATGGAGAGAGAACTGCCATTTGAAGAATCCATTTTCAAAAGATCTTGTACTTCTGTAAAATTCCTGCTTTCATACTTCTCCACGTCTAGAAAAGATTCCATTTTTCCATCACCCATCTCTCGTTTACAAATTTCTTTAATGGCTTCTCCTCTCTCCTTTTGTGGGACTTCAATTAAATAGGAAGTAGAGAAAATCCCATCTCAATTCTCTTCTTGTATGTTTTATTAGGATGGATTTAATTTAGTTTCATTAATAATGGAGAAAACCTCATTTTGGGCTCTCTTCTTATATGTTTTTATTGAGATGGTTTTGTTCTGGTTTATGAGTAATGTAGTAGTTATGTATTGAAATCAGCTATTTATATTGATTTATAAGCCAAAAGGAAGCGATAAAGCATATTGATGATGAATTTACTACGATGGTTTCAATTTGTAACACATAGTAGCAAGACGATCCTTGGAAGTTATATGTAGTTTTTGAAGGAAATCAGAAGAAAATTGGTTTATTCTACTAGTTGATCATTGTTTGTAAGCAGCTGAAGGAAATCAAAAGCAAATTAGAAGGGAAGGAAGAGAGAGCTTACAGAGAAATATGTGATCTGGGTGAAGAGAAATCTAAGTAGATAAGAAAGGAAGAAGATACAGGAAAGAGAGGGGATTGGATTTGGTGTATTTTTTTTTTCTTTTTATTTCATATAAAATATAGAAAATAATGTGGAAATTGATAAAACAATAACACTGGGTCCTGAAAGCAAATTTCGTGAGGTTTTTTTCCGGAAATGCAACGGAAAGGATCAATTGATGAATCTTTAATAGTTAAGGATAGTTGAGAAAGTGCACCAACATTTTTCTCTAAGAACTAAAGAGAAATGCCAAACCAAATTATCTTGTAAGTACTTGGTTGCAAAGAACGCCTACCTTTAGATGACCCAACTAATTCATTTAATTGCTCCAGCTTTAAATATCTAGCTAACAGAAGTGGTGACCTACGACTGGATGGCTCTAGCATCATAAGACTTAGTTTTCAAAGTCTCCAGCCATCTGTCTTTTTTATCAAAAGTAAAACTTTTCAGACATTAGACGTTCAAAGCCGAAGGGTTCGGATTAATTGGGTGGTTCCTCCAAACTACACCCCTTCATACAAAAGTGGGCACTTTATAACCAAACCCTTACACGCAGTTCCGTATGGCATTTGTCCTAAGGGCACAGAAGCTGACCTGCTCACCACAGGCCCCAAGCCACATTGAGGTCCAAACCATCGGTAAAACATCAGGAAACTCTGCTAATATGTAGAGTTTGCAGATTACTGAGTTTACAAATGATCCGATCCATCACCAAGAGATCTCAAGAAACTCCGTCAATTGAATTTGGAGACAAAAACGGCATTCCAAACTTTCCGCAGCTAAATTTAGATAGGAAAATGTGATGCCCTGGTGATTGCTGATCCCATCATCTTCTGAGCCAAATATATTCTCCAGTGATGATCTTTACCCTGCTATTGAGTAACGTATCTACTTGTCTCTGGAATTTCTGGGTTGGCATGTTTGTGGTGTATAAGGTTCATTCAACCCAGACCTTGCAGGGTCTACCAGGTTACGCTTTTTAGGAAACCCATATAGGCTGGGTCTGATGCAGGAAATTTTTTAGCCAACACGCATTAGGGGCAGAATGGGTAATAGGGCTAATCTCAAGGCAGTTAATGAAAGCCTACCTGACCTTGTCATTTTTCTAACTGAAAAGATATCAACTAAAATGCCCTTATCTTTTCTAAAAGTAGAAGTGCAACTTTGCCTACAAATGTCTAACGCAATTTGTCACAGACAACTTCACATGTACCTAAAGTATGCATGGTTGCAGTTTAAAGTAGCCACTTTCCCTTACCGGGACATCAAAGTTACAAGTGTGTGCAATTTATTTGCTTTGTAATTCTTCACTTAAATAAAGAAAAGCACAACTTTAATAAATTAAGTCACAATGTAAATGTTACGAAGAAAATCTATCCTACCCCTACCGTTGTTCTCTACTCTCTCTTGATCACTCTTTTGACTCTCTCTCCTAATCACTCTTTCTTCTCTAACCGAGAAAACCCAAAGCCCAACATTCTTATTCTTAGTGGGCCAGGTCTTTTAGGGAACCCAATTTGAGGTGTATGATAGGGGAGGCAAAATATGATATAACACAATAATACAACTGAAACTTGACACAAATTTAGTGAGTTAGGATCAAGTCTTATTGTGTTCGTATTATTTTCAGATCAACTCAAAAATCATCATCATCAAGATCTATCCCAATTAAGGATCGGCCACATGAATCTTATTCCTTCATTACTCTCTATTAAGTACCATGGCTTATACTCTTAAGATTTTTGAAAAAATCATCAATATAAGATAATTATTCAAAAACCATCCTAAAAACCATCCTATATTCTTATAGTAATATAAGATCATTTTTCAAAACCCATCTTATATTCCTATAATAATATAGTGAAAAACCACCTTATATTATTATGATTTTTGAAAAACCATTAATATAAAATAATTTTCAAAAACCATCTTGTATTATTTATTGTGACTCGTTTAATAATCGAGTCAATTTCGAGTCACATTCTTGACACAATTATTAATTAGATCATGTTTGTGTCGACCCATATACCCTAATGGGTCAGTTTCAATATGACACGATTTGCCACCCCTGATTTATGAGTTGGGTCAGGCCAAGAAATTTTTTACCTGAATAGCTTTGGGAGCATAAATCTGTGATCCAGATGGCTGCTAAGATGGATTTTGGAGCAGAAAAATCCATCAGGGTTGGCCTTCGGAGAGCTGATAATTTGCCCCGACCCAACCTAGCCATTGTTAGCTGTCTAAGACAGTCAGAAAATGAGCGGTTGGATCACAAAACTCCCAAAGTTTTAGCATGAACTTTCCGAATACCTAAAGCACTCCACATATAATTAGTGCTCAAACAAAACAGAATAAAAAAGGGGATTATGAGCAAAAATCTGTGACCCAGATGGTGCTAAAGGTCCGGTTAGGGGTCGAAAAAATTCACAAGGATTAGGCTCAGGGTAGCCAAATATTTGCCCCGACCCACGCTAATGCCGTCCTTAGCTGTCTAAAACAGACAGAAAGTGGGCGGTTGGATCACCGAACTCCTGAGCTTCTAGCATGCACTTCCAGAATACCTAAAGCATTCCATAAATAGTGCTTAAACAAAACAGAATCAAAGCAAGCGCCGGTACGATACCTATGGTCATACTTCTGTTGGCGTTGGATATGGGAACTTGGGTTCCAGATGCGTTCCATCTCCTTTCAGGACATTTGCTTCAGCTGACCAGAATTATGGAAGCTGGTATTTTTATGGAGCTGCTTCTATGTTTTTAAATAGAACATTGATCGAAAAAAAAAAGAAAAAGAAAGAAGTCTTTCCATATCCCAAACAGAACCGACTGAACTTTGCAAGCGAGATTTCTATTAGAATGCAATAAACTGAAAAAAGAAGAGAAGTGAAGTTGCCACGAAATCAACCCCAAAAAAGATAAGCTTCACCACTTGGAATTGTGTAACACCGCTATATCATTGGAGAAAGATTCACTACACTGAACGCCACTGTTGTTAGTATCTCAAGAAAGATTAATGGGTTCACCACACAGTTGCTCCATCTCATCTTCTAGAAGTTTTAACAGATTCTCTTTAGTCCGCCTGTACATCCAAGCTTGAGTTGCCCTGTCCCAGTCGAATCTAGATGGTCCACTGCAAGAAAATTTAACAGCCAAGAACTTGAATGTGCAAAAAAGAAGAGCTGAAGAAATGGCATGGAAGAAAACACAATTGAAGATGAAGATATTTCAGATCCTCAGAAAGGAAACTCAACAAGACCAACAATCTTTCACCTGTTGTTATCCTCTAGCAAACAATGAAGGAACTGTCTTAAATACACAAGATGGTTATTTAGGTTGATAGCCATTTATCACTAGAAGCTTACCATCGGCATCTTTCTCTATCACGTATCTTTGGGGAAGCTTTACCACTTATCACTAAGAATAAGCCATGCTTGTACTCCTGTATAGTGATTCTCTAGAACGCTGGTTTTTCTACAGTGTCCTTGTGAACCAAAGCAGGAGAGGAGGGGACATTAAAATGCAGAAAAGGAGAGAGAGAAGTATCAAACAGAAAACAGGGGTCCAAGATAAAATTACCAAGAAATAATCAATAAGTTTCTGAAATGGTTCAAAATAGCACATCTGTTGAACCAATCTCCTGAATTCTCTAGCACCAAGGACCATTGACAGACAGCCAATGTGTTTCCCATCAGACCTCTAGCTAGCCCAGCACTATCATCAGCTAATACCTGTTCATTTCAGTTACTTAACTCTTCTCCCATCCGTTTTGAGTTCTATATGGAGATGACAAATGTAGGTCCCCAACAAAATACCAAATAAGTCAACTGCCTAAATAACTATTCTCCATGTAATTCACCAAAGCCCTCTAGCACAATGGTGCTAGGAGTCTCTCATCTGGATGACCGGGGTTCAAGGCTCTGGATAGGGGTGTGTGTGTTAACTTTCAAAAGAAAAACATTTTCCAAGTAATACCAAAAGGGTCAGAAGTTTAGAGGTGTAAGGATCCCAGAGAGCAAGGGGATGGTATTATCAAGCTCTATGAACAGGTTTCTTGCAAGAATTTTACAAATGGAAGAAATCCAGGTTATTTTGGACAGGAGGCCTTATATGTTTTCCCGGATTTTGAACACAACCCAGTAAGACTATAGATGAGATGTTCCCAGATGTCTGGTAACAGGATCAGATAAGGAGAAACATAATCAGCTGGATAACTGAGAGGACAGATACTTGTCATCTTCTAAAATTTAGGAAAGGTGTGCACAGATATTCCAGGCCATGAGAAGAGAGACAAGACATTCGCAAACAAAATACCATAGCACTTAAATTAACTTAGACTAAAAGAGTGAAATATGTTTGCAACATAATAGTATTCTGAGCAGCAGAAATATCACTGAAGTATGGCCATGATTGTTGGTCTTAAATAGTATTTAACACCATATTTTGGACCTACAAAAGAGTCCAGGTACCATAGGTGCCATTCTGTGAACAAAGCGCCTATGACTAACCAAATGTTGAAATTAAGCAACATTTTGGCATGATAATATTTGAAGGACTACTTCATTCTTCAATTTTCTTTTTAGGCTTTGTAACAAAATCAACATTGTTGTTTCAGTTCTATGAAATGGAAATCTAGGTAGCAAGATGAGATCAATTTGAATAAGCAGCAACTTAAATTTTCATTTATGTGAAGCTAAAGAAGAAAATATCAAAAGAATGGCATAATAGATTCCAAGTGTTAGGAAACGATAGTTTCATAATGAATACCTCACTGGTGAAGACAACCAAATCTGTCTGTTAGGTGTTTGCTTGTTTATGACATAGGTACCCAAACTCCCAAGCTTCAAGGTTAAAACTTGATTCTGTCAAATGATGCACGATTTAATTTCTTCAATATTGGATCTCTCAGAAATAACAAAGGAAAGTTAGCCAACTGATCCTCATACTAATGAATCTCACCCCATAATCTATATCAAAGCCATCAACTTGGATATTGTCACCATACTCCTGTTAAATATAAATAAAATGAAATGAAAACCATAGATCAGATGCAATTTTAGTAATGGACTAGTTGCAAAAATAAAACTCCCAAGCAACGAGAGCTATAAACTAATATAGATTCTTTCAGTCCGGACTCCAAGCACATGCTATAGGCTTGAAAACTACAAACCAAGATATATATTGCTGGATGTGAGACCTTCTGCGTCAAACCATTAAGCTCCTTGCCATTTATCAGATAATGAAACGAGACTAAGAGCTAAAAATGGTAAATTCTCGTTGCTAGTACTACTACACAGAAGACATCATCTTTAACCAATCTGGCCCCTCTACAGGGTGCATCAAACCTTGGAACGGCAGTAGCCCAAATACTCCACACCAATCAAAGCAATTCTGGAACACTTGCAATCCACCTAGACCACTGAGTATTCTGGACTGACCAAGATGCACAAAACTGTGTAGACATGCTTCATAATCTTATCATGAAAGTCTGCAAATTTCGTTATCTCAAAAGACTTTAAATTTCCAAAAAAAAAGAAAGAAAAGCTTTAAAATACAATCCGATTTATTCGGCACACAAAGTATACTGTGACCACATATGTCGACATTGAAAAGTTTCAAAATACTGAAACTCCAAGCAGCCATACTGAAAAAAAATAAAGCAACCGACTCCTTGCATCATTCGGAATACCCTAAAATTCAAAAGCTGGCCATCTAAACTTATACAATAAACAAATAAATATTCATTTCGTACTTCTTCTTTTTTTTAAATATAAAATGTTAAGAACTAAGTTTTCATCCATCAGTGAGAAAGAATTACCTCAAATTTCTCTAGCAGATCATGTATTGTCCCATCAGCCAACCTATGAAATTCATCTTCTGGCAGAAGAGAACTGCATTTACATTAAAATCAGCAAAAATTGATCTTCCACGTCTAAATGCATAAGACATTCACCGAAAAGAGAAAAGAAAAGAAAAAAACTATTTTCCCCATCAAACACCATGAAAAGAGCAATTTTGATAACAACCCAACAAAACAATCCCATTTCCAATACAAAGCCCTAATGTTTCAACCATTTATATCACCAAAACCCTAATTTTTTTACCACAATGTCCAACAATTTTATATAATCAATCCGATCAAACTATTACAGTAATGAAAGAAGAAGAAAAGGGCAAAAATCACAACCTGTAATCAATGGCAGTTGGCCCTCCAATATCGTCGAGAGTCAATGACTTCGAGCAGAAACATCTGCAAATTGCAGGGTTTTTTGAAGCATCTACGGGAGAAAAAGTTCGACTTTCTCCAAGTTGGGGAGATTTAGGAAGTTGGAGAAAAGGAGAGGAAGAGAGATAAAGGGAAGATCTAGAAAGAGTAATTGCGTGAAGTGGCCTTCTGAGTTTAAGCCTAGACCAAAGAGAAGAAGTCATGGTTGAAGCAGCTCGAGAATTGAGGAAGCGAGTCTATAATAAACCGCCAATAAGTTGATCCTGACCGTTCAATTGATAGGCATCACATATAAACGTTCTTGATCGAGAACAACTGAATATCGACTGTTGCTTACATTTAGTTCTTCATTGCTGATCATGCATTTCTAGTGATGGCGGACAAACAGTGAGCCAAAGACAGGGACCCACTCAGTGATACATCTTACTGTCTGATGGGCCTCACGTTTAGATGATCTGAGCCGTTCAATCTAATTTCTATTGTCCTGGGCATCTCCTAGCGAGAAAGATTACGAGGTTTGGGCATTTCTAGCATCTGATAAACTCTGTTTCGGTAGTTGAATATAGACAGTTGTTTTAATAGAATTTCTAATTTTCCAGATAGTGTGACCAAGATTATAAATTTTCAGATATTACAAATCATCAAATCACTATGCTTTTGGAAACTACTAGAAATCTAAAGCGTGAGCCATCATATGCACAAGTCAGATCGTCCATGGGCGTGGCCTTTCATGTGGGTGCTTTAGTTTTGGCACTTTGTTTGAGCGATTTGGTTTAGCAATCATAAGGCTGCAGGGAAGTTATATGATCGATCTGCAGGCTTTTTAAAATTTTCAATTAGAAGTATGACAACATCACGGATTTCAAATGACCAGTACATGCATTTTTTTCATTACGTAGAAATCACAAAAGTATGCGCGGATATAGTTGTAGCATATCTCTTTCATGTGACATCTTAGTGTGTTATTTTTCTATATATGTTGTTAAAATTCTAATAACATTAAAAGTAAGTTGCATTATCATCGTCTACGAAAGAAATGCAGACTTTGGAAATGTTCTCTGTGTTTTCTTTAAGACCTGTACACAATATTCTCAAAAATGGCTGCAAAATTTGAGATATTGGAGAAAACCAATTTGTGTTATGGAGAATGAAAGTATCAACTGTTGGTAAAATTAGGTAATGTCTAAGAAGCTTACTTTTTCCACTACTTTTTTAATCCCTTTTTTTTTCCTTATTTTATTAGGATTTTTTTAGCTTTTAGTAGTAATGTGGACTTTATGAGTTTTCAACTTCTACTTAATTGTACTATTACTTCGATCATTTTTGTATCTAAAACCATCATTTTCAAGCAAGTTGTTAGTTGTTTCTTTTATATATTCTTGTTTTGATCTTTCTTTTTCCAATCATCTTTTTAATTTTGCTTCTATGAATATGAAAAAAATGCATCTTTTTATGTTTCAAACAAGTTCTTTCTCTTTCTTTAATTTGTTCTTCTTGTCTTTGTAAGAATATGAAAGAATGCATCCTGTTTTCTAGACATTGTTTTTTTTATGTATTTTGATCCTTAGTCTTGTTTTGTTCTTCTTATAGTGATTTCAGATTGTTTGCCTTCAAATAACTTCACACTTGTAAGTTGACAGAGAGAGATATATTGTTAATGTCGTTTCTCTCATTTTATTGAAGACATTAGAGTTGTAGCTAGGCAATGGAGATCAATGATTGGGATATCAGCGGCCATGGAGATGGATGAATGAGCATGGACAAGCTGATTGGGCGAATGGAGGGTCCATTAATGGGAGAAAAAGCTAGAGCCAAATTTGGTTGGTTCTTTCAATCAACAATGATATTACTTACATTACCTAAGCAATGGGTTTAGTCAAGCAGACTCATCATTTCTCAACAAACTTGAGAGTTAACGCACCATTAAGCGGAAAAATATAGGGGAAAGAAATAGGGTCATCAATGTGCAAAAATTCAAAATAATATAATAGGACTATTTTTATTTTTTTTGACCTCTTGAAACTTACTAAATGAATGCTATTAGTCAGAAAATTAGTCAAATTTGATGGCATGCCTGATATATAGATCAAATATTGAATCCAATAACAATCCAATATTCTCTTGATTTTCATCAACTCAAAGAGTTTGATGGTCCTTAAGTCTTGAAGCATGTGAATTACTTTCAGAATTTGAGCTATCTAGGTCATTCACCCATTAGTGGCCCTCTTTGCAACTCGGGTTTTGGAAAAGGATTTTTGAATTTCCTGCAGGAATTTTTTTTTTGAAATAAATATTACGTACTTATTTTTCTTAGTTTCACTTTCAAGCCGGTGTCACATTAAAACCTTCACATATAATAACAGAAATAAAACATACTATTACAGGATCCCCTAGTCACAGCCTAGACAATACATAATTTAGGTTCAATTTAAGGTTCAAATTAAATATATCAATGTCGCCTGTCTTATTACATTCATCCTCAAGTGTTCATTATTTCAAAATGAAAGATGACAAATAAAATGTCTAACTAACTACTTATCCATACTTCTCTTCTTATTCTCCTTAGTTATTTTGGTCAAGTCGACTGCTTAATCCTCTCACGCTTCACCTGAAATGTTTTGTAGGGGTGAGTACAATGACTCAATAGAAACAGGTCTAAACCAACCGTTTGAAAACCATGGCAAAGACATTGGCATAATTTTTGTGCAAACAATTACATGATTAATTATAATTATGATATAAACATTATAAAACAATTATGCCTTTATAAAAATTTAGTGTTTTCAATAAATTTTAATATAACCTTCAAAACTTACACATACATGCCCATTAAAACTTTTTTCAAAGAATGACGTATCACAATATGTTATATCACTGAGTGGTAGCGTCCTACCACAAACCCCTTTTTGGGCGATGGTCAATATCCTCAAGGATGACTGACATGTTAGTTCATGTTTGATAACTATATAGTATACTATGCACGTAGAGAACTCACATCCAACTACGTTCGACCATGGACACCACACGGGCTACACTGGTCCTCGTGGGGGTAGTAGATCACAAAAGAGCAGTCTCCCCATGATACAATACTCTCTACAATCAGCCTCTTAGGGCAAGTATCAACTTTCAGAAGTCAATGGTCAACTGATCTTCCTAGCATAGCAACTAGAGGAGTCTTAGAATTTGCCCCAGGCTAAGCTCAACTCTCATGAGTCACCTACTTTTAGGCTAGGCACAACTCTCTTGAGTCGCCTAATTTTCACTCATTAGATCATTTCACATTACTTAATGCATCTTATGAAAGTATTTATAACTTTCCCATTAGCAAGTATATTTCAATAAACATGAATCATCCACTCGCTTACGCTAGTCATAGGACAGATACCCGTATATTCGTAGCTCAACATTGTCAAGATCTTATGCTTATATTCTATTGCATAGCATGTAGGAATCAATAGTTTTATTTCACAGATTAAACTTGGTGCTTAACAATTAAGTTGCAAGTTACACATATGAACAATTAGAGACTATGCTCACATATAAACATTTATTCATAGATCAAGACTTAAAAAAAATCTTATGATATTGATCAAAATTCTGTGGGGCTATTCATGCGGTGGTTCTTATGGGATACATCTATGCTTACTGACCATACAAGTGTGTACTACACCTAGGACTCATGTTGTATCATAAATAGGTAATAGGCATTTGCTGGATTCTAAACGTGCTATTACTAGCACTGGAGTATCATGTGTGCTGTCTATGCAATGAGCGCCAACCATTCCACCCTATGCTGGGAGCCTGCCCATCCACTCAATGCTATGCGCTAAGAGTGAACGTAAATATAGTAGTTAGACAGCACCCATGGAGCAATCATTTTAGATTTCCTCTTCAAAATAACCGTTACCTAAAGCACGTTTCAAGCATCATAAGTTTGGAATCAAAACCAAAAAAGAGCCTTATGACAATAATCACAAAATATTCTGTCAGCCTCCTTGATCTTGATTCCTCACCCAACTTGCCATTCTACTATAAACATTAAGTTAGTTTCCAAAACAAAGTTTGAACTATATTGATAAAGAAAGGTATCCACATTCAGATATGAGCAATGATATGTCTCCACAAGAGATACTCCTTTTTCATGGGACAAGTGTGATCTTTACAAGATCTAATCCATTCACCATATCTAGCCTCCCATATCTATGCAACAAAATGACACTCCTTGGATGAGATTGGCTGGTTGAACAAAATAAATGGCTTAGATCTAGAAAAGGCATCCTATGTATGCATATCCTATGAATATATCTCTAAAAATCATTGCTCATCGTAAATAGTGAGTCATATTACTTGTATACATCTTTGGATCTACTCTTGTCCAAACTTGGATTTCAAAGCAATTAACAAATCCTCCATGGCCTCCAAGAAAACTCAAGACCCTTCATCACATTTCCAATATCTTACCAATTTTATAGGATGTCTTCGAAGAGACATCCAAAGAGATTTAAGATCTTATCCAAAGAGATTTAAGATCATTCAGGAAGGATTTTCTAATGCATATGCATGTCAGTTGGAAATGGGTATCTAATGCATACAATTCAGACTCTACTGTTTTACCTTTTTTTCTCCTATCTTTTTCTCTCTCTCTCTCTTTTTTTTTCCTACTGCTATGAGCAACTGCACCATCAACGCTAGAACGGTAGTTTCACTGCATGTTATGACCTACCAATCCACACCTGACCAGGTTTATGCCTGGACAGAAGTCATGGTCAGATGTTACCAATAGACGAATGCTAGATGAACACTTCATATGAGAGCCATTCACCACTTATTGCAGCTCACTTTCACACCCATATTTATAATGGTTCCTTAGGGCGGCCCCTACCTACTTCTTTTTTCTCTTTTTCTTTTTCATAGTGACAATAAAATAAAATAAAAACAGACCTATCAAAGGTGATAATCAGCAGGATCATGCATCATTCACAAGTTTGCATGCAATGTGAAATCAGATATGATCGTACCAGGTATTCGTGCAAAACAAATTTGTAATAAATAAATAAAAATCTATTTGCATTAATACTATTTTCTCATATCAAAACACATGCATGATTTCCTAACCTAAGTTAAAAGTCAAGTTAATTTAGAGCAGCTCCTAAGCAATCTCCTACCTCATAGATGAGATCGTTCTTCTGCATTCCTCTTTTCCAAAAATGCGTAGTATGGCTGATCTTTGGTGCAGCCCTCCTCTCTCTCTCTCTCTCTCTCTCTCTCTCTCTCTCTCTGTGTTTCACGTATTCTCTCTTCTTCTCCCCTTCTTATCCCAATTTCATTAGGTATCCTTATCTTTTCCTAATTCTCTTGATTCATTCCTATCTCCTTCTCATTTTATCTCATATATGATTCTAATTAGGTGCTTATCATCATCTTTTCCCAACTACCAAGATTATCTAGGTTCATTGCACTTAGCCACTTCTTAACTTTGGGTAGGGAATTTCTCCAAAAAGGTTGTCTTTGGAGACTTGAACTCTAGTTCTAGAGTTTTGCCCATTCATTCTATATCCATTAGGGCATTTAGCTTTTTGTTATCAATTCTATGCAAAGAATATATATATATATATATATATATTATAAAAATGCAAGTTGTTACAATCTTCCCTATTTACAAAAATATCATTCTCGAAATTTCAAGGTAGTATAGTGAACAACTCTAGAAACCTCTGTCTCATGTCACTTTCCACTTCTCAAGTAGCTTCTTCAATCATATGATGATGCCATAAGAATTTGAATAATGGGATAGTCTTATTTTTCAAAGTCTTCTCCTTCCAGTCTAGAATCTATACTAGCTTTGTCTCAAAAGTCAGATCAAATTGCAGTTTAATTGGCACTTGCTCCAATACATGGGTAGGATCGAAAATATATTTCCTAAGCATTGACACATGGAATACATTATGTACCTCTGATAACTGCGGTGGAAGTGCTAGTTGGTATGCCACTTGTCCAATTCTTTCCAGAATTTCAAATGGTCCTATGAATCTAGGGCTCAGTTTGCCCTTAATTCCAAACCTCGTCATTCCCTTAGTTGGTGAGAACTTCAAGAAAACATGATCTCCAACTATAATTTAAGATCTCTGCACCTCATATCCGCATAACTCTTTTGTCTACTATGGGCAGCCAATAACCGCTTTTGTATGATTCGTACCTTCTCTGCACACTGCTCGATTAATTCTGACTTCACAAATTGTCGTTTGCCAATATCGCTCCAACAAGTTGGTGTTCGACAAGGTTTACCATATAATGCCTCGTGCGGTATTATGCCAATGCTAGAGTGATAACTATGTTGGGTCATCTGTAATAATTATAAATAACAAAAAAACTATTTGCATTAATACTATTTTCTCATATCAAAACACATGCATGATTTCCTAACCTAAGTTAAAAGTCAAGTTAATTTAGAGCAGCTCCTAAGCAATCCCCTACCTCGTAGACGAGATCGTTCTTCTACATTCCTCTTTTCCAAAAATGCATGGTATGGCTGATCCTTGGTGCAGCCTCCTCCTCCTCCTCTCTCTCTCTCTATGTTTGACGCATTCCCTCTTCTTCTCCCCTTCTTATCCCAATTTCATTTGACTTTTCTTCTTTCCTACCTATCCTATCTAATTTGTTAGGTATCCTCATCTTTTCCTAATTCTCAGCTTTGGGTAGGGAACACTTCTTGGCTTTAGGTAGGGAATTTCTTCAAAAAAGTTGTCTTTGGAGACTTGAACTCTAGTTTTAGAATTTTGCCCATTCATTCTATAACCATTAGGGCATTTAGCTTTTTGTTATTAATTTCATGCAATATATATATATATATATATATTATAAAAATGCAAGTGATTACAACTACTATAAAGCCTCTAAACTCCACAAGACACTTGTGTTGCCATGGAGACAGGCACCCCAATTTCCATAGGTATTTGGTTCAACCTCTTGACAATTGAGGTCCTTACGTAGGCACCTAATCTCAAAGACTTGCTCCCGCTCTATGAAGTGTCCTGTGGTACCTTGAGTGTCTGCTGCAAAGTAGAATTCAATAAACTAGAGTACTATTGACCACCAACCACTTGCTCACCAGCTGCTTTGGCTGGCCATTTTAAGTTCGCTGCCATAACTGTCTCCTCCACAGCTTCTCTTCCAAATATTTTTGTAGATGCCCTTTTTTAACATGGAGTACCATCCCTAGTTTTCGTTATAAGATTTCTCTTTCATGAAAACGTAGCCCTTGATTTTATAGGTGCTAAATCCAAGAAAAATGCCTTTCTCCAAGAATTACATTTTTTGAGACCCACATCTGCCATGTAGAGCATGATTCAATCCCTTAATCTCCCGTATAATAATGTTCCCAACCCATAGAGATTGATTTTATCTTGATTGAATATCCCTCAATCCTTAATTGGAGAAGTCCTAATTAGGTTTTTATAGGAAACATGATTTATTAGCTTTTGATGAACTATAATATACTGAATATCCGTTTAGCACGAGACAAAATCAATATGGTTTACTTACTAATGGGGTACAAATTTAATGGTACGGATTTATACATAGATTTTTCATTTAAGCCAAAAAGTGTATTAGGATTCCAATATCAAGACGCACACAGCTATTAAACAAAGTTGTTCTTTTAAAGAGTAGAGAAACAAGTGGCGGGGATAACATGACATAAATTGAGTTATTTAGGTACAAAGAATAATTACTAAAGCAAATTATGATTACACTCTCCTAAATCTAACCCCTAGCCGAAGGATAAACTAAAGACTCAACCTGCAACAAAGGGTATTAATATCTCCCAGGTTGGGCCCATAGAAGATATTTTTCTGTCTTGATCGTCTTGAAGTCCTTAAAATATAATTATTATAAAATATCATCTAATATTTGAAGATTTCACATCAAAACACTGTTTCTCTCGTTTTGCTTATCTTCTTAATTTTGTCTCAATAATGAAAACGACGGTCTATATGATATTATTTTGTTACTATCAGCCAGACTTGTTATCTTGGCTAAGTTACGTTTTACTGAAAAGGTACGGACTTGGGTTGGTAGAGTTGTTCTGAGCCCAGTCAATGGGTTTTGCTACGGAGGAGGTGAGACTACTGATGACTGCCTTCCTGTACTGATCGAAAGACGCGAACAACTTCTATCAATGCGCACCAATGGACCCCCTTTCCGTTAATGTAGCTGTGGCCTATGAATGAATGGTGACTTAATAGTGTCCACCAGATTGATCGGTGGCATTTGTGCATCCCACTCAACAAAATTGGATTCCATTTTCCAGCATTAATGACTTGGTAACTTTTGAACATCCCGCTGAGTCCATAAGAAGAGCATAACCACAGTACGAAACAGCAGGTAAAGATTTGAAGAAATGTGTGTGACCAAGTAGTGCAAGAGCGAGCCCGAACGTCACAAGTTTGAGGGCTGCTCAAGAGTTTGTTGTGACTTGTGAATGCATCTTGACTCCACCTCAGAAAATGAAAATTACAAGACAAAATCCAGCCACTTCTTGTGAAGTGGTCAGTTTAAATAAGAATGATTACTTCAAAGATCAAACGATTAATAATTGCTCCCACACGAGTCACGCCGTGACTAGTGCTGGATTATTGCTGTTACAGCTAGAGGCATCAAATCCCATAAAGAGATTTTGAAAGAGACTGGTATGGACTTTTGAACTCCATTTCTCTGAACACGAGCTCAAGGCCTGCGAGTGGAATCCAAAAGGTTGGGTTCGGGAAAAATGTTTATTTGGAACCAAAACTTTCCACGAGAAGAAAGAGTAATGGTGTTGGCACACATTTTCAGTGTGAATGGACTTTAAAATGGTGCTTCCATAGACTATGTTGTGTCCTTCTGCACTTCGAGTCTGATTCTTAAGAGAGAAATAAATTCCTTGAATCTAATGGTGCAGAATTATTTAAGTTTAGATCAAACTCTGGCGTGGCAAAGTAGATGGGAAAGAATTTGATTCACGCTTCATAAGGGGAGAATTCAATTGCCGCCCATGGTAACTGCCTTTAAGAACAAGATGAGAATTGAATTCCATCACATGAAATGGACTTTAACGATAATTGAATTCCATCAATGAGTGAAATGGACTTTAACAGTTCACTCCTGAAGCAATAAGAAATGGATAATGAACAGGAACCATGAGGTACTTTAGTTACTATTGAACTTCGGGAATACATTATGGCAAATGAAGCAATGGATGGACCAAGAAATCTAGTTGTTCTTTATAATCTATGACTTCCATGAGCGGAATGACTTCTGCAGAATGCTAGCCTGTTCTTTACTACTGGAACGAAAGGTCAGACAGCTGAATAGCACAGCAAAGGTGGCTAACCTAGCAACAGGCCGTGGCACAAAATAATCTAGTTGTACTATTTATTTGGATGGCTAGACGCGCTTAATAAATTGCAATAATACACTGAAGCAGGAAGATCCGGGGAACAAATTGAGAGGTGAATGGAACCTTTCAGCTCTCTGCAATACCTTTCCTTTGGTGGAAAAGCAAAAGTTTTCCTGAATGTTATGAACACCCGACTGTTTGACTTCCGTTTCAATGATAATGAGAGAAGACCTGAGATTTTCCTTGTGAAGTGTATCAAACAAGAGGACAGAATGAGTGTGGTCATACAAACTACAGCAACGAACAAGTAGGAAAAAATTCTTAACTTAAGAGAGTTGAAGCCATCTAGGATCTTGAAGAAACAGCACTAAACTAGAGGACAAATCCGTGAGCAGAATTATGTGAACACAGAGAAGCAGAGGAGGGAAAAGCTTAGTTCCAGTTATCTCCTATTTCCCCCCAATTATGGTAGTGTTTGCTGAGAGATGAGAACTCACAATAGAGCATACTGAGGTATTCTGAAATGGAGTATACACAACCAACCAAACAAAGAGGATAGGATTGAAAGTTTTTCTTACAAGAAAAATTAAGAGTGGGATAATGTACTGACAATGGGTTCATATATGCCAACCAAGTTTTATTTTTATCAATAAAATGTCATATTTGGGAGGCGATTGATGCTTCATTTCAGTTGTAAGCAAGGGAGATCAAGATTGCAGAAGTACACTTGCTGTTGGGTCTTATACAAGATTGCACAAGAATACGTGATCTTATACAAATTATATGCTCAGGAATTTGGAAGCTCAAGCTTACATCCACATCAGACAGCAAAGTAGAACAATATCCTCTTGCACATCCATTATTTTCCTCAAGAATTCTAGCAGTTATTTTTGCAACTTTCTAACAGCATTCACTCTCTCAACTGAACTATAGAAGCTATTAGGAGCTATGAAAATTGAAGAAAATTCTATAGCATCATACACAAAGAAAATTACTCGCTTTTCAGTGTTATCAGAAACACATTCTGATTTTCATTGCTGAGAAGTAGTTGATGGCGAGCCTTTAGTCTGAGAACTACTGGACATATTCCTTTGTCCCTGTGAACTTTTATCTGATGACAACTCTGAGAAGATCACAACATTCTCTTGACTTTCTACAAAAACTTGAAGAGCCCTTGGAATTGGTGGCATATTAACCTCCAAAACTCCCTCTAGAGTCTGAACAATCTGCCCCATAGATGGCCTATGATCCTCATCATCCTGAATGCACCAGCAAGAAACTCTACAAGCTCTGGTGAGTTCTTCCAAGTCAGCATTGCCCTCCAATTTGGAATCCAACAAGCAAAGGACTTCGTCTTCAACTACTTTTTTTGCTGCCCAAGTAGGAAAAAAGATAACCTTCCCATCCTCAGAGTGCTCTGCATTTCTCCTGCCCATTATAATCTCAAAGAGCATCATTCCATAGCTATAAACGTCTGCCTTTGCCGTAATGGGGAGGCCTGAGATCCATTCCGGAGCAAGGTATCCTCTGGTTCCTCTCATAGTTGTTAGAACGCGACTGAAGTCCCTACCAATGAGCTTTGCCAGCCCAAAATCTGCCACCTTTGGGCAAAATGTAGCATCCAAAAGTATGTTTTCTGGCTTGATGTCGCAATGCACAATACAGTCCCTGCATTTCTCATGTAGATAGGCTAATCCTCGAGCAGTTCCAATAGCAATTTGGTACCTTGTTTTCCAGTCTAGAACCTCTTTGGTCTTCGGAAACAGATGTGAATCTAAAGACCCATTTGGCATGTAATCATAAACTAGCAGCCTTTTAGAACCTTCAGAGCAGAATCCACAAAGACGGATGAGATTAACATGCTGAATTGTCCCGATTGTGCTTACTTCTGTTCGGAATTGCTTCTCACCTTGTCTAAGACCTTCAAGTTTTTTCACGGCTATGCCAGTTGAATCAGGCAAAGTTCCTTTAAAAACAGAACCAAAACCTCCTCCACCCAACTTTTCAGAGAAGTTCCTGGTGGCACTTTGTAAGTCTCTGTAGCTAAATGGTATCAAAGAACCCTGAACTGGTTTTTTTGTCAGCTCTCTCCTTCTGTATCTCCAAATCAGAACTGAAACAATAACCATAACAGCAACTACAACTCCAGCAACTGCAGCTACAATAACTCCAGTAGCTGATTTCTTCTTACCTCCAGAATCCGGCACATCAGAAGCTGCAAGACGGAGATAAAGAGTGCCAGTGTTACCATCACCACTAGAACCTTGTCTAAGATTCCGCAAATTCCCATTCCATATCGAACATCCATCACTACCATGAGCATACGCAGTACAAGAACAGTTGTTTAAACAAGCTGATTCACAATCATCAGAACTTACAGCTCTCGAAGGTTCTGGAGTAATAATTGACAACTGCATATCCGGCAAGGTCCAAAACTTATCTTTCTTTCCATTAGAAGATGCATTCTTGCCACATTGCAAGGCTGTTTTCCTCACACAACCACCAGACCAATCACTCAGATTCCAATCCTTAGCAGAAGCAGGTTTGAAACCTTGCATACATATACAGAAAGGCAAGCTTCTTTGGTTACAGCTACCGAAATCCCCACAAAGAGAATAGACTTCACATTGGTCTCTTGGTTGAGACCAGAACAAAATCCACTCTTTAGACTGATCCAACCATGTCAATTGCTTGATTTGTCCTGACACATCCATCACAAATCTGGAAATAGTAGTTGCATCATAGACGGAGTAAGTGAAATACTTTTCTCTGTTATTTTCTACAAAGCTAAAATTGTAGATATAGTTTAGTCTCATTTCAGGAACTCCACTGAAAATACGCCCATTCCAATCCCCACTAGTCCAGTACCTTCGAGATCCATTCCACTGTATAAAATACTGAGTGCTGCTACCTGGGTCTATCTCAAGAGAGAAGGGCCCTGGAGCTGGGTCGTCTGAACTTCTCCATGATGTAAGGATCTGGTTTTCACCAGTGACCTTATTCAATCCTAGCTTTCCTTTCGGAAGCCACGTATGACTTGGGTGATCAAAACTCTGCCAAAACACAGCAGATGAATTCGACCCATCTCTCAAAACTAGATTTCCATTGTCAAGAAGGACAGCCAATGTTGAATTTGTGGTTTTGGCGGTTGAATTTGTAGACCAGATCAGGATGTTCGACTGATTTTGGAGGACCAGATTACCATCTTCTGATATTCTTAATTGGGATGCAGTGTCAGGGAGAGGGGTTTCTCTGTTTGCTACCCAAACTGCTGTTTGTTCAGAGACTTTGTTGTACCATATACCAATATAGAATTTCTGAGACTTACCTGGTGAGAAGAAACCCAATTTGAAGTTGCCACCTTTGGATGTTATTGTTTGGCTTCCAGAGAGAGATTGGCCTGAAGTGATTGAATCAGCTGCCATAGAAAGATGGGCTCTCAAAGAGAAGGAGATTAAGAGAAAAACAGCAAGGAATAACCATGGCCTGCTTCTAGTGTCCATCTTTGCAACAAGAATGCATTGGCCAGCAAGATATCTATGAGAAGAAAACTCGAAAAAGAAGAAAAGAGGCTGAACTGAAAGTTGAAACCGAGTGGCAGCATATGCAGGATGGAATGGCCAGTTCAAATCCCCAATCCCTACTGTTCATTTTCCAAAAGACTAGTTGAATCTTGCCCATGAGCTGTTAGCCTTGACAATAATTTGAAGCTTCCAAGGGACCAAAACGCCCTTGATTTGATGGCAACAAATAAATATCAACTCAATTGATTTAAAGATTCTGACAAGGATGACCGAAGATAATGACTAAAATAACACTTGCTTTAATAGAGAAATTTCAAGACGGACGTGCTGCTAAACAAATATGTGGGGCCCCAATGTTTGATGATCTAAACCGTTCGTCTTACTCCGCCGCCTATAATACCCCAGATATCCTTTGTATTATGCGATCTTATCCCTTCAGCTGATTCACATTCAGCCATCTTTGTTTTGAACTTGTTCCTGAAGGTTCTAGCTGTTCACGGGCTAGCTATATATAACGCTTAAATACTCTCTCTCTCTCTCTCTCTCTCTCTCTCTCTCTCTTGCGTATCCGTGAATACCCATGACCTTAATACGAGTTTATTAAAAGATCAGTGATTAATTAGAATAAGGGTAAACACTTTCATTGCATTTATTTATTTTTCCCTATTTTCTGAATGTTGGACGGAGGCATCCAAGGCAGCCTCAACCCGTCCAACATGTCGCTTCGGGCAGCCGCCACTCAAGAAATGCCACAAACTAGATTTCAGGCTATTGAATGCTACCCACCCAATTAAAGACTTTGAGTTTGTATGAATAAGACTCTATGGTGCAAGAGTTGGTCTCAATTGTGCAAGTCAAGGATTCAAGTTCTATGAAAGTTATATTTAAATTTTATCTAATAATATTAATGTTTAAAATAACTAAATAAAGAAAAATAACTAACTATTGTTCAAAGTTTTAAACTCCAATTTATTCCAATTTTGTACTTCTTTTTCACAAATTAGATTATTTAAATAATCTAGTAAAAAAGAAAGTAATTTGAGTTAGAGATACTAATCACAGACGTAGGTACTCTTCATTGCAAATTAGTTAAATACGAAAATATTTAGGAAATCAGAAGTGTATGGGCATTTATGTCATTTTACGATACTAGTAATGGTGGAAACAACACTATCACTAAATGTCGGCGAAACACAACAACCACAGGGAGGTCCGGAATTTCAGTAGCAGAAGTTACCTTCACCAGTACACCAACTTATCAAATATCTGAGCAGGTGAATCATATGATGAGACGGCTTCATAAGAGAAGCACATCTCACGATATTAGGCTCTTTATGGCCAGTTTTGGGCCCACTTGTGCGGGGCGGATTGATTGAGCCTGGTGGTCCGAAAATTAAAGATGATTTCACCTTTGATCTGCACTAGATTCAACTCGTTTAGACTGTTCTAGTCCCTTAATCCAGCACGCTTTGTTTAGGGTTCTAGAAAAGAAATTGATAATCTAATCATACGTACTTGAAGAGAGAAATTAACCTTATGGTTTTGACGATCAATAACATGTGGGTCCCTTCTCTTGAAGAATAATGTTCTGGATCATATGTCATGTTTAATATGGAGCCGAGAAGAGAACTTTAAGTTTGAAAGCAACATAACTAGAAAAATATCCCAACCATCTGCGGATCCCTTCCTAAGAGTAGGATTAAGAAAAGAATTAGTAAATGGCCCACGTTAAGCTCTACGTCATTTCATCAACAAGTGTTTTGGACAGGATGGAGGGTCCAGATCAATCTAGTTCCTTGTGAGTGGGCCTAGGTAAAGCGTCTTATGTAAAGATTATCTCACACTATGATTTCCCAAATTAAAGGGCAACAAACCAAGGCCTGGAGAGCACGAAAATTAGGTAGTCTTCCCGATTGACTTGAGTCCACCCGAGACGCAATGGGAACGCTTGTATATGATGGTGATCCCACCTGGGCATCCTTTTTTGACCTCTTCTCTTCAATGATGGAAATCCCAAGCTCGTTAGATGGACGGTTAAGATGATTCGAAGTTGCAAGTCTAGAATAGATTTGACCTTTCAAAGTTCAGTCCATTCTCAAGTCTTAGATTCAATGATGGAAATTCAGGGCTCATTAGATGGACGGTCAAGATCATTCGAAGTTGCAAGTCTAGAACAGATTTGACCTTTCAAAGTTCAGTCCATTTTCAAGTCTTAGATTCAATGATGGAAATTCAGAGCTCATTAGATGGACAGTCAAGATCACTCCAAGTTGCATGTCTATAGAAGATTTGACCCTTCAAAGTTCAATCCATTCTTAAGTCTTAAAACATGGATAGAATCCACCAATTGACTCGTCTACAAATGGTGGCTTATCTGTTAGCATTTTTAACTTACTACAAAAAGAAGAAGGCAATCCCAGTGCACGAAGCTCCTGCATATGCGGGATCCAGAAAAAAGGGAGATTACAAAGGTTTTATGATAGCATGCACCCTTACCTTGCATTTTGGAAGAGGCTGTTTTCACGCCTTTTATTAAATCAATTTTATCTATTAAAACATTTTTACCTTATTACATCGATAAAATTATCTTGGAACTCCTAACATAAGGTCTTATGGCTATTTATCTTTGTTAGGGCAATTTTATCTATGCTTTAAGCAATAAATATAATAATCAATTCAGGACTAGTATACCAGTGATCCATACATTCATCTTCTAGGGCTGTCACAGAAACATCTTCTCTAGAAAGTTAGGATTGATAAGTCATGTAAACCCAAATTTCCGGCAAGCACCATATAGAAAGCTCATGAGAATCCTATCGTTGCCAACCATAGGAAGGAGAGGATATAAGTCCCTCGAGATTGATAAGTCACATTAGGCACAAAGTTAGTACTACCGCTGTGTTTGCTTGTTAATGGAATGGTCATTACCTCTAATAGACAAAAAACATGAATGAGATGGAATCTACCAAATAAAATGTCACTTGGATAGTCATATGCTGGGATCCATTAGATTAGCAAAATGATCAAAGATCTTTTTCTCTAGAGGTTTGGATTGTGTAATACGTTTGATATTCAGGCTGCTATCTCTACCATGGGCCCCAACAAATTGAATAGGAAAGAGGAATGTCATATATAGAGAGACATAGTTACAAAATTCTCCAAGTAATTGAATTTTTTTTATTTTAAAAAGCTAGTGTGTTTTGCAAACTTAATGCAAATTAATATGAATTTACCACACAAAATCTCAAATTCCATGATTATGAAATTCTCACATCTCATATGTAGATATATTGTTATAAATTAATATAAAAAAATAAAATTTATATCCTAACAATGATTTTCTCTTCAGTTTTTTTTTTTTTTGAAATTTTCATGAATGTTTGTTGAATTTTATGAATATTTCCCTTGAGAAGGAGTGAGCTAACTTGAGATGGGCCATATCACTGTCAGTGGTGCTTGAGCTGGGATGAGATGAAGTCATATCTCCTCATCTCACTATTAGCGGTGCTTGAGATGAAAATCATCCAATCTCAAACTCTCTCCTGATGCAAAAATAAAAAAATTATGCCACATCGTAACCAAGAGCCATAGAGGCTCTTTGACTTAGCAATTCCTCTTCAAAGAAATCCACAAAAGTCAGCTATCATATAACCAAAGATGTATGCAGTAACAAGAGGAGTAATATGCCTTGTATTGCGGTGGCCTGCTTGAACTGAAGTAGGCTTAAGTGGGAAGCACAGTTCAAAACTCGTGAGTTAACTTGGAACCTATCCATTTTAAGTCAACTTTGTATCAAAGCAAGTGGGTCAAAAGTGTATAAGTTGGGGCAAGCTTTTGATCTCAAGACCTCCAAATCATCGCTAGGATCCTAACTAGTTCGCTTAGCTTTAGAATTATGTAAATAAATGGATTTGTTTCATTTTGATCCAAGTCGAACAAATCTTTTTCAAAATTTCTAAATCGAGTTTTTTTGAATCACCAACAATTTCTGAGTTCACTGGACTCGCCCTACTTTCTATTGGAGTCCTTTTGATGTAATAACATATTACAAGGTCTGAGAGAGCATTAAAGACCTTTCCCAAGTAATACAAGGAAATTTATTCTCATAGTCTTCACAAACATTAACAAGTGCAACATAGTACAAGTATTTACAAACGTTTTCAGTTGTCTCACTTGCAATGGAACCCAAAGAGTTGAAACCACTACGATCTTCACTACTTACGAACCATCTAGGGCGAGAATCACAAACAAGAACTAGTGTTAATATGGAAGCGAAGACTCTGAAAACACGGAGATCATCTCATTATTTTCTACGATCCGCTTTAGAAACCACGGAACCTCACATAGTTTCACTTCTAAAGCTCCTTCCAACGCCTGAATAACCTGCCCCATTGATGGCCTACAAGTTTCATCTTCTTGAATGCACCAACAAGCAACTCTACATGCTCTCTCCAGTTCTTCCGTATCTGCATTACCGTCTAATCTTTCATCTAATAAACAGAGAACATCGCCTTCATTTGTTTTTTCCGCAGCAAAAACTGGGAAAAACTCGTTCCCGCCATCTCCTAATTGCTTCATGTTACTCCTCCCTGATATAACTTCAAAAAGCATCATCCCATAGCTATAGACATCAGCCTTTGTGGTTATAGGAACACCCGAAAGCCATTCAGGTGCAAGGTATCCTAAAGTTCCTCTCATGGTGGTCAGAACACGGCTCCCTTCCCTACCAAAGAGCTTAGACATGCCGAAATCAGACAACTTGGGTTCAAAGTCCTCGTCCAATAGCACATTTGCCGGCTTGACGTCACAATGTATTATCTGATCTCTGCATTCTTCATGGAGATACGCTAATCCTCTTGCAGTCCCAAGAGCAATCCGAAACCTCATTTTCCAGTCTAAAGTCTGGGAAACCTTACTGGAACGATTGCTAGCTAGAGACCCATTTGGCATGTAATCATAAACAAGCAACCTCTTAGCTCCTTCAGAACAGAAACCACGCAGACGGATGAGATTAACATGCTGAATTCTTCCAATTGTGCTCACTTCCATTCGGAATTGCTTCTCACCTTGCCCAAGGCCTTCAAGCTTTTTGACAGCTATGGCAGTTGAATCAGGCAAAACCCCTTTGTAAACAGAACCGAAACCTCCCTCTCCCAATTTTTCAGCAAAGTTTCGGGTAGCACTTTGTAGATCTCTGTAGCTAAATGGCGTCAGAGGACCCTGAATTGTTTCTATGATCAGTTTTCTCCTTTTGTATCTCCAAATCAGAATTGAAACAACACACATAGTAGCAACTACGATGCCAAGAACAGCACCTGTTATAATCCATGTGATAGATATCTTCTTACCTTGAGAAACGGGCACATCAGAAGCGGCAAGGCGTACATAGAGATTTCCCGTGTCATTATTTCCAGCAGAATTTTGTTTCAAATTCCGCAGATCACCGTTCCATATCGAACACCCATTGCTACCATAAGAATAAGCAGTACAAGAACAGTCATCTAAGCAAGCAGATTCACAATCACTAGAACTCCTAGCTATCGAAGCTTGTGGAGTAATAATCGACAATTGCACATCCTGCATGACCCAAAACCTGTCTCCCACTCCATTAAAAGACGCATTACCACCACATTGCAAGGGTGTCTTCCTCACACAACCACCAGACCAATCACTCAAATTCCAATCCTTAGCCGAAGCTGGTTTGAAACCTTGCAAACATGTACAGAAAGGGAAGCTCTTCTGGTTGCAAGTACCAAAATCCCCACAAAGAGAGTAAACATCACACTGATCTATTGGTTGGAACCAAAACAATATCCATTCTTTAGACGGCTCCGACCAAATCGTTGTCTTCGTTTGCCCAAACACATCAATTACTTGCTTGGAAAAAGTGGAGTGATCGTTAAGAGTGTAAATAAAATACTTCTCTCTGTTGTTGTCTGTAAAGGTGTAATTGTACAAGACATGCGGCGCTTTTTCGGTGTAAGGCACTATCATTTCGGTAACTCCACTGAAATAACGCCCATTCCAATCTCCAGTAGTCCAATACATTTGAGATCCATTCCACTTTATACAGAACTGAGCGCGACTTTTTGGGTCTAGTTCAAAAGAGTAAGGCCCAGGAGCTGGATCATCTGGACTTCTCCATGAATAAAGGACCTGGCCTTGACCAGTGATTTTATTGAAACCAAGTCTAGCTTCAGGAAGCCATGTATGAGTTGGGTAATCAAAACTCTGCCAAAACACAACAGAAGAATTTGACCCGTCTCTCAAAACCAGATTTCCATTGTTACGGAGCACCGCTACTGTCGAATTTAAGGTTTTGATGGTGGAATTTGTAGACCAGATTTGGATATTTGATTGGTTTCGGAGCACTAGATTACCATCTTCTGAGATTCTTAGCTGGGAAGAAGTGTCAGGAAGGGGAGTTTCTCTATTTGCTACCCAAACTACTGTTTGTTCAGAGACTTTGTTGTACCAGATACCAATATAGTATTTCTGAGACTTACCTGGTGAGAAGAAACCCAATTTGAAGTTGCCACCTTCGGATGTTATGGTTTGGCTCCCAGTCAGTGATTGGGTTGAAGTGATTGAATCAGCCGCTCTAGAAAGATCAAATTTCAAAGAGAAGGAGATGAAGGAAAAAACAGCAAGAAAGAACCATGGCCTGCTTCTGGTGCCCATATTTGTACCAATAGTGCGGTGACTCGCAAGATAATTGCAGTAAGTAAAGCAGAAGAAGATTTGACGCACAATTGGAGCAGAATGCTGCATCATACAAAGAAAGGAAATGGCGGTCGCAATTAGCAAACAGAAGCTTCTTTTGTGCTTCTTATATTAAGAGCCTCTATGGTACTCTCTCTCATTTAAGAATGGTACTTAAAGTATATATTCTAATTAATGGCTAACTGCCCCTAAGTCACAGGAAATTGGACAAATATATACCGTGGACAGCAGGGAATCAAGATAGTTTTCATGTGGACTTGAATAGACCTTCTAGGCATAGTTTTACCTTTCAATGCCAGACATACTAGCTTCGGAACATTAAGACCATAGCTTAAAGCCTCAAAAACTCGACCAGATAAAGTGGGGCTAGCTGTTCTTCTGATTTCTCTAAATTTAGAGATCTATTAGCTCTAAAATCACGATCATTGGATGATACTACCATCTGGAAAAGTCTGCTTTTGATCACTAGAAAATTAATGGTTAGTAACTTTTTATAAATCATACTGCACATTAAATGACCAAGAATACAGTCTTTCAGATGCTTGAATGGTCCATTGATCCTGATTTTTGGGTTACAAGATATCCTAACTCAGAAAGATCCGACGAACAGTTCAACAAAGGTGGTGTCATTTATGTCGAAGTGGCATCGCAAAGGCTCTACCATATTGTTGTCCTCCACCATAGCATTCCTTTTATTCAATGACATGGTTCTTTCTTCCGGCAATTAGAATGGAGGCGTGCTAAACCAAAGTGCTGATAGAGTATGTAGAGCCAAAAGCTCCTCGTTTTTCTGTTAAGGAGCTACACTCGAATGATCCGACCCATTCATCTGAAGACAGAGACGAGAACGACAAAGTAAGAACCATGGGTTGCTTCTGACGTCCATCTGCAATTTGCAAGATGCCCGGAACAGTGCATTGACAAGCAACATAAGGTGTGCCTCTTTAGCATGCCTCGAGCAACGCCGTGAATACAAGGACAAATGCCATGGAGGGCACGGAATGAGGTACACTTGTGGACTTTAGTCCACCTGGGGATAGTTTTTGACCTGTCATGTTCAGTGCTAGAAATATCAACTCTTCTAACGCTAAGACGGAATGATTAGCATATATTCGAAACAGTGCTGTAGTTCAAAATTTTCTTCGTCAGCAACAATCAGGAGCATGATTGATGGAGTCGAGTGATGCTTCCAGCGATCTAGGATTGATAGCTACCCAAGATGAGTTAGCATAATCTAGACCCTCCATCAATCCTAGTTTTTCACTCAGTCGAGTGATCCTACCAGCGATCTAGTATAAAAATATTTAAACAATTAATTATGTAATTATATAAATAGTAAAAATCTTTAAAAATATTAGAAAGTATAAAAATTTGTCGAACAAATAGCAATGATAAACATACAAAATAATGATTTGGATTTCTCACTTAAAATTAGAATACATGTTTGTATGATACAAAGACGAAAAATTATGGAAATGTAATTGGATCAAAATAAAGAAGATTTTCTTGAAGTACTTGAGCATTTATCTCTCAATTGTTTTAATTTCATCACTATAAATCAGCCCAAAACTTAAGATTGTAATCCATATCAAAGTTTAATAGCAATAGAATCCAAAACATGAGAAAATGAAATTAAAATGAGAAAAGGTTTTTGAATTATTTAGCAAGCTGACTTTCAATATATTTTAGCTAATCCTAGACTAGGAAGTTTCTATAGAATTGAAAGTGTTGCCAACATTTAATTGGGTATTAAAAGATTTATATTTCTAATAAAATCAAGATTCTAATTTAAAATTTTAAAACTTACTCAGACATCTGGGAACTTGGTGATCTTTTCAAAAACTTGTCCATGTTTTTAATCTGAGTCACTTGATCCATCGAGTCAAATTCATGACAATGTCATCTGAGTTTTTTGGGTAATGTGACCCTGTAACACCCCGGATTTTTAAGACAAAATTTTTTTTTTTTTTTTATAATGGCAATTTAAATAAGAACATTTGGGATCCCATGAGAAAAGATTTATTTAACATTTTACTAAACCTATCTTAAAACTCCGGGTGTTAATTTTTCCTTTCTCAAAATGACGTATACGTAATTTAAACATAAATAAATGATCCGCGTATAAATCAACGTCAAATAAATAGGCGCCTTTATTTTAAATCAAATAAACATCCAAAAGACAATAATAATATGGCCCAGGGTCTATCCATCATAACATCCCATATAAATGTCCAATATATATCCAAAGATCTAAATCACATCCAAATATAAAGTATGCAGTCCATAATAAAATTCAAATGATAATCCACTCTAATGACTCACATTACTTTCTAAAACTATCGGGAAACTAGTCTTCAGCAGCTCTCAAGGTTTATCAACCGCTTTTCCTTTCCTGGTGTCGCTCGAGATCTAAGGCATTGCAAAACAAAGCAATGCCTCAAAGAAGCTATCGCTTGTGTAGGTACATAGACAATTAATGTAATAAATGCGTAAATAATGAACAAAGATTGATGAAAAGTCTAACATTTATGGAAATAGTGATATCATAATGCCATGTTCAATATAAATGCCAATTTATTCCATATGCTAAAACATGAAATTCACGGAGTTAAAACATGACATGAATCAATAAATGGAGCATACAACAAGAATAAGGGCACCCTAAGGTAATGGGTCCCACCACATCACACTAACATCCCTGATCAGGAATACACATAGTCAACCTCTGAGTGTCGTCACACCCAGGCATATCATCCATAATCATGCTCATCATACATGCACACATAACAAGAATATGGGCCATCATGCTGCAGTGGCAACCCTCCATGGGTATCAACCACCGCCGCTCTCCGTCGACACCATAACGGAGACTTAACGTCTGTCCCCATGGAAAGGCTCGGGCCAGGTAGTGTGGACTATCCATGTTACCAAACCCCTACCGAATGCCATCTATGGGCAGGTGTCTATCATATCACAAACTCATCACATCATAATCTCGGAAGGTGGGTGGCCGGCCCTATCCCTCCTAGCATGACGCCCACCGGGCGAGAGCACCCGTCATCAAATATAAAACACGGAAATCATATGTATATGCTAAAACTCAAGAGCACTTATAGCTTGAAATCCCCAAGACATGCCCCTCATCCTGGGGTTAGCCTATCAAAGGACCAGCTAATAAGCCTCTATTCTCATTTCCATGTAAATCCATGCATTTTCTATATATAATAAGAAATAAGTCTCTAAGTAAGCATAACAAATTAACATCATGCTTGTAAAAGCATTTGAAATAAGTTTATTCAGTAAAAGATTTCAATTTGGAATAACCATCCTGTACGCAATGTCGCATGAAATCCATGGTAAATAAAAATCGCAATTTAAAACACAATCACACATGATGCTATGTTTAAACATGGTTTAAAATCAAGTCAAAACATTAGTTGTCGTCACCTACCTCAGTGTGAGATCACTAGCTTGCCAATAACTCCCTTTAATTGGTATATTCAAGTGCACCTGTACATGTCACATCACTATTTTAAAATTTTTCTAAATAAAAAGTGGTCATTTCTAAGTTTTTAAGTTAAAACTAGGTCTGCGTCGTCAATACGGTCACAACGCCTCTTTCGGATCGTGATTTGGACCTCTCTAGCTCCCAAAAATCAAGTTTTAGTGAAAACTACGCTAAAAGGGGGCCTGCCGGACCACCATAAGATGGTTTAAACCGGCGGCACCCTTTTCCGCCGGTTTACACCGACGTACACGGGCGCACGAAGACGCACGGCGTCGCAGACGCCTCACGGAACGCGCGCGTGCGTCACGGTCGCCAGGACGCGCCGCGTCCCGGTCCCACCGCACCTGCCAACTGCAGGGCGTCCGCGCGCGCGCGCCGCCGCGCACGCGTGCGACGCCGACGTCATCCGACGTCGTCCCTGGTGCGTCCCGCTATGCGTCATGGCGTCAGCGCCAGGGCGCCGACGCCGGAGAAGACGACCGGATTCCGGTCGCCTCCGGCGAAGCTACAGAGCTCTGTTTTGCGTGATTTTTGCACCATTTTCTTCAGAATTCTCTCTAGAATCCATTTATGCCCCCTTTTGCACTAATTTTCCCAAAAACCATGGTTTTTAAACGATTTTTCCCAAGTTCCTAAAAACCTCCCTAGGTACTGGTTTTTGAGTTTTCTGGGCAATTCCACCGTTGGATCACTCCCAAATTTAAAGGGTATGCTCTTGGGTCTCTTGTGCAATAGTTGGACGGTGCGATTTTCAAATGGACAAGGTTTGATCCGTGAAATCACACTCCAACAGTAGCGTGCACAAAGTTCCTAAAAATTTGATTTTTTTCCAAAATTTTTAAACGTTTTCCTAATTAATTTCCTAATTAATAAATACAGAAAACATAGGTTTTGAGGCTTACCTTGCACCTGGCCGGAGTTGCTCGTGTTGCCGGGGCTCCACTCGCCGGAAAATTCAAGTTTTTACAGATCTAGGGTTTTGCGTAGCATTCATGGAAAACGCTCAAAGTGGAGCGTTTTGGCTCCTAGAGGAGCATAGATATAGGGTTTTAGAGTCTTGGGGAAGAGAAACTCTTCCCCACACGTCTCTTCCCACGTCTCTCCGGCGATTTCGCCGGACTGGTAGAGACGTGTGTAGACAGGGGTGCCGTTATCAATTTGGACCCCTGTGTAACACGTTTCTGTCAAAAGACCATTTTGCCCTTACAACTTTGACGGCTCATAACTCCCTCGTTTGAGCTCCGTTTTTCGCATTCTTGGTGGCGTTGGATTCGTATCGACGAGCACTTTCTAATTATTATGTTTTCAGGAAATAATTTCATCCATAAATTTTTATTTTAATTTATTTAATAATTTCCTATTTTTATCTTTAAAATTAAGGATATTACAGACCCGGTTTCCTACCAATCTGATTCGAAGGCCGATCCCCCAGTCGAATTGTTTGGTTTTTTGCCATTCTCTATAGGTCAAATATAGCTAAACAATGTCATTTGATTACTAATAAAAAGCTTTATTATCGGATGCACTTAAACATGAGATTAGCTATCTAGGAGGCCCAACTCGAAGATACCATAAACTAGATCATTTCTATTTCTTGGTCAATAGGGAGACTTGAATTTGTAACAACTATGATACAAAATATCAATATGGATTATCATATGGCTTGAGACTAAACCTTTATGGAGGGTCTGGATCATGCTAACTTATTGTGAGTAGGCCTAAGAAGAAGATCTACATCAAATTAGGGGTTGGATTTCACATCTGTTCAATGAAGGCTTGACATATTAGAAGGCCAAGAATAAGAATACTTACACTGATATGTGGGTCCATCTAATCAAAACGTTTATTGGCTCAATTAATAAATTACCTACATTCTTGAAAAAGGATCCCCAAGCCAATATGTGAGAGCCCACTAGATAATTGAGTGATCATTAATTGAAATTCACATAATTCTGGTTCCAAATATAATGGGTATACGATTGATAAAATTTTGATTTTGATAGGCTCAATCATTTGCCATTAACATAGGCTCCAAGTTAATAGGAGATGTATTTCGACGAAGTTATCCGAATAGAAGGTTTAGGTGTTGGTGTAGTATTTATAGTCCTACGGAAAGGTCATATCCCTGTATCATGTAGTTTAGCTAAATCATGTTCAAACAATGAAGCAGAATACAAAGCCCTAATTTTGGGTTTGAAAATGGCTAAGAATAGGGGAGTCAGAATTTTATAGGTTTATAGAGATTCACACTAGTAATCAAACAGATATTTAGGGAGTTTAAAGTAGAAAAAAGTTGAGTTGATACCTTATCATAATCGTGCTAATGAAGTGATAAGCACTTCTACAACCTTGTCATAAAACACATTCCTCCTTTAAACAATGATGTGGCAGATGAGTTGGCAAACCTAGTGGTGCCTCTAGCTACACTCATAGATGAAGGGATTGTTGTACATGTGAGTGGGTAGATTATTCTTCCAAAAATTGCTTTTATGCAAATCAGCAATGGTTAAGAAACTATCGCAAATGATAACTATTTATTGGTGGAGGAAACTTCAGACTAATGACATCTATCGGTTGACTATATTTTCAATGACAGTATACTATTGACATGTTTATCTAAAGAAGATGCATGCTTGCAGGAGGTCAACTTTGGAGTTTGTGAGGCACATCAAGCTAGTGAAAATGTCATCTAAAGTTAAAACATTTGGGGCTGCAAAGTCTACTAGATGCAAGATGACATGATACATTAGCCATGAGAGCAACTACATCTAACCATTACCTCTTGGTCATTCCATGCTAGGGAATGGATATCATTAGACAGATAGTGCTATCCTTGTATGCTAGACATGCATTTATCCTGGCAACAGTAGACTACTTCTCTAAATGGGCCAAAGCCATAACACTAAAGGCATTGAAAGTGCAATATGCAGTGAAGTTTATCCACATTCACATCATCAATCAGTTTAGAATCCCAGGGAAAATCATATCAAATAATGTAACTCTATTTATGTGACGACCCAGGTTTTCTCATGCATTTTTAAATGCAATATCTAATTCCTAAGGTGGGATGCATCCTTATTTGAAAACCATTTTATAAAAACCCATGCAATGCAGCGGAAAATCTTTAGTTTTAAAACTCATTTTGAAAACCCCGAGTGTCATTTGCTTTCACAACAATCAAAGTAGTTTTTGAAAAACTTTAGAAATCATAAATGTTTTTCCCCAGGTCTATCCAGTCACAGCTCACAGCCCAACTGTAAATAAATAAAATACATGTCCAAAGGGTAGAGTGTTTACTTACATGTATAATTGTCTCCTTTTGATTTACTTGCTCGTATCACTAACATAGGCATCCTTTACTCGTGAATGGAGCTATCCTGAAAAATGTTAAGGATAGGGTGAGTATATACTATACTCAGTAGGAGTCTATCACTACAAGTTTTACAATGCATGCTACGTTTAAAATCATATACTCTTTAAAACATGTGCATGTTTGAACAACCATATTCAATATCGATATTAAAAAACCATTATCGAATCGGAATACTAACGACTAAAGAATCACATAATCCAAGTCGAAAGTCTCATATATATATATCATAAACATAATGATATGCATAATATGCTCAACTGAATCCAACTCATGGATATCTGGTATGGTATGGTCGACCAACCTCATGTCATGCCATATGCAATGCAAGTAAATCCACGAAACCATAGGGCCCAACTATGCCCACGACCTCACTGTCGTGTGGTCCCCGGGTACTTGAGGACACTCGGTCATAGCCTCCACGGGGCATATGACACATCGACCCAGTGCCGTGACACCAGTGGTAGCCCCCTGTACCACATGCAGTCGACGTAGGGACGTTACCCTTTTTGGGCGTGGTACCCATTCCACCTAGTAGTGGTAGAGGCTGGAGGCCAACCCAGACCTCTCGGCATAACGCCCACGAGCTTATTAGCCCAAATCCTGTAAGATCAAACAAGCGAAAACCTCTTTCTTTAAAACCTGTCCTCTTTGGGTCCCTCACAACTGCCTGGCCCTCACAACTGCCTACCCAGCGTCTTTTGGGCACTCTAGCGTCTTTTGGTAACCCTCAAGGACATGCAATTTTTCAAGAACTCAATGCTCACAAATCATGCAATATATGCAATTGTTTGCAAAACATGTCTATGCATAATGAATTTATTATATGCATGCTGAATTCATTCATATACTAAACAAGTCATAAAATAAGTCATGCTAAACAAGTTATATAATTTATACTTAAAACATACATTCAAAACAATCACGGGCTCTTTTTAAAAGTCTAGTAGCAATAGAGCACCTACCTCAAAGTCTCCTGGAGTCGCATCCTTTATCACTCAACTCGTCCTTGGGTCTCATTTATAAACTCCTGGCAGCCTGGGGACACCCATCGCTAGTGGTGGAACCCCATTTCACTCCAAACTTCCTGCTTGACGGAAAACTCGAAGAAAGGGGGAAAAACCCCAATGCCCAAATCGAAAAAGCGAAGAGAGGGGAAATGGGGAGACGGGAACGGTATGGCTGGCCTGATTTGGGCCTGGTCGTTGCCGAAAAACCCAGAGAGACGGGTTTTTGGTTTTTGCTGGAAACCCCAGTCCCAAAAATGTCAGAAATCGTGTTTTTGTGGGGGGGGGGGGGGGGGGGGGGGAGATGGGGTATTTGTAGCCTTGCTATGGCTGTGCTGCCATTGGCAATGGCAGAAACCTCTGGAAATAGGGTTTCTAGAGAAGTCTAGAGGAAGAAGACGATGGGGTGCCGTTATCAAAATGCCCCCTGCGTTTTTGTCTTTTTTCGTTTTTCTGTTTAAATTACAGAAATGCCCCTAATTTTTAAACGGCCGTAACTTCTTCATACGAACTCCATTTTCGGCGTTCTTTGAGGCGTTGGATTCCATTTTTCAAGTAGAATCTAATGGTGACAAGTTTTCTCACAATTTCCTTCATTTACTATTTTAAATAAGGTAAAACATTCAACACATTTCTTTTCCCATAGAATGTCCAATTTAGCGTAAATTGCTTGGGCATTACATTATTACTGCCTTAAAAGAATTTCGTCCTCGAAATTCCATAAATTATCATCTTCAAGGTATTTTGTCTCTTAGATAACTTCTTGGTGAATGCATTCTCTCCTTAGGAATCAAATCTAGGCTCAACCTCAATTTATCATTTTTATTGTTCCTTCTACAAGGCCTTACCTATAAGGGCTTCTTTCGCTGCGTACTCTGATGCATACTCTCATACATGCCAGTTTAACAATACCGGTTTCTAGCTGTAATTCATCTATCTTGAAATCCTTAGATGCCTATACTTTTCTTATCATGTATAGGATAGTCTTCTCGTAGGATCATACTTCTTTATTCATGCATCAATTTCTCCATACTTCTTTTGAGATCATATAATCTTATTTCTCATAGTCCTTTTTGAATAGCATGGGATAGTCTCGTTTTTCCTCTTGTCTTCCATCTAGTTATTTCTTCATCATCCACATCTCCTTTTAATGGTTGGTTGTATGTCATTAGTAGGTGTCCAACATAAAGGTTACATTCTTTCTATTGTGTCTAACTTTGCTTCTTATCTTCTATATTTGTCCCCAAGATACTTCAATAGCTAATATGCTATCATGTGCCCTACAGCCAAAACCTCGATTATGTTCGAATTTCAACTGTCTGTCGCTTTTTCTTTTTTTTTTATTTTATAACTTGGGTCCTCGACTAATGAAATAATTCAAGTAGCATCCTCCATTAATAATACTATCCGAACTGTACATCAACTTTCATAGATGTTGAAGCCATCAAATGCTTTCCTCCTGAAGAGTTTATGCAAACTCATGTCAAATGTTTTATGGTTAATTCATCATCATGGTTCCAATGTTCTCGTCCAGAGGCCTATCTCACTATTCACATCAATTTGTCATTAGGTTTTCCAACAATGTTCCCATTTATGCAAAAAGTCTCTTATTCATAACCGAGTACCCTTATTAGGTCATGGTTGAATCCTTTGTCATTATCCTCTTTGTCCTCTCTTTGCTTGATGGTTTTCTTCGTAATCTTTCAGTTCAAAAGTTCTATACTCAATCCAGTAGGGTTAGTCCTTAGGAAATTCCTTCCATTCCCTATGTCAATATATTGTTCAATCTTTTATTAAGGCTTTATCGTCAACCATGCAATCTGTATTGTCAGGAGGTATCCTCAGAAGTAGTGATTTTCTCAATTCCTCAAAATTTATCCTTCAAGTGCCTCCTCATACTTAGCTTACAATAACAGTTCTCGTTCAATAGCTACTACATCAAGTTATGCTGAAGCTGTTAAATCATCAAATTTGAAAAACACTCAGGTAAGCATGGAACATTTTTGTAGACATATAGAAAGACTTTATTTGATTACCTATTGATCTCTTTCCATATATATCTTTGTCATAAGCTCAAGGGTCTCTAAAGTGATTGGTACTTATTTACCTTTCTTTTCAATCCAAGTCAGCAGTATTTCTCAGACCCAAAGTAATTTCTTCACCTTGTCATGGTAGCCACTACGGTTTGAAAAATCTTTCACATTGGTTTAGATCACTTCTTATTTTTGAAATTGTCTTAGTTATTATTGTATTTATTGTACTTGTAGCTCCTCCATGATGTAGCCTAATCAACTCCATGATGTGGCCTAATCAACTAACCTCATACCCTCAAATGACTTAGTCTAACAAGTACTTCTTTTAGGTAAAACACATTTCCAAATACTTATAATATCCATCTGAGTATATAACTTCGACTACTAACATATTTGATTCATTTAGGGTGGGATACCTTTATTTAGTCAATAGTACTCTAAAGGTAATGACTAAATAATGGTCTTAAGATATTGCTCTTCCAAATTTATGATAGCATACCTCAATTCGATCTTTGATGGTACCCTACTTGCTGAAGAAAGACAAATGGACAAGTCACTGTCCCAGCTTAATTCCTTTTTCAATATACTTTATTGGCAAGGTAGGATATTACCAAATTTTCCTTTTTATGGACTATATCCATTGGTGTTCCCCATAAGCTAATGGATCTAATAAGATTCTAATTGTAATAGTTGATATAGACATCAAACCATTCGTAGAATTTAATTTCTAGTTGGTCACCATTCTTCTTTGAAAATTTCTTGCATAATCTCCTACAATTCGATACTCTACTCAAAGTCTTAAACCCCATATGCTTTCATTTGAGTGGTTGCATATATTTGATCTACGCGGCAATCAAGAGAAACTTAATACTTCCAGGAAATGTTGAAGTTTTCTAATATCATCGAAATCTTTTGATAACTCGGTCGAATTCATTTCCCTATCATATTCGTGTTATGTTTCTCTTATTCACATAATCTGTCACTTGTATACATCTTCTGCTTTGCTCCATAATACTTAGGTAATTATTATTTGATAGCACTTTACTCTTCATAAGACTCCAATTAAGGTATCCAAAATTGAGCTAAGTCCTTCAGGATCCATACCTTTGTGATCTAGTATGAGTCACAGTTATTTCCTAATATTATCTAGCATCCTCATCCCTCTTAGATCATCATCAAAATCTTCTCAAAGTCTATCTTTTACATCCCCTATCATACTCATATCATATCCCTTGTGATAGTGTGCTCATATTCTGATATTCTTTATGATGGTAAGATAGCCATCTAGGTTCTTCGATTTTCTCACCTTTGGTGAGACTGATCTATTACAGGTTAGAACTATCTACTAACAAGTTCACTAATATCTTTCATCATCATTCTCATCATAATCTAATTTATATATGAGTTTCCCTGTTTGCACCGCTGCACAACAATCCTGAAAAGATTTAAGCCATCCAATATCTAAGTATTTGCTAGACCCATCTCCTTTTTCACCTATTTGTTTATGGTGAAATGCCTTGAGCATTAATATTGTAATCTTCAAATAGAAGTAGTCATCTCTACTACTATTTATACTACTTCTTCTGGATTTTCTCTCTTGTCTTTGACCCTTGGACATGCTGGACTGGCTATGAAAGGATAAAACCTAGGCTCTGATACCAACTGTGACGACCCAAGTTTTCTCATGCATTTTTAAATGCAATATCTAATTCCTAAGGCGGCATGCATCCCTATTTGAAAACCATTTTATAAAAACCCATGCAATGCAGCGAAAAATCTTTAGTTTTAAAACTCATTTTGAAAACCCCGAGTGTAATTTGCTTTCACAACAATCAAAGTAGTTTTTGAAAAACTTCAGAAATCATAAATGTTTTTCCCCAGGTCTATCTAGTCACAGCTCACAGCCCAACTGTAAAAAAATACAAATACATGTCCAAAGGGTAGAGTGTTTACTTATATGTATAATTGTCTCCTTTTGATTTACTTGCTCGTATCACTAACATAGACATCCTTTACTCATGAATGGAGCTATCCTGAAAAATGTTAAGGATAAGGTGAGTATATACTATACTCAGTAGGAGTCTATCACTACTAGTTTTACAATGCGTGCTATGTTTAAAATCATATGCTCTTTAAAACATGTGCAGAACAACCATGTTCAATATCGATATTAAAAACCATTATCGAATCGGAATACTAACGACTAAAGAATTGCATAATCCAAGTCGAAAGACTCATATATATATATCATAAACATAATGATATGCATAATATGCTCAACTAAATCCAACTCATGAATATCTGGTATGGTATGGTCGACTAACCTCATGTCATGCCATATGCAATGCAAGTAAATCCACGAAACCATAGGGCCCAACTATGCCCATGACCTCACCGCTGTGTGGTCTCCGGGTACCTGAGGACACTTGATCATAGCCTCCACGGGGCATATGACACATTGACCCAGTGTCGTGACACCAGTGGTAGCCCCCTGGACCACATGCAGTCGATGTAGGGACGTTGCCCTTTTTGGGCCTGGTACCCATTCCACCTAGTTGTGGTAGAGGCTGGAGGCCAACCCAGACCTCTCGGCATAGCGCCCACGAGCTTATTAGCCGAAATCATGTAAGATCAAACAAGCGAAAACCTCTTTCTTCAAAACCTGTCCTCTTTGGGTCCCTCACAACTGCCTGGCCCTCACAACTGCCTACCCAGCGTCTTTTGGGCACTCTAGCGTCTTTTGGTAACCCTCAAGACATGCAATTTTTCAAGAACTCAATGCTCACAAATCATGCAATATATGCAATTGTTTGCAAAACATGTCTATGCATAATGTATTTATCATAAGCATGCTGAATTCATTCATGTACTAAACAAGTCATAAAATAAGTCATGCTAAACAAGTCATATAATTTATACTTAAAACATGCATTCAAACACAATCACGGGCTCTTTTTAAAAGTATAGTAGTGATAGAGCACCCACCTCAAAGTCTCCTGGAGTCGCGTCCTTTATCACTCAACCCGTCCCTGGGTCTCATTTATAAACTCCTGGCAGCCTGGGGACGCCCATCACCAGTGGTGGAACCCCATTTCACTCCAAACTTCTTGCTCGCCAGAAAACTCGAAGAAAGGGGGAAAAACCCCAATGCCCAGATCGGAAAAGAGAAGAGAGGGAAAATGGGGAGACGGGAACGGTATAGCCAGCCTGACTTGGGTTTGGCCATTGTTGAAAAATGCAGAGAGACGGGTTTTTGGTTTTTGCCGGAAACCCCAGTTCCAAAAATGCCAGAAATCGTGTTTTCGTGAGGGGGGGGGGGGGGGAGATGGGGTATTTATAGCCTTGCTATGGCAGTGCTGCCATTGGCGGTGGCAGAAACCTCTAGAAACAGGGTTTCTAGAGAAGTCTAGAGGAAGAAGACGATGGGGTGCCGTTATCAAAATGGCCCCCTGCGTTTTTGTCTTTTTTCGTTTTTCTGTTTAAATTACAGAAATGCCCCTAATCTTTAAACGACCATAACTTCTTCATACGAACTCCGTTTTCGGCATTCTTTGAGGCGTTGGATTCCATTTTTCGAGTAGAATCTAATGGTACCAAGTTTCCTCACAATTTCCTTCATTTACTATTTTAAATAAGGTAAAACATTCAACACATTTCTTTTCCCATAGAATGTCCAATTTAGAGTAAATTGCTCGGGCATTACAATTTAAGAGTATGATTTTGAGAAATTTTTGTGCCAAATATTCAATCAAGCATCACTTCTCCAAGGTTAGAATCGTTGAGAGTACGAGCTTGCAGATGTGTTCAACAAAATGTTATGTAAGAACCTCTCTAAAATAATTTCAAAAAGTAATAAGGATAGGCAAAAAGGCTAGGTGATGCATTATGGGCTTATTGGATATAATATTAGATACCCATAGGGGCAACCCCCATATTCCCTTGCCTTTAGGAGTCATGCAGCCCTACGTTTAGAAATATAACTACCATCCATGCGAGTAGCAATGCAATCTTACCTAACCAAAGAAGAATTTGTGGTTATCTGCTTTGCAGGATTGGAAGCTCTAGATGAACATCCCTTTAAAGCACAATAGAACTTAGAGGTGTTTTAAGCTCAAATGGCAGTTCCTTTTAATAAATCATATGGAGGAGATCCTCCTAGGAAGAAGATCTAGTGCTTGCGTTAAAGAGCTATCATAGAATCCCAATGATCTAGGGGAAAGTTTGAGTTAAAATGGGAAGGGCCTTCTATGTTTACCAAAGTATTCTTCAGTGATGCTTATTAGTTAGTTAACAGCAAAGGAGATGTACTAATACACACAATGGGCATTTCCTAGAGAGATAAGCATCTTACTGCTATTCATACGAGTATAAACTGCAAGACTCAGTGTAAATTTGATTCATTGAGATGAAATTACTCCTATACATACGAGTATAAACTATAGGACTCATTTTAAATTTGATGAATTGAGACAAAATTACTCCTATTTGTAAGAGTGTACACTACAAAACCCAATGTAAAGGAGGTATCAAAATAAAATCCTTTTGAGGCATGTTCAAATCCTATCTATGCAAATATAAACTACATGATCTAATGTAAATGAGATTTGAAATAAAACCAATTTCATTGAAGCATATTTATTTCTACTCATACGAGTATAAACTATAAGATCCAATGTGAAGCCCATTCCATTGTTATAAACACTACTCTGATCCATACGAGTATAAACTATAGGAGCCAATGTGAAATTAATTCCATTATGGTAAATACTGCTACTATCAGTATGAGTATAAACTACAAGGCACAATGTGAAGTTCATACCGTTGTGTTAAAGAGTACTCCTATTCTCATGAATATAAATTGTAGGCTTCCATATGGGAGAATGAAATAAATACAGGTCATTTGGCCAGCCAAAATCTAGCCTACCATAATGCATTGCCATCCCTACATTTGGGCACTACCATGTAAATATCCTTCATTTGAAAACTTGTGAGGATAGTTTCAAGGCCCATTATGTAAATAACTTCATATTTGAATTGGGCATGGATAGCTTTTAGGGCTCACCATGTAAATAACTTCTCATTTGAAAATGGGTGTGGATAGTTTCTAAGGCACAATATGTAAATAGCTTCTTACATCAAATGTGCAGAGATATTAATTTTTATTTTTTTTAAAAGGAAGATGATGTCACTTTTTGCTTTTCAACCTCCATTTTCTCAAACTCTCCAAATTTGGTAAAAAAAAAAAAGGATTAGACCCAAAAATCCAAAATACCTCAAATAAACTAAATTGAGATTTAAAACTAACAAAAAAAGCTAGGCTGAGTTGCGTCAGCCTTTTGGCATCTCAACATCGACTAACAATTTTGCAAGGGCTAAGATTCCTAGCCTATGATGGACTAACAATAAGTTAGTAAGAGTTTATAAAAATTACCCTATCTTAGGCTAGACTAATGACAATCTAGCCTGATAATGGCAAAAGTAGTCAACTTGCTCCAAATCAAGCGAACTTAGGTGAAATGAAGATTAGCTAATTTCGCACAAATTGAATGGAAAATATTACATTTACAAATTCATGTTCCACACAGTAACAACAATCTATAGACCGACTTATCCATTGTAATATCCTTCATTTTTAGTATAAATTTAGAAATTTCTAAATAAAATAAATTAAAAATTTATAGATGAAAATTTTTCCTAAAAACTTAAGAATTTGAAAGTGCTTGTCGATACAAGTCCAACGCCATAAAGAACACAGAAAACGGAGCTCAAACGAGGGAGTTAGGAGCCGTCGAAGTTGTAAGGGCATTGTGGTCATTTGACAGAGACGTATTACACAGGGGTCGAAATTGATAATGGTACCCCCGTCTTCAACACGTCTCTACCAGTTCTAGGGAAATTGCTGGAGAGACATGGAAAGAGGCATGAGGGGAAGAGTTTCTCTTCTTCCCCTAGGACTCTAAACCCTATATATACCCTTCCCTAGGAGCCAAAACGCTTCACTTTGAGCGTTCACTGAGTTTAACGCGGTGACCCTAGCTTTGAAAAGGTTGGATTTTTTCGGTGAGCGGAACCCCGACAACACTAGCAACCCCAACCAGACTCAAGGTAAGCCTTAAACCCTAAATTCAGTATTTATTAAATAGGTAAAATAATTAGAAACACATTTAAAATTAGGAAAAAATCAGATTTCTTGGGAACTCTATGCACGCTACTGTTGGAGCGTGATTTCATGGATGAAACCATGTCCTTTTGAAAATCGCACCATCCAACTAGTGTACAAGAGACCCAAGATCAAACCCTTTAAATTTGGGAGAGATCCAACGGTGGGTTTCTCCAAAAAAAGCAAAAACCAGTACCTATGGATGTTTTTAGGAACTTGGGAAAAATCATTTAAAAAACATGGTTTTTGGCAAAATCAATACAAAAGGAGGGCATAAATGGATTCTAGAGAGAATTATGAGAAAAACGAGGCAAAAATGCCAAAACGGAGCTCTGTAGCTCCCCCAACTCCAGTGTCGGCGCCCTGGTGCTGATGCCAGGACGCACAGAGGATGACGTCGATGTCGCACACATGCATGCAGTGTACACGCGTTCAGGAGCATATGCGCGGGCTGTCATGGAGAGTCGGGACGCACGACGTCCTGGTGACTGTGACGCATGCAGCGGTGCGTCACGGTCACGAGGACGCACACGGCGTGTCCCCACGGTGCGTTTTAAGGGCAGGCGTCTTCATGACGCCAGTTTACGCAGGTGTAAACTGGCGGAAAACCGAGCCGCTAGTATAGACCACCTTATGGTGGTCGGGCAGGCCCCATTTTTAGTATATTTTCACAAAAACTAAATTTTTGGGAGCTAGAGGGGTCTAAATCACGATCCGAAAGAGGCGTTGTGACCGTATTGACGATGCGAACCTAGTTTTAACTTAAAAACTTATAAATGACCACTTTTTCTTTAGAAAAAGTTTAAAATAGTGGTGTGACATGTACATGTGCACTTGAATATACCAATTAAAGGGAGTTATTAGCAAGCTAGTAGTCTCACATTGAGGTAGGTGACGACAATTAATGCTTTGCCTTAATTTTTAAACCATGTTTGAACATAGCATCATGTGTGATTGTGTTTTAAATTGCAATTATCATTTATCATGGATTTCATGCGACTTTGAGTACATTATGATTATTCCAAATTGAGATCTTTTATTGAATAAACTTATTTCAAATGCTTTTATAAGCATGATGTTGATTAGTTATGCTTAAATAGAGACCTATTTCTTATTATATATAGGAAATGCATAGATTTACATGGAAATGAGAATAGAGGCTTATTAGCTGGTCCTTTTATAGGCTAACCCCTGGATGAGGGGCATGTCTTGGGGATTTTGAGCTATGAGTGCTCTTGAGTTTTAGCATATACATATGATTTCTGTGTTTTATATTTGATGACGGGTGCTCTCGCTCGGTGGGCGTCATGCTAAGAGGGATAGGGCCGGCTACCCACCCTCCTAGATTGTGATGTGATGATATTGTGATATGATAGACACCTGCCCATAGATGGCATTCGGTAGGGGTTTGGTAACATGGATAGTCCACACTACCGGTCTAAGCCCTTCAATGGGGATAGACACTAAGTCTCCCGTTATGGTATCGACGGAGAGCGGTAGTGGTTGATACCCATGGAGGGTTACCACTGTGGCATGATGGCCCATATTCTTATTATGTGTGCATATATGATGAGCATGGTTATGGATGGTATGCCTAGGTGTAATGACACTTAGAGGTTGGCTATGAGTACTCATGATCAGTGATGTTAGTGCGATGTGGTGGGACCCATTACCTTGGGGTGCCCTTATTATTATTGTATGCTCATTTACATTGATTTATGTCATGTTTTGACTCCATGAAATGCATGTTTTAGCATATGTAATAAATTGACAATTATTTGGACATGACTTATGATACTGCTATTTTCATAAATGATAGACTTTTCATCAGTATTGTTAATCATTTATTTCATTTATTACATTAATTGTCTATGTACCTACACAAGCGATAGCTTGCTAAGGCATTGCTTTGTTTTGCAATGCCTTAGATCTCGAGCGCGATATCAGGAAAGGCAAAGCTGTTGAGAAACCGTGAGAGCTGCTGAAGACTACTTTTTCCTATAGTTTTATACAGTGATGTGAGTCATTAAATAGGATTACCATTTGGATTTAATTATGTATTGCATACTTTATATTTTAGATTTGATTGAGATGTTTGGATATATGTTAGACATTTATATGGGATGTTATGATGGATAGACCCTGGGTCATATTATTATTGTGTTTTGGACATTTATGTGATTTAAAATAAAGGCGCCGATTTATTTGATGTTGATTTTTACGCGTATTGCTTTATATCTAATTGTGTTTTAAATTTTATGTATGCCATTTTGAGAAAGGAAAAATAACACCCGGAGTTTTTAATATATGATTTAGTAAAAGGATAATTAAAAATTTTCTCATGGGATCCCAAATGCTCTTATTTAAAAAGCCATTATTAAAAAAAAAATGTCTTGAAAATTCGGGGTGTTACATCCATGAATAGTGATTTCCTCCATTGTAACTTTTTAGAATAAACACAAATAAAATTATATAAGAAGTAGGTAGAAATAAGGTTCTATGCCAACTTTTTGTGTTTGAATCATTTATATCGAGGCAAATGCTAAATAGACACACTTTATAAAGTGAGATTTAACACACACTTTTGCATGCAGGGCCCCATCTTCCAATGAAAAATTAGTTTATTTGATTGCTTTGGCAAATAGTTCAAAAAGTGTGAGGATTGGATGCTTTTTTGTTTATTAGATATCCTAGCTTCATTAGATATCCATTTGGTGGCCACTTATTGGTGATCTATAAGTTCAATCACCTCAATGACACCTACATTACCTCATTTGGACCCATATAGGTGAGAATGGGCACATCCATAGTCCAAACAATACTATACTCACGGTGACGGTAAAAAAGGGTAGCCTAGTACTCGAAGCTCCAGCATATGGAGGATCTGAGGAAGGGGAGGACCACAAAGGGCCTATACTATGCTCATGGTAATGGTAGAGCTAGATAAATATCACTCCAAAGTAGATGGCATTTTATCGTTCACTGTGAACCATTACTTATAGGTGATCTTGGAACATTTCGCGTTCAAGGGCCTAGACTAACCAATATTAGGCATTATGGGTGTTGAAACCACAAGAGTGATTGGGGTTGGGATGATTAATATCGACGGTGCATCACCCTAACACCTCAATCCACTAACATTTTCCTAGCGAAGTATGCATATAACATCTCCACATGGAAATCACATTAACACTTTTATCTGCAAACACCATAACTACATCTATCTATCATTATAAAGAAGATCTTGACAACTTTTAAAGTAACCCAATTATCAATTATAACATGAGAGCTTGTATTAAAAGGCCATGGTTCTCGAACTACAGATCTCCCATGACATTCTACAAGTCACTGAATAAACCTTGGAACCTCACAAACTTCAATCTCAAGAACTCATTTTGATGCTCGAACAACTTGACCCATTGATGGTCTATAAGACTCACCTTCTTGAATGCACCAACAAGCAACTCTACAAGCCCAATTTAGTTATTTGTCAGCATTTCCGCTTAATATCTTTCATTTGACAAAAGAGGACCTAGCATTTATTTGTTCCTCTGCAGCGAAAATAGGGAAAAAAATTGACTTTGCTTCTAATTACCTCTTGTTTCTTCTTCGCGATATGACCTAGAAAAACATCATTTCATAGCTATAAGCAATCCCATCAGATGAGCTTGAACAAGCTATTTATCTAATCTAATAGTTAGACAACAATCCCATTAGATGCACTAATTCAACAGGCAATTTATCAAACTATTGGCTAAGTCTTCTATTGCTTACTAAAGAATAGTATGAGCAATAGTTACCCAAGCCATTTGTCATGGAGGAGCCCAAATTCAATACCATAATATGATTTGTAGTTTCTGGATCGTGGCCATCTAGCTAAAATTTAAATAGATGACCTGCTACCATGGAGTGCAAATCCAACTTGGGATCATACCCATTACTTGAACACAATAGTTAGTGAATACAAAATAGTGAGTTTTTAGGATTTTTTTATATTATTGTACTTTTCTATTAGAGCTGTTATCCATAAGAAAATTGACATTGCATGTCTTGAGATTTGATATTTAAATTATTTATTATATTAAATGTTCATGAGATTATTAGTATTGTCGTCACCTATACAAACATAGCTTGCTGAGGCATTATAATGTTTTACAATGCCTCACATATTGGGAGAGGCAATGGGAACAACAACAGACCAAAAAGCAATAGAGGCGTAGGCGGTTTCATACAACATAGAGAGGAAATCTCATTGTTATATGGGGTTTGTTAAACCCCACCATTAAATATTGTAGATGGGCTGTATATGCATGTATATGAATTACACTTTTGTGATTTGAATGTGTGGTGGTATCTTGTTGGATGTGATGGTTGTGTATAGATAGACCTTGAATAATATCACTGTTTCTTTTGACTTGTACCTTACTCTTGAGGCACACAATTTTATTGAAATCGACAAATTTAGTGGATAGATGGTTATGGAGACTAGATCTCCCAGATTTTGTACTTATGGTATTTGCCAGATTTTCGATGGAAATGAAAAATTCATTTTACCGTTTAATCTATGGTCTGTGAGTTGTGATTTGAATTGAGTACTTTTCACAGAAAAGTTAGTTTCAATTGATTTTATAAATGTGAATTTCTAACCAAGGATCCCGACTTTTAGAAAATTGTATTTAAATAAGGTGTGAAAAACTCAGGATGTCACACAAGGTTTATATTTCAACAACAAGAACCTAATCAACCCTTTGGATAAGTTATCAAGGACTTTTTAAAAGTCATTTTTTTAGTAGTTTTTTATTCTAGTTGTTGTCAAGGCTTTTCTTTTATACTCTTAGGAATGAAGTCTTTCTGTTGTTGAGGTTGATGTAGGATTAAACTTGGAAAATATGTAACAATATGAATGAAAATAAAAATTTGGTTGGAGAGTAGATTCATGGTTTATGTTCCGTTATTTTAAATGAGAAGTATAAGTACTACTCTAAAGGTTGAAGATTGCACAAGGTAATATAGCTATTTAGTTGGGTGCTAATGTTGTGGAGTTTAGGTTCTATAGCACAAAGTCTTTGTAAAATAGTTCGAAGCTTGAATATTTGCTAGTAGCTTTTTCTTGCTCATCATTGGAAAATAAAAGTTGGCCCTTAGCTAATTGGGTAAAATTAAAATTTTGTGTCTATGGGGGCTAGCTAGGGTGTTCCCGAAATCAATATGCAAAATTCAATCTAGATAGAATCTCTTTCTCAAGTCCAATAGGAGTAGATGCTTATGACTGTTTGATAGAATACATGTTTGTATTATCTGCTATTTTAAATTCTAAAAATACATGATTTGTGGAATTTTGTAAAAATTGAGGTAATTTTGGAATTTAGAATTTTAAAGATTTAATCATGAGTTAAAACCTCAATAATTAGAATGTACTCGAAAAATGGAATCCAAAGCCACTAAAAACACTGAAATCGGAGACTAGAGGAAAGATAACTAATTAACTTAATTTATGTATTTAATTAAATAACAGAAGGGGCTAAAATGGTAAATACACGTGGGGCCCAAGGACTAGGCACGGGAACCCACAAATAAGGCTTTAAAAGCCCGCCCTATTTTCCCGTATAGCCAAAACTTTTCCCCCTCAGCTCCCATGTCATCGACAACAGCAATGACGCCAAACGTCAGTAACAACGGGCATAGCCCCCTCCCCAGGTGCACACGGACTAGAAGCCTCTATTTTTGGCCAGTTTGACTGAGGTAGACCCTTGTTCCCTTTTCCCCTCTCCATTTCTGGCTTATCTCCATTTAGTTTTTCATTTTTAACACTAAAAAACAACGTGGAATGTCATTTTTTCGATGACTACATGATTTTACCGTTTTTGCAAAAATAACTCGATGAAATGGTGTCAGATGGATGATCTGAACAGTTCATCTTGTGTATGATGGAAAAAGAACAAACCCATGAATTTTCATGGTAATCGGATAGCTGGGGATGCTAGAAAACCAAGAAAATAGCAATGAGGAGATTTTTAGGAATGTGATGAAAATTGTGTAAAAACGCTAGAATGATAGAATTTATTGAAAGGGTGCTTTAAAACCAGATCTACACAAAAAATTGAGTGAAATGGTAGAAAAATCACACCATTTGGACACCTGAGAGTTGCCAGCGGCCACCGGAGTCCGATTGTCGTCTCTAGCCATAACACTTAAAGGTGGCAGCTCGATGGCGCACGTGGGCGACACTTGGGTGGTGGACGCAATTGGGTACAACGGTCAGCGAGCGCACGGGCATGACACGTGATGACACGCGGAGTGGCACGTGTGCGATGTGGCTTTTTCTTGATTTTTGGATCTTTTTGATCCATTCATTCACAAAAAATGTGATTTTAAGAGCTACAGAGGTCCAAATTATGATCCGAAAGAGGCATTGCTATTATCTTGATGATGCAGACCTAGATTTAAGATAAAAACCTAGCTTTGAGCACCTTTTAAATAGTTAAACTACTAAATACTATTAGATGACCTAGATAAGGCCGATCAATGTATGATCAGGCCTTAGACCTTGATGATATACATCAAATATGGGATGATCTAGGGGATTAGAAGAGCAGATCTCATTAGATTACCAAGAAAAGTGATCTTGATAGTCAATCTGACCAAGTGCCTTAGGATGTGTTAATCAGAGAGCGATCTGACCGTTAGATTGATGCGTAATCATAAAGATACATGTGAATCACTAAACGAAATAGAATTTTAATGGATCATGATGAAAATGAGTAGGATTGAAATAAAAAATGACATATGACAGTTTAGATATTATGAAGACAAATATCTAGCTTAGGATTGTCCTAATGGAGGGTTAATCATATGATATGGGTCGTTAGTCTAGGATTAACTACCATATTGGGGAGGTTATCACTTGGAGCTGTTTATTTGAGATGTGAGAACATCAAGTAATTGATGACTTACGATGTGACAGGTACGTCAGGGCGCATGATGTGATATAACTTATGCGCCTGATTGAGTACTACATTTATGGAGGTAGGTGATTTCATTCGAAGTTTCTCCGTGATTTCAGTAACCATGACCTGTTTTCTAAGGTTCTTGAAGCATGTGTTTTTATGTCTTCTCATGATCACATAAATGTGTTCCTACTTCGTACTAGTAGTATGACATTCTATTTTTGCAAATAACCATGTTTTACACGTGATGTATTATATTTATCATGGGCTTTGATCGTACTTATTGATATGGAGTCTTTCCATGATTTATGACTTGTTGCTGATTTATGACGGGTGCTTCCACACGGTGGGTACTATGCTAGGAGGATTGTAGGGTTGGCCACCCGCCCTCTAACTTTGTGATGATGATGATTAGACATCGGCCTTGAGTGGTTTAGGGTCAGGTACGTAAGTGATGGGATCATAGGTAGTCCCCCCTAGGGGTTCGTTCCTCCCCATAGGGAAGAGAAAGTTTCTCGTTTAGGTGTCAATGGGGAGCGCCGGTGTTTTAGATTTGATGGGGTTACTACTGCAGCATAATAGCCCGTACTATTATTTTGTATGCTTATGTGGATTTATATGTGGGGTAAATCGAGGCAAGCAAGGCCTAAGCCATGAGGGACTCCGGGGGTTGATGCGGGCTCACAGGAGGGACCCAGGGTTAGTATGAGTACTCATCATTGGTGATTGAGCATTGTCGGACACTCTTAGGGCTATTTTTGATACAGTGCCCTATTTAACATGACTTGCATGCATATTATTCTGTGGACATGACTCTTATTATTTTGATGGACGCACATCTGTGTTTTTTATCATGCCTTCCATGCCATCGCGATTTGACTTGATATCTATTTGTGAAGATTTATGGTTTTCATAAGTTACTCCATTATGAGCGTCTGATTGTTTGACGTGCCTTATATATGACTACTACATGAGACTCACCACGTGATTTTATTAAACTTTAATTGAATGCGATCACCATGATTTTATTAAGCTTTAATTGAATGTGATCACCTACACACTCATAGCTTGCTGATGCATTGCCTTGTTTTGCAATGCCTCATATTTGGAGTGCGATAGCTAGAAAGGAAAGCAGGTGAAGTAGTATTGATTTGGGCGAGGACTTGAGGACTATCCACTTTTTGTATTCGGAGATAGATTAGTATACATCTCTTAGACTTATATTAGACCTTTGAGACTTTACTTGGATGTTTGCATATTTGGATAAATTGGACCCATACCATTGTGTAGTGTACATTTAATTATAGATGTAGGTGTGGTGATGATCATGGATGGAACCTGTTGGCTTTTCGACCCGATTTATTATTGTCTTTACTCATCTTGTGTATTTATTGTGGTTTTAAATTGAGCATGCTCAAAGTATCTGAATTTGATTTTATTTATTGTTGCAGTTTTGGAATGTGGTTGATCCCCGAGGTTTTCGTTTTCAGTTAATTCTTTTAACACTACTCAAAATTTATAGATTTTGAGTTTTCATTTTCAGGGATCCCGTCTATTTTTCTTAAAAACATATTATTATTACTTTGGGAAAAAGGTTTATAAAAACCAGGGGTGTCACAATGTTGCTCTTAGTATATATTTTTAGAAGATCTATAGCTCATCATATTTGATGTACATAAATAATGTAAATTTTGTTAAATAATAAACAATTAATGAGTAATTAGCAAATAATTTGGTAAATAAGGACTTCTTAGCAAAAACCCTACAATAGCTCTTTTATTAACCTCCACTAGCCTAGAGTCTTCATGATGTCAATATGAACTCTCTCTCTCTCTCCCAAGGGTACCTTGAACAAAGGAAAACTTACCAAGTGACATCATATTTAGATAGAGTTTAGCCCATAGATCTAAAACTCGATAGTCAACTAGAAAATATGTTCAAATGACTCGACTCAATAACCATGGAGTAACTCATCAAGTCCACTCACCACATAGCAACTATATTTTACTTCTACTCGAATTTGAACCCAAGCCCTCTATTCAATAATAGAACATCTTAACAAACTCAATGAACACTAAGATGTGCAGTAAAAGTGAAGATTTTTTAATATAACCAAATATAAATAAATATTATTAAAAAAATTGCTCAAGTAATTTTGAGTCACCCATGAGTCTCTTTGAGTTAAACTCAACCCACTTTTGACTCAAGTTGGGTTTTTAAACTATGAACTTGAGCTCATGAAAATGGCAATTGTTGTTTTTGCTTTTATCTTAGGTGAAAGATGTGGAGCTATTGATCATAAGATTGAGATAGTCTCAAGACAAATATCTCTAACATTGGGAAATTGTATTTTCACACCCTTTTGAAAATTCTTGCACCTACATGGGAATTTTGTGGTAGTTTGATATGAGAACCCATCTTTAATTTATATTTTTATATATGAACTATTCATCTTAATAATCTTACTAAGCTCTACCCAAAATTCACATACATTGAATGATTCTACCATTCTTTTTTGTCAAGTTTTAAAATGGACTATAGTAGACTAACAATAGTTAAAACATCTTAGAAAAATCAATGATAGATCTCTTTTGTATAGTTGAAAAACTCATTATTTGGCCTAGAACTTGTCTTGGTAACTTATCTCATTAATAAACTAAGCCAACTTACTAAATAACTCACTCCATAGCAAAATTATAATAATGAAGATTTGACCACCGGCAACCAAAACAATAAAAAATTACCTAACTAGATTGTCTTGAATGCATTTTGCATCATTGCGTAAATTTTAAGTCTTATACAAAAACTAACAACTTTTTAATTTGCAAAGATATTATTTTTGGGACAAGGCCCATCTATGAAAAAGTAGTTAAGATCATTTTAAAAAGTGAGCTTCTCTTGTCCTTTTATAACAAAATTTCAAATGAGTGTGTGACAATAGTACCAAGGGGCATCCATCTTCAAACATCCTTGTCAAATGCTAGGACACTCTCTTAATTTCTTCAATGAACTTAATAGTAACACTATTTAAGGTCAAACATATGCTTAAAAAGAAAAGCAAAAATATGACAGTTATGAGAAAATTTGGCAAGATAAATAGTTGCCTCCTCTTGTTCACCATTGAAACGTCTGATGGGACTAGGTAGGTCAAAATGGATTTTTCATAGTTTGCCTCGTGGAGTGGGTGAACCAGGACTAGGCTGGATAAATCAACTCATAGGGTTGCCGAGGCAGTTACAGCCAACCCTACCCCATTGCCATGCCTATTTGATTTAACGTATGAAACATAGAAGAAAAGAAAAACAGGGCGAGTAATACCTAGGGACTAGATTTTCATTTCACAACAAAACCATCATATACCTCATAAGCTGGTGATTGTTTAAAGGTAGATAAAATTTATATGACATCCATCTATTACAATCCGCACTAGAAAATGATTTGCTTACAGCACATATATAATACCTCAACGTGGAAATCATACTAGCTACAGATTACACATAAGAAAGAGTATTACACCTAGCATTACACATAAGAAAGAGTATTACACCTAGCATTACACATACGAATGTGCTTCACAGCACTGAAACCTTCTAAGACGAGAATTAATTAAACATAAGCCCCATCACTAACTCTTATTAGAAGACGAAGGCTCCGGAACTACAAAGCTCCCTTGATGTTCTACGAGTAGCAGAAGAAACTTCAGAACTGCACATGCTTTGACCTCTAAGACACCTTCCAATGCTTGAACAACTTGCCCCATTGATGGGCTACATGATTCATCTTCTTGAATGCACCAACAAGCAACTCTACATGCTCTTTCCAATTCTTCTATGTCGTCACTACCATCCAACCTTTCATCTAACAAACAGAGAATGTCACCTTCATTTGTTTTTGTAGCAGCAAAAATGGGAAAAAAAATCAACCGCGCTATCTTCCACTTGTCTCGTGTTCCTTCTCCCTGATATAATTTTGAAAAGCATCATGCCATAGCTGTAAACATCAGCTTTTGTGGTTATCGCAACTCCAGAAGCCCATTCAGGTGCCAAGTAGCCTAAGGTTCCTCTCACTGTAGTCAGAACACAGCTCCTATACCAATCAAAGAGCTTAGCCATACTGAAATCTGACAATATGGGGCAATATTTAGCATCTAATAGCACATTTTCGGGCTTAACATCGCAATGAATTATGCAATCTCTACATTCATCATGAAGATATGCTAGACCTCTGGCAGTACCAAGAGCAATTTGCTATCTTGTTTTCCAGTCCAAGACATTGTCACTCTTACCAAATAGTTGAAAATCTAAAGAACCATTTGGCATGAAATCATAAACTAGAAGCCTGTTGGCACCCTCAGAACAAAACCCACGAAGACGGATGAGATTGACATGCTGAATTGTCCCAATTGTGCTCACTTTAGTCCCGAATTGCTTCTCTCCTTGTCTAAGGCCTTCAAGCTTTTTCACAGCTGTGGCAGTTGAATCATGCAAAATTGTTGGGGATTTTAGTCCCCGCCCAAGATCACACACACAAAAACACACCGATATTAACGTGGTTCGGCCAATAAGCTTACGTCCACGGGAGAGGGAATGATTTCACTATGTAAAATGAAATATAGGGGTTTTTACAGAGAAGAAGACACAGGGATTTTACAGATTTGTGTTCTGGTTCTTTGCCCTCTTGGTATCCCTATTTATAGGAAATTTTGGGCCTTAATTTTCAACACATTTTACACAAAAGTCAGTGGACGGTGGCCGACGGCGGCGCCCGCCACTGTTGAAGTCGGCGGCAACTGATTGCGGCGCCCGCCATGGTTGAAGTCAATGGCCGCCTGAAAATGGGGCTGGACCAACAAATCTCCCCCTCCAAGCCCATTATCTGAAGGAGGTTTCTTCGCGTATGGACTTTTAGTAGAAGCCCATTTCGGTCAATTCCCTGCAAATCTCGAACTTGCTCCGAGGTAATGCTTTTGTCATTATATCCGAACAATTATTGTCAGTATGAATCTTCTCAAGCTCTAACGACTTCGAGTCCAAAATATCATGTATCCAATGATACCAAACATCAATGTGCTTTGACCTTCCATGAAAAGTAGAATTCTTACTAAGATGTATAGCACTTTGATTGTCACAAAATAACACATACCTCTTCTGCATAAAGCCAAGTTCGTTCACGAACTTCTTCATCCACAATAACTCTTTGCATGCTTCTGTCATAGCAATAAACTCAGCCTCTGTCATAGATAAGGCAACACACTTCTGTAACTTTGTAATGACCCCAATTTTTGTAATATTAAAATCCCATGAAAAGTTCAATTTTAAAGATAAGGGCATTTTGGTCATTTCACTAGTTGCCTTGACTAAACCCAGGAATTTGGTCCTAAAAATATTTTCATTAGATGCGTCTCGGAAAAAGGAATCCAACAAGACAAAAATCACCCAAAACGGAGTTAAAATGAGCAAGATATGGCCCTTTGAAGTTCAGGGGCAAAACTGTAAATTTCACAAAAAAGACTTATCCTGAAAAACACAGGTGCCCGTTTTGATACGAGCACCCCGTCGTCTTCAACCTCCTAGAGGCTTCTGGAACGGCGGTGTTTCAAGGAGAAACCACCACCATTCTGGAGGTTTCTCCACCGCCACTCAAAGGCGGTTAGAACCCCTCCAGAACCCTCTTTAAAAGCCCTATAAATAGAGCTCTTGGGTGCCTCTAATGGCAGCCCAAAACCTTGGAGAAAACCCATCGCGGAGCAATGACCAAGAGGAAAAAACGTAGAGAGAAAACCAGCCATGAAGCAGGTATGCTCAAAAACTCCCCAAACCCATCTCACTCATAGTCCTAGGCTCAATTCCCCTAAGTTTTTGCATGAAAAACCATGCAAAACGGAGCCTGGGAGAGCCACCAAGGACCCTGGGACGTCCCCAGGACCGCACTGGTTCGACAGGGTTGAACCAGGGTGACCTGAGGACGACCCAGGTCTCTAACGGGCGGGACGATCCAATAGGAACGTCCCACGTCGACCTGCATCAACGTCCGTTTGAAAAACCAAACGGGCGCGTCCAGGGACGCGCCCGCAAAAGTGAGAGAGAGAGGCGGGAAGTTCTGCGCGTCTGCAGACGCGCCCGCTGAGGCAAACGTCACAGGCGCGCAGTACGCTAGCTCCGCACTTTGTTTTGGTTCCTTAAGGAAGCCAGGGCGCACGTCGCAGACGCACAGCGCCCTGGCATTCCGCCTTTTTTTTTTTTTAATTTTAAGACTCTTATGTATGTGCGACACTAAAATACTTATAACTTGAGATCTAGAGCTCCGATTGAGGCGCCGCAAAAGGCGTTGTGTCCGTATCGACGATGCGGATACATCCAAATTATAAAATCCCTGATCAAGGCCCAATCAAAGGTAGGCATGATCCTTAGAATAGGATGGTGGCGCGTGACCACTAGAACTTTGGAAAACTGATAATACCAAGGCCCAATTAGGACCTTAGGACACCCATAGGCATAGGGATGGATCCCTAATGCCTAAGTAATAAGACCCAACTGCTCTAAACCCATAAAAGATAGGTTAAACTAACCTTGAGTCCCCAAACCATGTTCAGGAGCGTACGAGGACAAGAGGGTTAACGCGACCTAGTCAGGTAGGTGCTCTATCACTATTAGATTCTTTTAAAAGATCTATTATTGTTTTGAGAACATATGTTATAAGTATATGACTTGTTTAGCATGACTTGATTTAGCATGCATATGATAAACGTTTTGTACATAGACATGTTTCGTAAAAGATTGCATATACATTATGCACACATATGTTTTGTAAACAAGTGCATACATTGCATGATTTAAGTACTTGCAAAGATTGCATGTCCTTGAGGGTTGCCAAAAGACGCTGGAGTGCTGAGGACCAGTAGTTGTGAGGGACCCAAAGAGGACTGGTTTTGAACAGAGGTTTTTGGCTTATTTGATCGTACATGATTTGGGCTTGTAAGCTCGTGGGTGCTATGCCGAGGGGTGTGGGTTGGCCACCGAGCCTCTACCACTATTAGGTGGATGGGTACCACACCCAAAAAGGGCATGTCCCTGCTTCGACTGCATGTGGTACAGGGGGCTACCACTGGTGTCACGGCACTGGGTCGAAGTGTCATATGCCCCGTGGAGATATATGATCCTGTGTCCCTAGGTACCCGTGGACCACACGGCGGTGAGGTCGTGGGCATAGTGGGACCCTATGGTTTCATGGATTTATGTGCATTGCATATGGCATGATATAAGGTTGGTCGACCATACCATGATAGATATCCATGAGTTGGATTCAGTTGAGCATCTGATGCATATTTTTATAATTATGATATATGATTACTTTCGACTTGGATTATGATATTTCGTTAAGTCGTCGGTATTCCGGTTTGACAGTGGCTTTTATTATTGATATTGAACGTGATTATTCAAACAACATGCATATGTTATTATGAGCACATGATTTTAAAGATCGCATGCATTATAAAACTAGTAGTGATAGACTCCTACTGAGTATAGTATATACTCACCCTATCCTTAACATTTTTCAGGATGATTCCATCCATGAGTAGAGGACATCTATGTTAGTACTACGAGCAAGTGAATCAAAAGGAAACACTTATATATGTAAGTAAATTCTCAACCCTTTGGACATGTATTTGTATTTAATTACAGTTGGGCTGTGTGCTGTGACTAGATAGATCTAGGGAAACACACTTATGATTTTCTAAAGCTTTTTCAAAAACTACTTTGGTGGTTGTGAAAGCAAATGACACTCGGGGTTTTCAAAATGAGTTTAAACAACAGATTTTTCCGCTGCATTGCACTGTTTTTCAAATTGGGATCCCACCTTAGGAATTTAGATTTTTCATTTAAAAATGCATGGAAAAACCCGGGTCGCCACAAACTTTGATTACCATGACACAGCTCCCCCTGCAAAAGTAATCAAGTAGCCTGAAGTAGTCTTCCTCGTGTCAATATCACCAGCCATATCTAAATCAATGTAGTCCTCAAGCACAGGCTTGCCAGTGCCAAATCCCAAACACAACTTGGAAGTACCACGTAGATATCTCAATATCCACTTCACTGCATTCCAATGTTCTTTTCCTGGATTTGATAGAAAACGGCTCACTGTACCAACTGCATATGTAATGTCTGGTCTAGTGCATACCATGGCATACATAAGACTGCCAACAGCTGAAGCATAAGGAACATCTTGCATGCATTCCTTCTTAGCATCACTCGTTGGAACTTGATTCTTACTAAGCTTAAAGTGAGTAGCAAAAGGTGTACCAACCACTTTAGCTTTATCCATGTGAAATCGTTGAAATACCTTTTCTATGTACTTCTCCTGAGACAGCCATAACCGCTTATTCCTCCTGTCACGAATTATAGAAATTCCGAGAATTTGTCTCGTGAGTCCCAAGTCTTTCATAGCAAAGACTTTGTTCAACTCCTTTAACTGACTGATCCTTGAAGAGCTGCTTCCAACAATAAGCATATCGTCGGCATAGAGTAGCAAGATGATGAAATTATCTTCTGAGAATTTCTGCACAAACACACAGTGATCTGAAGTAGTCTTTCTATAACCTTGTTGGGTCATGAACTGCTCGAACTTCTTGTACCACTGTCTGGGAGCTTGTTTCAAGCCATACAGACTCTTCTTCAGCTTGTAGACATACTTCTCTTTGCCTTTAGCTACAAACCCTTCTGGCTGCTCTATATATATCTCCTTCTCTAAGTCACCGTGGAGGAATGCTGTCTTCACATCCATCTGCTCAACCTCTAGATCAAGGTTTGTGGCCAAACCCAATACAACTTGGATTGAAGACATTTTAACAACAGGAGAAAACATTTGTAATGGCTTGCATTTTTAAGAAATAAAGAAATAATGTTTTTTATGTTAGTTTATTTTATCAATTATTATGAGTTTTTTTGCCATGTGGAGAAAACCGTTACAAATGGTTAAACATGATAATTTGATAGTTATAGAAAAAGGGTGTAAATACACCATTAAAAATTTGAAGAGTTACAAATATGAAATAAATTGGGAAAAACCATTACAAGGAAAGCGTCTATAAAAGAAACAAAGAAAATGGAAAGAAAAGTTTAGGAATGTGAAATAGTTGGAGAGGAAGAAGGGGATTGCGTGAGACAAAAAGAAAAGAAAAAAAAAAAAGGAAAAGAAGATCAAGAGGAAAAGCAGAGATCTGAAATTTACTTCAAATTGATTAGAAGCAGCGGAATTTGGGTGGAGGAAATCGCATTTTGAGGTAGGGGATTTGGAACTATACCACGTTTTTCTTTTGAAAAAAAAAAGTACTAAGTTTTGTCGACTGATTTTGAATGAACTTTGCATTCTGATCTTCGTAGAAACTAAACATGTGTCTTTGTTATTATATATGTTTGAATTGTTAAGAGATAATCATGTTGTATATGTTTTAATTGATGTTTTTTTTTATGTGAAAATTGAAGCATGATTTACAATAATGGTTTGATGCATGATTCATATAGTATGAAGCGTTTTCAATATGCCTCTATATTATAAGATAGAGTTTTCTTATGATTTCTATTTTGAGTAGTGACGCATAACATGGTAAGAAATTTTAGTTAATATGACCATGTCATGGGATGAATGAAAGTAGACTCTAACTATTTCAAATATGTTTAGAGGGTAGTTGAAATTTGTAAAACCATTCAAATGATAATTAAGATTTTATAGGTATATGATTTTAGTATAGTCACTGCTGCCAAGCCATGCTTAGAACATGGTACCTTGGATTTCACCAATGGCACAGTGCACAAAGTGGTGCTTAGGCACAGGAATGTTTAGACAGTGACTACTTATGTAATACATTAAGTGTTGCCTAGGCGCATAGCATACCAGGCAGTACTTAGATGCATAACGTATCAGGTAGTAATCAGACACATTGTGCATTGAGTGAGGCCTGGGCATAAAAATGTTCTGTATATTCCAACTGCTTCAAACAACAAGTAGGTTCATAGGACGGGCAAGCAGACAATACTCCAATGCATAATATACTGGACAAACTCAGGAACAAGTATACCATGAATTTACTGAAATTTAGACATATTGATACTCTGCAAGCACATGAACTCCTAATCATGCACAAGCCAAAATTATCAAAAGTTAAAATGTTAGGTTCTGTGCATGCATAATTGTTACCTAAGATTATGTCACATGGATGGTTGGAAGTTCTTATGAAGTAAATCAAAGGCTCAAAAAACTTTCATTTAAGAGGAATATGAAAAAAATAAAATAAAAATAAAAATAAATACTATACTAGCTGAACAAATTAGGAGTCTTCACCACTAGGTACTTTAAGTTGTTTGAACCCAAATTTTTCTAGAGATTAGTATCAACCATCTGCTAGACCATGTTGTTGATGAATTATGTACCCAAGATGGAATTGAACAGAGATTTCATCTTATGGCCTTGTGGTAAAATGAATGGGTTAGATGCCTTGAAACGTACCTGACAAGCCTAGCAAATAAGTAGTTTAATTTCTGTTTTTATTTCTTGTTAACTAATCCACCTATATTTAATGGTCAAAGTCATGCTTTTTGCATTAGGTGGCCTACATTCAAATGATTATAACCGTTGATCCAATGAACAGTACTTTCTTAAATGATGCCTTGGGTTGTACATATCAGAGGTATGAGATTGAAAAGTTTCAAATGCAATAAAGGGTCACATGGTCTTGATCTTATTGGGTCCACATGGTTAAACGTGTATACCATGTGAATCTCTATGAAGTTGCCAATAAGACATTTGGCTTTTCATTTGGCTGAATTTATCCAAACAGAAATGCAGCCGGATTGATTAATTGGGATTGATTAATAACTCTAAACCATTTGGTGAAATAGCCCAGCAAATGATTTTGGCTGGGTGAGTAATAATTATCTGAGAGGTGGACTGGATATTTGATGGTATAGACCGACCACCATCTTGGCTGGGTAGTGTCTTTGATCATAGAAAGAATTTAAAGAAATATAGGATTCTATGTGTTAATTGATCATTGGGCAGGTATATGAAATTAGGACCGCCCATATTGGGCTTTTCCTGTTGTTTGAACCTGCGCTTTGCAACAAGCTCTACCCAACCTGAAATTTGCATACATAGGTGATACAAGGTTATGCAACAAACTCATTACATTTAAAACACCATAGGTGATGAAAATCTATAAGAGGATGGGTGATGTACACCAGCACAAACCCAATTACATCATGCAATGGATGGTTTGCATGGGTGTAGTTCTTGGACTTGGTGGTTGCATCATGCATAAAATTATAATTATAATCTTTATGTTTCTAAATAATTATAAATCATATACGTTGATTTTGTGATTTGTTTAAGAGTTGGTATCATTGATAAACACATGAGTACATAGAATTACATTGGAATTTCTTTAGTTCTCCTTTTATGAAGGTATAGTAATGCCATTTCAATTGCTTAATTATAAGAGAAAATAGTGTATATGTACATTTTGGTTTGATTAGAAAGTAATTTTTGGGTACCATATATGGATCCATTGGCATTCTTTTATTAATCTTAAGGGCCATACACATGATTTGGTACTAATAAGAACGATATATCTGTATTGCTGGTTAGTATACCTTTTATATGATTTCACTCTCTTGTGCAATGAAATTTGAATAAGAAATCAGGAGACTCTTAAGAGTTGATCCTGGCTCGGGGATTTTATATGAAATTCCATGGTTGCTATGCTAGGAAGTTAGTTGGCCGTTAACTTCTAAATAGGTACCAGCCTATCATAAGCATGTTTGACGAGGGTATGTTACATGGGAGGACTACCCTTGTATAAGATTGATTCGGCTATCCCATGTAGTCAGTGTAGTTAATGCGGTACCCACTAACGAACGCAGGTTAAAACTTTGGTTTTGCTGCGTGTATAGTCAACATTTTATTTTGTTTGGATATGTCAATACTTGTGACATGATACTAAGTACCATCCAGATATATAATTATTATTAACTGGATTTAGTTATGAATTAATCATTCAATGAATATGAATTGAATTTAACTTAGATCTTTATATGCGTGGATATTACTTGTATTATCCAATATGATGTCATTTTGATTATTACATAATTGGTTGATACGAATTGAGAGTTTACGATGTAACAATGACATGCTTGATAGTACATGTATGCCTTTAAAAAAAAAAAAACACGCATAACAAGATTTTCAGAGTTTTTGGCTAGGTTTAGATTTTCTACTGGGTAATTCATATTACTCACCAAACCACCCTACAGGTGAAGAGAAGAAGGAAAAGCTTGAAATTGACGAGAAAGAGATTGAGTAAACTCGGAGTTTCAAAGTATGAGGAGCTAGAAATAGTTTTAATTTATTTGAAGACTTTAGTCAATTTGTAATAAATTAAATATTTGAACTTTATATTGTGATTTAACTTAGTAGCGTTTGTGCTGTGACTAGTAGGTCTTGACTGGCTAAAAAAGATGAACTGTTATTTTGAATATATTGTGGAGATTTATTTGATGTACTTGGGTTAGAAGAAGTAATTTCAATATATTATCATATATAGAATTGAAAAGAAATTTTTTTATAAGGATCGATCCTGACAAGATATATAAAAAATATTAAGAAAATCTCTTTATAAAACCCAGGACATCACAATATCTCCTCGAAATCGACACCTTTTCTTTGACCAAAGCCTTTCACCACAAGTCTAGCTTTGTATTGTGGTCGTGAAGTGTCACCCTCTTACTTCACCCTGTAAATCCATCGATTCTTCAAAGCTTGTCGGCCTTTAGGTAATCTTACCATCTCAAAAGTGTCGTTGTCTTGTAAGGATTTCATCTCATCTTTCATAGCTGCAATCCACTCTGCATTCCCTTCACTTTTAGCTGCCTCTGTGTAGCTCTCAGGCTCTCCCTCGTTAGTGAGGAGAACGTACTCATCTGATGAATATCGAGTAGAGGGTTGACGATCTTTCGAACTCCGTCTCAATGAAACTGCTGGTTCCTCAGTAGGAACCTCCTGCTCAATATCATCAGCCTCTGACGAAACATCCATGTCTTCAGCAGCTTCATGTTCTCCCTCAGCCTAATTATCTTGAACATCAACTGGAGCACCACCATGGTCATTGGTGCCATCTACACTTGGCGTATGTGAAACAAGAACTGGATCTAAATCTGTCAGAGTATCAGAACTCTGAGTTTCTGATACTTTGGCTTTGTCGATGTGTTCAATGGTTTAGTCTTCCATAAAGACCACATCACGACTTCTAACCAGCTTCTTTGCAACAGGATCATATAGTCTGTAACCAAACTCATCCTACCTATAACCGATGAAAATACATTGTTTGGTCTTTATGTCTAACTTGGACCCAAATACCTGCAAATTATCGTAAGAGACATCTTTTCCATACCATAGCCTGTCAGAAACATCTGCATTCAAGGAAACAATTGGAGATAGGTTAATAACATAGGCTACTGTGTATAGCGCCTCATCCCAGAAGGAACCGGGCAGCTTTGCTTTAGAAAGCAAGCATCTGACCCTCTCCATCAATGTCCTGTTCATCCTCTATGTTAAACCATTTAACTGAGGAGTCTTCGGAGGAGTTCTTTGATGTCTAATCCCTTGCTTCTTACAATAAGCATCTAAAGGTCCACAGTACTCACCACCATTGTTTGTGCGAATACATTTCAGCTTCTTCCCCGTTTGCCGCTCAACAAAAGCTTGAAATTCTTTAAACTTGTCAAGCACCTGATCCTTAGTTTTCAAAACATAGACCCAGAGTTTCCTGGAATAATCATCAATAAATGTGACAAAATATAATGCACCACCAAATGTGCGTACCTTTATAGGACCGCATACATCTGAATGCACCAATTCAAGCACGCCTGGCTTTCTGGAAGAAGGATGGCTTTTGAAGGAAACTCGCTGCTGCTTCCCGGCAAGACAATGAGCACATTTGCTCAACTTTGTAGCTATGAGCCATGAAAGCAAATTATTCTTGACTAGGCAACTTAGTCCTTTCTCACTCATGTGACTGAGCCACCTGTGCCACAACTCTGAAGAACCACCAACATCAACTGCGTTCATAGAGTTAATGGGAATCGAAGCTTGCATCACATACAAGCTAGATGATTTCTTCCCTCTAGCAACCACAAGTGCTCCCTTAGAGACCTTCCACTATCCATCGCAAAAGGTACTACAGTACCCATCATCATCAAGCTTTTCAGCTGATATTAAGTTCAACCGGATATCTGGTATATGTCGAACGTCCTTGAGAATCAACCTCGTTCTGTTGTTAGTGTCCAAATAGACAGATCCAATACCAACAATCTTTGATAGCCCATCGTTACCCATCTTCAACACTCCAAAGTCACCAGGAGTGTACGAGGTGAAAAACTCCCTCCTCGAGGTAATGTGAAAAGAAGCACCACTGTCAACAACCCATCCAATCTCATTGGAGGCTAGGTTGATTTCATTTTCATCACAGATCATAACAAGGCCTGAAGTAGTGGCAGCTACACAATCATTCCCCTCATCATTTCTTCTCTCCTACTTGGTATTCTTTGTTTTGTTCTCAGCTTTCCACTTGTAACACTGCCTTTTAATGTGACCCTTCTTGCCACAATAATTGCATTCCAGATTCTTATATCTGGACTTAGATTTACTCCTGCTTTTGTTATTCTTCTCCTGTCCTTTGATCTTGCTTCTCCCTCGATTTTTTGAGATTAAAATCTTAGACTGTGATGTGGTGACAACTTGAGCTCGTTGCCTCATTTCTTCATTTAAAATTACGCTTTTCACAGATTCCCATGTCATAGCACCACCTGGAGCAGAATTAGCTAGAGAAACACAAAAAGTTTCCCATGAGTCAGGCAAAGTATTTAAAAGCCATATACCCATGATATCATTGTCAAACCTAACGCCAACATCGGATAGTTGCTGAAAGCATCCAGTCAACTCATTCAAGTGATCGGAAATAAAACTCCCTTCCTTGTATCTTAAGTGCATCGCTTGATTAAGTAGCAATAACTTAGTATTCCCAGTTCTCGACACGTACAAGGTTTCCAGTTTGATCCATAGAGTTCTAGCATGTGTTTCATTTTGAATATGATTCAAAATGTTATCTTCTACCCATTGTTGAATAAAACCACATACCTGTTCGTATTCAAAAGCCTACTCATCTTCGGACTTATCCTCCGGTTTTTGAGTAGTAAAGATAGGTAGATGTAATTTCTTCATGAAAAGAAGATCTTTCATCTTTCCCTTCCACTTGTGATAGTTAGTACCATTTAAGCAAATCATTTTGCTCATGTTTGCCTCCATAAGTAAAGAAAGAGTACTTACAGCAATTTTAGGAGAAAATCTTGCAAATTTGAGAACACCACTGCGTTTGCCAAGAACCGGTCTATCCCCCTCGAAAACCTGTCAAAAAATAGGTCTGCTCCAATCGAATCACTGTTGCAACTCAGCTACGGTTGCACTCGAACTGTTGCAACTTAGTACTGTTGCAACCCGCTACTGTTTCAACTCTATACTGGTGCAACTCGTACTATTACAACTTTGTACTATTGTAACTCCGTATCTGTTGAAACTCGAACTGTTGGAACCCGCCTCTGAGGCACTATGCCAACTCAGTACTGTAGTAGTACTGTAGCGATCACTAACGTGCTTTTCACTGTTGGAACCCGCCTCTGAGGCACTATGCCAACTCAGTACTATAGCAACATAATAATGTGCTTTTCACTGTAGCAACAATGATGATTACTGTAGCAACTGTAGCAAGAATAGTTTTCTTCTTCCTCTCGACCGGCAGAACTGCAAATCCATTTTCTGCCTCTGTTTAACAGTAGAACCTCGCTCTGATACCACTTGTTGAGGATTTTAGTCCCCCCCCAAGATCACACATACAAAAACACACCAATATTAACATGGTTAGGCCAATAAGCCTACGTCCACGGGAGAAGGAATGATTTCACTATGTAAAATGAAATACAGGAGTTTTTACAGAGAAGAAGACACGGGGATTTTATAGATCTGTGTTCTGGTTCTTTGCCCTCTTGGTATCCCTATTTATAGGGAATTTTGGTCCCTAATTTTCAACACATTTTACACAAAAGTCAGTGGATGGTGGCAGACGGCGGCACCCACCACTGTTGAAGTCGGCGGCAGCTGATTGCAGCACCCGCCTGAAAATGGGGCTGGACCAACAAAAATACCTTTAAAAACAGAACCAAAACTTCCTCCTCCGAATTTTTCAGCAAAATTCCTGGTCGTAGTTTGCAAATCTCTGTAGCTAAATTGTATCAGAGAGCCGTGCATTGATTCTATTCTCGTCTTTCTCCTTCGATATCTACGAATCAGAATAGCAGTGACAGAAATACATGCGACAACAACCATAACCATGAAAAGTATGCTTACAATGACCTTAGTAGTTGATTTCTTCTTACCCATGGAAATTGGTACATCAGAAGCAGAAAGGCGGAGATAAAGATTACCAGTGTTACTATCACCACCAGATTCCAGTTCCATATTGAACACCCATTATTACTATAAGCATAAGCTTAACAAGAACAGTCATTCAAGCAAGTAGAAGTACAATCATCAAAACTTCGAGCGGTCAAAGGTTGTGGACTAATGCTAGATAGCTGAATATCCCACACGATCTAGAATCTATCTTTCTCTCCATTAGAAGTTGTACTAGTACCACATCGTAAGGGTGTTTTCCTTACACACCCCTGAGACTAGTCACTTAAATTCCAACCTATGATAGAAGCTACTTTGAAACCATGCAAACATGTACAGAAAGGCAATCTTTTCTGGTTACAGAAACCAAAATCTTCACAAACAGAGTAAACTTCACATTGATCCCTTGATTGAGAGTAAAACAACATCCACTCATTAGATTGATCCATCCATGTCAGTTGCTGCTGTTGGCCTGAGAGATCCATCACAAGCCTTGACATAATAGATGGATCAGAAATTGAGTAAGTGAAATACTTTTCTCTGATGTTGTCTACAAAGCTGACATTGTAGATATAGTTTCGTGCCATTTCAGGAATTCCACTGAAGAAATGTCCATTCCATTCTCCACTACTCCAGTACCTTTCAGATTGATTCCATAATGAAACAAACTGATTGTTCCCTCTTGAGTCCATCTCAAGGGAGAAAGGCCCTAGAGGTGGATCATCTGAACTTCTCCATGAAGTAAGGATCTGTTTTTCTCCAGTAATCTTGTTCAGACCTAGTCTTCCTCCAGGAAGAAATGTATCAGTTGGATGATCAAAGCTCTACCAAACTACACCGGAGGAATTTGACCCATCTTTCAGAACTAGATTTCCATTGTCAAGAAGCATAGCCACTGTCGAATTTGAGGTTCTGATGGAGTAATTTGTGGACCAGGTTATGATGCTTAACTGATTTTGGAGGACTAGAGTTCCATCTTATGAGACTTTTAGTTGGGATGAAGCGTTAGGGAGAGGGGTCTCTCTATTTGCCACCCAACTACTGTTTGTTCAAGGATTTTGTTGTATCGGATACCAATATAGTATCTCTGAGATGTACCTGGTGAGAAGAAACCCAATGCATAGTTGCCACTTTTTGAGGTTAGTGTCTACTTTCCAGTCAGAGATTCGCCAGGGTAGATGGTATCAGTTGTCCTAGAAATATGGGTATCGAAAGAGAGGGAGACAATGAAGAGAACAATAAAGAAGAACCATGGCCTACTTCTAGTGCCCATTTGCAGAACTAATGTAATGAACAGTAAGTTATAATCATTTAACTAAGTAGAATTCTCATTATGCCAGTGACCTTTGGTTGATTGAAAAGAGTAGGTCGTGCCTATACCTTGATCCAATTATCGATGCTTGGCGCATAGGTAGTAAAAAGGTTCAGCCCAAGTATTGCCTCTGAATATCTAGTGGTAAAAAAGTAACCCAATAATTAAAGTCGGCTCCCTTTTTTTCCCTCTGGCACAAGGCGAAGAATTAAGGTAGGTTGTAGTTGTAGAAACCAATAGCTAAGGTAGGCTGCATAGCAAAGGGCAGTCCAGCAGGGCCGGCATATGTAAAGTCTTGGGAAGCGGCAAACTGCAAAGGTCAATAGTATGCAGTCTTATTTGAAATTTTTTCAAGAGACTATTTTCAAGCCTTAAACTTGTGACGTAAAGGTCACGAGGTAATTAGTCTCCTGTTGCACCAAGGCTCCTTGACTAATAATACCATATATTCGTCCACCAAGATCACCGATTTTGTTTTTTGTTCTTTGTTTTTTAGAGTGAAATGTGTGAATCCACTGCCGTTAAGATGGAGATCTTCAAAATGCATAGCAAGTTAAAAGAGGCAAAACATACACAGAAAAGGAGGAGAAAAATGTAAGGAGTTCCAGTAAAAGTAAACACTTAGGAGCATAATTCAAAAACTTGACTCAAGAGACTACAAGTTAGGTTATCTAGAAGCAACTCTCGGATGACTTGAAAGTACTAGAGTGGGATTTCAAATATTATATTATTAATTTTTGCTTGCATAAAAAACCAAAACTTTTTACCTTAGTTGCAAGATTGCTCTTAGGCTAGTATATCGTAATGTTGTATTGATGTTGTTTGTGTTTAAATCCTAGGTCTACCTAATTTGTTTTATTGGATCAACCAAATTGTCCAAATGTTAAGATTTTAGGTATGTGAGATATTTAAACTTTGAGAAATTAGATGAATGGATCAGATCAACCAAAGCTGAAGTCCTTCGTGCGATCATATGATAACTTACCTCACTGTCGCGCTGTTTCCTAGCATTCTCAATCATTTGCGCAAAGGTAAGACCTGCTCTTAGCAGGAAGTCACTTCTACAAGTTTCCTGTAGGTAACTTAAACAATCCATCTACTTCCCCTTTCTTGCATTCGCATCAACATCACCCGCTGGGCCCTCCTATTCCAGACAAGGTCTTCCTGTTGACTGTAGCTTGTCGAGACCAGAAACAGTAGCCGTGTGGTAAAAGCTACAATGTCTTTCTAAGATGATAAATATAGTAAATACGGTTATTTGATTAGGATGAATTTTATCCGTCAGGAGCCTACTAAATTGATTCATTACTGTTCTCTAATTGCATTAGGATAACGATCCTGCAATTTCAAAGCAATCGCTTTTTGAATCAAGAAAGTGTGAGCCATATGGACCAGGTTAGAGACTGTAACTTCCAATGCTTTAGCAAAAACATCCGATCCAATTAAAGAAGTTAAATGCACAGGATACATAATATCCGTGATTGATTTAGTGACCGAATAGGTCTTTTCTATTCTATTTTATGCCCTAAAAAGTACATAAAACTTTTAAAGAAAGAACATAAGGCTCTTGAGCCATTTTACATATTTCTAAATCACTCAAATTCATGGTTAGTCATCCTCTTACCAAACAACACAGCGTTTGTAACTCATTTTGGATATCAAATTATAAATATAGTTCTAAAAGTCATGTATCGATTCCAAAAAGTCATCCAAGTTACTAGACACTCTGTGACAAATTGAGTCACTCGACAAGTTGACTCGTTCATCATCATCATCAAGACCTTATCCCGATCAGGGGTCAGCCACGTGATCTTGTTCCTTCATTCCTCTGTATTAAGTGTCATGACTTCATTTAGCCCTCAAGTTTTTAAATCTTTTCTCACCAATTCTATCTATGTTCTTTAAGGCCTTTCTCTTACCCTTTTAAAACCTTTGACTAGCACTGCCTCACTCCTAACCTGTGCTATTTTTGGTATTCATTGGACATGTCCAAACCATCTAAGTCTAATCTCTATTATCTTTGTTGCATATTGGTACTACTCCTAAGTTTTTTGTAATGTTTTCATTCATAAATCTATCTTTTCTTGTCTTGCTATGCATCCATCTCAATATCCTCATTTCTGTTAAGCTCATCCTATAAATATGATGTTCCTTAACTACCCAACACTCTAATCCATAGAGTATGGCCGACCTTATAACCATTCTATAGAATTTTTCTTTTAGTTTGAGTGGCAACCACTGATCACCCAAAACTCTAGATGCATATCTCCATTTGTTCCAGCCCACTTGCATTCTCTAGGTAACCTCCCTTTTAATCTCTGTAATGACTCAAAAAATTTCAACCATTTTTGTATCACTTTATCAACCACATGTTTGTCCTTTACTAAATTGCTATAGATTAGTTATTTTAGTCATTCATATATAATTAATAGGTGGATAAATGTTCTATTTTCATAAAAGTAGGAAAGGAAGGAATATGTGAGAAATATCTATATAATTAGATTCTACGCTCGAAATAGAATCCAATGCCTCAAAGAATACTGAAAATGGAGTTCGTATGGCCAAGTTATGGGCTTTTGAAGATGAAGGGTATTTTTGTAAATTAAATTTAAAAACAATACTGCTGGAAAACATAAGGGATCATTTTGATAACGACACCCCCTTCCATCATTGTCTTCTCCCTCACCGTCGTCCCCTTCCAGCGTGGTGAACAAAGCCACAGAGGTTCATGGAACGTTACTGGCCGCTAGAGACACACTTTACTAGAGACACCCAAGGACAGGGACGAATCCATACAATGAAACTTACAAAAATTCTGGCAATTTTGAGTTCTTAAACTAGGATGACAAATTGGGCTCAAGTAGTGCCGCCTAAGCTACTTTCTTGGATTTGGCAAAATTCGTTGAATCCAAAGATCAAAAGGTAAAGCACCACCTAAAATTGCATGGATTAGTGAAGTTCACATGGACTGGGTGATAATTGATACCAATGTTGTCATGTTGCATTGTACTAGCCACTATACCAAGTTCCAATGTTTCATGAAGATTGATGTTGATTTTCTAATGGGAGCTGATATCCTCTAAAGAATCATTTGGCATGAAATAAAAATCTAGTAGCCTTTTGGCACCTTTAGAACAGAATCCACCAAGACCAATGAGATTGAGATGCTAAATTGTCCCAATTGTGCTCACTTTGGTCCAGAATTGCTTCTCACCTTGTCTAAGGTCTTCAAGTATTTTCATAGTTGTGGCAATTGAAATGGGCAAACTGCCTTCAAAAACGAAACTAAAACTTCCTCCTAATTTTTTAGTGAAATTCCTAGTGGCAGGTTATAAATCTCTATAGCTAAATTGAATCAAAGATCCATGAATTGATTCCCTTATGACCTTTCTCTTTCAATATCTATAAATCAAAATACAAGTGACATAAATACATGCAACAACAACCATGACCACAAAGAATATACTTACAATGATCTTGGTGTTTGATTTCTTTTTATTCCAAGAAATTGGTACATCAGAAGCCAAAAGGCAGAAATACTAGGGCTATCGCCACAGGAAACTTGTGTCAAATTTCAAAGATTCCCATTCCATATTGAACACCCATTATTACTAGAAGCATAAGCAGTACAAGAACAGTCATTCCAGCAAGTAGACGTGCACCCATCAAAACTTTGAATTGTCCAAGGTTGTGGACTAATGATGGATAACTGAATATCCAGCATGAATGGCAAATATTACATTTACAAATTCATGATCCACACAATAACAACAATCTATAGACCTACTTATCCATGAATAGTGATTTTCTCCATTGTAACTTTTTAGAATAAACACGAATAAAATTATATAAGAAGTAGGTAGAAATAAGGTTTTAGGCCAACTTTGTGTTTGAGTAATTTATATCTAGGCAAATGCTAAATGGAACACACTTTATAAAGTGAGCTTTAACACACACTTTTGCATGAAGGGCCCCATCTTCGAATGAACAATTAGTATATTTGATTGCTTTGGCTAATAGTTCAAAAAGTGTGAGGATTGGATGCTCTTTTGTTTACTAGATATCCTACCTTCATTAGATATCCATTTGGTGGCCACTTATTGGTGATAAGTTCAATCACCTCAATGACACCTACATTATCTCATTTGGACCCATATAGGTGAGAATGAGCACATCCATAGTCCAAACAATACTATACTCATGGTGATAGTAAAAAAGGGCAGCCTAGTGCATGAAACCCTAGCGTATGTAGGATCTGAGGAAGGGGAGGACCATAAAGGGCCTATACTATGCTCATGGGAATGGTAGAGCTAGACAAATATCATTCCAAAGTATATAGCATTTTACCATTCAGCGTGAACCATTACATGTAGGTGATCTTGGAACATTTCATGTCTGATGGCCTAGACTAACCAATATTAGACATTACGGGTGTTGAAACCACAAGAGTGATTGGGGTTGGGATGATTAATACGGACGGTGCATCACACTAACACCTCAATCCACTAACATTTTCCTAGTGAAGTATGCATATAACATCTCCACATGGAAATCACAGTAATACTTTTATCTACAAATACCAGAATTACATCTATCTATCATTATATAGAAGATCTTGACAACTTTTAGAGTATACCAATTATCGATTATAACATGAGAGCTGGTATTAAAAGACCATGGCTCTCGAACTACAGATCTCCCATGACATTCTACAAGTCATCGAATAAACCTTGGAACCTCACAAACTTCAATCTCAAGAACTCATTTCGATGCTCGAACAACCTGACCCATTGATGGTCTACAAGACTCACATTCTTGAATGCACCAACAAGCAACTCTACAAGCCCAATTTAATTATTTGTCACCATTATCGTCTAATATCTTTCATCTAACAAAACGAGGAACTTGCTTTTATTTGTTCCTCTGCAGCGAAAATAGGGAAAAAAATTGACTTCGCTTCTAATTACCTCGTGTTTCTTCTCCGCGATATGACCTAGAAAAGCATCATTTCATAGCTATAAGCAATCCCATCAGATGAGCTTGAACAAGCCATTTATCTGATCTGCTAGTGAGACAACAATCCCATCAGATGCACTAATTCGAAAGGCAATTTATCAAACTATTGGCTAAGTCTTCGATTGCTTACTAAAGAATAATACGAGCAATAGTTACCCAAGCCATTTGTCATGGAGGAGGCCCAACTCAATACCACAATATGATTTGTAGTTTCTGGATCGTGGCCATCTAGCTGAAATTTAAATAGAAGAACTGCTACCATAGAGCACGTACGGTAAATTCTCGTGTAGATGGGAAAGAATTTGATTCCGTGAATCTAAAGGTGCAGAATTATTTAAGTTTAGATCGAACTCTAGCATGGCAAAGTAGATGGGAAAGAATTTGATTCACGCTTCATAAGGGGAGAATTCAATTGCCGCCCATGGTAACTGCCTTTAGGAACAAGATGAGAATTGAATTCCATCACTGAATGAAATGGACTTTAACAGTTAATTCCGGAAGCAAACTGTTTTTAGGAACAAGATGAGAATTGAATTCCATCACTGAATGGAATGGACTTTAACGATAATTGAATTCCATCAAAGAATGAAATGGACTTTAACAGTTCATTCCTGAAGCAATAAGAAATGGATAATGAACAGGAACCATGAGGTACTTGGATACTATTGAACTTCGGGAATACATTATGCCAAATGAAGCAATGGATGGATCTAGAAATCTAGTTGTTCTATATAACCTATGACTTCCATGAGCGGAATGACTTCTGCAGAATGCTAGCCTGTTCTTTACTGCTGGAACGAAAGGTCAGACAGCTGAATAGCACAGCAAAGGTGGCTAACCTAGCAACGGGCCGTGGCACAAAATAATCTAGTTGTACTATTTATTTGGATGGCTAGACGCGCTTAATAAATTGCAATAATACACTGAAGCAGGAAGATCCGGGGAACAAATTGAGAGGTGAATGGAACCTTTCAGCTCTCAGCAATACCTTTCCTTTGGTGGAAAGGCAAAAGTTTTCCTGAATGTTATGAACACCCGACTGTTTGGCCTCCGTTTCGATGATAATGAGAGAAGAGTTGAGATTTTCCTTATGAAGTGTATCAAACAAGAGGGCAGAATGAGTGTGGTCATACAAACTACAGCAACGAACAAGTAGGAAAAAATTCTTAACTTAAGAGAGTTGAAGCCATCTAGGATCTTGAAGAAACAGCACTAGACTAGAGGACAAATCCGTGAGCCGAATGATGTGAACACAGAGAAGCAGAGGAGGGAAAAGCTTAGTTCCAGTTATCTCCTATTTTCCCCCAATTATGGTAGTGTTGAGATGAGAACTCACAATAGAGCATACTGAGGTATTCTGAAATGGAGTAGACACAACCAACCAAACAAAGAGGATAGGATTGGAAAGTTTTTCTTACAAGAAAAATTAAGAGTGGGATAATGTACTGACAATGGGTTCATATATGCCAACCAAGTTTTATTTTTATCGATAAAATGACATATTTGGGAGGTGATTGATGCTTCATTTCAGTTGTAAGCAAGGGAGATCAAGATTGCAGAAGTACACTCGCTGTTGGGTCTTATACAAGATTGCACAAGAATACGCGATCTTATACAAAGTATATGCTCAGGAATTTGGAAGCTCAAGCTTACATCCACATACATACAGTAAAGTAGAACAATATCCTCTTGCACATACATTATTTTCCTCAAGAATTCTAGCAGTTATTTTTGCAACTTTCTAACAGCATTCACTATCTCAACTGAACTATAGAAGCTATTAGGAGGCATGAAAATTGAAGAAAATTCTACAGCATGATATACAAAGAAAATTACTCGCTTTTCAGTGTTATCAGAAACACATTCTGATTTTCATTGCTGAGAAGTAGTTGATGACGAGCCTTTAGTCTGAGAACTACCGGACATATTGCTTTGTCCCTGTGAACTTTTATCTGATGAAAACTCTGAGAAGATCACAACATTCTCTTGACTTTCTACCAAAACTTGAAGAGCCCTTGGAATTGGTGGCATATTAACCTCCAAAACTCCCTCTAGAATCTGAACAATCTGCCCCATAGATGGCCTATGATCCTCATCATCCTGAATGCACCAGCAAGAAACTCTACAAGCTCTGGTGAGTTCTTCCAAGTCAGCATTGCCCTCCAATTTGGAATCCAACAAGCAAAGGACTTCGTCTTCAACTACTTTTTTTGCTGCCCAAGTAGGAAAAAAGGTAACCTTCCCATCCTCAGAGTGCCCTGCATTTCTCCTGACCATTATAATCTCAAAGAGCATCATTCCATAGCTATAAACGTCTACCTTTGCCGTAATGGGGAGGCCTGAGATCCATTCCGGAGCAAGGTATCCTCTGGTTCCTCTCATAGTTGTTAGAACGCGACTGAAGTCCCTACCAATGAGCTTTGCCAGCCCAAAATCTGCCACCTTTGGGAAAAATGTAGCATCCAAAAGCATGTTTTCTGGCTTGATGTCGCAATGCACAATACAGTCCCTGCATTTCTCATGTAGATAGGCTAATCCTCGAGCAGTTCCAATAGCAATTTGGTACCTTGTTTTCCAGTCTAGAACCTCTTTGGTCTTCTGAAACAGATGTGAATCTAAAGACCCATTTGGCATGTAATCATAAACTAGCAGCCTTTTAGTACCTTCAGAGCAGAATCCACAAAGACGGATGAGATTAACATGCTGAATTGTCCCGATTGTGCTTACTTCTGTTCGGAATTGCTTCTCACCTTGTCTAAGACCTTCAAGTTTTTTCACAGCTATGCCAGTTGAATCAGGCAAAGTTCCTTTAAAAACAGAACCAAAACCTCCTCCACCCAACTTTTCAGAGAAGTTCCTGGTGGCACTTTGTAAGTCTCTGTAGCTAAATGGTATTAAAGAACCCTGAACTGGTTTTTTTGTCAGCTCTCTCCTTCTGTATCTCCAAATCAGAACTGAAACAACAACCATAACAGCAACTACAACTCCAGCAACTGCAGCTACAATAACTCCAGTAGCCGATTTCTTCTTACCTCCAGAATCCGGTACATCAGAAGCTGCAAGACGGAGATAAAGAGTGCCAGTGTTACCATCACCACTAGAACCTTGTCTAAGATTCCGCAAATTCCCATTCCATATCGAACATCCATCACTACCATGAGCACACGCAGTACAAGAACAGTTATTTAAACAAGCTGATTCACAATCATCAGAACTTACAGCTCTTGAAGGATTTGGAGTAACATCTGACAACCGCATATCCGGCATGGTCCAAAACTTATCTTTCTTTCCATTAGAAGATGCATTCTTGCCACATTGCAAGGCTGTTTTCCTCACACAACCACCAGACCAATCACTCAGATTCCAATCCTTAGCAGAAGCAGGTTTGAAACCTTGCATGCATGTGCAGAAAGGCAAGCTTCTTTGATTACAGCTACCGAAATCCCCACAAAGAGAATAGACTTCACATTGGTCTCTTGGTTGAGACCAGAACAAAATCCACTCTTTAGACTGATCCAACCATGTCAATTGCTTAATTTGTCCTGACACATCCATCACAAATCTGGAAATAGTAGTTGGATCATCGACAGAGTAAGTGAAATACTTTTCTCTGTTATTTTCTACAAAGCTAAAATTGTAGATATAGGCACGTCTCATTTCAGGAACTCTACTGAAAATGCGCCCATCCCAATCCCCACTAGTCCAGTACCTTCGAGATCCATTCCACTGTATAAAATACTGAGTGCTGCTACCTGGGTCTACCTGAAGAGAAAAGAGCCCCGGAGCTGGGTCGTCGGAACTTCTCCATGAAGTAAGGATCTGGTTTTCACCAGTGACCTTATTCAATCCTAGCTTTCCTTCAGGAAGCCACGTATGAGTTAGGTGATCAAAACTCTGCCAAAACACAGCAGATGAATTCGACCCATCTCTCAAAACTAGATTTCCATTCTCAAGAAGGACAGCTAATGTTGAATTTGTGGTTTTGGCGGTTGAATTTGTAGACCAGATCAGGATGTTCGACTGATTTTGGAGGACCAGATTACCATCTTCTGACATTCTGAATTGGGATGCAGTGTCAGGGAGAGGTGTTTCTCTGTTTGCTACCCAAACTGCTGTTTGTTCAGAGACTTTGTTGTACCATGTACCAATATAGAATTTCTGAGACTTACCTGGTGAGAAGAAGCCCAATTTGAAGTTGCCACCTTTGGATGTTATTGTTTGGCTTCCAGAGAGAGATTGGCCTGAAGTGATTGAATCAGCTGCCATAGAAAGATGGGCTCTCAAAGAGAAGGAGATTAAGAGAAAAACAGCAAGGAATAACCATGACCTGCTTCTAGTGCCCATCTTTGCAACAAGAATGCATTGGCCAGCAAGATATTTATGAGAAGAAAACTCGAAAAAGAAGAAGAAAAGAGGTTGAACTGAAAGTTGAAACAGAGTGGCAGCATATGAAGGATGGAATGGCCAGTTCAAATCACCTATCCCTTGATTTGATAGCAACAAATAAATATCAACTCAATTGATTTCAAGACTCTGACAAGGATGACGGAAGATAATGACTAAAATAACACGTTCTTTAATGGAGAAATTTCAAGTTGTCTTCATTGTGGTACGGACGTGCTGCTAAACAAATATGTGGGGCCCAATGTTTGATGATTTAAACCGTTCATCTTACTCCGCCGCCTATAATACCCCAGATATCCTTTGTATTGTGTGATCTTATCCCTTCAGCAGATTCACATTCAGCCATCTTTGTTTTGAACTTGTTCCTGAAGGTTCTAGCTGATCATGGGCTAGCTACATATAACACAGGCAGACAAAACTTACATCAGGAGATCTCTCACGAGACGATATCAGAAATAGAGGAAAACCTGATTTTCTTCAATATAATATAGATTTTAGTTTCTAAATAATATCATGGTATGAATGGACAAGTTATCTTTCTCCTTTATGGGAGTTTGCTGTAAGTTTGGATTAAATACTCTCTCTCTCTCTCTCTCTCTCTCTCTCTCTCTCTCTCTCTCTCTATTAGGTATACATGAATACCCATGTCCTTAATACGAGCTTATTAAAAGATAAAGGGCAGCCCCGGTGCACAAAGCTCCCGCCTATGCGGGGTCCGGGGAAGGGGCGGGCCACAATGGCCTAAAGTAGGCAGCCTTACCTTGCATTTTTGCAAGAGGCTGATTCCACGCCTTGAACCCGTGACCTCAAGGTCACATGACGACAACTTATACCGTTGCGCCAAGGCTCCCCTTCATTGCATTTATTAGATCAGTGATTAATTAGAATAAGGGTAAACACTTTCATTGCATTTATTTATTTTTCTTATTTTCTGAATGTTGGGCGGAGGCATCCAAGACAGCCTCAGCCCGTCAAACATGTTGCTTCCGCGAGCTGCCACTCAAGAAATGCCACAAAACTGGATTTCGGGCTATTGAATTCTACCTATTCAATTGAAGACTTTGAGTTTGTATGAATAAGACTTTATAGAGCAAGAGTTGGTCTCAATCGTGCAAGTCAAGAGTTCGAGTTCTATAAAGGTTATATTTAAATTTTATCTAACAATATTAATGTTTAAAATAACTAAATAAAGAAAAATAACCAACTATTGTTCAAAGTTTTAAACTCCAATTTATTGTAATTTTGTACTTATTTTTCACAAAATTAGATTATTTAAATAATCTAGTATCAAAGAAAGTAATTTGAGTTAGAGATACTAATCTCAGACGGAGGTACTCTTCATTGCAAATTAGTTAAATACAAAAATATTTAGGAAATTAGAAGTGTATGGGCATTTATGTCATTTTACGATACTAGTAATGGTGGAAACAACACTGCCACTAAATGCCAGCGAAACACTTATATCCTTTTTTGACCTCCTCTTCAATGATGGAAATTCAGAGCTTGTTAGATGGACAGTCAAGATCATTCGAAGTTGCACAACATATTTGACCTTTCAAAGTTCAGTCCATTCTCAAGTCTTAGATTCAATGATGGAAATTTAGAGCTCGTTAGATGGACGGTCAAGATCATTCGAAGTTGCAAGTCTAGAACATATTTGACCTTTCAAAGTTCAGTCCATTCTCAAGTCTTAGATTCAATGGTGGAAATTCAGAGCTTGTTAGATGGACGGTCAAGATCATTCGAAGTTGCAAGTCTAGAACAAATTTGACCTTTCAAAGTTCAGTCCATTCTCAAGTCTTAGATTCAATGATGGAAATTCAGAGCTCGTTAGATGGACGGTCTCGAAGTTGCAAGTATAGAACATATTTGACCCTTCAAAGTTCAATCCATTCTCAAGTCTTAGATTCAATGGTGGAAATTCAGAGCTTGTTAGATGGACGGTCAAGACCATTCAAAGATGCAAGTCTAGAACAGATTTGACCCTTCAAAGTTTAGTCCATTCTCAAGTCTTAGATTCAATGATGGAAATTCAGAGCTCGTTAGATGGACGGTCAAGACCATTCGAAGTTGCAAGTCTAGAACATATTTGACCCTTCAAAGTTCAATCCATTCTCAAGTCTTAGATTCAATGATGGAAATTCAGAGCTCGTTAGATGGACGGTCAAGATCATTCGAAGATGCAAGTCTAGAATATATTTGACCTTCCAAGTTCAGTCCATTCTCACGTCTTAGATTCAATGATGGAAATTCAGAGCTAGTTAGATGGACGGTCAAGATCATTCGAAGTTGCAGAACAGATTTGACCTTTCAAAGTTCAGTCCATTCTCAAATCTTAGATTCAATGATGGAAATTCAGAGCTCGTTAGATGGACGGTCAAGATCATTTGAAGTTGCATGTCTATAATAGATTTGACCCTTCAAAGTTCAATCCATTCTTAAGTCTTAGAGCATATATACGAGTGCTTGCAACTTCCCATTCTTTAGTGCAACCAATTCTATTGGCAAGTTCATTTGTAGTGGTCATCCCACCAAACCGCTGCTTGAACACGGATAAAATCCACCGATTGACTCATCTACAAATAGTGGCTTATCTGTTAGCATTTTTAACTTATTAAAAAAAAAAAAAGCAGTCCCGGTGCACGAAGCTCTTGCATATGCGGAATCCAGAAAAGAGGCAGATCACAAAGGTCAATATCATGCAGCCTTACCTTGCATTTTACAAGAGGTTGCTTCACACCTTTTGTTAATTCAATTTTATCTTTTAAAGCATTTTTACCTTATTACATCGATAAAATTATCTTGGAACTCCTAACATAAGGTTTTATGGCTATTTATCTTTGTTAGGGCAATTTTATCTATGCTTTACGCAATGAATAAAATAATCATTTCATTACTGGTATACCAGTGGTCCACAAATTCATCTTCTAGGGCTGTCACACAAACATCTTCTCTAGAAAGTTAGGATTGACATGTCATGTAAACCCAAATTTCCGGCAAGCACCATACAGAAAGCTCCTGAGAATCCTTTTGTTAACAACCATAGGAAGGAGAAGATATAAGTCCCTCGAGATTGATAAGTCACATTAGGCACAAAGTTAGTACTACCGCTGTGTTTGCTTGTTAATGGAATGGTCATCACCTCCGATTGACAAAAAACGTAAATGAGATGGAATCTACCAAATAAAATGTCACTTGGATAGTCATATGTTGGGATCCATTAGATTAGCAAAATGATCAAAGATCTTTTTCTCTAGAGGTTTGGATTGTGCAATAAGTTTGATATTCAAGCTGCTATCTCTACCATGGGCTCCAACAAATTGAATAGGAAAGAGGAATGTCATATATAGAGAGACATAGTTACAAACTTCTCCAAGTAATTGAATTTTTTTTTTGAAAAAGCTAGTGTGTTTTGCAAACTTAATGCAAATTAATATGAATTTGCCACACAAAATCTCAATTTTCATGATTAGTTATGAAATTCTCACATATCATATGTAGATATATTGTTATAAATTAATATAAAAAAACTAAAATTTATATCCTAACAATGATTTTCTCTCCAATTCTTTTTTTGAAATTTTCATGAATGTTTGTTGAATTTTATGAATATTTCCCTTGAGGAGTGAGCTAACTTGAGATGGGCCATATCAACATTAGTGGTGCTTGAGCTGGGATGAGATGAAGTTGTACTTCCTCATCTCATTGTTACTAGTGCTTGAGATGAGTTGAGATGAAAATAATCCAATCTCAACTTAATCTCTCTTGATGCAAAAATAAAAAATTATGTCACATCATAACCAAGAGCCTTAGAGGCTCTTTGACTTAGCAATTCCTCTTCAAAAAAATCCACAAAAGTCAGATATCATATTACCAAAGATGTATGCACTAACAAGAGCAGTAATATGCCTTGTATTGGAGTGGCCTGCTTGAATTGAAGTAGGACTAAGTGGGAAGCACAGTTCAAAACTCGTGTGTTAACTTGGAACCTGTCCATTTTAAGTCAACTTTGTATCAAAGCAAGTGGGTCAAAAGTGTATAAGTTGGGGCAAGCTTTTGATCTCAAGACCTCCAAATCATCGCTAGGATCCTAACTAGTTCGCTTAGCTTTAGAATTATGTAAATAAATGGACTTGTTTCATTTTGATCCAAGTCGAACAAATCTTTTTTCAAAATTTCTAAATCAAGTTTTTTTGAATCACCAACAATTTCTGAGTTCACTCGACTCGCCCTACTTTCTATTGGAGTCCTTTTGCTGTAATAACATATTACAAGGTCTGAGAGAGCATAAAGACCTTTCCCAAGTAATACAAGGAAATTTATTCTCATAGTCTTCACAAACATTAACAAGTGCAACTAGTACAAGTATTTACAAACGTTTTCAGTTGTCTCACTTGCAATGGAACCCAAAGAGTTGAAACCACTACGATCTTCACTACTTACGAACCATCTAGTGCGAGAATCACAAACAAGAACTAGTGTTAATATGGAAGCGAAGACTCTGAAAACACGGAGATCATCTCATCATTTTCTACGATCCGCTTTAGAAACCACGGAACCTCACATAGTTTCACTTCTAAAGCTCCTTCCAACGCCTGAATAACCTGTCCCATTGATGGCCTACAAGTTTCATCTTCTTGAATGCACCAACAAGCAACTCTACACGCTCTCTCCAGTTCTTCCGTATCTGCATTACTGTCTAATCTTTCATCTAATAAACAGAGAACATCGCCTTCATTTGTTTTTTCGGCAGCAAAAACTGGGAAAACCTCGTACCTGCCATCTCCTAATTGCTTCATGTTACCCCTCCCTGATATAACGTCAAAAAGCATCATCCCATAGCTATAGACATCAGCCTTTGTGGTTATAGGAACACCCGAAAGCCATTCGGGTGCAAGGTATCCTAAAGTTCCTCTCATGGTGGTCAGAACACGGCTCCCTTCCCTACCAAAGAGCTTAGCCATGCCGAAATCAGACAACTTGGGTTCAAAGTCCTCATCCAATAGCACATTTGCCGGCTTGACGTCACAATGTATTATATGATCTCTGCATTCTTCATGGAGATACGCTAATCCTCTTGCGGTCCCAAGAGCAATCCGAAACCTCATTTTCCAGTCTAAAATCTGGGAAACCTTACTGGAAAGATTACTAGCTAGAGACCCATTTGGCATGTAATCATAAACAAGCAACCTCTTAGCTCCTTCAGAACAGAAACCACGCAGACGGATGAGATTAACATGCTGAATTCTTCCAATTGTGCTGACTTCCATTCGGAATTGCTTCTCACCTTGCCCAAGGCCTTCAAGCTTTTGACAGCTATGGCAGTTGAATCAGGCAAAACCCCTTTGTAAACAGAACCGAAACCTCCCTCTCCCAATTTTTCAGCAAAGTTTCGGGTAGCATCTTGTAGATCTCTGTAGCTAAATGGCGTCAGAGGACCCTGAATTGTTTCTATGATCAGCTGTCTCCTTTTGTATCTCCAAATCAGAATTGAAACAACACACATGGTAGCAAACACGATGCCTAGAACAGCACCTGTTATAATCCATGTGATAGATATCTTCTTACCTTGAGAAACGGGCACATCAGAAGCGGCAAGGCGTACATAAAGATTTCCCGTGTCATTATTTCCAGCAGAAGTTTGTTTCAAATTCCGCAGATCACCGTTCCATATCGAACATCCATTGCTACCATAAGCATAAGCAGTACAAGAACAGTCATCTAAGCAAGCTGATTCACAATCACCAAAACTCCTAGCTATCGAAGCTTGTGGAGTAATAATCGACAATTGCACATCTTGCATGACCCAAAACCTGTCTCTCTCTCCATTAAAGGACGCATTACTACCACATTGCAAGGGTGTCTTCCTCGCACAACCACCAGACCAATCACTCAAATTCCAATCCTTAGCCGAAGCTGGTTTGAAACCTTGCAAACATGTACAGAAAGGGAAGCTCTTCTGGTTGCAAGTACCAAAATCCCCACAAAGAGAGTAAACATCACACTGATCAGGTTGGAACCAAAACAATATCCATTCTTTAGACGGCTCCGACCAAATCGTTGTCTTCGTTTGCCCAAACACATCAATTACTTGCTTGGAAAAAGTGGAGTGATCGTTAAGAGTGTAAATAAAATACTTCTCTCTGTTGTTGTCTGTAAAGGTGTAATTGTACAAGACATGCGGCGCTTTTTCGGTGTAAGGCACTATCATTTCGGTAACTCCACTGAAATAACGCCCATTCCAATCTCCAGTAGTCCAATACATTTGAGATCCATTCCACTTTATACAGAACTGAGCGCGACTTTTTGGGTCTAGTTCAAAAGAGTAAGGCCCAGGAGCTGGATCATCTGGACTTCTCCATGAATAAAGGACCTGGCCTTGACCAGTGATTTTATTGAAACCAAGTCTAGCTTCAGGAAGCCATGTATGAGTTGGGTGATCAAAACTCTGCCAAAACACAACAGAAGAATTTGACCCGTCTCTCAAAACCAGATTTCCATTGTTACGGAGCACCGCTACTGTCGAATTTAAGGTTTTGATGGTGGAATTTGTAGACCAGATTTGGATATTTGATTGGTTTCGGAGCACTAGATTACCATCTTCTGAGATTCTTAGCTGGGAAGAAGTGTCAGGAAGGGGAGTTTCTCTATTTGCTACCCAAACTACTGTTTGTTCAGAGACTTTGTTGTACCAGATACCAATATAGTATTTCTGAGACTTACCTGGTGAGAAAAAACCCAATTTGAAGTTGCCACCTTCGGATGTTATGGTTTGGCTCCCAGTCAGTGATTGGGTTGAAGTGATTGAATCAGCCGCTCTAGAAAGATCAAATTTCAAAGAGAAGGAGATGAAGGAAAAAACAACAAGGAAGAACCATGGCCTGCTTCTGGTGCCCATATTTGTACCAATAGTGCAGTGGCTAGAAAGATATTTGCACTAAGTAAAGCAGAAGAAGATTTGACTCACAATTGGAGCAGAATGCCGCATCATACAAAGAAAGGAAATGGCCGTCGCAATTAGCAAACAGAAGCTTCTTTTGTGCTTCTTATATTAAGAGCCTCTCATGGTATTCTCTCTCATTTAAGAATGGTACTTAAAAGTCAAAACTGCCCCTATGCCAAAACTGGACGAATATATACCGTGGAGAGCACGGAATCAAGATAGCTTTCATGTGGACTTGAATAGACCTTCTGGGCATAGTTTTACCTTTCAATGCCAGACATACTAGCTTCGGAACATTAAGACCATAGCTTAAAGCCTCAAAAACTCGACCAGATAAAGTGGGGCTAGCTGTTCTTCTGATTTCTCTAAATTTAGAGATCTATTAGCTCTAAAATCACGATCATTGGATGATACTACCATCTGGAAAAGTCTGCTTTTGATCACTAGAAAATTAATGGTTAGTAACTTTTTATAAATCATACTGCACATTAAATGACCAAGAATACAGTCTTTCAGATGCTTGAATGGTCCATTGATCCTGATTTTTGGGTTACAAGATATCCTAACTCAGAAAGATCCGATGAACAGTTCAACAAAGGTGATGTCATTTATGTCGAAGTGGCATCGCAAAGGCTCTACCATGTTGTTCTGCTCTACCATATTGTTGTCCTCCACCATAGCATTCCTTTTATTCAATGACGTGGTTCTTTCTTCCGGCAATTAGAATGGAGGCGTGCTAAACCAAAGTGCTGATATAGCATGTAGAGCCAAAAGCTCCTCGTTTTTCTGTTAAGGCGCTACATTCGAATGATCCGACACATTCATCTGAAGACAGACGAGAACGACAAAGTAAGAACCATGGGTTGCTTCTGACGTCCATCTGCAATTTGCAAGATGCCAGGAACAGTGCATTGACAAGCAACATAAGGTGTGCCTCTTTAGCATGCCTCGAGCAACGCCGTGAATACAAGGACAAATGCCATGGAGGGCACGGAATGAGGTACACTAGGGGACTTAAGTCCACCTGGGGATACTGTTTTACCTTTCATGTTCAGTGCTAGAAATATCTACTATTCTAACGCTAAGACTGAATGATTAGCATATATTCGAAACAGTGCTTTAGTTAAAAAATTTCTTCGTCAGCAACAATCAGGAGCATGATTGATGGAGGGTCTAGATCATGCTAACTTATCTTGGGTATATCTAGGCGAAGCTTCTCGTGTGCTAGGTTTTTTTTTTTTTTTTAATGGTTAAAATGGGAAGTTCTAGTAAAAACTAATACGCAATAGGTCTGGCTCTGGTGGAGCCTATACTATCTGCCTTTAAGGCTTCATACAACCATCTAGGAGGGTCTACTAGCCACATATGGCTTTCTTGTTTAATTACAGCCTCCTATTAGCAAGTAAACCAGTAATCACATTCCCTTCACGGAATGTATGGGATGATGTAAGAGTGGATACAAATTTCTCTCAGTAATAGTTGACAAACTGCTCTTTGTGAGTGTATGTCTCTCTATAGCAGTGTTTAAAAACTTAGTTTAGAAACTAAAAAAACTTGGATAGCTATCAATCCTACCAGCATAAAAATATTTAAACAATTAATTATATAAATAGTAAAAATCCTTAAAAATATTAGAAAGTATAAAAATTTGTCAAACAAATAGATACAAAATAATGATTTGGATTTCTCACTTCAAATAAGAATACATGTTTAAATAAGAATACATGTTTGTATAATACATAGACGAAAAATTATGGACATGTAATTGGATCAAAATAAAGAATATTTTCTTGAAGCACATAAGAATTTATCTCTCAATTGTTTTAATTTCATGATGATAAATCAGCACAAAATTTAATATTGTAATCCATATCAAAGTTTAATAGCAATAGAATCCAAAACATGAGAAAATGAAATTAAAAAGAGGTAAGGTTTTGAATTATTTATCAAGTTGATTTTCAATATATTTTAGCTAATCCTAGACTAGGAAGTTTCTATAGAATTGAAAGTGTTGGCAACATTTAATTGGGTATTAAAATATTTATATTTCTAATAAAATCAAGATTCTAATTTAAAATTTTAAAACTTACTCAGACATCTAGAAACTTGGCGATCTTTTCAAAAACTTGTCCATCTTTTTTAATCTAACTCACCTGATCCATCAAGTCAAATTCATCACAATGTCATCCGAGTTTTTTGGGTAATTTGACCAGGTTTCCTACCAATCCAATTCAAAGGCCAATCCCTCGGGACGAATTGCTTGGTTTTTAACCATTCTCTATAGATCAAATACGTCTAAACAATGTCATTTGATTACTAATAAAATGCTTTATTATCGGATGCACTTAAACATGAGATTAGTTATCTAGGAGGCCCAACTCGAATATACCATAAACTCGATCATTTCTATTTCTTGGTCAACAGGGAGACCTGAATTTGTAACAACCAAGATACAAAATATCAATATGGATTATCATACGGCTGGAGGCTAAACCTTTATGGAGGGTCTAGATCATGCTAACTTACTGTCAATAGGTCTAAGAAGAAGATCTACACCAAATTAGGGGCTGGATTTTACATATGTTCAATGAAGGCCTAACATATTAGAAGGTCAAGAATAAGAATACTTACACTGATATGTGGGTCCATCTAATCAAAACGCTTATTGGCTCAATTAATAAATTACCTACATTCTTGGAAAAGGATCCCCAAGCCAATATGTGAGAGCCCACTAGATAATTGAGTGATCATTAATTGAAATTCACATGATTCTGGTTCCACATATAATGGGTATACGATTGATAAAATTTTGATTTTGATAGGCTCAATCATCTTCCATCAACATAGGTTCCAAGTTAATAGGAGACGTATTTCGACGAAGTTATCCAAATAGAAGGTTTAGGTGTTGGTGTAGTATTTATAGTCTTAGTGAAAGGTCATATCCATGCATCATGTAGTTTAGCTAAATCATGTTCAAACAATGAAGCAGAATACAAAGCCCTAATTTTGGGTCTGAAAATGGCTATGAATAGGAGAGTAAGAATTTTGTAGGTTTATAGAGATTCACACTAGCAATCAAGCAGATATTTGGGGAGTTTAAAGTAGAAAAAGTTGAGTTGGTATCTTATCATAATAGTGCTAATGAAGTGATAAGCATTTCTACAACCTTGTCATAAAACACATTCCTCATTTAAACAATGATGTGGTAGATGAGTTGGAAAACCTAGCGGTGCCTCTAGCTACACTCACAGATGAAGGGATTGTTGTACCTGTCAGTGAGTAAAGTATCCTTCCAAAAATTGCTTTTAGACAAATCTGCAATGGTTAAGAAATTGTCACAAATGATAACTATTTATTGGTAGAGGAAACTTTAGACTAATGACATCTATCGCTTGACTATATTGTCAATGAAATATTACCACCAAACCCTAAAGAAAGGGTGGAGATTCGATGATGAGCACCACAACTCAATGTGATAAATTACATCCTATAAAAAATCTCTTGACAGTATCCTACTGACATATTTATCTAAAGAAGATGCATGCTTGCAGGAGGTCAACTTTGGAGTTTGTGAGGCACATCAAGCTGGTGAAAATGTCATCTAAATTTAAAACATTTGGGGCTGCAAAGTCTACTAGATGCAAGATGACATGGTACATTAGCCAAGAGTGCAACTACATCTAACCATTACCTCTTGGTCATTCCATGCTAGGGAATAGATATCATCAGACAGTACAAAGACTATCCATGTATGCCAGACATGCATTTATCCTGGCAACAGTAGACTACTTCTCTAAATGGGCCAAAGACATAGCACTAAAGGCATTGAAAGTGCAATATGTAGTGAAGTTTATCCACATTCACATCATCAACCAGTTTGGAGTCCCAGGGAAAATCATATCAAATAATGGTACTCTATTTAAGAGTATGATTTTGAGAAATTCTTGTGCCAAATATTCGATCAAGCATCACTTCTCCAAGGTTACAATCCTTGAGAGTACGAACTTGAAGATGTGTTCAACAAAATGTTATGTAAGAACCTCTCTAAAATAGTTTCAAAAAGTAATAAGGATAGGCAAAAAGGCTAGGTGAAGCATTATGGGCTTATTGGATATAACATCAGATAACCACGGGGGCAACCCCCATATTCCCTTGCCTTTAGGAGTGATGCAGCCCTACTTTTAGAAATACAACTACCATCCATGCGGGTAGCAATGCACTCTTACCTAACCAAAGAAGAATTTGTAGCTATCTGCTTTGCAAGATTGGAAGCACTAGATGAACATCACTTTAAAGCACAATAGAACTTAGAGGTGTTTTAAGATCAAATGGCAGTGCCTTTTAATAAAATCATATGGAGGAGATCCTTCTAGGAAGAAGATATAGCGCTTACGCTAAAGAGCTATCATAGAATCCGAATGATCTAGGGTAAAGTTTGAGCTAAAATGGGAAGGGCCTTCTATGTTTAACAAAGCATTCTTTAACAATGCTTATTAGTTAGTTAATGGCAAAGGAGATGTACTACTGCACATCAATGGGCATTTCCTAGAGAGATACTTCTTGTGACTAAGCGTCTTACTACTATTCATACGAGTATAAACTGCAAGACTCAGTGTAAATTTGATTCATTGAGATGAAATTACTCCTATACATACGAGTATAAACTATAGGACTCATTGTAAATTTGATTAATTGAGACAAAAATACTCCCATTTGTAAGAGCATACACTACAAAACCCAATGTAAAGGAGGTATCAAAATAAAATCCTTTTGAGGCATGTTCAAATCCTATATGTGCAAATATAAACTACAAGATCCAATGTAAATGAGGTTTGAAATAAAACGAATTTCATTGAAGCATATTTATTTCTACCCATACGAGTATAAACTATAAGATCCAATGTGAAGCCCATTCCATTGTGATAAACACTACTCTGATCCATACGAGTATAAACTGCCGGAGCCAATGTGAAATTTATTCCATTATGGTAAATACTGCTACTATCAGTATGAGTATTAACTACAAGGCACAATGTGAAGTTCGTTCCATTGTGTTAAAGACTACTCCTATTCTCATTAGTATAAATTGTAGGCTTCAACGTGGAAGAATGAAATAAATACAGTTCATTCATTGAGGAAAGAATAACTTTCATAAAGATCTAGAGAAAATGCTCAAGACAACTACAATATCAAAAGAAAATCAAATCAACCAAAAACAAATAGATTTCAAACAAAAAGAGTGGTTAAGGCTGAAAACAAGTTAAGGTAGCCAAATAGCTTGCAAACTCATTCTCATGTTTAATGGCAACAAGCTTCTAATAGTTTCCTATGAGCTTTTGCCACATGACTGATAAGGGGCAGGTTTAGGGGCAGAAAATCTTTTACCTTAGCAGGGCTAGGGTAAAAATTCTTTGACCTAAGTAAGGCTAGGCTGGGTTAGGGGCAAGAGAAAAAAAACTAGGGTCATGTTAGGGCCAGCCAAAATCTAGCCTAACATAACGCATTGCCATCCCTACATTTGGGCACTACTATGTCAATATCCTTCATTTGAAAACTTGTGAGGATAGTTTCAAGGCCCATTATGTAAATAACTTCATATTTGAATTGGGCATAGATAGCTTTTAGGGCTCACCATGTAAATAACTTCTCATTGGAAAATGGGTGTGGATAGTTTTTAAGGCACAATATGTAAATAACTTCTTACATCAAATGTGCAGAGACATTAATTTTTATTTTTTAAAAAAGAGAGATGATGTCACTTTTTGCTTTTCAACCTCAAATTTCTCAAACTCTCCAAATTTCGTAAAAAATAACAGGATTAGACCCAAAAATCCAAAATACCTCAAATAAACTAAATTGAAATTTAAAACTAACAAAAAAAGCTAGGCTGAGTTTCATCAACCTTTGGGCATGTCAAGATAGACTAACAATTTTGCAAGAGCTAAGATTCCTAGCCTATGATGGACTAACAATAATCTAGTAAGAATTTATAAAAATTGCCCTATCTTAGGCTGGACTAACGACAATTTAGCCTGATAATGGCAAAAGTAGTCAACATGCTCCAAATCAAGCGAATTTAGGTGAAATTAAGTTTAGCTAATTCTGTGCAAATTGAATGGCAAATATTTCATTTACAAATTCATGTTCCACACAGTAACAACAATCTATAGACCTACTTATCCATGAATAGTGATTTTCTCCGTTGGAACTTTTTAGAATAAACATGAATAAAATTATATAAGTAGGTAGAAATAAGGTTTTAGGCCAACTTTGTGCTTGAGTAATTTATATCTAGGCAAATGCTAAATGGAACACACTTTATAAAGTGAGCTTTAACACACACGTTTGCATGAAGGGCCCCATCTTCAAATGAACAATTAGTATATTTGATTGCTTTGGCAAATAGTTCAAAAAGTGTGAGGATTGGATGCTCTTTTGTTTACTAGATATCCTAGCTTCATTAGATATCCATTTGGCGGCCACTTATTGGTGTTCTGTAAGTTCAATCACCTCAATGACACCTACATTATCTCATTTGGACCCATATAGGTGAGAATGAGCACATCCATAGTCCAAACAATACTATACTCATGGTGATAGTAAAAAAGGGCAGCCTAGTGCATGAAGCTCCAGCGTATGTAGGATCTTAGGAAGAGGAGGACCATAAAGGGCCTATACTATGCTCATGCGAATGGTAGAGCTAGATAAATATCACTCCAAAGTATATGGCATTTTACCATTCAGCGTGAACCATTACGTATAGGTGATCTTGGAACATTTCATGTCTGATGGCCTAGACTAACCAATATTAGACATTACGGGTGTTGAAACCACAAGAGTGATTGGGGTTGGGGTGATTAATACTGACGGTGCATCACACTAACACCTCAATCCACTAACATTTTCCTAGTGAAGTATGCATATAACATCTCCACATGGAAATCACAGTAATACTTTTATCTACAAACACTAGAATTACATCTATCTATCATCATATAGAAGATCTTGACAACTTTTAGAGTAAACCAATTATCAAATATAACATGAGAGCTTGTATTAAAAGACCATGGCTCTCGAACTACAGATCTCCCATGACATTCTACAAGTCATCGAATAAACCTTGGAACCTCACAAACTTCAATCTCAAGAACTCATTTCGATGCTCGAACAACCTGACCCATTAATGGTCTACAAGACTCACATTCTTGAATTCACCAACAAGCAACTCTACAAGCCCGATTTAGTTATTTGTGAGCATTATCGTCTAATATCTTTCATCTAACAAAAAGAGGACCTTGCATTTATTTGTTCCTCTGCAGCGAAAATAGGGATAAATTTTGACTTTGCTTCTAATTACCTCGTGATTCTTCTCCGCGATATGACCTAGAAAAGCATTATTTCATAGCTATAAGCAATCCCATTAGATGAGCTTGAAGAAGCCATTATCTGATCTGATAGTGAGACAACAATCCCATCAGATGCACTAATTCGACAGGCAATTTATCAAACTATTGGCTAAGTCTTCGATTGCTTACTAAAGAATAATACGAGCAATAGTTACCCAAACCATTTGTCATGGAGGAGGCCCAACTCAATACCACAATATGATTTGTAGTTTCTGGATCATGGCCATCTAGCTGAAATTTAAATAGAAGAACTGCTACCATAGAGCACGTACGGTAAATTCTCGTGTAGATGGGAAAGAATTTGATTCCGTGAATCTAAAGGTGCAGAATTATTTAAGTTTAGATTAAACTCTAGCGTGGCAAAGTAGATGGGAAAGAATTTGATTCACGCTTCATAAGGGGAGAATTCAATTGCCTCCCATGGTAACTGCCTTTAGGAACAAGATGAGAATTGAATTCCATCACTGAATGAAATGGACTTTAACAGTTAATTCCGGAAGCAAACTGTTTTTAGGAACAAGATGAGAATTGAATTCCATCACTGAATGGAATGGACTTTTACGATAATTGAATTCCATCAATGAATGAAATGGACTTTAACAGTTCATTCCTGAAGCAATAAGAAATGGATAATGAACAGGAACCATGAGGTACTTGGATACTATTGAACTTCGGGAATACATTATGCCAAATGAAGCAATGGATGGATCTAGAAATCTAGTTGTTCTATATAACCTATGACTTCCATGAGCGGAATGACTTCTGCAGAATGCTAAACTGTTCTTTACTGCTGGAACGAAAGGTCAGACAGCTGAATAGCACAGCAAAGGTGGCTAACCTAGCAACGGGCCGTGGCACAAAATAATCTAGTTGTACTATTTATTTGGATGGCTAGACGCGCTTAATAAATTGCAATAATACACTGAAGCAGGAAGATCCGGGGAACAAATTGAGAGGTGAATGGAACCTTTCAGCTCTCAGCAATACCTTTCCTTTGGTGGAAAGGCAAAAGTTTTCCTGAATGTTATGAACACCCGACTGTTTGGCCTCCGTTTCGATGATAATGAGAGGAGTTGAGATTTTCCTTATGAAGTGTATCAAACAAGAGGGCAGAATGAGTGTGGTCATACAAACTACAGCAACGAACAAGTAGGAAAAAAATCTTAACTTAAGAGAGTTGAAGCCATCTAGGATCTTGAAGAAACAGCACTAAACTAGAGGACAAATCCGTGAGCCGAATTATGTGAACACAAAGAAGCAGAGTGTTGATTGTTTAACCGCAAGTGCACGGGCTATTGTAGTATAGCTATGCAAATACGGGTCGATCCCACGAGGACTTGATTTAAAATTATGGAGTTTTAAATAAAATTCAACTAAAAGAATAAAAGCTCAAAAAAAAATAAAATCCAGATTTATTCAATTGTTCCAATGTTCACAAATATTTATTCCAAGGAAAACAGAAAATAAAAATAAAATGCGTCTTGGATAAGCTTGTCCTTGAATAGTCTGTCCTGAATTTCACTGTCCCTGAATAGTCAGAATGAAGATAAGTTAAAACCAGAATAGCATAGGGATACAGTTGTAATTAAACAGGGGACCCAATTGGTATTTCTGAAATAGGACAGAATTGTAATTTCTGAGATCTGGAGGTGCAGATTTGTAATTTCTGAGATCTGCAGGTGCAGATTTGTAATTTCTTCAGGTTCTGGTTTTTCACGAAAAAACCAGAAAAACACGTTTTTGGGAGAAATCTGGAAGATGGAGAAGAAGGAGAAGAATAGAGGAAGGAGGAGAAGAGGGAAGGAGAGAAGGAAGAGGGGAGAAAACCCGAGTTGGGTTTTCTCTCCCGGGGCGTCCGGTGAAGAGAAGAATGACCGCCGGAGAAGGAGGGGCTGGAGAGGGAGAAATCGGGAGAAAACCCAAATTGGGTTTTCTCTCCTGTGGTCGTCTGGCTACTATGGAGATTCCGGTGATCTGGGCAGTGCTGGAGCGTTGATGAAGAAGGGGCGAGTAGAGGAGGAGCTGGGTTTAGGCCACCCGGGTTGGCCTGATGCGTTGATATCGGTCGTGCTATTGATGGGAGACAAGAGTTGAAGGAGAGGGAAGAAGGTGCTGCCGAGGAAAGAAGATGTGGTGATGGGTTGGGTTTGTCTGGCGCGTGGAGGGTGTGTGCAAGAGAGAAAAGAGAAAGTGAGGAGGAGAAGAGGGAAAGAGAATAGGGGAAATGGTGAAGAAGAGGGAGATCGAGTGAGGAGTAGAGAGAGAGAGAGAGAGAGAGAGAGAGAGAGAGAGAGAGAGAGAGAGATTGATCGAGGCTCGTTGGAGCGGGTGCTATTCTGGTGCTGAAGCAGTGACTTAGTACAGGAGAGATAGCAGACGAGTGAGGGAGACAGGAGCGTGAGAGAGAATAGTTAGGAAGGGGAGCAGGAAAGAGATGGTAACAGAGATGGAGGTTCCTGGTTTCTTGTTAGAAGCTGAGAGAGGGAAAGAGAGGGTATTAGGCAGTGAGAGGTGATGACTTAGGAGCAGAGGAAGGGCTGACAAAGGTAAGAGATGGTGGGAGATGAGGGGTGCAATATGATGCAGGCGAGAGAGAGAGAGAGCTAGGGCAAAGAAAGAGCAAAGTGTAGGAAAAGAGAACGAGGAAGAGAGATGAAGAGAGAGAAAGATCAGCCTGCCCCCTCCTAAAAGAAAAAAAACCCATCCCCCTTTGAAGAAGAAAGAAGGGTCTTTTAAAAGAGAGATAGGGAGAGACGTGTGAAAGAGAAGGAGAAAAAGAGATAGAAGAGAGAGAGAAAAGAAAGGAGAGGGATAAGAGAAAAAGAGAAAAGAGAGGAGAAAGAGAAGGAAGAGGAGATAGGTGGGGTCCACTAGCTTTCTTAGTTTTGCTAGAACTCTGCAAGTCTTCAAAGTCTTCAGTCTCCTTCCATGATTCAATCTGGAGCGTCCATGCCTGAGTTGACTGATCTGCAATGCACAAGACTAAATTAGCGAAATCTAAACCGTCCATTAGCTTTAATAGTCATTTAACCACTAAATTTTACAATTCAACGGTTGGATGACCAATTAAAGCTAAAATGAAATATTTGATTTAAAATCTTAAAATTAATGGTCTAGATGCTCCAATCAAATACTAAATTAGGGATATTTTGACCAAATTTGAACACTTAACACACCCCCCAACCAACATTTTGCTAGTCCCTAGCAAAAGATGCGAAGAAATCAACTCAAAATTTTTTATTTTGTATTTTTTTTTCAGGTCATCTCCATTTTTTTCTCAGATAATTATCTTCAATAAATCTATCAACTTTAGCAAACTAATAAAGATGACTGAGGAATTCAAAACCCTACTCATATGCTAAAAATATTCTACTTAAGCTCAGATCTCAGATTGAGTATGTGCATATGCAGTCTATACATAGAATAATCTTTATCTCTAAATAGACTTCTAACTTTTGAACTCCATCTGAAATATGTTTTGACCTCAATCCTTACTAATGGCATACGCTCAGAAATAAAGTCTCTCAGATAGAGGGTTTAGATCATATCTCTCTTGTAATTATGTGAGCAGAGTCAATAAAAACAAATTTAGCTCACATATACTCATGAAGAACGGGAGTTACTAAGGAATTTACTTGTATTGATCCCTTTGGAATGGATGCCATTACCTTTGAATATTTAGAAATACCATTCTTTTAATCCTATCCATTCATTTCCTCATCAAGACTATATTCATCCTAGAATCAATAGGTCTTTAATTGGGACGAAACATAAGCTTAGGACAGGGTACCAAAGAAAGGGTATAAAGGTATTCAACGTTTCTTCAAAAAAATAAGTAGAGGTCTTCTACTAAAGTTGACAATGCTTCTTTTCTTTGCTGAAGTGAATATTCTTTTTCCATTTTTCTTTGCATTCTTCAAACTCTTCTTTTTTCTTTTTTTTTTTCTTTTCACTTTTCTTTTTTTCATATTTTTGACTCACTTTGAAGAATATTTCTTTTCTTGATATCCACTTTTCTACTTTTGTTGCAACTAAAAGATTTTTTTTTTTCTTCTTCTCTAACTTATTTTTCAAAGAAAATTGGGTAATGGATAATTTATACTGGGTTAATATGGGTAAATGGTAATTTGGGTGACAAAAGAAAATGGCTTTATTTCAAGGCTTAACTTGGCTAACTAGTGGTAAAAATACTTCTGGGTAGGCTTTATGTCTCTAGGTTAATAACAAGGATGGCCTAAATCATTTTCTAGGTTTCATATAATCTATCAAATTCAATGAACTTCCAGAATTTTAAAGGTAGTATTCTAATTATTCAGGTAATTAGCCAAATTTAAGAGTTTGGGATCAATTTTCTTTAAGCACGCTGAAGAAAATTTTGAACATTTATAATCTCTCAAAAAGGATGAATGGCTCTAAAACTCACTTGTGTTATAGGTCTCCACTGAATTTCTTCAGAATTTCTAAGTTATAGCCACTTATCAATCTAGATTATCTATATGCAATCAACGTGTACAAATGTGATATGAGACTTTGCTTTTATGGAATACTTTAGAAAATGAGTAAAATGATGAATTAATCATATTCAATTCTATTAATAAGCTAAAGTTATCCAGATTATACTTCAGAAAATCCAATTCTCATCATGGTATAGGAAATGACCTAAAATTTTTCTTTCTTTTTTTTTTTTTTTTTTTTTTTTAAAACCAAGGAAAACACCTAAAAACTAAAAGAAAACTAGAATTTGCTAGAATTCTACACCCCCCAACCTGACAGAAACATTGTCCTCAATGTTTAAAAAGTAGGACCTAAAATGAATATGGGTGATATAGAAAACAACAAAATACAAAATATGGTACAAAGAGATCAAATTCACTCAATCCTGATAAACAGGATCCTCCAGAGTTGTGGACTCAACTTCTGGATTCTCATAATCTAGGAAAGGCTTTAAACGTTGACCATTCACTTTAAAAGAATGACCAGTCCTAGTATTCTCAATCTCGACAGTCCCATATGGAAAAACTTCTTTTACTATGTATGGACCGGTCCATCGAGATCTAAGCTTACCTGGAAATAGGTGGAGCTTAGAATTGTAAAGTAGAACCTTTTGGCTTGGAGTAAAGGATTTTCTCATTATGTTCTTATCATAAAAAACTTTCATCTTTTCTTTATATATCCTATTACTCTCATAAGCTTCTTGCCTGATCTCTTCCAACTCATTAAGTTGGAGCTTGCGATGTGAGCCAGCTTTATCCATATTGAAATTGAATGTCTTTATTGCCCAATAGGCTCTATGTTCCAATTCCACAGGCAAATGACAAGCCTTACCGTATACAATACGATAGGGAGACATACCAATCGGGGTGCGATGTGCAGTCCTGTAAGCCCAGAGCGCATCAGTCAGTCTAAGAGACCAATCTTTACGATCTGGATTAACAGTCTTTTGAAGGATTTGTTTGATAGCCCGATTTGATACTTCTACTTGTCCACTTGTTTGTGGGTGATACGGTGTTGCAACTTTATGTGTAATATTATATTTTTTCATTAGTGCTTCAAATGGTTTGTTGCAAAAATGCGTACCGTTATCACTTATAATGGCTCGAGGAGTCCCTAATCGAGAAAAAATGTTTTCTTTTAAAAATTTAAGAACTATTTTGTGATCATTATGCCTACATGGGATAGCCTCAATCCATTTTGAAACATAGTCTACGGCCAATAAGATATAAATGTAGCCAAAAGAAGGTGGAAATGGACCCATGAAATCTATACCCCAACAATCAAAAATTTCTATGATAAGAATAGGATTTAGAGGCATCATATTCCTACGGGTTATTCCTCCTAACTTTTGACATTGCTCACATAATTTACAAAACACATGTGTGTCTTTGAACAATGACGGCCAATAAAAACCGCACTGCAAAATCTTTGCCGCTGTTTTCTGGGTAGAAAAATGTCCACCACATGCTTCTGAATGACAAAAGGAGATAACACTATGTTGTTCTAAGTCAGGGACACATCTCCTAATGATTTGATCTGGGCAGTATTTAAACAGGTATGGATCATCCCAGAAATAGTGCTTAACATTGGAAAAGAATTTTTTCTTTTCTTGTTTAGTCCAATGTTCCGTAATTTTCCCTGTGACTAAATAATTTGCAATATCAGCAAACCAGGGAGGATGGGAAACATGAAAAAGTTGCTCATCAGGGAAAGTGTCTTTAATTAGCAACTCATTTAAAGGCTCTGTTAGGACTAAGCGAGACAAATGGTCAGCTACCACATTCTCTACTCCCTTTTTATCTTTTATTTCAATGTCAAACTCTTGGAGTAGGAGAATCCATCTAATTAGTCTAGGCTTAGCATCTTTCTTAGAAAGAAGATACTTGAGGGCCGAATGGTCAGTGAATATGACTATTTTAGATCCTACCAAGTAAGACCTGAATTTATCCAATGCGAAGACAACTGCTAAGAGTTCTTTCTCCGTAGTAGAATAGTTCATTTGGGTGCTATTTAAGGTCCTACTGGCATAGTAGATGACGTATGGCTTCTTTTCTTTTCTCTGTCCTAGTACAGCTCATACAGCATAGTCACTGGCATCACACATGATTTCAAAGGGTAGACTCCAATCAGGCGGCTGCATTATAGGTGCAGTGGTCAACTTGTCTTTCAACTTTATAAATGCTTCTTGACAATCCTTAGTCCACTCAAAAGGAGTATCCTTTGTGAGGAGGTGACATAGTGGTCTAGATATTGCACTAAAATCCTTAATGAACCTCCGATAGAATCCCGCATGACCTAGGAAAGATCGAATGTCCCTAATAGATTTTGGAATGGGTAGATTGGAAATTAGATCAACTTTAGCTCTATCTACCTCTATACCTTTAGATGACACAATGTGACCTAAGACAATTCCCTTAGGAACCATGAAATGACATTTTTCCCAATTAAGCACTAGGTTCTTTTCTTTACAACGAGTTAAGACTTTTCTTAGATTTTCAAGACATGTTTCAAATGAATTACCGAAAACAGAAAAGTCGTCCATGAAAACCTCTAAAATTCTCTCCACCATATCACTGAAAATGCTTAACATGCAACGTTGAAATGTGGCGGGAGCATTACATAATCCAAATGGCATTCTTTTGTAAGCAAAAGTGCCAAAAGGACATGTAAATGTGGTCTTTTCCTGATCTTCGGGTGCAATTTCTATTTGGTTATACCCTGAATAACCATCTAAGAAACAATAGTACTAGTGTCCTGCAACCCTTTCTAACATTTGATCAACGAAGGGCAAAGGAAAATGGTCCTTCCTTGTAAAGATTCAACTTTCGATAGTCGATACACATACGCCAACCAGTAGTAACCCTGGTAGGGATTAATTCATTGTTGGCGTTAGTTATTACTGTCACTCCAGACTTCTTTGGAACCACCTAAGTAGGACTTACCCATTTGCTATCACTTATGGGATAGATGATTCCCACATCAAGCAACTTTAGGACTTCTGCTCTAACCACATCTTTCATATTAGGATTTAACCTTCTTTGCATTTGACGACATGGTTTAGCTTCATCCTCTAGATATATCCTATGGGTGCAGATTAAAGGGTTAATGCCCTTTATATCAGCTATGGTCCATCCTATCGCACCTTTGTGTTCTTTTAAAGTGTCTATTAATTTGTCCTCCTGAGATGTTTCTAATTGGGAGAAAATTATTACAGGAAAAGTCTCTTTGTCTCCTAAAAGGCATATTTTAAATCGATGGTAGAGATTTCAATTCAAGCTTAGGAGGTTCTATGAATGATGGAAGGGAGTGGACTCCCTCGGTGGAAGGTCCTCGAAAGGAGGTTTCCATTTTTCTGTTTCCATGATAGGAAGAGAATCAAGGAGGGCATTAACTTCCTCTATTAATGCATCCTCATTACACTCATTAAAATGGGCCAAACAGGCCTCAAGTGGGTCCGATAAGGAAGATGATTGAAACTGATCTTGCACAACCGAATTGATCATGTTAACACGGTGCAAATCATCGGATAGTTTCACCAGGTTGCTTACGTATATTGAAAATGTTAAGTTCTATTGTCATATTGCCAAAGGACAATTTCATCACACCATTTCTACAGCTTGATTAAGGCATTGGACGTAGCCAAAAATGGTCGTCCCGGGATGACCGGTATTTCATTCTTCTCATTCACCACCGGGTGTGTATCTAGAACCGTAAAATCGACAGGAAGCAAAATTGTTGTACCTGGACTAACACATCCTCTATTACCCCTCTCGGTATTTTTACGTAACAATCAGCTAGGCGGAGTGTAGTAGATGTAGGTTTCAGTTCACCCAGACCTAACTGTTCGTATACCGAGTATGATAATAAGTTTACACTAGATCCTAAATCAAGAAGAGCTTGATTTATCTGGTAGTTGCCAATAATGCAAGTAAGAGTGGGGCAACCAGGATCCTTGTACTTTGGTGGTGTATGGTGTTGAAGAATAGAACTAACTGTTCGATCAAAAATGCCTTCTTTTGGACATTTAATTTTCTCTTGATGGTGCATAAGTCTTTTAAGAATTTGGCATATGATGGGATTTGTTTTATAGCATCTAAGATCGGTATGTTGATCTTGACTTGCTTGAAAATTTCTAAAATCTCATCATTAGATGCAGACTTTGGGGCTTGGCGCAACCTTTGAGGGAATGGAGCAGGGACTGGACATGGCTCAACAGGTGAAACATGGTCCTTTTCTTTAGATTTTTCTACCTTTTCAATCTTTTTAGGCTCATCTTTCTCAATTATTTTACCACTCCTAAGAATAGTAATGTGACTTTAGTCTGTTCCATGGTAGAGCTAGATGTTTCATCTGATGCATTAATGCTAACCGCATGCACTCCCTTAGGGTTTGCTTGAGGTTGAGCTGGGAATTTTCCTTTTTCCATATTTTGCATCATTTGACTCATCATGTTTTTTAGTTCATTCACAGACTTTTCTAATTGAGAAATTTTCCTTTCCTGATTTTGATTAACTTGATTATCCTCTACATGCCTTTTAGGTGGGGGCAAGTAAAGTCCAGGAGAATGAGGTTGATGAGTTTGGTATGGTGGTGGAGCAAGTAGTCCTTGGTTTGGTTGTTGATGACTCGTATGGGCCTCGATTGTGAGACATTTGCATTAGGTCCATTTCTCCAATTGAAATTTGGATGGTTTCTCAGTTGGGATTATATGTCTCAGAATATGGGGAGAAAGGTCTTTTATAATTATTGAGTGCATTAGCTGATCATGAAGTACATCTTGAAATGCAGGGATGGTAGGACATTCCTGAGTAAGATGTGATGTACTTTCACAAATGCTACACACTTGGTCATCATTAGTTAAGGTTTTCGTTCCCATTTCCATGGCTTCTACTTTTCTAGCTAGGGTTGCTACTTTGGCACTGATTTCATTTTTTTCAGTCATGGCATACATGCCTCCCCTAGTAGATGTGATAGTGGGCTTAGGTCTATCTGAATGTTCTACTCTTTCTGAGTCAGCCCAGGTTTGTGCACTTTCAGCTAGCCATTCCAAATACTCCTCCACCTCATCTGGTTGTTTATTCAAAAAGTTACCATTGCACATCATCTCTACAAACTGGCGCATGTCAGAATTAAGTCCTTCATAAAAGAAGCTGATAATGCGCCATGGTTCATAGCCATGATGTGGGCAAGTAAGCAATAGATCTTTGAACCTTTCCCAGCATTGGTAGAATGATTCTTTATCTTTTTGGGTAAAGTTCATTATCTTACGACGGAGTGTATTTGTTTTATGTGTAGGGAAAAACTTTTTCAAGAATTCCCTAGTCATTTCATTCCAAGTCCTTATGGAACCTGGTGGCAGTGCATTAAACCACATTTTTGCTTTTTCCTTTAAAGAGAAAGGAAATAGCTTAAGCCTGACAGTGTCTAGACCTATATTTTGGGTTCTTTGGGTACTACATACCTCATCAAATTCTTTAAGGTGCAAATAAAGACTCTCACTATCTAGCCCATGAAATTTGGGAAGTAATTGAATTACTCCCGTTTTAAATTCTAATGCACTAGCATTTTGAGGAAGAATGACACAAGAGGGTGTACTGGTGCGTGTAGGTTGAAGGTAGTCTCTTAAGGTTCGTCCATGAGGATTCTGATAAACATCATTTTCTCCATGGTCACTCTGTTGGTCCCATTCCCTATTTTCATTCCTTCTCCAATTTCTTTGTTGATGATTATTCCTCCTTGGTGGAGGTTGATATTCATCATCAATTAGAGGTGGTGGGTCCTCATTCATGATGAGTGGAGCTTGATCACCTCTAATTCTACCATGGGGTGAGTTACCCCTTGATCGTTGATCAGCCATTGTTGGTCTGTCTTTTTGGTCGTACGAGACTAACCTACCGGTTTCGTCGCGTATCCAAAAGGGCATACAATGAAAGATCTTTTTGGTTTTTTTTTTTATGTTTTTATTTTTTTCTATCCTAAATGATGCAACCTAAATGCCTAAAATGATGCACCAAACAGGACACAATCAAGCAATCCCCTTAGGCTAGCAAGCATAGATATTTTGATTTTCTTGATTTTCTGTGGGGACAATGCTTTTAATTAACCTACTCTAACGCTCCTACTCTCTTTAGGAGTTGACTACTGCTACCGCTAGGTTCTAACCAAAGCGGTTAATACAACCCTCGTGTAAGGAGGCGTTTAGACCTCAACAAACGTCGACAGGAGGTAGGGGAAGAGCGAGGCTCTATTAGACAACCCCCAATAACCACAGTGATCAAAAGCAACCAGAGTAACAGTAATTCGTGTCCTATTAAGAGGGTCCTATGAGCATGTGATAACCCTATAGGTCTCTTCTGATTGATTTTAAATTAATGTGAAAGGAGAGGTTGCGTGCTTGAGACGATTATCCTAGGTGGGCCAAGGAGTGGTGATGAAATCCACCCTTGATCTTGTGGGGTAAGGTGCCCTTACTAATTAAATTTCACACACCATGGCAATTCGATCAACATATAATCCATCTTAAAGCGTTAGACGTGTCCTAAAATGCAATTGAAAGCAATAAACTAATGCAAAACCCTAAGATGCAACAATTATAACATATGCTTTCTATATGCAATTAAATACCAAACAATGCAAATTATTCTAAATGCAAACCCTAATCTAGAAAATAAATGAGTGAGAAGACTTACAGTGAGGTTTCTGATGAAGATCAAGTGTGGGCCACCGTGTCCCACACTTGCCCTGTATTATTACAACCCTTTAAAAATTGAAATTGAAAATGCAAATTACAAGGGGCCTCACTACAAGATTCACTCAAAAATAAAATTTCTAATCTAGGAAAGCAAGAAAAATCTATCAATTGATGATGCTCCACTCCAATTTCCTGAAAAAGAAAAATAACAATTAGTACCAAATTCAGAAAATAAAGTGATTATGCATTAAAAATGCCTACAGATGCACCTAAGAATGCCTAAAATGCAATTCCTAATTTTTTTGTATTTTTTTGGATTTTTTTTTGAAATTTTTTTTTTGAAATTTTAATTAAATTTTTTATAAAAACTCTATTTCAATTCCCCGGCAACGGCGCCAAAAACTTGTTGATTGTTTAACCGCAAGTGCACGGGCTATTGTAGTATAGCTATGCAAATACGGGTCGATCCCACGAGGACTTGATTTAAAATTATGGAGTTTTAAATAAAATTCAACTAAAAGAATAAAAGCTAAAAAAAAATAAAATCCAGATTTATTCAATTGTTCCAATGTTCACAAATATTTATTCCAAGGAAAACAGAAAATAAAAATAAAATGCATCTTGGATAAGCTTGTCCTTGAATAGTCTGTCCTGAATTTCACTGTCCCTGAATAGTCAGAATGAAGATAAGTTAAAACCAGAATAGCATAGGGATACAGTTGTAATTAAACAGGGGACCCAATTGGTATTTCTGAAATAGGACAGAATTGTAATTTCTGAGATCTGGAGGTGCAGATTTGTAATTTCTGAGATCTGCAGGTGCAGATTTGTAATTTCTTCAGGTTCTGGTTTTTCACGAAAAAACCAGAAAAACACGTTTTTGGGAGAAATCTGGAAGATGGAGAAGAAGGAGAAGAATAGAGGAAGGAGGAGAAGAGGGAAGGAGAGAAGGAAGAGGGGAGAAAACCCGAGTTGGGTTTTCTCTCCCGGGGCGTCCGGTGAAGAGAAGAATGACCGCCGGAGAAGGAGGGGCTGGAGAGGGAGAAATCGGGAGAAAACCCAAATTGGGTTTTCTCTCCTGTGGTCGTCTGGCTACTATGGAGATTCCGGTGATCTGGGCAGTGCTGGAGCGTTGATGAAGAAGGGGCGAGTAGAGGAGGAGCTGGGTTTAGGCCACCCGGGTTGGCCTGATGCGTTGATATCGGTCGTGCTATTGATGGGAGACAAGAGTTGAAGGAGAGGGAAGAAGGTGCTGCCGAGGAAAGAAGATGTGGTGATGGGTTGGGTCTGTCTGGCGCGTGGAGGGTGTGTGCAAGAGAGAAAAGAGAAAGTGAGGAGGAGAAGAGGGAAAGAGAATAGGGGAAATGGTGAAGAAGAGGGAGATCGAGTGAGGAGTAGAGAGAGAGAGAGAGAGAGATTGATCGAGGCACGTTGGAGCGGGTGCTATTCTGGTGCTGAAGCAGTGACTTAGTACAGGAGAGATAGCAGACGAGTGAGGGAGACAGGAGCGTGAGAGAGAATAGTTAGGAAGGGGAGCAGGAAAGAGATGGTAACAGAGATGGAGGTTCCTGGTTTCTTGTTAGAAGCTGAGAGAGGGAAAGAGAGGGTATTAGGCAGTGAGAGGTGATGACTTAGGAGCAGAGGAAGGGCTGACAAAGGTAAGAGATGGTGGGAGATGAGGGGTGCAATGTGATGCAGGCGAGAGAGAGAGAGAGCTAGGGCAAAGAAAGAGCAAAGTGCAGGAAAAGAGAACGAGGAAGAGAGATGAAGAGAGAGAAAGATCAGCCTGCCCCCTCCTAAAAGAAAAAAAACCCATCCCCCTTTGAAGAAGAAAGAAGGGTCTTTTAAAAGAGAGATAGGGAGAGACGTGTGAAAGAGAAGGAGAAAAAGAGATAGAAGAGAGAGAGAAAAGAAAGGAGAGGGATAAGAGAAAAAGAGAGGAGAAAGAGAAGGAAGAGGAGATAGGTGGGGTCCACTAGCTTTCTTAGTTTTGCTAGAACTCTGCAAGTCTTCAAAGTCTTCAGTCTCTTTCCATGATTCAATCTGGAGCGTCCATGCCTGAGTTGACTGATCTGCAATGCACAAGACTAAATTAGCGAAATCTAAACCGTCCATTAGCTTTAATAGTCATTTAACCACTAAATTTTACAATTCAACGGTTGGATGACCAATTAAAGCTAAAATGAAATATTTGATTTAAAATCTTAAAATTAATGGTCTAGATGCTCCAATCAAATACTAAATTAGGGATATTTTGACCAAATTTGAACACTTAACACAGAGAAGGGAAAAGCTTAGTTCCAATTATCTCCTATTTCCCCCCAATTATGGTAGTGTTGAGATGAGAACTCACAATAGAGCATACTGAGGTATTCTGAAATGGAGTAGACACAACCAACCAAACAAAGAGGATAGGATTGGAAAGTTTTTCTTACAAGAAAAATTAAGAGTGGGATAATGTACTGACAATGGGTTCATATATGCCAACCAAGTTTTATTTTTATCGATAAAATGACATATTTGGGAGGTGATTGATGCTTCATTTCAGTTGTAAGCAAGGGAGATCAAGATTGCAGAAGTACACTCGCTGTTGGGTCTTATACAAGATTGCACAAGAATACGCGATCTTATACAAAGTATATGCTCAGGAATTTGGAAGCTCAAGCTTACATCCACATACATACAGTAAAGTAGAACAATATCCTCTTGCACATCCATTATTTTCCTCAAGAATTCTAGCAGTTATTTTTGCAACTTTCTAAGAGCATTCACTATCTCAACTGAACTATAGAAGCTATTAGGAGCCATGAAAATTGAAGAAAATTCTACAGCATGATATACAAAGAAAATTACTCGCTTTTCAGTGTTATCAGAAACACATTCTGATTTTCATTGCTGAGAAGTAGTTGATGACGAGCCTTTAGTCTGAGAACTACCGGACATATTGCTTTGTCCCTGTGAACTTTTATCTGATGAAAACTCTGAGAAGATCACAACATTCTCTTGACTTTCTACCAAAACTTGAAGAGCCCTTGGAATTGGTGGCATATTAACCTCCAAAACTCCCTCTAGAATCTGAACAATCTGCCCCATAGATGGCCTATGATCCTCATCATCCTGAATGCACCAGCAAGAAACTCTACAAGCTCTGGTGAGTTCTTCCAAGTCAGCATTGCCCTCCAATTTGGAATCCAACAAGCAAAGGACTTCGTCTTCAACTACTTTTTTTGCTGCCCAAGTAGGAAAAAAGGTAACCTTCCCATCCTCAGAGTGCTCTGCATTTCTCCTGCCCATTATAATCTCAAAGAGCATCATTCCATAGCTATAAACGTCGGCCTTTGCCGTAATGGGGAGGCCTGAGATCCATTCCGGAGCAAGGTATCCTCTGGTTCCTCTCATAGTTGTTAGAACGCGACTGAAGTCCCTACCAATGAGCTTTGCCAGCCCAAAATCTGCCACCTTTGGGCAAAATGTAGCATCCAAAAGTATGTTTTCTGGCTTGATGTCGCAATGCACAATACAGTCCCTGCATTTCTCATGTAGATAGGCTAATCCTCGAGCAGTTCCAATAGCAATTTGGTACCTTGTTTTCCAGTCTAGAACCTCTTTGGTCTTCTGAAACAGATGTGAATCTAAAGACCCATTTGGCATGTAATCATAAACTAGCAGCCTTTAGTACCTTCAGAGCAGAATCCACAAAGACGGATGAGATTAACATGCTGAATTGTCCCGATTGTGCTTACTTCTGTTCGGAATTGCTTCTCACCTTGTCTAAGACCTTCAAGTTTTTTCACAGCTATGCCAGTTGAATCAGGCAAAGTTCCTTTAAAAACAGAACCAAAACCTCCTCCACCCAACTTTTCAGAGAAGTTCCTGGTGGCACTTTGTAAGTCTCTGTAGCTAAATGGTATTAAAGAACCCTGAACTGGTTTTTTTGTCAGCTCTCTCCTTCTGTATCTCCAAATCAGAACTGAAACAACAACCATAACAGCAACTACAACTCCAGCAACTGCAGCTACAATAACTCCAGTAGCCGATTTCTTCTTACCTCCAGAATCCGGTACATCAGAAGCTGCAAGACGGAGATAAAGAGTGCCAGTGTTACCATCACCACTAGAACCTTGTCTAAGATTCCGCAAATTCCCATTCCATATCGAACATCCATCACTACCATGAGCACACGCAGTACAAGAACAGTTATTTAAACAAGCTGATTCACAATCATCAGAACTTACAGCTCTTGAAGGATTTGGAGTAACATCTGACAACCGCATATCCGGCATGGTCCAAAACTTATCTTTCTTTCCATTAGAAGATGCATTCTTGCCACATTGCAAGGCTGTTTTCCTCACACAACCACCAGACCAATCACTCAAATTCCAATCCTTAGCAGAAGCAGGTTTGAAACCTTGCATGCATGTGCAGAAAGGCAAGCTTCTTTGATTACAGCTACCGAAATCCCCACAAAGAGAATAGACATCACATTGGTCTCTTGGTTGAGACCAGAACAAAATCCACTCTTTTGACTGATCCAACCATGTCAATTGCTTAATTTGTCCTGACACATCCATCACAAATCTGGAAATAGTAGTTGGATCATCGACAGAGTAAGTGAAATACTTTTCTCTGTTATTTTCTACAAAGCTAAAATTGTAGATATAGGCACGTCTCATTTCAGGAACTCTACTGAAAATGCGCCCATCCCAATCCCCACTAGTCCAGTACCTTCGAGATCCATTCCACTGTATAAAATACTGAGTGCTGCTACCTGGGTCTACCTGAAGAGAAAAGAGCCCCGGAGCTGGGTCGTCGGAACTTCTCCATGAAGTAAGGATCTGGTTTTCACCAGTGACCTTATTCAATCCTAGCTTTCCTTCAGGAAGCCACGTATGAGTTAGGTGATCAAAACTCTGCCAAAACACAGCAGATGAATTCGACCCATCTCTCAAAACTAGATTTCCATTCTCAAGAAGGACAGCTAATGTTGAATTTGTGGTTTTGGCGGTTGAATTTATAGACCAGATCGGGATGTTCGACTGATTTTGGAGGACCAGATTACCATCTTCGGACATTCTTAATTGGGATGCAGTGTCAGGGAGAGGTGTTTCTTTGTTTGCTACCCAAACTGCTGTTTGTTCAGAGACTTTGTTGTACCATATACCAATATAGAATTTCTGAGACTTACCTGGTGAGAAGAAGCCCAATTTGAAGTTGCCACCTTTGGATGTTATTGTTTGGCTTCCAGAGAGAGATTGGCCTGAAGTGATTGAATCAGCTGCCATAGAAAGATGGGCTCTCAAAGAGAAGGAGATTAAGAGAAAAACAGCAAGGAATAACCATGACCTGCTTCTAGTGCCCATCTTTGCAACAAGAATGCATTGGCCAGCAAGATATTTATGAGAAGAAAACTCGAAAAAGAAGAAGAAAAGAGGTTGAACTGAAAGTTGAAACAGAGTGGCAGCATATGAAGGATGGAATGGCCAGTTCAAATCACCTATCCCTTGATTTGATAGCAACAAATAAATATCAACTCAATTGATTTCAAGACTCTGACAAGGATGACTGAAGATAATGACTAAAATAACACGTTCTTTAATGGAGAAATTTCAAGTTGTCTTCCTTGTGGTACGGACGTGCTGCTAAAGAAATATATGAGGCCCAATGTTTGATGATCTAAACCGTTCATCTTACTCCGCCGCCTATAATACCCCAGATATCCTTTGTATCCTTTGTATTGTGTGTTCTTATCCCTTCAGCAGATTCACATTCAGCCATCTTTGTTTCGAACTTGTTCCTGAAGGTTCGAGCTGTTCATGGGCTAGCTACATATAACACAGGCAGACAAAACTTACATCAGGAGATCTCTCACGAGACGATATCAGAAATAGAGGAAAACCTGATTTTCTTCAATATAATATAGATTTTAGTTTCTAAATAATATCATGGTATGAATGGACAAGTTATCTGTCTCCTTTATGGGAGTTTGCTGTAAGTTTGGATTAAATACTCTCTCTCTCTCTCTTAGGTATCCGTGAATACCCATGTCCTTAATACGAGTTTATTAAAAGATCAGTGATTAATTAGAATAAGGGTAAACACTTTCATTGCATTTATTTATTTTTCTTATTTTCTGAATGTTGGGCGGAGGCATCCAAGACAGCCTCAGCCCGTCAAACATGTTGCTTCCGGGAGCTACCACTCAAGAAATGCCACAAAACTAGATTTCGGGCTATTGAATTCTACCTATTCAATTGAAGACTTTGTGTTTGTATGAATAAGACTCTATAGTGCAAGAGTTGGTCTTAATCGTGCAAGTCAAGAGTTCGAGTTCTATAAAGGTTATATTTAAATTTTATCTAACAATATTAATGTTTAAAATAACTAAATAAAGAAAAATAACCAACTATTGTTCAAAGTTTTAAACTCCAATTTATTCCAATTTTGTACTTCTTTTCCACCAAATTAGATTATTTAAATAAACTAGTATCAAAGAAAGTAATTTGAGTTAGAGATACTAATCTCAGACGGAGGTACTCTTCATTGCAAATTAGTTAAATACAAAAATATTTAGGAAACCAGAAGTGTATGGGCATTTATGTCATTTTAGGATACTAGTAATGGTGGAAACAACACTGCCACTAAATGCCAGCGAAACACAACAGCCAGAGGGGAGGCCTGGAATTTCGGTAGCAGAAAACTACCTTCACCAATACACCAACTTATCAAATATCGGAGCAGGTGAATCATATGATGAGACGGCTTCATAAGAGAAGCACATCGCACGATACTAGGCTCTTTACGCCCAGTTTTGGGCCCACATGTGCGGTGAGGATTGATTGAGCCTGGTGGTCCGAAAATTAAAGATGATTTCACCTTTGATCTGCACTAGATTTAACTCGTTTAGACTGTTCTAGTGCCTTAATCCTGCACGCTTTGTTTAGGGTTCTGGAAAGGAAACTGATAATCTAATCATACGTACTTGAAGAGAGAAATTAACCTTATGGTTTTGACGATCAACAACATGTGGGTCCCTTCTCTTGAAGATTAATGGTCCGGATCATATGTCATGTTTAATATGGAGCCGAGAAGAGAACTTTAAGTTTGAAAGCACATAACTAAAAAAGATCCCAACCATCTGCGGATCCCTTCTAAGTGTAGGATTAAGAAAAGAATTAGTGAATGGCCCACGTTAAGCTCTATGTCATTTCATCAACAAGTATTTTGGCCAGGATGGAGGGTCCAGATCAATTTAGTTCCATGTGAGTGGGCCTAGGTAAAGCGTCTTATGTAAAGAGTATCTCACAGTATGATTTCCCAAATTAAAGGGCAACAGACCAAGGCCTCGTGAGCACGCAAATTGGGTAGTCTTCCTGATTGACTTGAGTCCACCCAAGACGCAATGGGAACACTTATATCCTTTTTTGACCTCTTCTCTTCAATGATGGAAATTCAGAGTCGTTAGATGGAAAGTCACGATCATTCGAAGTTGCAGAACAGATTTGACCTTTCAAAGTTCAGTCCATTCTCAAGTCTTAGATTCAATGATGGAAATTCAGAGGTCGTTAGATTGACGGTCAAGATCATTCGAAGTTGCAAGTCTAGAATATATTTGACCTTTCAAAGTTCAGTCCACTCTCAAGTCTTAGATTCAATGATGGAAATTCAGAGCTCGTTAGATGGACGGTCAAGATCATTCGAAGTTGCAAGTCTAGAACAGATTTGACCTTTCAAAGTTCAGTCCATTCTCAAGTCTTAGATTCAATGATGGAAATTCAGAGCTCATTAGATGGACGGTCAAGACCATTCGAAGTTCCAAGTCTAGAACATATTTGACCCTTCAAAGTTCAATCCATTCTCAAGTCTTAGATTCAATGATGGAAATTTAGAGCTCGTAAGATGGACGGTCAAGATCATTCGAAGTTGCAAGTCTAGAATATATTTGACCTTCCAAGTTCAGTCCATTCTCAAGTCTTAGATTCAATGATGGAAATTCAGATCTCGTTAGATGGACGGTCAAGATCATTCGAAGTTGCAGAACAGATTTGACCTTTCAAAGTTCAGTCCATTCTCAAATCTTAGATTCAATGATGGAAATTCAGAGCTCATTAGATAGACGGTCAAGATCATTCGAAGTTGCATGTCTATAACAGATTTGACCCTTCAAAGTTCAATCCACTCTTAAGTCTTAGAGCATATATACCAGTGCCTGTAACTTCCCATTCTTTAGTGCAGCCAATTCTATGGGCAAGTTCATTTGTAGTGGTCATCCCACCAAACCACTGCTTGAACACGGATAAAATCCACCGATTGACTCGTCTACAAATAGTGGCTTATTTGTTAGCATTTTTAATTATTAAAAAAAGAAGAAGCAGTTCCAATGCATGAAGCTCCTACATATGCTGGGTCTAGAAAAGAGGCGGATCACAAAAGTCAATAGCATACAGCCTTACCTGCATTTTGCAAGAGGCTATTTTCACGCCTTTTATTGATGCAATTTTATCTATTAAAGCATTTTTACCTTATTACATCGATAAAATTATCTTGGAACTCCTAACATAAGGTTTTATGGCTATTTATCTTTGTTAGGGCAATTTTATCTATGCTTTAAGCAATGAATAAAATAATCATTTCATGACTGGTATACCAGTGATCCATACATTCATCTTCTAGGGCTGTCACACAAACATCTTCTCTAGAAAGTTAGGATTGATAAGTCATGTAAACCCAAATTTCAGGCAAGCACCATACAGAAAGCTCCTGAGAATCCTTTCGTTGCCAACCATAGGAAGGAGAAGATATAAGTCCCACGAGATTGATAATGGAATGGTCATCACCTCCGATAGACAAAAAACGTAAATGAGATGGAATCTACCAAATAAAATGTCACTTGGATAGTCATATGCTAGGATCCATTAGATTAGCAAAATGATCAAAGATCTTTTTCTCTAGAGGTTTGAATTGTGTAATAAGTTTGATATTCAGGCTGCTATCTCTACCATGGGCTCCAACAAATTGAATAGGAAAGAGGAATGTCATATATAGAGAGACATAGTTACAAAATTCTCCAAGTAATTGAATTTTTTTTTTTGAAAAAGCTAGTGTGTTTTGCAAACTTAATGCAAAGTAATATGAATTTGCCACACAAAATCTCAATTTTAATGATTAGTTATGAAATTCTCACATATCATATGTAGATATATTGTTATAAATTAATATAAAAAACTAAAATTTATACCCTAACAATGATTTTCTCTCCAGTTATTTATTTTTTTTTTTGAAATTTTCATGAATGTTTGTTGAATTTTATGAATATTTCCCTTGAAAAGGAGTGAGCTAACTTGAGATGGGCCATATCACTATTAGTAGTGCTTGAGCTGGGATGAGATGAAGTCGTATCTCCTCATCTCATTGTTAGTGGTGCTTGAGATGAGTTGAGATGAAAATCATCCAATCTCAACTTACTCTCTCCTGATGCAAAAATAAAAAATTATGTCACATCATAACCAAGAGGCTCTTTGACTTAGCAATTCCTCTTCAAAGAAATCCACAAAAGTCAGATATCATATAACCAAAGATGTATGCACTAACAAGAGGAGTAATATGCCTTGTATTGGAGTGGCCTGCTTGAATTGAAGTAGGACTAAGTGGGAAGCACAGTTCAAAACTCGTGAGTTAACTTGGAACCTGTCCATTTTAAGTCAACTTTGTATCAAAGCAAGTGGGTCAGAAGTGTATAAGTTGGGGCAAGCTTTTGATCTCAAGACCTCCAAATCATCGCTAGGATCCTAACTAGTTCGCTTAGCTTTAAAATTATGTAAATAAATGGATTTGTTTCATTTTGATCCAAGTCAAACAAATCTTTTTCAAAATTTCTAAATCGAGTTTTTTCGAATCACCAACAATTTCTATGAGTTTAGGGGTGGCAAAATATGACACGACACAAACCCGACACGAATTTAGCGGGTTCGGGTCGAGTCCTATCGTGTTCGTGTCATTTTCCGGTCAACCCGAAAACGACACGCCAAAAATCGTGTCGTGTTCGAGTCAATCAGCATGACCTATCGTGTTGACCTGTTTGACACGCGACCTATTTATTTATCATGAACTAATAGTAATATAGGAAGGTTCATTTGAAACTGTCCTATATGTAACATGTAATAGAAAACATGTAACGTGCAACCGTCCTATATTATAATGTAACATGTAATATAGGACATTACAATACAATATATGAGTACATTACAATATAGGACATTATAATACAATATATGAGTACATTACAATATAGGACGGTTCCAAAGGAACTGTCTTATATGAGTACATTACAATATAGGACATTACAATACAATATATGAGTACAATAGAATATTGTAGTGTCATAAGTAATAGCCTTGGTGTTATTTTCTTTCAAGGTAATGCCATCGACATACACTAAAAGATAGAGAACTACAACTTTCCCATTGTAGACTAACAATGAACTACCTGTCTTGGATTTGACGAAACCAAGTTTACCAAGTTGACTACTCGGCTTTGCGAACCAAGATCACGGAGCTTGGTATATACAATTCGGATGTAGCTCATCGGTGAACCTTGGAGCTTATGTCATCTATACTTCTTCTTAAGGATCTCATGCAAAAATGCATTACTCATGTCATGTTGACGGAGTAACCAACCTTTAGAAACGAAAATGGATAGCCCTGAGCGAATAATGGTAGATTTTATGACTAGGTTAATGGAACCGTCCTATATTACATGTTACACTACAATATAGGACAGTTCCTTTGGAACCATCTTATATTACTATATTATTTATTTAATCATGTTATACGAGTCGTGTCGTGTCGACTCGTTTAATAATCGTATCGTGTCCAGGTTACGGATTTTTGACACGATTATTATGCGGGTCGTGTTCGTGTCAACCTAAACTCGAAGCGTGTCGTGTTCGTGTGGACACAAACACGACCCGCCAACCCGAATTGCCAGGCCTATATGAGTTCACTCGACTCGCCCTACTTTCCGTTGGAGTCCTTTTGATGTAATAACATATTACAAGGTCTGAGAGAGCATTAAAGACCTTTTCCAAGTAATACAAGGAAATTTATTCTCGTAGTCTTCACAAACATTAACAAGTGCAACTAGTACAAGTATTTACAAACGTTTTCAGTTGTCTCATTTCCAATGGAACCCGAAGAGATGAAACCACTCCGATCTTCACTACTTACGAGCCATCTAGTGCGAGAATCACAAACAAGAACTAGTGTTAATATGGAAGCGAAGACTCTGAAAACACGGAGATCATCTCATCATTTTCTACGATCCGCTTTAGAAACCACGGAACCTCACATAGTTTCACTTCTAAAGCTCCTTCCAACGCCTGAATAACCTGCCCCATTGATGGCCTACAAGTTTCATCTTCTTGAATGCACCAACAAGCAACTCTACACGCTCTCTCCAGTTCTTCCGTATCTGCATTACCGTCTAATCTTTCATCTAATAAACAGAGAACATCGCCTTCATTTGTTTTTTCGGCAGCAAAAACTGGGAAAACCTCGTACCTGCCATCTCCTAATTGCTTCATGTTACCCCTCCCTGATATAACATCAAAAAGCATCATCCCATAGCTATAGACATCAGCCTTTGTGGTGATAGGAACACCCGAAACCCATTCAGGTGCAAGGTATCCTAAAGTTCCTCTCATGGTGGTCAGAACACGGCTCCCTTCCCTACCAAAGAGCTTAGCCATGCCGAAATCAGACAACTTGGGTTCAAAGTCCTCATCCAATAGCACATTTGCCGGCTTGACGTCACAATGTATTATATGATCTCTGCATTCTTCATGGAGATACGCTAATCCTCTTGCGGTCCCAAGAGCAATCCGAAACCTCATTTTCCAGTCTAAAGTCTGGGAAACCTTACTGGAAAGATTACTAGCTAGAGACCCATTTGGCATGTAATCGTAAACAAGCAACCTCTTAGCTCCTTCAGAACAGAAACCACGCAGACGGATGAGATTAACATGCTGAATTCTTCCAATTGTGCTGACTTCCATTCGGAATTGCTTCTCACCTTGCCCAAGGCCTTCAAGCTTTTTGACAGCTATGGCAGTTGAATCAGGCAAAACCCCTTTGTAAACAGAACCGAAACCTCCCTCTCCCAATTTTTCAGCAAAGTTTCGGGTAGCATCTTGTAGATCTCTGTAGCTAAATGGCGTCAGAGGACCCTGAATTGTTTCTATGATCAGCTGTCTCCTTTTGTATCTCCAAATCAGAATTGAAACAACACACATGGTAGCAAACACGATGCCTAGAACAGCACCTGTTATAATCCATGTGATAGATATCTTCTTACCTTGAGAAACGGGCACATCAGAAGCGGCAAGGCGTACATAAAGATTTCCCGTGTCATTATTTCCAGCAGAAGTTTGTTTCAAATTCCGCAGATCACCGTTCCATATCGAACACCCATTGCTACCATAAGCATAAGCAGTACAAGAACAGTCATCTAAGCAAGCTGATTCACAATCACCAGAACTCCTAGCTATCGAAGCAAGTGGAGTAATAATCGACAATTGCACATCTTGCATGATCCAAAACCTGTCTCTCTCCCCATTAAAGGACGCATTACTACCACATTGCAAGGGTGTCTTCCTCACACAACCACCACACCAATCACTCAAATTCCAATCCTTAGCCGAAGCTGGTTTGAAACCTTGCAAACATGTACAGAAAGGGAAGCTCTTCTGTTTGCAAGTACCAAAATCCCCACAGAGAGTAAACATCACACTGATCATTTGGTTGGAACCAAAACAATATCCATTCTTTAGACGGCTCCGACCAAATCGTTGTCTTCGTTTGCCCAAACACATCAATTACTTGCTTGGAAAAGGTGGAGTGATCGTTAAGAGTGTAAATAAAATACTTCTCTCTGTTGTTGTCTGTAAAGGTGTAATTGTACAAGACATGCGGCGCTTTTTCGGTGTAAGGCACTATCATTTCGGTAACTCCACTGAAATAACGCCCATTCCAATCTCCAATAGTGCGACGACCCGGGTTTTTCAACCCTATATATGTAAAAAAATTTGAAAGGTGGGGCCCCATTTTTTTCAAAAACCCAAAACAGTGAAAAATAATTTAAATCGAATTTCATTTTCAAAAAAATCCCGAGGTCAGCTATTCACACAAAACAAGATTTTATTTTTATTTTTATTTTCCAAGTAAACATGTTTAAAATAGATTTGCTATTCCAGGATCATCCAGTCATCAGCTACATTCCCATAACAGTATAATCAAGTCCAATAACATATGTACATACACAGTCCATGTGAAATTTGAACATACTTCTAAATGAGACTTCTCGATCACTATTCTTCTAACTCCTCATGTGTCCTGTCTTTCTTTAATATCTGAGGCATTGCAACAAACGCAATGCCTCAGCAAACAAGGCTTGGTAGGTACATAGACATTTAATATATATCAATGGAACAAAATCGAATAATTGTATTGATACAGTGAGTAAAGTAATTTTTACAAGAATATAAATATTTTAAGCAATGCTAATAAAATCTCAAAACATCATATACGATAAAACATGCATCTCATGGATTTAAAACATGATATAATCTCATGTAAATGAGCATACAATAACAACAAGGCACCCTAAGGTATATGGGTCCCACGAGTGTCCCATACACTCGTATCACAGATCATGAGTACTCATATCAAACCTTTGAGTGTCGTCACACCCAGGCATACCATCACATCTTCATGCTCATCATGCATGCACACCAAATAAGAGTATGGATCGTCATGCCGCAGTGGCAACCCTCCATGGGTCTCAACCACCGCCGCTCCCCGTCGACACCATAACGAGAGACTTAGCGTCTGTCCCCATGGAAAGGCCCAGACCAGTAGTGTAGACTATCCATGTTACCAAACCCCTACCGAATGCCATCTACGGGCAGGTGTCTATCATATCAAAATCTCATCACATCACAAATCTCGGAGGGTGGGTGGCCGGCCCTCTCCCTCCTAGTATGACATCCACCGGGTGAGAGCACCTGTCATAAAACTCAAAATACGAAAATCCTGTATGTCGAAACCAAGAGCACTCGTGACTCGCAATCCCTAAGGCACGCTCTTCATCCTGGAGTTAGCCTCTAAAAAGACCAGCCACCAAGCCTCTACTTTTCTTTCTCATAAAACCTCATCAATTTCAATGATGCAATAAGGAAAGATAATTTTCTAAGTGTGTATAAGTATATAATCTCAATCTCATAAAACCATCGATCATAGTCCATTCAATACATGATTGAAATCAAACAGCAATCATAGCATAAAACTCTAAATCTCACTAAATCATCGATTAATAATAAGTGCAATTTAAATCACTATCAATCATAATGCCATGATAATACAAGGTTTTAAAATCAAAACGAAACATTAAATGTCGTCACCTACCTCAATTGTCATTACTTAGCTCGTGTCCCTCCTTCAGTCGAGTCCGAGAATACCTTGGTAAAGTCATGAATGATGTTCAAATATAAGAGCTAGACGTTATTTCTAGGTTCACAGGGTAAGGTTAGATCTATATGATTTGTTGGTTTCTAGGAGTTACTCTCTGATATTTTTAAGTTGATCTTTATCTAAGAATGTCCTGCATTTTATTGTATAATTGGGTCTGTGTCAAAATTACGGACGCAACGGTCCTTTTGGCTTTTCAAGCGGAGTTATATAGGCTCCGAAATTGGATTTTACAAGGTCGCGCCTTAATGGACGACCCAATTGTAGTGCCTAGGGTCCTGCACGCCACGGTTCTGAATGCGCGCTATGATTTCTAGGATACGTGTGCGCCCTAGTTGCATCGCAACCAGGCTCATGTGCGTACGTCCGAATAGTGTGCCAGGGGTGTGCGCTATTGCGCGGATGTGTCTTAGGCGCAGCTATGGTGTGCCTCAGCTCCCAGGATGTCCCATGCGTCCCTGTCGAGCTAAGACAACTATCCGCATGCGACGCGTGCGTGAGGACAGCCTCTAGGGAGCTTGGCATGGGTGTGCGTCAAGCCAGGCTCCTGGACTGCGCCGTGCACCCTAGGACGTTCATGCTCCCCTGGGAGGCACTCTCTCTCTCTCTCTCTCTCTCTCTCTCTCTCTCTCTCTCTCTCTCTCTCTCTCTCTTGACGGGTTTTCACCCGTCTGGTTTTGTTCACGGAAAGCCGGTGATTCCGGCCGGAAAAGCACCCAGATCCGGCGTGGATCTAGGCTGGGAAGGAAAGGGGAACGAGGGTCTAGTTTGGGCAGCCTGGAACGGCGCCCTGGTCGACGGGTTTTGGAAAGGAACCCGTCTTCTCTAATGGGTTCTCCAGCCAGGAACTTGGCTAGAAACGGCTGGGGAAGGACCGGATTCGGCGTGGATCTGGCCTGGGAAAAGCAAAATGGAGAGGGAAAAGGGAAGAACGGTTTACCTGTAGCCTGGGGACGCCTTTTTTCCGGGTGGTGCGGCTCCTCCTTTCCGCCTGTCCAAACCCTTGTTGCCGAATAAACTCGATGAAGGTGGAAACTCCTATTGCCAAACTGGAACGGAGAAGGGCATGGGGAGATGGCCGGCCCGACTAGGGCTTGGCCGTTGCCGGAGATTGCAAAGAGACGGGTTTCCAGTTTTTGCCGGAAACCCCAGTCTCAAACAACTGGAAAAGACGCCGGAAAACGGGGTTTTTGGAGAGGGAAGATGGGGTTTTTATAGCCCTACTATGGCGGTGCTTGCCGATGGCGGTGCCGCCATTGTCGATAGGAAGAAGAAGACGGGGTGCCGTTATCAAAACGGCCCCCTGCGTTTTTTGTCTTTTTCGTTTTTAATTTAAATTACAGAAATACCCCTATCTTTAAACGGCCGTAACTTCTTCATACGGACTCCGTTTTGGGTGATTTTGGTCTCGTTGCATTCATTTTTCCGAGATGCATCTAATGGTACCATTTTCAGGACCAAGTTTCTGGGTTTAGTTAAGGCGACTAGTGAAATGACCAAAATGCCCTTATCTTCAAAATTGAACTTTTCATGGGCTTTTAATATTACAAAAATTGGGGTCATTACAAGTAGTCCAATACATTTGACATCCATTCCACTTTATACAGAACTGAGCGCGACTTTTTGGGTCTAGTTCAAAAGAGTAAGGCCCAGGAGCTGGATCATCTGGACTTCTCCATGAATAAAGGACCTGGCCTTGACCAGTGATTTTATTGAAAGCAAGTCTAGCTTCAGGAAGCCATGTATGAGTTGGGTGATCAAAACTCTGCCAAAACACAACAGAAGAATTTGACCCGTCTCTCAAAACCAGATTTCCATTGTTACGGAGCACCGCTACTGTCGAATTTAAGGTTTTGATGGTGGAATTTGTAGACCAGATTTGGATATTTGATTGGTTTCGGAGCACTAGATTACCATCTTCTAAGATTCTTAGCTGGGAAGAAGTGTCAGGAAGGGGAGTTTCTCTATTTGCTACCCAAACTACTGTTTGTTCAGAGACTTTGTTGTACCAGATACCAATATAGTATTTCTGAGACTTACCTGGTGAGAAAAAACCCAATTTGAAGTTGCCACCTTCGGATGTTATGGTTTGGCTCCCAGTCAGTGATTGGGTTGAAGTGATTGAATCAGCTGCTCTAGAAAGATCAAATTTCAAAGAGAAGGAGATGAAGGAAAAAACAACAAGGAAGAACCATGGCCTGCTTCTGGTGCCCATATTTGTACCAATAGTGCAGTGGCTAGCAAGATAATTGCAGTGAGTAAAGCAGAATAAGATTTGACGCACAATTGGAGCAGAACGCTGCATCATACAAAGAAAGGAAATGGCCGTCGCAATTAGCAAACAGAAGCTTCTTTTGTGCTTCTTATAGTAAGAGCCTCTATGGTACTCTCTCTCATTTAAGAATGGTACTCAAAGTAGATATTCTAATTAATGGATAACTGCCCCTAAGTCACAGGAAACTGGACAAATATATACCGTGGAGAGCAGGGAATCAAGATAGTTTTCATGTGGACTTGAATAGGCCTTCTGGGCATAGTTTTACCTTTCAATGCTAGACATACTAGCTTCGGAACATTAAGACCATAGCTTAAAGCCTCAAAAACTCGACCAGATAAAGTGGGGCTAGCTGTTCTTCTGATTTGTCTAAATTTAGAGATCTATTAGCTCTAAAATCACGATCATTGGATGATACTACCATCTGGAAAAGTCTGCTTTTGATCACTAGAAAATTAATGGTTAGTAACTTTTTATAAATCATACTGCACATTAAATGACCAAGCATGCAGTCTTTCTACAAAGCTAAAATTGTAGATATAGTTTCGTCTCATTTCAGGAACTCCACTGAAAATACGCTCATTCCAATCCCCACTAGTCCAGTACCTTCGAGATCCATTCCACTGTATAAAATACTGAGTGCTGCTACCTGGGTCTATCTCAGGAGAAAAGAGTCCTGGAGCTGGGTCGTCTGAACTTCTCCATGAGGTAAGGATCTGGTTTTCACCAGTGACCTTGTTCAATCCTAGCTTTCCTTCAGGAAGCCACGTATGACTTGGGTGATCAAAACTCTGCCAAAACACAGCAGATGAATTCGACCCATCTCTCAAAACTAGATTTCCATTGTCAAGAAGGACAGCTAATGTTGAATTTGTGGTTTTGGCGGTTGAATTTGTAGACCAGATCAGGATGTTCGACTGATTTTGGAGGACCAGATTACCATCTTCGGACATTCTTAATTGGGATGCAGTGTCAGGGAGAGGTGTTTCTCTGTTTGCTACACAAACTGCTGTTTGTTCAGAGACTTTGTTGTACCATATACCAATATAGAATTTCTGAGACTTACCTGGTGAGAAGAAGCCCAATTTGAAGTTGCCACCTTTGGATGTTATTGTTTGGCTTCCAGAGAGAGATTGGCCTGAAGTGATTGAATCAGCTGCCATAGAAAGATGGGCTCTCAAAGAGAGGGAGATTAAGATAAAAACAGCAAGTAATAACCATGGCCTGCTTCTAGTGCCCATCTTTACAACAAGAATGCATTGGCCAGCAAGATATCTATGAGAAGAAAACTCGAAAAGAAGAAAAGAGGTTGAACTGAAAGTTGAAACAGAGTGGCAGCATATGCAGGATGGAATGGCCAGTTCAAATCCCCAATCCCGACTGTTCATTTTGCAAAAGACTAGTTGAATCTTGCCCATGAGCTGTTAGCCTTGACAATAATTTGAAGCTTCCAAGGGACCAAAACGCCCTTGATTTGATGGCAACAAATAAATATCAACTCACTTGATTTAAAGATTCTGACAAGGATGACCGAAGATAATGACTAAAATAACACTTGCTTTAATAGAGAAATTTCAATACGGACGTGCTGCTAAACAAATATGTGGGGCCCCAATGTTTGATGATCTAAACCGTTCGTCTTACTCCGCCGCCTATAATACCCCAGATATCCTTTGTATTATGCGATCTTATCCCTTCAGCTGATTCACATTCAGCCATCTTTGTTTTGAACTTGTTCCTGAAGGTTCTAGCTGTTCACGGGCTAGCTATATATAACGCTTATCTTTCTCCTTTATGGGAGTTTGCTGTAAGTTTGGATTAAATACTCTCTCTCTCTCTCTTGCGTATCCGTGAATACCCATGTCCTTAATACGAGTTTATTAAAAGATCAGTGATTAATTAGAATAATGGTAAACACTTTCATTGCATTTATTTATTTTTCTTATTTTCTGAATGTTGGACGGAGGCATCCAAGTCCAAGGCAGCCTCAACCCGTCCAACATGTCGCTTCGGGCAGCCGCCACTCAAGAAATGCCACAAACTAGATTTCAGGCTATTGAATGCTACCTACCCAATTAAAGACTTTCAGTTTGTATGAATAATTGGTGCAAGAGTTGGTCTTAATTGTGCAAGTCAAGAGTTCGAGTTCTATGAAAGTTATATTTAAATTTTATCTATTAATATTAATATTTAAAATAACTAAATAAAGAAAAATAACCAACCATTGTTCAAAGTTTTAAACTCCAATTTATTCTAATTTTGTACTTCTTTTCCACAAATTAGATTATTTAAATAATCTAGTATAAAAGAAAGTAATTTGAGTTAGAGACACTAATCACAGACGTAGGTACTCTTCATTGCAAATTAGTTAAATACGAAAATATTTAGGAAATCAGAAGTGTATGGGCATTATGTCATTTTAGGATACTAGTAATGGTGGAAACAACACTATCACTAAATGTCGGCGACACACAACAACCACAGGGGAGGTCTGGAATTTCATTAGCAGAAGTTACCTTCACCAGTACACCAACTCATCAAATATCTGAGCAGGTGAATCATATGATGAGACGGCTTCATAAGAGAAGCACATCGCACGATATAAGGCTTTTTACGGCTAGTTTTGGGCCCACATGTGCGGGGCGGATTGATTGAGCCTGGTGGTCCGAAAATTAAAGATGATTTCACCTTTGATCTGCACTAGATTTAACTCGTTTAGACTGTTCTAGTCCCTTAATCCAGCACGCTTTATTTAGGGTTCTGGAAAGGAAACTGATAATCTAATTATACTACTTGAAGAGATAAATTAACCTTATGGTTTTGTCCCTTCTCTTGAAGATTAATGGTCTGGATCATATGTCATGTTTAATATGGAGCCGAGAAGAGAACTTTAAGTTTGAAAGCAACATAACTAGAAAAATATCCCAACCATCTGCGGATCCCTTCCTAAGTGTAGGATTAAGAAAAGAATTAGTAAATGGCCCACGTTAAGCTCTACGTCATTTCATCAACAAGTGTTTTGGGCAGGATGGAGGGTCCAGATCAATCTAGTTCCTTGTGAGTGGGCCTAGGTAAAGCGTCTTATGTAAAGAGTATCTCACACTATGATTTCCCTCATTAAAGGGCAACAAACCAAGGCCTGGAGAGCACGAAAATTAGGTAAGTCTTCTTGATTGACTTGAGTCCACCCGAGACGCAATGGGAACGCTTATATATGATGGTGATCCCACCTGGGCATCCTTTTTTTACCTCTTCTCTTCAATGATGGAAATTCCGAGCTCGTTAGATGGACGGTCAAGATGATTTGAAGTTGCAAGTCTAGAACAGATTTGACCTTTCAAAGTTCAGTCCGTTCTCAAGTCTTAGATTCAAAGATGGAAATTCAGAGCTCGTTAGATGGACGGTCAAGATCATTCGAAGTTGCAAGTCTAGAACAGATTTGACCTTTCAAAGTTCAGTCCATTTTCAAGTCTTAGATTCAATGATGGAAATTCAGAGCTCATTAGATGGACGGTCAAGATCATTCGAAGTTGCATGTCTATAGAAGATTTGACCCTTCAAGGTTCAATCCATTCTTAAGTCTTAGAACATGGATAAAATCCACCCATTGACTCGTCTACAAATAGTGGCTTATCTATTAGCATTTTTAACTTATTAAAAAAAAAAGAAGGCAGTCCCGGTGCACGAAGCTTCTGCATATGCAGGATCCAGAAAAAAGGCAGATCACAAAGGTTTTATAATAACATGCACCTTTACCTTGCATTTTGCAAGAGGCTGTTTTCACGCCTTTTATTAATTCAATTTTATCTATTAAAACAGTTTTACCTTATTACATCAATAAAATTATCTTGGAACTCCTAACATAAGGTCTTATGGCTATTTATCTTTGTTAGGGCAATTTTATCTATGCTTTAAGCAATAAATATAATAATCAATTCATGACTGGTATACCAGTGATCCATACATTCATCTTCTAGGGCTGTCACACAAACATCTTCTCTAGAAAGTTAGGATTGATAAGTCATGTAAACCCAAATTTCTGGCAAGCACCATATAGAAAGCTCATGAGAATCCTATCGTTGCCAACCATAGGAAGGAGAAGATATAAGTCCCTCGTGATTGATAAGTCACATTAGGCACAAAGTTAGTACTACCGCTGTGTTTGCTTGTTAATGGAATGGTCATTACCTCTGATAGACAGAAAACATGAATGAGATGGAATCTACCAAATAAAATGTCACTTGGATAGTCATATGCTGGGATCCATTAGATTAGCAAAATGATCAAAGATCTTTTTCTCTAGAGGTTTGGATTGTGTAATAAGTTTGATATTCAGGCTGCTATCTCTACAATGGGCCCCAACAAATTGAATAGGAAAGAGGAATGTCATATGTAGAGAGACATAGTTACAAAATTCTCCAAGTAATTGAATTTTTTTTTTTAAAAGCTAGTGTTTTGCAAACCTAATGCAAATTAATATGAATTTGCCACACAAAATCTCAAATTCCATGATTAGTTATGAAATTCTCACATCTCATATGTAGATATATTGTTATACATTAATATAAAAAAAAAAAATTTATATCCTAACAATGATTTTCTCTTCAGTTTTTTTTTTTTGAAATTTTCATGAATTTTTGTTGAATTTTATGAATATTTCCCTTGAGAAGGAGTGAGCTAACTTGAGATGGGCCATATCACTGCTAGTGGTGCTTGAGCTGGGATGAGATGAAGTCGTATCTCCTCATCTCACTATTAGCGGTGCTTGAGATGAAAATCATCTAATCTCAACTTACTCTCTCCTGATGCAAAAGTAAAAAAATTATGCCACATCGTAACCAAGAGCCATAGAGGCTCTTTGACTTAGCAATTCCTCTTCAAAGAAATCCACAAAAGTCCGATATCATATAACCAAAGATGTATGCACTAACAAGAGGAGTAATATGCCTTGTATTGCAGTGGCCTGCTTGAATTGAAGTAGGCTTAAGTGGGAAGCACAGTTCAAAACTCGTGAGTTAACTTGGAACCTATCCATTTTAAGTCAATTTTGTATCAAAGCAAGTGGGTCAAAAGTGTATAAGTTAGGGCAAGCGTTTGATCTCAAGACCTCCAAATCATCGCTAGGATCCTAACTAGTTCGCTTAGCTTTAGAATTATGTGAATAAATGGATTTGTTTCATTTTGATTCAAGTCGAACAAATCTTTTTCAAAATTTCAAAATTGAGTTTTTTAAAATCACCAACAATTCCTATGAGTTCACTCGACTCGCCCTACTTTCCGTTGGAGTCCTTTTGATGTAATAACATATTACAAGGTCTGAGAGAGCATTAAAGACCTTTTCCAAGTAATACAAGGAAATTTATTCTCGTAGTCTTCACAAACATTAACAAGTGCAACTAGTACAAGTATTTACAAAAGTTTTCAGTTGTCTCACTTCCAATGGAACCCGAAGAGATGAAACCACTACGATCTTCACTACTTACGAGCCATCGAGTGCGAGAATCACAAACAAGAACTAGTGTTAATATGGAAGCGAAGACTCTGAAAACACGGAGATCATCTCATCATTTTCTACGATCCGCCGTAGAAACCGCGGAACCTCACATAGTTTCACTTCTAAAACTCCTTCCAACGCCTGAATAACCTGCACCATTGATGGCCTACAAGTTTCATCTTCTTGAATGCACCAACAAGCAACTCTACATGCTCTCTCCAGTTCTTCCGTATCTGCATTACCGTCTAATCTTTCATCTAATAAACAGAGAACATCGCCTTCATTTGTTTTTTCCGCAGCAAAAACTGGGAAAAACTCGTTCCTGCCATCTCCTAATTGCTTCATGTTACTCCTCCCTGATATAACTTCAAAAAGCATCATCCCATAGCTATAGACATCAGCCTTTGTGGTTATAGGAACACCCGAAAGCCATTCGGGTGCAAGGTATCCTAAAGTTCCTCTCATGGTGGTCAGAACACGGCTCCCTTCCCTACCAAAGAGCTTAGACATGCCGAAATCAGACAACTTGGGTTCAAAGTCCTCATCCAATAGCACATTTGCCGGCTTGACGTCACAATGTATTATCTGATCTCTGCATTCTTCATGGAGATACGCTAATCCTCTTGCAGTCCCAAGAGCAATCCGAAACCTCATTTTCCAGTCTAAAGTCTGGGAAACCTTACTGGAAAGATTACTATCTAGAGACCCATTTGGCATGTAATCATAAACAAGCAACCTCTTAGCTCCTTCAGAACAGAAACCACGCAGACGGATGAGATTAACATGCTGAATTGTTCCAATTGTGCTCACTTCCATTCGGAATTGCTTCTCACCTTGCCCAAGGCCTTCAAGCTTTTTGACAGCTATGGCAGTTGAATCAGGCAAAACCCCTTTGTAAACAGAACCAAAACCTCCCTCTCCCAATTTTTCAGCAAAGTTTCGGGTAGCACTTTGTAGATCTCTGTAGCTAAATGGCTTCAGAGGACCCTGAATTGTTTCTATGATCAGCTTTCTCCTTTTGTATCTCCAAATCAGAATTGAAACAACACACATAGTAGCAACTACGATGCCAAGAACAGCACCTGTTATAATCCATGTGATAGAGATCTTCGTACCTTGAGAAACGGGCACATCAGAAGCGGCAAGGCGTACATAAAGATTTCCCGTGTCATTATTTCCAGCAGAAGTTTGTTTCAAATTCCGCAGATCACCGTTCCATATCGAACACCCATTGCTACCATAAGCATAAGCAGTACAAGAACAGTCATCTAAGCAAGCTGATTCACAATCACCAGCACTCCTAGCTATCGAAGCTTGTGGAGTAATAATAGACAATTGCACATCCTGCATGACCCAAAACCTGTCTCCCACTCCATTAAAAGACGCATTACCACCACATTGCAAGGGTGTCTTCCTCACACAACCACCAGACCAATCACTCAAATTCCAATCCTTAGCCGAAGCTGGTTTGAAACCTTGCAAACATGTACAGAAAGGGAAGCTCTTCTGGTTGCAAGTACCAAATTCCCCACAAAGAGAGTAAACATCACACTGATCTATTGGTTGGAACCAAAACAATATCCATTCTTTAGACTGCTCCGACCACATCGTTGTCTTCGTTTGCCCAAACACATCAATTACTTGCTTGGAAAAAGTGGAGTGATCGTTAAGAGTGTAAATAAAATACTTCTCTCTGTTGTTGTCTGTAAAGGTGTAATTGTACAAGACTGAATGCGGCGCTTTTTCGGTATAAGGCACTATCATTTCGGTAACTCCACTGAAATAACGCCCATTCCAATCTCCAGTGATTTTATTGAAGCCAAGTCTAGCTTCAGGAAGCCATGTATGAGTTGGGTGATCAAAACTCTGCCAAAACAGAACAGAAGAATTTGACCCGTCTCTCAAAACTAGATTTCCATTGTTACGGAGCACCGCTACTGTCGAATTTAAGGTTTTGATGGTAGAATTTGTAGACCAGATTTGGATATTTGATCGGTTTCGGAGCACTAGATTACCATCTTCTGAGATTCTTAGCTGGGATGAAGTGTCAGGAAGGGGAGTTTCTCTATTTGCTACCCAAACTACTGTTTGTTTAGAGACTTTGTTGTACCAGATACCAATATAGTATTTCTGAGACTTACCTGGTGAGAAGAAACCCAATTTGAAGTTGCCACCTTCGGATGTTATGGTTTGGCTCCCAGTCAGTGATTGGGTTGAAGTGATTGAATCAGCCGCTCTAGAAAGATCAAATTTCAAAGAGAAGGAGATGAAGGAAAAAACAGCCAGAAAGAACCATGGCCTGCTTCCGGTGCCCATATTTGTACCAATAGTGCGGTGACTCGCAAGATAATTGCAGTAAGTAAAGCAGAAGAAGATTTGACGCACAATTGGAGAAGAACGCTGCATCATACAAAGAAAGGAAATGGCAGTCGCAATTAGCAAACAGAAGCTTCTTTTGTGCTTCTTATATTAAGAGCCTCTATGGTACTCTCTCTCATTTAAGAATGGTACTTAAAGTAGATATTCTAATTAATGGATAACTGCCCCTAAGTCACAGGAAACTGGACAAATATATACCGTGGAGAGCAGGAAATCAAGATAGTTTTCATGTGGACTTGAATAGACCTTCTAGGCATAGTTTTACCTTTCAATGCTAGACATACTAGCTTCGGAACATTAAGACCATAGCTTAAAGCCTCAAAAACTCGACCAGATAAAGTGGGGCTAGCTGTTCTTCTGATTTGTCTAAATTTAGAGATCTATTAGCTCTAAAATCACGATCATTGGATGATACTACCATCTGGAAAAGTCTGCTTTTGATCACTAGAAAATTAATGGTTAGTAACTTTTTATAAATCATACTGCACATTAAATGACCAAGAATACAGTCTTTCAGATGCTTGAATGGTCCATTGATCCTGATTTTTGGGTTACAAGATATCCTAACTCAGAAAGATCCGACGAACAGTTCAACAAAGGTGGTGTCATTTATGTCGAAGTGGCATCGCAAAGGCTCTACCATATTGTTGTCCTCCACCATAGCATTCCTTTTATTCAATGACATGGTTCTTTCTTCCGGCAATTAGAATGGAGGCGTGCTAAACCAAAGTGCTGATAGAGTATGTAGAGCCAAAAGCTCCTCGTTTTTCTGTTAAGGAGCTACACTCGAATGATCCGACCCATTCATCTGAAGACAGAGACGAGAACGACAAAGTAAGAACCATGGGTTGCTTCTGACGTCCATCTGCAATTTGTAAGATGCCCGGAACAGTGCATTGACAAGCAACATAAGGTGTGCCTCTTTAGCATGCCTCGAGCAACGCCGTGAATACAAGGACAAATGCCGTGGAGGGCACGGAATGAGGTACACAGGTGGACATAGTTTTTGACCTTTCATGTTCAGTGCTAGAAATATCAACTCTTCTAACGCTAAGACGGAATGATTAGCATATATTCGAAACAGTGCTGTAGTTCAAAATTTTCTTCGTCAGCAGCAATCAGGAGCATGATTGATGGAGTCGAGTGATGCTTCCAGCGATCTAGGATTGATAGCTACCGAAGATAAGTTAGCATGATCTAGACCCTCCATCAATCCTAGTTTTTCACTCAGTCGAGTGATCCTACTAGCGATCTAGTATAAAAATATTTAAACAATTAATTATATAATTATATAAATAGTAAAAATCTTTAAAAATATTAGAAAGTATAAAAATTTGTCGAACAAATAGCAATGATAAACATACAAAATAATGATTTGGATTTCTCACTTAAAATTAGAATACATGTTTGTATAATACATAGACGAAAAATTATGGAAATGTAATTGGATCAAAATAAAGAAGATTTTCTTGAAGTACTTGAGCATTTATCTCTCAATTGTTTTAATTTCATCACTATAAATCAGCCCAAAACTTAAGATTGTAATCCATATCAAAGTTTAATAGCAATAGAATCCAAAACATGAGAAAATGAAATTAAAATGAGGAAAGGTTTTTGAATTATTTAGCAAGCTGACTTTCAATATATTTTAGCTAATCCTAGACTAGGAAGTTTCTATAGAATTGAAAGTGTTGCCAACATTTAATTGGGTATTAAAAGATTTTATTTCTAATAAAATCAAGATTCTAATTTAAAATTTTAAAACTTACTCAAACATTTGGGAACTTGGTGATCTTTTCAAAAAGTTGTCCATGTTTTTAATCTGAGTCACTTGATCCATCAAGTCAAATTCATGACAATGTCATCTGAGTTTTTTGGGTAATGTGACCAGGTTTCCTACCAATCCGATTCAAAGGCCGATCCCCCAGTCGAATTGCTTGGTTTTTTGCCATTCTCTATAGGTCAAATATAGCTAAACAATGTCATTTGATTACTAATAAAAAGCTTTATTATGGGATGCACTTAAACATGAGATTAGCTATCTAGGAGGCCCAACTCGAAGATACCATAAACTAGATCATTTCTATTTCTTGGTCAATAGGGAGACTTGAATTTGTAACAACCATGATACAAAATATCAATATGAATTATCATGTGGCTTGAGACTAAACCTTTATGGAGGGTCTAGATCATGCTAACTTATTGTGAGTAGGCCTAATAAGAAGAACTACATCAAATTAGGGGTTGGATTTCACATCTGTTCAATGAAGGCTCGACATATTAGAAGGCCAAGAATAAGAATACTTACACTGATATGTGGGTCCATCTAATCAAAACGTTTATTGGCTCAATTAATAAATTACCTACATTCTTGGAAAAGGATCCCCAAGCCAATATGTGAGAGCCCACTAGATAATTGAGTGATCATTAATTGAAATTCACATAATTCTGGTTCCACATATAATGGGTATACGATTGATAAAATTTTGATTTTGATAGGCTCAATCATTTGCCATTAACACAGGCTCCAAGTTAATAGGAGATGTATTTCGATGAAGTTTTCCGAAAAGAAGGTTTAGGTGTTGGTGTAGTATTTATAGTCCTAGTGAAAGGTCATATCCCTATATCATGTAGTTTAGCTAAATCATGTTTAAACAATGAAGCAGAATACAAAGCCCTAATTTTGGGTTTGAAAATGGCTAAGAATAGGGGAGTCAGATTTTTATAGGTTTATAAAGATTCGCACTTGCAACACCCCGGATTTTTAAGACAAATTTTTTTTTTTTATAATGGCATTTTAAATAAGAGCATTTGGGATCCCATGAGAAAAGATTTATTTAACATTTTACTAAACCTATCTTAAAACTCCGGGTGTTAATTTTTCCTTTCTCAAAATGGCGTATATGTAATTTAAACATAAATAAATACTCCGTGTAGAAATCAACGTCAAATAAATAGGCGCCTTTATTTTTAAATCAAATAAACGTCCAAAAGACAATAATAATATGGCCCAGGGTCTATCCATCATAACATCCCATATAAATGTCCAACATATGTCCAAACATCTAAATCACATCCAAATATAAAGTATGCAGTCCATAATAAAATTCAAATGATAATCCACTCTAATGACTCACATTACTGTTTAAAACTATAGGGAAAACTAGTCTTCAGCAGCTCTCAAGGTTTATCAACCGCTTTTCCTTTCCTGGTGTCGCGCTCGAGATCTAAGGCATTGCAAAACAAAGCAATGCCTCAGCAAGCTATCGCTTGTGTAGGTACATAGACAATTAATGTAATAAATGAAAGAAATAATGAACAGCACTGATAAAAAGTCTAACACTTATGAAAATAGTGATATCATAATGCCATGTTCAAATAAATGCCAATTTATTCCATATGCTAAAACATGAAATTCACGGAGTTAAAACATGACATGAATCAATAAAATAGAGCATACATCCAGAATAAGGGCACCCTAAGGTAATGGGTCCCACCACATTGCACTAACATCCCTGATCAGGGGTACACGTAGTCAACTTCTGAGTGTCGTCACACCCAGTCATATCATCCATAACCATGCTCATCATACATGCACACATAATAAGAATATGGGCCATCATGCTGTAGTGGCAACCCTCAATGGGTATCAACCACCGCCACTCCCCGTCGACACCATAACGGGAGACTTAGCGTCTGTCCCCATGGAAAGGCTCAGACCGGTAGTGTGGAATATCCATGTTACCAAACCCCTACCGAATGCCATCTATGGGCAGGTGTCTATCATATCACAAACTCATCACATTATAATCTCAGAAGGTGGGTGGCCAGCCCTATCCCTCCTAGCATGACGCCCACCGGGCGAGAGCACCCGTCATCAAATATAAAACACGAAAATCATATGTATATGCTAAAACTCAAGAGCACTTATAGCTTGCAATCCCCAAGACATGCCCCTCATCCTGGGGTTAGCCTATAAAAAGACCAACTACTAAGCCTCTATTCTCATTTTCATGTAAATCCATACATTTTCTATATATATAATAAAAAATAAGTCTCTAATTAGGCATAACTAATTAACATCATGCTTGTAAAAACATTTTAAATAAGTTTATTCAGTAAAAGATTTCAATTTGGAATAACCATCCTGTACGCAATGTCGCATGAAATCCACGGTAAATAATAATTGCATTTTAAAACACAATCACACATGATGCTATGTTTAAACATGATTTAAAAATCAAGACAAAACATTAGTTGTCGTCACCTACCTCAGTGTGAGACCACTAGCTTGCTAATAACTCCCTTTAACTGGTATATTCACGTGCACCTGTACATGTCACATCACTATTTTAATATTTTTCTAAAGAAAAAGTGGTCATTTCTAAGTTTTTAAGTTAAAACTAGGTCCGCGTCGTCAATACGGTCACAACGCCTCTTTCGGATAGTGATTTGGACCTCTCTAGCTCCCAAAAATCAACTTTTTGTGAAAACTACGCTAAAATGGGGCCTGCCGGACCACCATAGGGTGGTTTAAACCGGCGGCGCCCCTTTTCCGCCGGTTTACACCGGCGTACGCTGGCGCACCAAGACGCACGCCGACGCAGACGCCGAACGGGACGCGCGCCGGGCGTCTTCGGCACCGTGACGCACGCACGGTAGCCAGGACGTGCCGCGTCCCGGCCCCACAGCGCTTGCCAACTGCAGTCCGTCCACGCCCGCGCGTCGCCGAGCACGCGTGCGACGCCGACGTCATCCGACGTCATCACCCTGTGCGTTCTGCTGTGCGTCCTGGCATCAGCGGCAAGGCGCCGACGCCGTTGACGACGTTGGAGAAGACGACCGGATTCCGGTCGCCTCCGGCGGAGCTACAGAGCTCCGTTTTGCATGATTTTTGCGCCATTTTCTTCAGAATTCTCTCTAGAATCCATTTATGCCCTCCTTTTTCACTGATTTTTCCAAAAACCATGGTTTTTAAAGGATTTTTCCCAAGTTCCTAAAATCCTCCATAGGTACTGGTTTTTGGGTTTTCTGGAGAATCCACCGTTGGATCACTCCCAAATTTAAAGGGTATGCTCTTGGGTCTCTTGTGCACTAGTTAGACGGTGCGATTTCTAAACAGACAAGGTTTGGTTCGTGAAATCACGCTCCAACAGTAGCGCGCCCAAAGTTCCTAAAAAAATCTGATTTTTTTCCTAATTTTTAAATGGTTTTCTAATTATTTTCTCTATTTAATAAATACTAAAAAACATAGGTTTAAGGCTTACCTTGCACCTGGCCGGAGTTGCTTGTGTTGCCAGGGTAGGAAAGATCAGGCAGGTACATGCATCATTTCTGCTATGAAGGCGGCACGATTTTATGCACGAGGGTGTAACGCATTCCTCGCATATGTGACTGTTGAGGAAAAGGAGCAGCCATAGCTTGACGAGATTGATGTTGTCCGTGATTTTGCTGATGTATTTCCTGAGGAATTACCAGGATTGCCGCCAAGTAGGGAGATTGACTTCACCATCGACTTGGTGCCGGGTACATCGCCTATCTCTAAGGCACCATATAGGATGGCTCCAGCAGAGTTGAGAGAACTTCAGGTACAATTGCAAGAGTTACTGGATAAGGGCTTCATCAGGCCGAGTGGATCACCATGGGGAGCCCCAGTCCTTTTCGTGAAGAAAAAGGATGGATCACTGAGACTATGCATTGATTATCGGTTGTTGAATGGTGTTACTATAAAGAACCGATACCCTTTGCCACGCATAGATGATTTATTTGATCAGCTCCAATCGGCACAAGTGTTCTCCAAGATAGATCTGAGGTCAGGGTATCATCAGCTGAGGGTTAGAGAAGAGGATATCTCGAAGACTGCCTTTAGGAGTCGTTATGGTCATTATGAGTTCCTAGTGATGTCGTTTGGATTGACGAACGCACCTGCAGTGTTCATGGACCTAATGAACCGTGTCTTTCGAGCTTATTTGGATAAGTTCGTGATTGTATTTGTGGATGACATCTTGATTTATTCGCCTAGTCATGAGACACATAGAGAGCATCTCCACACGGTATTAGACACACTTCGTCGACATCAGTTGTATGCCAAGTTCAGTAAGTGTGATTTTTGGCTAGACCAGGTGCATTTCTTAGGCCACGTCATATCTAAAGATGGAGTGGCCGTGGATTCAGCAAAGGTAGAGGCAGTACTACACTGGGAGAGGCCCAAGACAAGGATCGAGATACGCGGCTTTCTCGGTTTGGCGGGGGTATTATCGTCGATTTATAGAGGGATTCTCTAAGGTCGCATTACCATTGACCACCCTGACTAGGAAAGACACTCAATTTGTATGGACCGAGGCTTGCGAGGAGAGCTTCCAAGAGCTCAAGAGGAGACTTACTACTGCTCCGGTATTGACCTTACCATCTGGGGCAGGTGGTTATGTAGTTTATTGTGACGCCTCTGGCAAGGGATTAGGAGCAGTGTTGATGCAACTTGGGAAGGTAATTGCCTATGCGTCTAGACAGCTGAAGACACATGAGGTAAATTACCCAACACATGACCTGGAATTAGCAGCCGTGGTATTTGCGTTGAAGTCCTGGAGACATTATCTTTATGGTGAGAGATTTGAGGTATTCACTGATCATAAGAGCCTCAAGTACTTCTTTACTCAGAGTGAATTGAATATGAGGCAGCGCAGATGGATGGAGTATCTCAAGGACTTCGACTTCACCATACAATACCATCCTGGGAAGGCTAATGTCGTTGCAGATGCCCTGAGCAGGAAGGCGGGTGTGATGATTGCCAATTTGACGACTCGGTCTAAGTTCTTTGACAGGATCTTAGAGGCACAGGGCAAAGACAAGGAAACACAGGATCCGACCGATAAGACAGATTTTTCGAGGGGACCAGATGGAGGAGTTAGATTTAAGGGGAGGTTGGTAGTACCAGCAGATGACGAATTGAAGCACGAGTTACTTCAAGAAGCACACCAATCCCCTTATACAATTCATCCTGGGGGTACAAAGATGTATCAGGATCTCAAGAGGCATTTCTGGTGGAATGGTATGAAAAAGGATGTTGGAGAGTGCGTAGCACGATGTTTGACCCGTCGGCGGGTCAAGGCCGAGCATCAGCGTCCATCAGGACTACTTCAGACACTGGACCTTCCAGAGTGGAAGTGGGACCATATTACCATGGACTTCGTTCTAGGTCTTCCGAGGACCGCTAGCGGCCACGACATGATATGGGTTGTTGTGGACAGGTTGACCAAGTCTGCTCATTTCCTTCCTATCGGACAAAATCGACCGTGGATAGCTTAGCGAAATTATATGTTAAGGAGATCGTCAGTCTACATGGCGTTCCCTTGACAATTATATCGGATCGAGATACGCGATTTACCTCAAAATACTGGAAGAGCGTGCAAGAGGCATTAGGGTCGAGACTGAAATTTAGCACAAGATTCCATCCTCGGACGTACGGACGGAGCGAGAGGACCATCCGGACTATTGAGGATATGCTACGAGCCCGTGTTATGGATTGGAAGGGTAGGCGGGAAGATCATTTACCTTTGGTGGAATTTGCTTATAATAATAGTCATCACGCTAGTATTGGGATGGCTCCATATGAGGCACTTTATGGCGGGCCTTGTCGGTCACCTTTATGTTGGAGTGATGTAGGAGAAAGACGCGTTGTGAAATCTGAGTTCGTGGAAGAATGTGCAGAGAAAGTCCAACTCATTCGGAAGAGGTTACTGACAGCTCACAGTCGACAGAAAAGTTATGCGTACAAGAGGCGAAAGGACTTAGAGTTCTTTGAGGGCGAGCATGTATTCTTGAAAGTTTCTCCTATGAAAGGGGTGTTGAGGTTTGGAAATAAAGGAAAGCTTAGTCCCAGGTATATTGGACCTTTCGAGATCTTACGACGAGTTGGGTCAGTGGCATACCAGCTAGCCTTACCACCACGGTAGCAAATGTGCATGACGTCTTTCACGTGTCTATGCTGAGGAAATACGTGCCAGATCCCTCACATGTATTGGAGCAGATCCCAGGAGAGCTACAGGCTGACATGACATTTGAGGAGAGACCAGTGCGCGTCTTAGATACAAGAGTCAAGGAGTTAAGGAATAAGACCATTGCCTTGGTCAAAGTCCTTTGGCAGCATCATTCACTACAGGAGGCTACCTGGGAGACTGAGGAGGAGATGCGAAAGATACATCTAGAGTTATTTACATAGAGGTATGTAGCTAAATTTTGAGGACGAAATTTTTATAAGGAGGGAAGAATGTAATATCCTTAATTTTAAAGATAAAAATAGGAAATTATTAAATAAATTAAAATAAAAATTTATGGATGAAATTATTTCCTGAAAACATAATAATTAGAAAGTGCTCGTCGATACGAATCCAACGCCACCAAGAACGCGAAAAACGGAGCTCAAACGAGGGAGTTATGAGCCGTCAAAGTTGTAAGGGCAAAATGGTCTTTTGACAGAAACGTGTTACACAGGGGTCCAAATTGATAACGGCACCCCTGTCTACACACGTCTCTACCAGTCCGGCGAAATCGCCAGAGAGACGTGGGAAGAGCCGTGTGGGGAAGAGTTTCTCTTCCCCAAGACTCTAAAACCCTATATCTATGCTCCTCTAGGAGCCAAAACGCTCCACTTTGAGCGTTTTCCATGAATGATACGCAAAACCCTAGATCTGTAAAAACTTGAATTTTCCGGCGAGTGGAGCCCCGGCAACACGAGCAACTCCGGCCAGGTGCAAGGTAAGCCTCAAAACCTATGTTTTTCTGTATTTATTAATTACGAAATTAATTAGGAAAACGTTTAAAAATTTTGGAAAAAATCGTATTTTTAGGAACTTTGTGCACGCTACTGTTGGAGTGTGATTTCACGGATCAAACCTTGTCCGTTTGAAAATCTCACCGTCCAACTAGTGCACAAGAGACCCAAGAGCATACCCTTTAAATTTGGGAGTGATCCAACGGTGTAATTGCCCAGAAAACTCAAAAACCAGTACCTAGGGAGGTTTTTAGGAACTTGGGAAAAATTGTTTAAAAACCATGGTTTTTGAGAAAATTAGTGCAAAAGGAGGGCATAAATGGATTCTAGAGAGAATTCTGAAGAAAATGGCGCAAAAATCATGCAAAACGGAGCTCAGAGCTCGCCGAGGCGACCTAATCCGGTCGTCTTCTCCGGCGTCGTCAACGGCGTCGGCGCCTGGCGCTGACGCCAAGACGCACTCAGAGACGCAGCCAGGACGACGTCACATGACGTTGTCGCCGCACGCGTGCGTTGTTTGGCTGTCGCGGTGGGACCGGGACGCGGCGCGTCCTGGCGACCGTGACGCACGCGCGCGTCCCGTGCGGCGTCTGCGACGCCGTGCGTCTTCGTGCGCCCGTGTACGTCGGTGTAAACCGGCGGAAAAGGGTGCCGCCGGTTTAAACCACCTTATGGTGGTCCGGCAGGCCCCATTTGAGGGTAGTTTTCACAAAAACTTGATTTTTGGGAGCTAGAGAGGTCCAAATCACGATCCGAAAGAGGCGTTGTGACCGTATTGACGACGCGGACCTAGTTTTAACTTAAAAACTTAGAAATGACCACTTTTTATTTAGAAAAATTTTAAAATAGTGATGTGACATGTACAGGTGCACTTGAATATACCAATTAAAGGGAGTTATTGACAAGCTAGTGATCTCACACTGAGGTAGGTGACGACAACTAATGTTTTGCCTTGATTTTAAACCATGTTTAAACATAGCATCATGTGTGATTGTGTTTTAAATTGCGATTTTTATTTACCATGGATTTCATGCGACATTGCGTACAGGATGGTTATTCCAAATTGAAATCTTTTACTGAATAAACTTATTTCAAATGCTTTTACAAGCATGATGTTAATTTGTTATGCTTACTTAGAGACTTATTTCTTATTATATATATAGAAAATGCATGGATTTACATGGAAATGAGAATAGAGGCTTATTAAATTTGGTCCTTTGATAGGCTAACCCCAGGATGAGGGGCATGTCTTGGGGATTGCAAGCTATAAGTGCTCTTGAGTTTTAGCATATACATATGATTTCCGTGTTTTATATTTGATGACGGGTGCTCTCGCCCGGTGGGCGTCATGTTAGGAGGGATAGGGCCGGCCACCCACCTTCCGAGATTATGATGTGATGAGTTTGTGATATGATAGACACCTGCCCATAGATGGCATTCGGTAGGGGTTTGGTAACATGGATAGTCCACACTACCGGTCTGAGCCTTTCCATGGGGACAGACGTTAAGTCTCCCGTTATGGTGTCGACAGGGAGCGGCAGTGGTTGATACCCATGGAGGGTTGCCACTGCAGCATGATGGCCCATATTCTTGTTATGTGTGCATGTATGATGAGCATGGTTATGGATGGTATGCCTGGGTGTGACGACACTCAGAGGTTGACTATGTGTACTCCTGATCAGGGATGTTAGTGCGATGTGGTGGGACCCATTACCTTAGGGTGCCCTTATTCTTGTTGTATGCTCCATGTTATTGATTCATGTCATGTTTTAACTCTGTGAATTTCATGTTTTAGCATATGGAATAAATTGGCATTTATTGAACATGGCATTATGATATCACTATCTTCATAAATGTTAGATTTTTCATCAGTATTGTTCATTATTTCTTGCATTTATTACATTAATTGTCTATGTACCTACACAAGCGATAGCTTGTTGAGGCATTGCTTTGTTTTGCAATGCCTTAGATCTCGAGCGCGACACCAGGAAAGGAAAAGCGGTTGATAAACCTTGAGAGCTGCTGAAGACTAGTTTCCCTATAGTTTTAGACAGTAATGTGAGTCATTAGAGTGGATTATCATTTGAATTTTTATTATGGACTGCATACTTTATACTTGGATGTGATTTAGATCTTTGGACATATATTGGACATTTATATGGGATGTTATGATAGATAGACCCTGGGCCATATTATTATTGTCTTTTGGACGTTTATTTGATTTAAAATAAAGGCGCCTATTTATTTGACGTTGATTTATACGCGGATTATTTATTTATGTTTAAATTACGTGTACGTCATTTTGAGAAAGGAAAAATTAACACCCGGAGTTTTAAAATAGGTTTAGTAAAATGTTAAATAAATCTTTTCTCATGGGATCCCAAATGCTCTTATTTAAATTGCCATTATAAAAAAAAAAAAAAATTGTCTTAAAAATCCGGGGTGTTACAGATTATCCTTCCAAAAATTGCTTTTACGCAAATCAGCAATGGTTAAGAAACTGTTGCAAATGATAACTATTTATTGGTGGAGGAAACTTCAGACTAATGACATTTATCGGTTGACTATATTGTCAATGACAGTATACTATTGACATGTTTATCTAAAGAAGATGCATGCTTGCAGGAGGTCAACTTTGGAGTTTGTGAGGCGCATCAAGCTGGTGAAAATGTCATCTAAAGTTAAAACATTTGGGGCTGCAAAGTCTACTAGATGCAAGATGACATGATACATTAGCCATGAGAGCAACTACATCTAACCATTACCTCTTGGTCATTCCATGCTAGGGAATGGATATCATCAGACAGATAGTGCTATCCTTGTATGCTAGACATGCATTTATCCTAGCAACAGTAGACTACTTCTCTAAATGGGCCAAAGCCATAACACTAAAGGCATTGAAAGTGCAATATGTAGTGAAGTTTATCCACATTCACATCATCAACCAATTTGGAATCCCAAGGAAAATCATATCAAATAATGTAACTCTATTTAAGAGTATGATTTTGAGAAATTTTTGTGCCAAATATTCAATCAAGCATCACTTCTCCAAGGTTAGAATCGTTGAGAGTACGAGCTTGCAGATGTGTTCAACAAAATGTTATGTAAGAACCTCTCTAAAATAATTTCAAAAAGTAATAAGGATAGGCAAAAAGGCTTGGTGATGCATTATGGGCTTATTGGATATAATATCATATACCCATAGGGGCAACCCCCATATTCCCTTGCCTTTAAGAGTCATGCAGCCCTATGTTTAGAAATACAACTACCATCCATGCGGGTAGCAATGCAGTTTTACCCAACCAAAGAAGAATTTGTGGTTATCTGCTTTGTAGGATTGGAAGCTCTAGATGAACATCCCTTTAAAGCACAATAGAACTTAGAGGTGTTTTAAGCTCAAATGACAGTTCCTTTTAATAAATCATATGGAGGAGATCCTCCTAGGAAGAAGATCTAGTGCTTGCGTTAAAGAGCTATCATAGAATCCCAATGATCTAGGGGAAAGTTTGAGTTAAAATGGGAAGGGCCTTCTATGTTTACCAAAGCATTCTTCAGCGATGCTTATTAGTTAGTTAACAGCAAAGGAGATGTACTAATGCACATCAATGGGAATTTCCTAGAGAGATACTTCTCATGACTAAGTGTCTTACTGCTATTCATACGAGTATAAACTGCAAGACTCAGTGTAAATTTGATTCATTGAGATGAAATTACTTCTATACATACAAGTATAAACTATAGGACTCATTGTAAATTTGATTAATTGAGACAAAATTACTCCTATTTGTAAGAGTGCACACTACAAAACCCAATGTAAAGGAGGTATCAAAATAAAATCCTTTTGAGGCATGTTCAAATCCTATCTGTGCAAATATAAACTACAGGATCTAATGTAAATGAGATTTGAAATAAAACCAACTTCATTGAAGCATATTTATTTCTACTCATACGAGTATAAACTATAAGATCCAATGTGAAGCCCATTCCATTGTGATAAACACTACTCCGATCCATACGAGTATAAACTATAGGAGCCAATGTGAAATTAATTCCATTCTGGTAAATACTGCTACTATCAGTATGAGTATAAACTACAAGGCACAATGTGAAGTTCATACCGTTGTGTTAAAGAGTACTCCTATTCTCGTGAATATAAATTGTAGGCTTCCATATGGGAGAATGAAATAAATACAGGTCATTTGGCCAGCCAAAATCTAGCCTACCATAATGCATTGCCATCCCTACATTTGGGCACTACCATGTAAATATCCTTCATTTGAAAACATGTGAGGATAGTTTCAAGGCCCAATATGTAAATAACTTCATATTTGAATTGGGCATGGATAGCTTTTAGGGCTCACCATGTGAATAACTTCTCATTTGAAAATGGGTGTGGATAGTTTCTAAGGCACAATATGTAAATAGCTTCTTACATCAAATGTGCAGAGATGTTAATTTTTATTTTTTTTTAAAGGAAGATGATGTCACTTTTTGCTTTTCAACCTCCATTTTCTCAAACTCTCCAAATTTGGTAAAAAATAAAAGGATTAGACCCAAAAATCCAAAATACCTCAAATAAACTAAATTGAGATTTAAAACTAACAAAAAAAGCTAGGCTGAGTTTCGTCAGCCTTTTGGCATCTCAACATCGACTAACAATTTTGCAAGGGCTAAGATTCCTAGCCTATGATGGACTAACAATAAGTTAGTAAGAGTTTATAAAAATTACCCTATCTTAGGCTAGACTAATGACAATCTATCCTGATAATGGCAAAAGTAGTCAACTTGCTCCAAATCAAGCGAACTTAGGTGAAATCAAGATTAGCTAATTCTGCACAAATTGAATGGAAAATATTACATTTACAAATTCATGTTCCACACAGTAACAACAATCTATAGACCGACTTATCCATGAATAGTGATTTCCTCCATTGTAACTTTTTAGAATAAACACAAATAAAATTATATAAGAAGTAGGTAGAAATAAGGTTCTAGGCCAACTTTTTGTGTTTGAATAATTTATATCGAGGCAAATGCTAAATGGACACACTTTATAAAGTGAGATTTAACACACACTTTTGCATGCAAGGCCCCATCTTCCAATGAAAAATTAGTTTATTTGATTGCTTTGGCAAATAGTTCAAAAAGTGTGAGGATTGGATGCTTTTTTGTTTATTAGATATCCTAGCTTCATTTGATATCCATTTGGTGGCCACTTATTGGTGATCTATAAGTTCAATCACCTCAATGACACCTACATTACCTCATTTGGACCCATATAGGTGAGAATGGGCACATCCATAGTCCAAACAATACTATACTCATGGTGACGGTAAAAAAGGGTAGCCTAGTGCTCGAAGCTCCAGTGTATGCAGGATCTGAGGAAGGGGAGGACCACAAAGGGCCTATACTATGTCATGGTAATGGTAGAGCTAGATAAATATCACTCCAAAGTAGATGGCATTTTACCGTTCACTGTGAACCATTACTTATAGGTGATCTTGGAACATTTCACGTCCAAGGGCCTAGACTAACCAATATTAGGCATTACGAGTGTTGAAACCACAAGAGTGATTGGGGTTGGGATGATTAATATCGACGGTGCATCACACTAACACCTCAATCCACTAACATTTTCCTAGTGAAGTATGCATATAACATCTCCACATGGAAATCACATTAATACTTTTATCTGCAAACACCAGAACTACATCTATCTATCATTATAAAGAAGATCTTGACAACTTTTAAAATAAACCAATTATCAATTATAACATGAGAGCTTGTATTAAAAGGCCATGGTTCTCGAACTATAGATCTCCCATGACATTCTACAAGTCACTGAATAAACCTTGGAACCTCACAAACTTCAATCTCAAGAACTCATTTTGATGCTCGAACAACTTGACCCATTGATGGTTTATAAGACTCACCTTCTTGAATGCACCAACAAGCAACTCTACAAGCCCAATTTAGTTATTTGTCAGCATTTCTGCTTAATATCTTTCATTTGACAAAAGAGGACCTAGCATTTATTTGTTCCTCTGCAGCGAAAATAGGGAAAAAAATTGACTTTGCTTCTAATTACCTCTTGTTTCTTCTTCGCGATATGACCTAGAAAAACATCATTTCATAGCTATAAGCAATCCCATCAGATGAGCTTGAACAAGTTATTTATTTGATCTGATAGTTAGACAACAATCCCATTAGATGCGCTAATTCGACAGGCAATTTATCAAACTATTGGCTAAGTCTTCTATTGCTTACTAAAGAATAGTATGAGCAATAGTTACCCAAGCCATTTGTCATGGAGGAGGCTGAACTCAGCACCATAATATGATTTGTAGTTTTTGGATCGTGGCCATCTAGCTGAAATTTAAATAGATGAACTGCTACCATAGAGTGCAAACAATCCAACTTGGGATCATACCCATTACTTGAACACAATAGTTAGTGAATACAAAATAGTGAGTTTTTAGGAAATTTTATTTTTTTTATTGTACTTTTCTATTAGAGCTGTTATCCATAAGAAAATTGACATTGCATGTCTTGAGATTTGATATTTAAATTATTTAGTATATTAAATGTTCATGAGATTATTAGTATTGTCGTCACCTATACAAACATAGCTTGCTGAGGCATTATAATGTTTTACAATGCCTCACATATTGGGAGAGGCAATGGGAACAACAACAGACCAAAAAGCAATAGAGGCGTAGGCAGTTTCGTACAACATAGAGAGGAAATCTCATTGTTATATGGGGTTTGTTAAACCCCACCATTAAATATTGCAGATGGACTGCATATGCATGTATATGAATTACACTTTTGTGATTTGAATGTGTGGTGGTATCTTGTTGGATGTAATGGTTGTGTATAGATAGACCTTGAATAGTATCACCGTTTCTTTTGAATTGTACTTTACCATTGAGGCGTACAATTTTATTGAAATCGACAAATTTAGTGGATAGATGGTTATGGAGACTAGATCTCCCAGATTTTGTACTTATGGTATTTGCCAGATTTTCGATAGAAATGAAAAAATTATTTTACCGTTTAATCTATGGTCTGTGAGTTGTGATTTGAATTGAGTACTTTTCACTGAAAAGTTATTTTCAATTGATTTTATAAATATGAATTTCTAACCAAGGATCCCGACTTTTAGAAAATTGTATTTAAATAAGGTGTGAAAAACTCAGGATGTCACACAAGGTTTATATTTCAACAACAAGAACCTAATCAACCCTTTGGATAAGTTATCAAGGACTTTTTAAAAGTCATTTTTTAAGTAGTTTTTTATTCTAGTTGTTGTCAAGGATTTTCTTTTATACTCTTAGGAATGAAGTCTTTCTGTTGTTGAGGTTGATGTAGGATTAAACTTGGAAAATATGTAACAATATGAATGAAAATAAAAATTTGGTTGGAGAGTAGATTCATGGTTTATGTTCCGTTATTTTAAATGAGAAGTATAAGTACTACTCTAAAGGTTGAAGATTGCATAGGGTAATATAGCTATTCAGTTGGGTGCTAATGTTGTGGAGTTTAGGTTCTATAGCACAAAGTCTTTGTAAAATAGTTCGAACCTTGAATATTTGCTAGTAGCTTTTTCTTGCTCATCATTGGAAAATAAAAGTTGGCCCTTAGCTAATAGGGTAAAATTAAAATTTTGTGTCTATGGGGGCTAGCTAGGGTGTTCCCGAAATCAATATGCAAAATTCAATCTAGATAGCATCTCTTTCTCAAGTCCAATAGAAGTAGATGCTCATGACTGTTTGATAGAATACATGTTTGTATTATCTGCTATTTTTAAATTCTAAAAATGCATGATTTGTGAAATTTTGTAAAAATTGAGGTAATTGTGGAATTGAGAATTTTAAAGATTTAATCATGAGTTAAAACCTCAATAATTAGAATGTACTAAAAAAATGGAATCCAAAGCCACTAAAAACACTGAAATCGGAGACTGGAGGAAAGATAACTAATTAATTTAATTTATGTATTTAATTAAATGGCAGAAGGGGCTAAAATGGTAAATACACGTGGGGCCCAAGGACTAGGCGTGGGAACCCACAAATGAGGCTTTAAAAGCCTGCCCTATTTTCCCGTATAGCCAAAACTTTTCCCCCTCAGCTCCCATGTCATCGACAACAGCAACGACGCCAAACGTCGGCAACAACGCGCATAGCCCCCTCCCTAGGTGCATGCGGTCTGGAAGCCTCTATTTTTGGCCGGTTTGACTAAGGTAGACCCTTGTTCCCTTTTCCCCTCTCCATTTCTGGCTTATCTCCATTTAGTTTTCCATTTTTAACACTGAAAAACAACATAGAATGTCATTTTTTTGATGATTACATGATTTTACCTTTTTTGCAAAAATAACTACATGAAACGGTGTCAGATGTATGATCTGAACAGTTCATCTTGTGTATGATGGAAAAAGAACAAACCCATGAATTTTCATGGTAATCGGATAGTTGGGGATGCTGGAAAACCAAGAAAATAGCAATGAGGATATTTTTAGGAATGTGATGAAAATCGTGTAAAAATGCTAGATAATGATAGAATTTATTGAAAGGGTGCTTTAAAACTAGATCCACACAAAAAATTGAGTGAAACGGTACAAAAATCACACAATTTGGACACCTGAGAGTTGCCAACGGTGACCGGAGTCCGATTGTCGTATCTAGCAATAGCACTTAAAGGCGGCAGCTCGATGGGGCACGTGGGTGACACTTGGGTGGTGAACGCAATTGGGTACATCGGGCAGCGAGTGCACGAGCATGACACGTGATGACACGCAGAGCGGCATGCGTGCGGTGCTACTTTTTCTTGATTTTTGGATCTTTTTGAGCCATCCATTCACAAAAAATGTGATTTTAAGAGCTACAGAGGTCCAAAATATGATCCAAAAGAGGCATTGCTATTATCTTGATGATGCAGACCTAGATTTAAGATAAAAACCTAGCTTTGAGAACCTTTTAAATAGTTAAACTACTAAATACTATTAGATGACCTAGATCAGGCCGATCAATGTATGATCAGGCCTTAGACCTTGATGGTATACATCAAATATGGGATGATCTAGGGGATTAGAAGAGTAGATCTCATTAGATTACCAAGAAAAGTGATCTTGACAGTCAATCTGAGCGAGTGCCTTAAGATGTGTTGATCAGAGAGCGATCTGACTGTTAGATTGACGCGTAATCATAAATATACATGTGAATCACTAAACGAAATAGAAATTTAATGGATCATGATGAAAATGAGTAGGATTGAAATAAAAAATGACATATGACAATTTAGATATTACGAAGACAAATATCTAGCTTAGGATTGTCCTAATGGAGGGTTAATCAGATGATATGGGTCGTTAGTCTAGGATTAACTACCATATTAGGGAGGTTATCACTTGGAGATGTTTATTTGAGATGTGAGAACATCAAGTAATCCATGACTTACAATGTGACAGGTACGTCAGGGCGCATGACGTGATGTAGCTTATGCGCCTGATTGAGTACCACATTTATGGAGGTAGGTGATTTCATTCAAAGTTTCTCCGTGATTTCAGTAACCATGACCTTTTTTCTAAGGTACTTGAAGCATGTGTTTTTCTGTCTTCTCATAATCACATAAATGTGTTCCTACTTTTTACTAGTAGTATGACATTCTATTTTTGCAAATAACCATGTTTTACACGTGATGTATTGTATTTATCATGGGCTTTGATCGTACTTATTGATATGTAGTCTTTTCATGATTTATGACTTGTTGCTGATTTATGACGGTTGCTTCCACCCGGTGGATACTATGCTAGGAGGATTGTAGGGTTGGCCACCCGCCCTCTAACTTTGTGATGATGATGATTAGACATCGGCCTTGAGTGGTTCAGGGCCAGGTACGTAAGTGATGGGATCATAGGTAGTCCCCCCTAGGGGTTCGTTCCTCCCCATAGGGAAGAGAAAGTCTCTCGTTAAGGTGTCGATGGGGAGCGCCAGTGTTTCAGATTTGGTGGGGTTGCCACTGCAGCATAGTAGCCCGCACTATTATTTTGTATGCTTATGTGGATTTATATGTGGGGTAAATCGAGGAAAGCAAGGCCTAGGCCATGAGGGACTCCGGGGGTTGATGCGGGCTCACAGGAGGGACCCAGGGTTAGTATGAGTACTCATCATTGGTGATTGAGCATCGTCGGACATTCTTAGGGCTGTTTTTGATACAGTGCCCTATTTATCATGACTTGCATGCATATTATTCTATGGACATGACTCTTATTATTTTGATGGACGCACATCTGTGTTTTTATCATGCCTTCCATGCCATCATGATTTGACTTGATATCTATTTGTGAAGATTTATGGTTTTCACAAGTTACTCCATTATGAGCGTTTGATTGTTTGACGTGCCTTATATATGACTACTACATGAGATTCACCACGTGATTTTATTAAACTTTAATTGAATGCGATCACCATGATTTTATTAAGCTTTAATTGAATGTGATCACCTACACACTCATAGCTTGCTAATGCATTGCCTTGTTTTGCAATGCCTCATATTTGGAGCGCAATAGTTAGAAAGGAAAGCGGGTGAAGTAGTATTGATTTGGGCGAGGACTTGAGGACTATCCACTTTTTGTATTCAGAGATAGATTAGTATACATCTCTTAGACTTATATTAGACCTTTGAGACTTTACTTGGATGTTTGCATATTTGGATAGATTGGACCCATACCATTGTGTAGTATACATTTAATTATAGATGTAGTTGTGGTAATGATCATGGATGGAACCTGTTGGCTTTTCAACCTGATTTATTATTGTCTTTACTCATCTTGTGTATTTATTGTGGTTTTAAATCGAGCATGCCCAGAGTATCTGGATTTGATTTTTTTATTGTTGCAGTTTTGGAATGTGGTTGATCCCCGAGGTTTTCATTTTCAGTTAATTCTTTTAACACTACTCAAAATTTATAGATTTTGAGTTTTCATTTTCAGGGATCCCGTCTATTTTTCTTAAAAACATATTATTATTACTTTGGGGAAAAGGTTTATAAAAATCAGGGGTGTCACAATGTTGCTCTTAGTATATATTTTTAGAAGATCTATAGCTCATCATATTTGATGTACTTAAATAATGTAAATTTTGTTAAATAATAAATAATTAATGAGTAATTAGCAAATAATTTGGTAAATAAGGACTTCTTAGTAAAAACCCTACAATAGCTCTTTTATTAACCTCCACTAGCCTAGAGTCTTCATGATGTCAATATAAACTCTCTCTCTCTCTCCCTAGGGTATCTTGAACAAAGGAAAACTCACCAAGTGACATCATATTTAGATAGAGTTTAGCCCATAGATCTAAAACTCGATAGTCAACTAGAAAATATGTTCAAATGACTCAACTCAATAACTATGGAGTAACTCATCAAGTCCACTCACCACATAGCAACTATATTTTACTTCTACTCGAATTTGAACCCAAGCCCTCTATTCAATAATAGAACAGCTTAACAAACTCAATGAACACTAAGATGTGCAATAAAAGTGAAGATTTTTTAATATAACCAAATATAAATAAATATTATTAAAAAAATTGCTCAAGTAATTTTGAGTCACCCATGAGTCTCTTTGAGTTAAAACTCAACCCACTTTTGACTCAAGTTGGGTTTTTAAACTATGAACTTGAGCTCATGAAAATGGCAATTGTTGTTTTTGCTTTTATCTTAGGTGAAAGATGTGGAGCTATTGATCAAAAGATTGAGATAGTCTCAAGACAAATATCTCTAACATCAGGAAATTGTATTTTCACACCCTTTTGAAAAATCTTGCACCTACATGGGAATTTTGTGGTAGTTTGATATGAGAACCCATCTTTAACTTATATTTTTATATATGAACTATTCATCTTAAAAATCTTACTAAGCTCTACCCAAAATGCACATACATCAAATGATTCTACCATTCTTTTTCGTCAAGTTTTAAAATGGACTATAGTAGACTAACAATAGTTAAAACATCTTAGAAAAATCAATGATAGATCTCTTCTGTATAGTCGAAAAACTCATTATTTGGCCTAGAACTTGTCTTGGTAACTTATCTCATTAATAAACTGAGCCAACTTACTAAATAACTCACTCCATAGAAAAATTATAATAATGAAGATTTGACCACTGGCAACCAAAACAATAAAAAATTACCTAACTAGATTGTCTTGAATGCATTTTGCATTATTACGTAAATTTTAAGTCTTATACAAAAACTAACAACTTTTTAATTTGCAAAGATATTATTTTTGGGACAAGGCCCATCTATGAAAAAGTAATTAAGATCATTTTAAAAAGTGAGCTTCTCTTGTCCTTTTATAACAAAATTTCAAATGAGAGTGTGACAATAGTACCAAGGGGCATCCATCTTCAAACATCCTTGTCAAAATGCTAGGACACTCTCTTAATTTCTTCAATGAACTTAATAGTAACACTATTTAAGGTCAAACATATGCTTAAAAAGAAAAGAAAAATACTACAGTTATGAGAAAATTTGGCAAGATAAATAGTTGCCTCTTGTTCACCAATGAAACGTCTGATGGGACTAGGTAGGTCAAAATGGATTTTTCATAGTTTGCCTCATGGAGTGGGTGAAGCAGGACTAGGCTGGATAAATCAACTCATAGGGTTGCCGAGGCAGTTACAGCCAACCCTACCCCATTGCCATGCCTATTTGATTTAACATATGAAACATAGAAGAAAAGAAAAACGGGGCGAGTAATACCTAAGGACTAGATTTTCATTTCACAACAAAACCATCATATACCTCATAAGCTTGTGATTGTATAAAGGCAGATAAAATTTATATGACATCCATCTATTACAATCTGGGCTAGAAAATGATTTGCTTACAGCACATATATAATACCTCGACGTGGAAATCATACTAGCTACAGATTACACATAAGAAAGAGTATTACACCTAGCATTACACATAGTAATGTGCTTCACAACACCGAAACCATCTAGGACGAGAATTAATTAAACATAAGCCCCATCACTAACTCTTATTAGAAGAGGAAGGCTCCGAAACTACAAAGCTCCCTTGATGTTCTACGAGTTGCAGAAGAAACTTCGGAACTGCACATGCTTTGACCTCTAAGACACCTTCCAATGCTTGAACAACTTGCCCCATTGATGGCCTACATGATTCATCTTCTTGAATGCACCAACAAGCAACTCTACATGCTCTTTCTAATTCTTCTATGTCGTCACTACCATCCAACCTTTCATCTAACAAACAGAGAATGTCACCTTCATTTGTTTTTGTAGCAGCAAAAATGGGAAAAAAATCAACCGCGCTATCTTCCACTTGTCTCGTGTTCCTTCTCCTTGATATAATTTCAAAAAGCATCATGCCATAGCTGTAAACATCAGCTTTTGTGGTTATCGCAACTCCAGAAGCCCATTCAGGTGCTAAGTAGCCCAAGGTTCCTCTCACTGTAGTGAGAACACAGCTCCTATACCAATCAAAGAGCTTAGCCATATTGAAATATGACAATATGGGGCAATATTTAGCATCTAATAGCACATTTTCGGGCTTAACATTGCAATGAATTATGCAATCTCTACATTCATCATGAAGATATGCTAGACCTCTGGCAGTACCAAGAGCAATTTGGTATCTTGTTTTCCAGTCCAAGACATTGTCACTCTTACCAAACAGTTGAAAATCTAAAGAACCATTTGGCATGAAATCATAAACTAAAAGCCTGTTGGCACCCTCAGAACAAAACCCACAAAGACGGATGAGATTGACATGCTGAATTGTCCCAATTGTGCTCACTTCAGTTCGGAATTGCTTCTCACCTTGTCTAAGGCCTTCAAGCTTTTTCATAGCTGTGGCAGTTGAATCATGCAAAATTGTTGGGGATTTTAGTCCCCGCCCAAGATCACACACACAAAAACACACCGATATTAATGTGGTTCGGCCAATAAGCCTACGTCCACGGGAGAGGGAATGATTTCACTATGTAAAATGAAATATAGGGGTTTTTACAGAGAAGAAGACATGGGGATTTTACAGATCTGTGTTCTAGTTCTTTGCCCTCTTTGTATCCCTATTTATAGGGATTTTTGGGCCCTAATTTTCAACACATTTTACACAAAAGTCAGTGGACGGTGGCCGACGGCTGCACCCGCCACTATTAAAGTCGGCGGCAACTGATTGCAGCACCCGCCATGGTTGAAGTCAATGGCCGCCTGAAAATGGGGTTGGACCAACAAATCTCCCCCTCCAGGCCCATTAACTGAAGGAGGTTTCTTCACGTATGGACTTTTAGCAGAAGCCCATTCCGGTCAATTCCCTGCAAATCTCGAACTTGCTTCGAGGTAATGCTTTTGTCATCATATCTGAACTATTATCGTCAGTATGAATCTTCTCAAGCTCTAACGACTTCGAGTCCAAAATATCAGGTATCCAATGATACCGAACATCAATGTGCTTTGACCTTCCATGAAAAGTAGAATTCTTGCTAAGGTGTATAGCACTTTGACTGTTGCAAAATAACGCATACCTCTTCTACATAAGGCCAAGTTCGTTCACAAACTTCTTCATCCACAATAACTCTTTGCATGCTTCTATCATAGCAATAAACTCAACCTCTGTCGTAGATAAGGCAACACACTTCTGTAACTTTGATTGCCATGACACATCTCCCCCTGCAAAAGTAATCAAGTAGCCTGAAGTAGACTTCCTCGTGTCAATATCACCAGTCATATCTGAATTAGTGTAGCCCTCAAGCATGGGCTTGCCAGTGCCAAATTCCAAACACAACTTGGAAGTACCACGTAGATATCTCAACATCCGCTTCACTGCATTCCAATGTTCTTTTCCTAGATTTGATAGAAAACGGCTCACTGTACCAACTGCATATGCAATGTCTGGTCTAGTGCATACCATGGCATACATAAGACTGCCAACAGCTGAAGCATAAGGAACATCTTGCATGTATTCCTTCTAAGTATCACTCGTTGGAACTTGATTCTTACTAAGCTTAAAGTGAGTAGCAAAAGGTGTACTAACCACTTTAGCTTTATCCATATGAAATCGTTGAAGTACCTTTTCTATGTACTTCTCCTGAGACAGTCATAACCGCTTATTCCTCCTGTCATGAATTATAGAAATTCTGAGAATCTGTCTCGTGAGTCCCAAGTCTTTCATAGCAAAGACTTTGTTCAGCTCCTTCTTTAACTGACTGATCTTTGAAGAGCTGCTTCTAACAATAAGCATATCGTTGACATAGAGTAGCAAGATGACGAAATCATCTTCTAAGAATTTCTGCACAAACACATAGTGATCTAAAGTAGTCTTTCTATAACCTTGTTGGGTCATGAACTACTCGAACTTCTTGTACCACTGTCTGGGAGCCTTTTTCAAGCCATATAGACTCTTCTTCAGCTTGCAGACATACTTCTCTTTGCCTTTAGCTACAAACCCTTCTGGCTGCTCTATATATATCTCCTCCTCTAAGTCACTGTGGAGGAATGCTGTCTTCACATCCATCTGCTCAACCTCCAAATCAAGGTTTGCAGCCAAACCCAATACAACTCGAATTGAAGACATTTTAACAATAGGAGAAAATATCCCCTCGAAATCGACACCTTTTCTTTGACCAAATCCTTTCACCACAAGTCTAGCTTTGTATTGTGGTCGTGAAGTGTCACCCTCGTACTTCACCCTATAAATCCATTGATTCTTCAAAGCTTGTCAGCCTTTAGGTAATCTTACCAGCTCAAAAGTGTGGTTGTCTTGTAAGGATTTCATCTCATCCTTCATAGCTGCAATCCACTCTGCATTCCCTTCACTTTCAGTTGCCTCTATGTAGCTCTCAGGCTCTCTCCCGTCTTTCGAACTTCGTCTCAATGAAACTGCTGGTTCCTCAGTAGGAACGTCCTACTGAATATCATCAGCATCTGACGAAACATCCATGTCTTCAGCAGCTTCATGTTCTCCCTCAGCCTGATTATCTTGAACATCAACTGCAGTACCACCATGGTCATTGGTGCCATCTACACTTGACGTATGTGAAACAGGAACTGGATCTAAATCTGTTAGAGTATCAGAACTCTGAGTTTCTGATACTTTGGCTTTGTCGATGTGTTCAATGGTTTGGTCTTCCATAAAGACCACATCACGGCTTCTAACCAGCTTCTTTGCAATAGGATCATATAGCTTGTAACCAAACTCATCCTGCCCATAGCTGATGAAAATACATTGTTTGGTCTTAATGTCTAACTTGGACCTCTCATCCTTGGGTATATGTACAAATGCCTTGCACCCAAATACCCGCAAATTATCGTAAGAGACATCTTTTTCATACCATAGCCTGTTAGAAACATCTACATTTTAAGGAAACAATTGGAGATAGGTTAATAACATAGGCTGCTGTGTATAGCGCCTCACCCTAGAAGGAACCGGGCAGCTTTGCTTCAAAAAGCAAGCATTTGACCCTCTCCATCAATGTCCTGTTCATCCTCTATGCTAAACCACTTAGCTGAGGAGTCTTCAGAGGAGTTCTTTGATGTTTAATCCCTTGCTTCTTACAATAAGCATCGAAAGGTCCACAGTACTCACCACCACTGTCTGTACAAATACATTTCAGCTTCTTCCCTGTTTGCCGCTCAACAGAAGCTTGAAATTCTTTAAACTTGTCAAGTACCTGATCCTTATTTTTCAAAACATAGATCCAGAGTTTCCTAGAATAATCATCAATAAATGTGACAAAACATAATGTACCACCAAATGTGCGTACCTTCATAGGATCGCATACATATAAATGTACCAATTCAAGCACGCTTGGCTTTCTGGAAGAAGGATGGCTTTTGAAGGAAACTCGTTGCTGCTTCCCAGCAAGACAATGAGCACATTTGCTCAACTTTGTATCTATGAGCCATGAAAGCAAATTCTTCTTGACTAGGCAACCTAGTCCTTTCTCACTCATGTGACTGAGCCGCCTGTGCCACAACTCTGAAGAACTACCAACATCAACTGCGTTCACAGAGTTAATGGGAATCGAAGCTTGCATCACATACAAGCTAGATGATTTCTTCCCTCTAACAACCACAAGCGCTCCCTTAGAGAGCTTCCAATATCCATTGCAAAAGGTACTACAGTACCCATCATCATCAAGCTTTTCGGCTGATATTAAGTTCAACCGGATATCTGGTACATGTCGAACGTCCTTGAGAATCAACCTCGTTCTGTTGTTGGTGTCCAAATAGACAGATCCAATACCAACAACCTTTGATAGCCCATCGTTACCCATCTTCAACACTCCAAAGTCACTAGGAGTATACGAGGTGAAAAACTCCCTCCTCGAGGTAACGTGAAAAGAAGCACCACTATCAACAACTCATCCAATCTCATTGGAGGCTAGGTTGATTTCATTTTCATCACAGACTATAACAAGGCCTGAAGTAGTGGCAGCTACACAATCATTCCCCTCATCATTTCTTCTCTCCTACTTCGTATTCTCTGTTTTGTTCTACACTGCCTTTTAATGTGACCCTTCTTACCACAATAATTGCATTCCAAATTCTTGTATCTGGACTTAGATTTACTCCTGCTTCTGTTATTCTTCTCATGTCCTTTGATCTTGCTTCTCCCTTGATTTTCTAAGATTAACATCTCAGACTGTGATGTGGTGATAACTTGACCTCGTCGCCTCATTTCTTCATTTAGAACTGCGCTTCTTGTAGATTCCCATGTCACAGCACCACCTGGAGCAGAATTAACTAGAGAAATACAAAAATTTTCCCATGAGTCAGGCAAAGTATTTAAAAGCCATAAACCCATGATATCATCGTCAAACCTGATGCCAACGTCGGATAGTTGCTAAAAGCATCCGGTCAACTCATTCAAGTGGTCAGAAATAGAACTCCCTTCCTTGTATCTCAGGAGTATTGCTTGATTAAGTAGGAATAACTTATTATTCCCAGTTCCCGACACGTACAAGGTTTCTAATTTGATCCATAGAGTTCTAGCATGTATTTCATTTTGAATATGATTCAAAACGTTATCTTCTACCTATTGTCCAATAAAACTACATACCTGTTCGTGTTCAAAAGTCCACTCATCTTTGGACTTATCCTTCGGTTTTTGAGTAGTAAAGACAGGTAGATGTAATTTCTTCACGAAAAGAAGATCTTTCATCTTTCCCTTCCACTTGTGATAGTTAGTACCATTTAAGCAAATCATTTTGCTCATGTTTGCCTCCAGAAGTAAAGAAAGAGTATTTACATCAATTTCAGGAGAAAATCTTGCAAATTTGAGAACACCACTGCGTTTGCCAAGAACCGGTCTATCCCCCTCGAAAACCTATAAAAAAATAGGTCTACTCCAATCGAATCACTGTTGCAACTCAGCTACGGTTGCACTCGAACTGTTGCAACTCGTACTGTTATAACTCGGTACTGTTGCAACCCGCTACTGTTTCAACTCTGTACTAGTGCAACTTGTACTATTACAACTCTGTACTATTGTAACTCCATATCTGTTGAAACTCGAACTATTGGAACCTGCCTTTGGGGCACTATGCCAACTCAGTACTGTAGTAGTACTGTAACGATCACTGTAGCTGACGATGCTTTTACTGTAGCAACATAATAATGTGCTTTTCACTGTAGCAGCAATGATGATTACTGTAGCAATTGTAGCAGGAACAGTTTTCTTCTTCCTCTCGACCAGAGGAACTGCAAATCCGTTTTCTGCCTCTGTTTAACAGCAGAACCTCGCTCTAATACCACTTGTTGAGGATTTTAGTCCCTGCCCAAGATCACACACGCAAAAACACACCGATATTAACGTGGTTAGGCATGGGAGAGGGAATGATTTCACTATGTAAAATGAAATACATGGGTTTTTACAGAGAAGAAGATACGGGGATTTTACAGATCTGTGTTCTGGTTCTTTGCCCTCTTGGTATCCCTATTTATAGGAAATTTTGGTCCTTAATTTTTAACACATTTTACACAAAAGTCAGTGGACTGTGGCCAGCGATGGCGCCCGCCATTGTTGAAGTCGGCGGCAACTGATTACGGTGCTCGCCTAAAAATGAGGCTAGACCAACAAAAATACCTTTAAAAACAGAACCAAAACTTCCTCCTCCCAATTTTTAAGCAAAATTCCTAGTCGCAGTTTGCAAATCTCTGTAGCTAAATTGTATCAGAGAACCGTGCATTGATTCTATTCTCGTCTTTCTCCTTTGATATCTACGAATTAGAATAGCAGTGATAGAAATACATGCGACAACAACCATACCCATGAAAAGTATGCTTACAATGACCTTAGTAGTTGATTTCTTCTTACCCGTAGAAACTGGTACATCAGAAGTAGAAAGGCGGAGATAAAGATTACCAGTGTTACTATCACCACCAGAAACTTGTACCAGATTCTGAAGATTCCCGTTCCATATTGAACACCCATTATTACTACAAGCATAAGCCATACAAGAACAGTCATTCAAGCAAGCAGAAGTGCAATCATCAAAACTTCGAGCGGTCGAAGGTTGTGGACTAATGCTAGATAGCTGAATATCCCGCATGATCTAGAATCTATCTTTCTCTCCATTAGAAGTTGTACTAGTACCACATCGTAAGGGTGTTTTCCTTACACACCCCCGAGACCAGTCACTTAAATTCCAACCTATGATAGAAGCTGCTTTGAAACCATGCAAACATGTATAGAAAGGCAAGCTTTTCTGGTTACAGAAACCAAAATCTTCACAAACAGAGTAAACTTCACATTGATCCCTTGGTTGAGAGTAAAACAAAATCCACTCATTAGATTGATCCATCCATGTCAGTTGCTGCTGTTGGCCTGAGACATCCATCACAAGCCTTGAAATAATAGATGGATCAGAAACTAAGTGAAATACTTTTCTCTGATGTTGTCTACAAAGCTGACATTGTAGATATAGTTTCGCGCCATTTCAGGAATTCCACTGAAGAAATGTCCATTCCATTCTCCACTACTCCAGTACCTTTCAGATTGATTCCATACTGAAACAAACTGATTGTTCCCTCTTGAGTCCATCTCAAGGGAGAAAGGCCCTGGAGCTGGATCATCTGAACTTCTCCATGAAGTAAGGATCTGTTTTTGTCCAGTAATCTTGTTCAGACCTAGTCTTCCTCCAGGAAGAAATGTATCAGTTGGATGATCAAAACTCTGCCAAAATACACCAGAGGAATTTGACCCATCTTTCAGAAGTAGATTTCCATTGTCAAGAAGCATAGCCACTGTCGAATTTGAGGTTCTGATGGAGGAATTTGTGGACCAGGTTATGATGCTTAACTGATTTTAGAGGACTAGAGTTCCATCTTCTGAGACTTTTAGTTGGGGTGAAGTGTCAGGGAGAGGGGTCTCTCTATTTGCCACCCAAACTACTGTTTGTTCAGGGATTTTGTTGTATCGGATACCAATATAGTATCTCTGAGATGTACCTGGTGAGAAGAAACCCAATACATAGTTGCCACTTTTTGAGGTTAGTGTCTGCTTTCCAGTCAGAGATTCGCCAGGGTAGATGGTATCAGTTGTCATAGAAATATGGGTATTGAGAGAGAGGGAGACAATGAAGAGAACAATAAAGAAGAACCATGGCCTGCTTCTAGTGCCCATTTGCAGAACTAATGTAATGAACAGTAATTACATACAAAAGACTAAGAAGAAGAGCGGTATAATTGAAGCACAATGTTGCACCATATAAAGGAAGGAAATGGCCAGTTTAACTACCAGATCAAACTTATCACTTCCAAATTCCCATATTTTATATTCTTGACCCTGTTTTACCTTGTTGGCTCAAAGATGCGGTGAACTTTCTAACTACCTAAACAAAACCTCGAGATGTTAGAAGGTTATAATCATTTAACTAAGTAGAATTCTCGTTATGCCAGTGACCTTGGATGATTGAAAAGAGTAGGTCGTGCCTATACCTTGATCCAATTATCGATGCTTGGCGCGCAGGTAGTAAAAAGGTTCAGCCCAAGTATTGCCTCTGAATATCTAGTGGTCAAAAAGTAACCCAATAATTAAAGTCGGCTCTCTTTTTTTCCCTCTGGCACAAAGCCAAGAATTAAGGTAGGTTGCAGTTGTAGAAACCAATAACTAAGGTAGGAGCATAATTCAAAAACTTGACTCAAGAGACTACAAGTCAGGTTATCTAGGATCATCTCTCGGATGACTTGAAAGTACAAGAGTGGGATTTCAAATATTACATTATTAATTTTTGCTTGCATAAAAAACCAGAACTTTTTACCTTAGTTGCAAGATTGCTCTTAGGCTAGTATATCGTAATGTTGTATTGATGTTGTTTGTGTTTAAATCCTAGGTCTACCTAATTTGTTTTATTGGATCAACCAAATTGTCCAATTGTTAAGATTTTAGGTATGTGAGATATTTAAACTTTGAGAAATCAGATGAATGGGTCAGATCAACCAAAGCTGAAGTCCTTCGTGCGATCATATGATAACGTACCTCACTGTCGCACTGTTTTCTAGCATTCTCAATCATTTGCACAAAGGTAAGACCTGCTCTTAGCATGAAGTCACTTCTACAAGTTTTCTGTAGGTAACTTAAACAATCCATCTACTTCCCCTTTCCTGCATTTGCATCAACATCACCCGCTGGGCCCTCCTATTCCAGACAAGGTCTTCCTGTTGACTATAGCTTGTCGAGACCAGAAACAGTAGCCGTGTGGTAAAAGCTACAATGTCTTTCTAAGATGATAAATATAGTAAATACGGTTATTTGATTAGGATGAATTTTATCCATCAAGAGCCTACTAAATCGATTCATTATTGTTCTCTAATTGCATTAGGATAACGATCCTGCAGTTTCAAAGCATTCGCTTTTTGAATCAAGAAAGTGTGAGCCATATGGACCAGGTTAGAGACTATGTAACTTCCAATGCTTTAGCGAAAACATCCGATCCAATTAAAGAAGTTAAATGCACAGGATACATAATATCCGTGATTGATTTAGTGATCGAATAGGTTTTTTCTATTCTATTTTATGCCCAAAAAGGCAGATAAAACTTTTTAAGAAAGAACATAAGGCTCTCGAGCTATTTTACATATTTATAAATCACTCAAATTCATGGTTAGTCATCCTCTTACCAAACAACACAGCGTTTGTAACTCATTTTGGATATCAAATTATAAATATAGTTCTAAAACTCATGTATCGATTCCAAAAAGTTATCCAAGTTACTAGACTCAGTGACAAATTGAGTCACTTGACAAGTCGACTCGTTCATCATCATCGTCAAGACCTTATCTCGATCAGGGGTCAGCCACGTGATCTTGTTCCTCCATTCCTTTGTATTAAGTATCATGACTTCATTTAGTCCTCAAGTTTTTAAATCTTTTCTCACCAATTCTATCTATGTTCTTATAGGCCTTTCTCTTACCATTTTAAAACCTTTGACTAGCATTGCCTCATTGCTAACCTATGCTATTTTGGGTATTCATTGGGCATGTCCAAACCATCTAAGTCTAATCTCTATTATGTTTGTTGCCTATTGGTACTACTCCTAAGTTTTCTGTAATGTTTTCATTTATAAATCTATCTTTTCTTGTCTTGCTATGCATCCATCTCAATATTCTCATTTATGTTATGCTCATCCTATAAACATGATGTTCCTTAACTACCCAACACTATAATCCATAGAGTATGGCCGACCTTATAACTATTCTATAGAATTTTTCTTTTAGTTTGAGTGGCATCCATTGACCACCCAAAACTCTAGATGCGTATCTCCATTTGTTCCAGCCCACTTGCATTCTCTAGGTAACCTCCCTCTTAATCTCTGTAATGACTCAAAAATTTTCAACCATTTTTGTATAACCTTATCAACCACATGTTTGTCCTTTACTAAATTGCTATAGATTAGTTATTTTAGTCACTCATATATAATTAATAAGTGGATAAATGTTCTATTTTCATAAAAGTAGGAAATAAAGGAATTTGTGAGAAATATCCACATAATTAGATTCTACGCTCGAAATGGAATCCAACTCCTCAAAGAACATTGAAAACGGAGTTCGTATGACCAAGTTATGAGCTTTTGAAGATGAAAGGCATTTTTATAAATTAAATTTAAAAACAATACTGTTGGAAAACATAAAGGGTCATTTTGATAACGACACCCCCGTCCCTCACCGTCTTCCCCTTCTAGCGTGGTGAACAAAGCCACAGAGGTTCATGGAACGTTACTGGCTGCTAGAAACACACTTTACGAGAGACACCCAAGGACAGGGACGAATCCATACAATGAAACTTACAAAAATTCTGGCAATTTTGAGTTCTTAAACTAGGATGACAAATTGGGCTCAAATAGTGCCGCCTAAGCTACTTTCTTGGATTTGGCAAAATTCGTTGAATCCAAAGACCAATAGGTAAAGCACCACCTAAAATCGCATGGATCAGTGAAGTTCGCATGGACTGGGTGATAATTGATACCAATGTTGTCATGTTGCATTGTACTGGCCACTATACCAGGTTCCAATGTTTCATGAAGATTGATGTTGATTTTCTAATGGGAGCTGATATCCTCTAAAGAATCATTTGGCATGAAATAAAAATCTAGTAGCCTTTTGGCACCTTCAGAACAGAATCCACCAAGACCAATGAGATTGAGATGCTAAATTGTCCCAATTGTGCTCACTTTGGTCCAGAATTGCTTCTCACCTTGTCTAAGGTCTTCAAGTTTTTTCATAGCTGTGGCAATTGAAATGGGCAAACTGCCTTCAAAAACGAAACTAAAACTTCCTCCTAATTTTTTTAGTGAAATTCCTAGTGGCAGTTTATAAATCTCTATAGCTAAATTGAATCAAAGATCCGTGAATTGATTCCCTTACCACAAAAAATATACTTACAATGATCTTGGTGTTTGATTTCTTTTTATTCCGAGAAACTGGTACATCAGAAACCAAAAGGTAGAAATACTAGGGCTATCGCCACTGGAAACTTGTGTAAAAATTCAAATATTCCCATTCCATAATGAACACCCATTATTACAAGAAGCATAAGCAGTACAAGAACAGTCATTCTAGCAAGTAGACGTGCACCCATCAGAACTTTGAGTTGTCGAAGGTCGTGGACTAATGATGGATAACTGAATATCCAGCATGAATGGCAAATATTACATTTACAAATTCATGTTCCACGGAATAACAACAATCTATAGACCTACTTATCCATGAATAGTGATTTTCTCCATTGTAACTTTTTAGAATAAACACGAATAAAATTATATAAGAAGTAGGTAGAAATAAGGTTTTAGGCAAACTTTGTGTTTGAGTAATTTATATCTAGGCAAATGCTAAATGGAACACATTTTATAAAGTGAGCTTTAACACACACTTTTGCATGAAGGGCCCCATCTTCGAATGAACAATTAGTATATTTGATTGCTTTGGCAAATAGTTCAAAAAGTGTGAGGATTGGATGCTCTTATGTTTACTAGATATCCTAGCTTCATTAGATATCCATTTGATGGCCACTTATTGGTGATCTGTAAGTTCAATCACCTCAATGACACCTACATTATCTCATTTGGACCCATATAGGTGAGAATGAGCACATCCATAGTCCAAACAATACTATACTCATGGTGATAGTAAAAAGGGGCAGCCTAGTGCTTGAAGCTCCAGCATATGTAGGATTTGAGGAAGGGGAGGACCATAAAGGGCCTATACTATGCTCATGGGAATGGTAGAGCTAGATAAATATCACTCCAAAGTATATGGCATTTTACCATTCAGCGTGAACCATTACGTATAGGTGATCTTGGAACATTTCATGTCTGATGGCCTAGACTAACCAATATTAGACATTACGGGTGTTGAAACCACAAGAGTGATTGGGGTTGGAATGATTAATACCGACAGTGCATCACACTAACACCTCAATCCACTAACATTTTCCTAGTGAAGTATGCATATAACATCTCCATATGGAAATCACAGTAATACTTTTATCTACAAATACCAGAATTACATCTATCTATCATTATATAGAAGATCTTGACAACTTTTAGAGTAAACCAATTATCGATTATAGCATGAGAGCTTGTATTAAAAGACCATGGCTCTCGAACTATAGATCTCCCATGACATTCTACAAGTCATCGAATAAACCTTGGAACCTCACAAACTTCAATCTCAAGAACTCATTTCGATGCTCGAACAACCTGACCCATTGATGGTCTACAAGACTCACATTCTTGAATGCACCAACAAGCAACTCTACAAGCCCAATTTAATTATTTGTCAGCATTATCGTCTAATATCTTTCATCTAACAAAACGAGGACCTTGCATTTATTTGTTCCTCTGCAGCGAAAATAGGGAAAAAAATTGACTTTGCTTCTAATTACCTCGTGTTTCTTCTCTGCGATATGACCTAGAAAAGCATCATTTCATAGCTATAAGCAATCCCATCAGATGAGCTTGAACAAGCCATTTATCTGATCTACTAGTGAGACAACAATCCCATCAGATGCACTAATTCAACAGGCAATTTATCAAACTATTGGCTAAGTCTTCGATTGCTTACTAAAGAATAATACGAGCAATAGTTACCCAAGCCATTTGTCATGGAGGAGGCCCAACTCAATACCATAATATGATTTGTAGTTTCTGGATCGTGGCCATCTAGCTGAAATTTAAATAGAAGAACTGCTACCATAGATTCTCGTGTAGATGGGAAAGAATTTGATTCCGTGAATCTAAAGGTGCAGAATTATTTAAGTTTAGATCTAACTCTAGCGTGGCAAAGTAGATGGGAAAGAATTTGATTCACGCTTCATAAGGGGAGAATTCAATTGCCGCCCATGGTAACTGCCTTTAGGAACAAGATGAGAATTGAATTCCATCACTGAATGAAATGGACTTTAACAGTTAATTCCGGAAGCAAACTGTTTTTAGGAACAAGATGAGAATTGAATTCCATCACTGAATGGAATGGACTTTAACGATAATTGAATTCCATCAATGAATGAAATGGACTTTAACAGTTCATTCCTGAAGCAATAAGAAATGGATAATGAACAGGAACCATGAGGTACTTGGATACTATTGACGAGCCGTGGCACAAAATAATCTAGTTGTACTATTTATTTGGATGGCTAGACGCGCTTAATACATTGCAATAATACACTGAAGCAGGAAGATCCGGGGAACAAATTGAGAGGTGAATGGAACCTTTCAGCTCTCTGCAATACCTTTCCTTTGGTGGAAAAGCAATAGTCTTCCTGAATGTTATGAACACCCGACTGTTTGACCTCCGTTTCGATGATAATGAGAGAAGAGTTGAGATTTTCCTTATGAAGTGTATCAAATAAGAGGGCAGAATGAGTGTGGTCATACAAACTACAGCAACGAACAAGTAGGAAAAAATTCTTAACTTAAGAGAGTTGAAGCCATCTAGGATCTTGAAGAAACAGCACTAAACTAGAGGACAGATCCATGAGCAGAATTATGTGACCACAGAGAAGCAGAGGAGGAAAAAGCTTAGTTCCAGTTATCTCCTATTTTTCCCCAATTATGGTAGTGTTGAGATGAGAACTCACAATAGAGCATACTGAGGTATTCTGAAATGGAGTAGACACAACCAACCAAACAAAGAGGATAGGATTGGAAAGTTTTTCTTACAAGAAAAATTAAGAGTGGGATAATGTACTGACAATGGGTTCATATATGCCAACCAAGTTTTATTTTTATCCATAAAATGACATATTTGGGAGGTGATTGATGCTTCATTCAGTTGTAAGCAAGGGAGATCAAGATTGCAGAAGTACACTCGCTGTTGGGTCTTATACAAGATTGCACAAGAATACGCGATCTTATACAAAGTATATGCTCAGGAATTTGGAAGCTCAAGCTTACATCCACATACATACAGTAAAGTAGAACAATATCCTCTTGCACATCCATTATTTTCCTCAAGAATTCTAGCAGTTATTTTTGCAACTTTCTAAGAGCATTCACAATCTCAACTGAACTATAGAAGCTATTAGGAGCTATGAAAATTGAAGAAAATTCTACAGCATGATATACAAAGAAAATTACTCGCTTTTCAGTGTTATCAGAAACACATTCTGATTTTCATTGCTGAGAAGTAGTTGATGACGAGCCTTTAGTCTGAGAACTACCGGACATATTGCTTTGTCCCTGTGAACTTTTATCTGATGACAACTCTGAGAAGATCACAACATTCTCTTGACTTTCTACCAAAACTTGAAGAGCCCTTGGAATTGGTGGCATATTAACCTCCAAAACTCCCTCTAGAATCTGAACAATCTGCCCCATAGATGGCCTATGATCCTCGTCATCCTGAATGCACCAGCAAGAAACTCTACAAGCTCTGGTGAGTTCTTCCAAGTCAGCATTGCCCTCCAATTTGGAATCCAACAAGCAAAGGACTTCGTCTTCAACTACTTTTTTTGCTGCCCAAGTAGGAAAAAAGGTAACCTTCCCATCCTCAGAGTGCTCTGCATTTCTCCTGCCCATTATAATCTCAAAGAGCATCATTCCATAGCTATAAACGTCTGCCTTTGCCGTAATGGGGAGGCCTGAGATCCATTCCGGAGCAAGGTATCCTCTGGTTCCTCTCATAGTTGTTAGAACGCGACTGAAGTCTCTACCAATGAGCTTTGCCAGCCCAAAATCTGCCACCTTTGGGCAGAATGTAGCATCCAAAAGTATGTTTTCTGGCTTGATGTCGCAATGCACAATACAGTCCCTGCATTTCTCATGTAGATAGGCTAATCCTCGAGCAGTTCCAATAGCAATTTGGTACCTTGTTTTCCAGTCTAGAACCTCTTTGGTCTTCGGAAACAGATGTGAATCTAAAGACCCATTTGGCATGTAATCATAAACTAGCAGCCTTTTAGAACCTTCAGAGCAGAATCCACAAAGACGGATGAGATTAACATGCTGAATTGTCCCGATTGTGCTTACTTCTGTTCGGAATTGCTTCTCACCTTGTCTAAGACCTTCAAGTTTTTTCACGGCTATGCCAGTTGAATCAGGCAAAGTTCCTTTAAAAACAGAACCAAAACCTCCTCCACCCAACTTTTCAGAGAAGTTCCTGGTGGCACTTTGTAAGTCTCTGTAGCTAAATGGTATTAAAGAACCCTGAACTGGTTTTTTTGTCAGCTCTCTCCTTCTGTATCTCCAAATCAGAACTGAAACGACAACCATAACAGAAACTACAACTCCAGCAACTGCAGCTACAATAACTCCAGTAGCGGATTTCTTCTTACCTCCAGAATCCGGAACATCAGAAGCTGCAAGACGGAGATAAAGAGTGCCAGTGTTACCATCACCACTAGAACCTTGTCTAAGATTCCGCAAATTCCCATTCCATATCGAACATCCATCACTACCATGAGCATACGCAGTACAAGAACAGTTGTTTAAACAAGCTGATTCACAATCATCAGAACTTACAGCTCTTGAAGGATTTGGAGTAACATCTGACAACCGCATATCCGGCATGGTCCAAAACTTATCTTTCTTTCCATTAGAAGATGCATTCTTGCCACATTGCAAGGCTGTTTTCCTCACACAACCACCAGACCAATCACTCAGATTCCAATCCTTAGCAGAAGCAGGTTTGAAACCTTGCATGCATGTACAGAAAGGCAAGCTTCTTTGATTACAGCTACCGAAATCCCCACAAAGAGAATAGACTTCACATTGGTCTCTTGGTTGAGACCAGAACAAAATCCACTCTTTAGACTGATCCAACCATGTCAATTGCTTAATTTGTCCTGACACATCCATCACAAATCTGGAAATAGTAGTTGGATCATCGACAGAGTAAGTGAAATACTTTTCTCTGTTATTTTCTACAAAGCTAAAATTGTAGATATAGGCACGTCTCATTTCAGGAACTCTACTGAAAATGCGCCCATCCCAATCCCCACTAGTCCAGTACCTTCGAGATCCATTCCACTGTATAAAATACTGAGTGCTGCTACCTGGGTCTACCTGAAGAGAAAAGAGCCCCGGAGCTGGGTCGTCGGAACTTCTCCATGAAGTAAGGATCTGGTTTTCACCAGTGACCTTATTCAATCCTAGCTTTCCTTCAGGAAGCCACGTATGAGTTAGGTGATCAAAACTCTGCCAAAACACAGCAGATGAATTCGACCCATCTCTCAAAACTAGATTTCCATTGTCAAGAAGGACAGCTAATGTTGAATTTGTGGTTTTGGCGGTTGAATTTGTAGACCAGATCGGGATGTTCGACTGATTTTGGAGGACCAGATTACCATCTTCGGACATTCTTAATTGGGATGCAGTGTCAGGAAGAGGTGTTTCTCTGTTTGCTACCCAAACTGCTGTTGGTTCAGAGACTTTGTTGTACCATATACCAATATAGAATTTCTGAGACTTACCTGGTGAGAAGAAGCCCAATTTGAAGTTGCCACCTTTGGATGTTATTGTTTGGCTTCCAGAGAGAGATTGGCCTGAAGTGATTGAATCAGCTGCCATAGAAAGATGGGCTCTCAAAGAGAAGGAGATTAAGAGAAAAACAGCAAGGAATAACCATGACCTGCTTCTAGTGCCCATCTTTGCAACAAGAATGCATTGGCCAGCAAGATATTTATGAGAAGAAAACTCGAAAAAGAAGAAGAAAAGAGGTTGAACTGAAAGTTGAAACAGAGTGGCCGCATATGAAGGATGGAATGGCCAGTTCAAATCACCTATCCCTTGATTTGATAGCAACAAATAAATATCAACTCAATTGATTTCAAGACTCTGACAAGGATGACTGAAGATAATGACTAAAATAACACGTTCTTTAATGGAGAAATTTCAAGTTGTCTTCCTTGTGGTACGGACGTGCTGCCAAACAAATATGTGGGGCCAATGTTTGATGATCTAAACCGTTCATCTTACTCCGCCGCCTATAATACCCCAGATATCCTTTGTATTGTGTGATCTTATCCCTTCAGCAGATTCACATTCAGCCATCTTTGTTTTGAACTTGTTCCTGAAGGTTCTAGCTGATCATGGGCTAGCTACATATAACACAGGCAGACAAAACTTACATCAGGAGATCTCTCACGAGACGATATCAGAAATAGAGGAAAACCTGATTTTCTTCAATATAATATAGATTTTAGTTTCTAAATAATATCATGGTATGAATGGACAAGTTATCTTTCTCCTTTATGGGAGTTTGCTGTAAGTTTGGATTAAATACTCTCTCTCTCTCTCTCTCTCTATTAGGTATACATGAATACCCATGTCCTTAATACGAGCTTATTAAAAGATCAGTGATTAATTAGAATAAGGGTAAACACTTTCATTGCATTTATTTATTTTTCTTATTTTCTGAATGTTGGGCGGAGGCATCCAAGACAGCCTCAGCCCGTCAAACATGTTGCTTCCGCGAGCTGCCACTCAAGAAATGCCACAAAACTGGATTTCGGGCTATTGAATTCTACCTATTCAATTGAAGACTTTGAGTTTGTATGAATAAGACTTTATAGAGCAAGAGTTGGTCTCAATCGTGCAAGTCAAGAGTTCGAGTTCTATAAAGGTTATATTTAAATTTTATCTAACAATATTAATGTTTAAAATAACTAAATAAAGAAAAATAACCAACTATTGTTCAAAGTTTTAAACTCCAATTTATTGTAATTTTGTACTTATTTTCCACAAAATTAGATTATTTAAATAATCTAGTATCAAAGAAAGTAATTTGAGTTAGAGATACTAATCTCAGACGGAGGTACTCTTCATTGCAAATTAGTTAAATACAAAAATATTTAGGAAATTAGAAGTGTATGGGCATTTATGTCATTTTACGATACTAGTAATGGTGGAAACAACACTGCCACTAAATGCCAGCGAAACACTTATATCCTTTTTTGACCTCCTCTTCAATGATGGAAATTCAGAGCTTGTTAGATGGACAGTCAAGATCATTCGAAGTTGCACAACATATTTGACCTTTCAAAGTTCAGTCCATTCTCAAGTCTTAGATTCAATGATGGAAATTTAGAGCTCGTTAGATGGACGGTCAAGATCATTCGAAGTTGCAAGTCTAGAACATATTTGACCTTTCAAAGTTCAGTCCATTCTCAAGTCTTAGATTCAATGGTGGAAATTCAGAGCTCGTTAGATGGACGGTCAAGATCATTCGAAGTTGCAAGTCTAGAACAAATTTGACCTTTCAAAGTTCAGTCCATTCTCAAGTCTTAGATTCAATGATGGAAATTCAGAGCTCGTTAGATGGACGGTCTCGAAGTTGCAAGTATAGAACATATTTGACCCTTCAAAGTTCAATCCATTCTCAAGTCTTAGATTCAATGGTGGAAATTCAGAGCTTGTTAGATGGACGGTCAAGACCATTCAAAGATGCAAGTCTAGAACAGATTTGACCCTTCAAAGTTCAGTCCATTCTCAAGTCTTAGATTCAATGATGGAAATTCAGAGCTCGTTAGATGGACGGTCAAGACCATTCGAAGTTGCAAGTCTAGAACATATTTGACCCTTCAAAGTTCAATCCATTCTCAAGTCTTAGATTCAATGATGGAAATTCAGAGCTCGTTAGATGGACGGTCAAGATCATTCGAAGATGCAAGTCTAGAATATATTTGACCTTCCAAGTTCAGTCCATTCTCACGTCTTAGATTCAATGATGGAAATTCAGAGCTAGTTAGATGGACGGTCAAGATCATTCGAAGTTGCAGAACAGATTTGACCTTTCAAAGTTCAGCTCATTCTCAAATCTTAGATTCAATGATGGAAATTCAGAGCTCGTTAGATGGACGGTCAAGATCATTTGAAGTTGCATGTCTATAATAGATTTGACCCTTCAAAGTTCAATCCATTCTTAAGTCTTAGAGCATATATACGAGTGCTTGCAACTTCCCATTCTTTAGTGCAACCAATTCTATTGGCAAGTTCATTTGTAGTGGTCATCCCACCAAACCGCTGCTTGAACACGGATAAAATCCACCGATTGACTCATCTACAAATAGTGGCTTATCTGTTAGCATTTTTAACTTATTAAAAAAAAAAAAGCAGTCCCGGTGCACGAAGCTCTTGCATATGCGGAATCCAGGAAAGAGGCAGATCACAAAGGTCAATATCATGCAGCCTTACCTTGCATTTTACAAGAGGTTGCTTCACACCTTTTGTTAATTCAATTTTATCTTTTAAAGCATTTTTACCTTATTACATCGATAAAATTATCTTGGAACTCCTAACATAAGGTTTTATGGCTATTTATCTTTGTTAGGGCAATTTTATCTATGCTTTACGCAATGAATAAAATAATCATTTCATTACTGGTATACCAGTGGTCCACAAATTCATCTTCTAGGGCTGTCACACAAACATCTTCTCTAGAAAGTTAGGATTGACATGTCATGTAAACCCAAATTTCCGGCAAGCACCATACAGAAAGCTCCTGAGAATCCTTTTGTTAACAACCATAGGAAGGAGAAGATATAAGTCCCTCGAGATTGATAAGTCACATTAGGCACAAAGTTAGTACTACCGCTGTGTTTGCTTGTTAATGGAATGGTCATCACCTCCGATTGACAAAAAACGTAAATGAGATGGAATCTACCAAATAAAATGTCACTTGGATAGTCATATGTTGGGATCCATTAGATTAGCAAAATGATCAAAGATCTTTTTCTCTAGAGGTTTGGATTGTGCAATAAGTTTGATATTCAAGCTGCTATCTCTACCATGGGCTCCAACAAATTGAATAGGAAAGAGGAATGTCATATATAGAGAGACATAGTTACAAACTTCTCCAAGTAATTGAATTTTTTTTTTGAAAAAGCTAGTGTGTTTTGCAAACTTAATGCAAATTAATATGAATTTGCCACACAAAATCTCAATTTTCATGATTAGTTATGAAATTCTCACATATCATATGTAGATATATTGTTATAAATTAATATAAAAAAACTAAAATTTATATCCTAACAATGATTTTCTCTCCAATTCTTTTTTTGAAATTTTCATGAATGTTTGTTGAATTTTATGAATATTTCCCTTGAGGAGTGAGCTAACTTGAGATGGGCCATATCACTGTTAGTGGTGCTTGAGCTGGGATGAGATGAAGTTGTACTTCCTCATCTCATTGTTACTAGTGCTTGAGATGAGTTGAGATGAAAATAATCCAATCTCAACTTAATCTCTCTTGATGCAAAAATAAAAAATTATGTCACATCATAACCAAGAGCCTTAGAGGCTCTTTGACTTAGCAATTCCTCTTCAAAAAAATCCACAAAAGTCAGATATCATATTACCAAAGATGTATGCACTAACAAGAGCAGTAATATGCCTTGTATTGGAGTGGCCTGCTTGAATTGAAGTAGGACTAAGTGGGAAGCACAGTTCAAAACTCGTGTGTTAACTTGGAACCTGTCCATTTTAAGTCAACTTTGTATCAAAGCAAGTGGGTCAAAAGTGTATAAGTTGGGGCAAGCTTTTGATCTCAAGACCTCCAAATCATCGCTAGGATCCTAACTAGTTCGCTTAGCTTTAGAATTATGTAAATAAATGGACTTGTTTCATTTTGATCCAAGTCGAACAAATCTTTTTTCAAAATTTCTAAATCAAGTTTTTTTGAATCACCAACAATTTCTGAGTTCACTCGACTCGCCCTACTTTCTATTGGAGTCCTTTTGCTGTAATAACATATTACAAGGTCTGAGAGAGCATAAAGACCTTTCCCAAGTAATACAAGGAAATTTATTCTCATAGTCTTCACAAACATTAACAAGTGCAACTAGTACAAGTATTTACAAACGTTTTCAGTTGTCTCACTTGCAATGGAACCCAAAGAGTTGAAACCACTACGATCTTCACTACTTACGAACCATCTAGTGCGAGAATCACAAACAAGAACTAGTGTTAATATGGAAGCGAAGACTCTGAAAACACGGAGATCATCTCATCATTTTCTACGATCCGCTTTAGAAACCACGGAACCTCACATAGTTTCACTTCTAAAGCTCCTTCCAACGCCTGAATAACCTGTCCCATTGATGGCCTACAAGTTTCATCTTCTTGAATGCACCAACAAGCAACTCTACACGCTCTCTCCAGTTCTTCCGTATCTGCATTACTGTCTAATCTTTCATCTAATAAACAGAGAACATCGCCTTCATTTGTTTTTTCGGCAGCAAAAACTGGGAAAACCTCGTACCTGCCATCTCCTAATTGCTTCATGTTACCCCTCCCTGATATAACGTCAAAAAGCATCATCCCATAGCTATAGACATCAGCCTTTGTGGTTATAGGAACACCCGAAAGCCATTCGGGTGCAAGGTATCATAAAGTTCCTCTCATGGTGGTCAGAACACGGCTCCCTTCCCTACCAAAGAGCTTAGCCATGCCGAAATCAGACAACTTGGGTTCAAAGTCCTCATCCAATAGCACATTTGCCGGCTTGACGTCACAATGTATTATATGATCTCTGCATTCTTCATGGAGATACGCTAATCCTCTTGCGGTCCCAAGAGCAATCCGAAACCTCATTTTCCAGTCTAAAATCTGGGAAACCTTACTGGAAAGATTACTAGCTAGAGACCCATTTGGCATGTAATCATAAACAAGCAACCTCTTAGCTCCTTCAGAACAGAAACCACGCAGACGGATGAGATTAACATGCTGAATTCTTCCAATTGTGCTGACTTCCATTCGGAATTGCTTCTCACCTTGCCCAAGGCCTTCAAGCTTTTTGACAGCTATGGCAGTTGAATCAGGCAAAACCCCTTTGTAAACAGAACCGAAACCTCCCTCTCCCAATTTTTCAGCAAAGTTTCGGGTAGCATCTTGTAGATCTCTGTAGCTAAATGGCGTCAGAGGACCCTGAATTGTTTCTATGATCAGCTGTCTCCTTTTGTATCTCCAAATCAGAATTGAAACAACACACATGGTAGCAAACACGATGCCTAGAACAGCACCTGTTATAATCCATGTGATAGATATCTTCTTACCTTGAGAAACGGGCACATCAGAAGCGGCAAGGCGTACATAAAGATTTCCCGTGTCATTATTTCCAGCAGAAGTTTGTTTCAAATTCCGCAGATCACCGTTCCATATCGAACATCCATTGCTACCATAAGCATAAGCAGTACAAGAACAGTCATCTAAGCAAGCTGATTCACAATCACCAAAACTCCTAGCTATCGAAGCTTGTGGAGTAATAATCGACAATTGCACATCTTGCATGACCCAAAACCTGTCTCTCTCTCCATTAAAGGACGCATTACTACCACATTGCAAGGGTGTCTTCCTCGCACAACCACCAGACCAATCACTCAAATTCCAATCCTTAGCCGAAGCTGGTTTGAAACCTTGCAAACATGTACAGAAAGGGAAGCTCTTCTGGTTGCAAGTACCAAAATCCCCACAAAGAGAGTAAACATCACACTGATCAGGTTGGAACCAAAACAATATCCATTCTTTAGACGGCTCCGACCAAATCGTTGTCTTCGTTTGCCCAAACACATCAATTACTTGCTTGGAAAAAGTGGAGTGATCGTTAAGAGTGTAAATAAAATACTTCTCTCTGTTGTTGTCTGTAAAGGTGTAATTGTACAAGACATGCGGCGCTTTTTCGGTGTAAGGCACTATCATTTCGGTAACTCCACTGAAATAACGCCCATTCCAATCTCCAGTAGTCCAATACATTTGAGATCCATTCCACTTTATACAGAACTGAGCGCGACTTTTTGGGTCTAGTTCAAAAGAGTAAGGCCCAGGAGCTGGATCATCTGGACTTCTCCATGAATAAAGGACCTGGCCTTGACCAGTGATTTTATTGAAACCAAGTCTAGCTTCAGGAAGCCATGTATGAGTTGGGTGATCAAAACTCTGCCAAAACACAACAGAAGAATTTGACCCGTCTCTCAAAACCAGATTTCCATTGTTACGGAGCACCGCTACTGTCGAATTTAAGGTTTTGATGGTGGAATTTGTAGACCAGATTTGGATATTTGATTGGTTTCGGAGCACTAGATTACCATCTTCTGAGATTCTTAGCTGGGAAGAAGTGTCAGGATAGGGAGTTTCTCTATTTGCTACCCAAACTACTGTTTGTTCAGAGACTTTGTTGTACCAGATACCAATATAGTATTTCTGAGACTTACCTGGTGAGAAAAAACCCAATTTGAAGTTGCCACCTTCGGATGTTATGGTTTGGCTCCCAGTCAGTGATTGGGTTGAAGTGATTGAATCAGCCGCTCTAGAAAGATCAAATTTCAAAGAGAAGGAGATGAAGGAAAAAACAACAAGGAAGAACCATGGCCTGCTTCTGGTGCCCATATTTGTACCAATAGTGCAGTGGCTAGAAAGATATTTGCACTAAGTAAAGCAGAAGAAGATTTGACTCACAATTGGAGCAGAATGCCGCATCATACAAAGAAAGGAAATGGCCGTCGCAATTAGCAAACAGAAGCTTCTTTTGTGCTTCTTATATTAAGAGCCTCTCATGGTATTCTCTCTCATTTAAGAATGGTACTTAAAAGTCAAAACTGCCCCTATGCCAAAACTGGACGAATATATACCGTGGAGAGCACGGAATCAAGATAGCTTTCATGTGGACTTGAATAGACCTTCTGGGCATAGTTTTACCTTTCAATGCCAGACATACTAGCTTCGGAACATTAAGACCATAGCTTAAAGCCTCAAAAACTCGACCAGATAAAGTGGGGCTAGCTGTTCTTCTGATTTCTCTAAATTTAGAGATCTATTAGCTCTAAAATCACGATCATTGGATGATACTACCATCTGGAAAAGTCTGCTTTTGATCACTAGAAAATTAATGGTTAGTAACTTTTTATAAATCATACTGCACATTAAATGACCAAGAATACAGTCTTTCAGATGCTTGAATGGTCCATTGATCCTGATTTTTGGGTTACAAGATATCCTAACTCAGAAAGATCCGATGAACAGTTCAACAAAGGTGATGTCATTTATGTCGAAGTGGCATCGCAAAGGCTCTACCATGTTGTTCTGCTCTACCATATTGTTGTCCTCCACCATAGCATTCCTTTTATTCAATGACGTGGTTCTTTCTTCCGGCAATTAGAATGGAGGCGTGCTAAACCAAAGTGCTGATATAGCATGTAGAGCCAAAAGCTCCTCGTTTTTCTGTTAAGGCGCTACATTCGAATGATCCGACACATTCATCTGAAGACAGACGAGAACGACAAAGTAAGAACCATGGGTTGCTTCTGACGTCCATCTGCAATTTGCAAGATGCCAGGAACAGTGCATTGACAAGCAACATAAGGTGTGCCTCTTTAGCATGCCTCGAGCAACGCCGTGAATACAAGGACAAATGCCATGGAGGGCACGGAATGAGGTACACTAGGGGACTTAAGTCCACCTGGGGATACTGTTTTACCTTTCATGTTCAGTGCTAGAAATATCTACTATTCTAACGCTAAGACTGAATGATTAGCATATATTCGAAACAGTGCTTTAGTTAAAAAATTTCTTCGTCAGCAACAATCAGGAGCATGATTGATGGAGGGTCTAGATCATGCTAACTTATCTTGGGTATATCTAGGCGAAGCTTCTCGTGTGCTAGGTTTTTTTTTTTTTTTAATGGTTAAAATGGGAAGTTCTAGTAAAAACTAATACGCAATAGGTCTGGCTCTGGTGGAGCCTATACTATCTGCCTTTAAGGCTTCATACAACCATCTAGGAGGGTCTACTAGCCACATATGGCTTTCTTGTTTAATTACAGCCTCCTATTAGCAAGTAAACCAGTAATCACATTCCCTTCACGGAATGTATGGGATGATGTAAGAGTGGATACAAATTTCTCTCAGTAATAGTTGACAAACTGCTCTTTGTGAGTGTATGTCTCTCTATAGCAGTGTTTAAAAACTTAGTTTAGAAACTAAAAAAACTTGGATAGCTATCAATCCTACCAGCATAAAAATATTTAAACAATTAATTATATAAATAGTAAAAATCCTTAAAAATATTAGAAAGTATAAAAATTTGTCAAACAAATAGATACAAAATAATGATTTGGATTTCTCACTTCAAATAAGAATACATGTTTAAATAAGAATACATGTTTGTATAATACATAGACGAAAAATTATGGACATGTAATTGGATCAAAATAAAGAATATTTTCTTGAAGCACATAAGAATTTATCTCTCAATTGTTTTAATTTCATGATGATAAATCAGCACAAAATTTAATATTGTAATCCATATCAAAGTTTAATAGCAATAGAATCCAAAACATGAGAAAATGAAATTAAAAAGAGGTAAGGTTTTGAATTATTTATCAAGTTGATTTTCAATATATTTTAGCTAATCCTAGACTAGGAAGTTTCTATAGAATTGAAAGTGTTGGCAACATTTAATTGGGTATTAAAATATTTATATTTCTAATAAAATCAAGATTCTAATTTAAAATTTTAAAACTTACTCAGACATCTAGAAACTTGGCGATCTTTTCAAAAACTTGTCCATCTTTTTTAATCTAACTCACCTGATCCATCAAGTCAAATTCATCACAATGTCATCTGAGTTTTTTGGGTAATTTGACCAGGTTTCCTACCAATCCAATTCAAAGGCCAATCCCTGGGTCGAATTGCTTGGTTTTTAACCATTCTCTATAGATCAAATACGTCTAAACAATGTCATTTGATTACTAATAAAATGCTTTATTATCGGATGCACTTAAACATGAGATTAGTTATCTAGGAGGCCCAACTCGAATATACCATAAACTCGATCATTTCTATTTCTTGGTCAACAGGGAGACCTGAATTTGTAACAACCAAGATACAAAATATCAATATGGATTATCATACGGCTGGAGGCTAAACCTTTATGGAGGGTCTAGATCATGCTAACTTACTGTCAATAGGTCTAAGAAGAAGATCTACACCAAATTAGGGGCTGGATTTTACATATGTTCAATGAAGGCCTAACATATTAGAAGGTCAAGAATAAGAATACTTACACTGATATGTGGGTCCATCTAATCAAAACGGTTATTGGCTCAATTAATAAATTACCTACATTCTTGGAAAAGGATCCCCAAGCCAATATGTGAGAGCCCACTAGATAATTGAGTGATCATTAATTGAAATTCACATGATTCTGGTTCCACATATAATGGGTATACGATTGATAAAATTTTGATTTTGATAGGCTCAATCATCTTCCATCAACATAGGTTCCAAGTTAATAGGAGACGTATTTCGACGAAGTTATCCAAATAGAAGGTTTAGGTGTTGGTGTAGTATTTATAGTCTTAGTGAAAGGTCATATCCATGCATCATGTAGTTTAGCTAAATCATGTTCAAACAATGAAGCAGAATACAAAGCCCTAATTTTGGGTCTGAAAATGGCTATGAATAGGAGAGTAAGAATTTTGTAGGTTTATAGAGATTCACACTAGCAATCAAGCAGATATTTGGGGAGTTTAAAGTAGAAAAAGTTGAGTTGGTATCTTATCATAATAGTGCTAATGAAGTGATAAGCATTTCTACAACCTTGTCATAAAACACATTCCTCATTTAAACAATGATGTGGTAGATGAGTTGGAAAACCTAGCGGTGCCTCTAGCTACACTCACAGATGAAGGGATTGTTGTACCTGTCAGTGAGTAAAGTATCCTTCCAAAAATTGCTTTTAGACAAATCTGCAATGGTTAAGAAATTGTCACAAATGATAACTATTTATTGGTAGAGGAAACTTTAGACTAATGACATCTATCGCTTGACTATATTGTCAATGAAATATTACCACCAAACCCTAAAGAAAGGGTGGAGATTCGATGATGAGCACCACAACTCAATGTGATAAATTACATCCTATAAAAAATCTCTTGACAGTATCCTACTGACATATTTATCTAAAGAAGATGCATGCTTGCAGGAGGTCAACTTTGGAGTTTGTGAGGCACATCAAGCTGGTGAAAATGTCATCTAAATTTAAAACATTTGGGGCTGCAAAGTCTACTAGATGCAAGATGACATGGTACATTAGCCAAGAGTGCAACTACATCTAACCATTACCTCTTGGTCATTCCATGCTAGGGAATAGATATCATCAGACAGACAGCACTATCCATGTATGCCAGACATGCATTTATCCTGGCAACAGTAGACTACTTCTCTAAATGGGCCAAAGACATAGCACTAAAGGCATTGAAAGTGCAATATGTAGTGAAGTTTATCCACATTCACATCATCAACCAGTTTGGAGTCCCAGGGAAAATCATATCAAATAATGGTACTCTATTTAAGAGTATGATTTTGAGAAATTCTTGTGCCAAATATTCGATCAAGCATCACTTCTCCAAGGTTACAATCCTTGAGAGTACGAACTTGAAGATGTGTTCAACAAAATGTTATGTAAGAACCTCTCTAAAATAGTTTCAAAAAGTAATAAGGATAGGCAAAAAGGCTAGGTGAAGCATTATGGGCTTATTGGATATAACATCAGATAACCACGGGGGCAACCCCCATATTCCCTTGCCTTTAGGAGTGATGCAGCCCTACTTTTAGAAATACAACTACCATCCATGCGGGTAGCAATGCACTCTTACCTAACCAAAGAAGAATTTGTAGCTATACGCTTTGCAAGATTGGAAGCACTAGATGAACATCACTTTAAAGCACAATAGAACTTAGAGGTGTTTTAAGATCAAATGGCAGTGCCTTTTAATAAAATCATATGGAGGAGATCCTTCTAGGAAGAAGATATAGCGCTTACGCTAAAGAGCTATCATAGAATCCGAATGATCTAGGGTAAAGTTTGAGCTAAAATGGGAAGGGCCTTCTATGTTTAACAAAGCATTCTTTAACAATGCTTATTAGTTAGTTAATGGCAAAGGAGATGTACTACTGCACATCAATGGGCATTTCCTAGAGAGATACTTCTTGTGACTAAGCGTCTTACTACTATTCATACGAGTATAAACTGCAAGACTCGGTGTAAATTTGATTCATTGAGATGAAATTACTCCTATACATACGAGTATAAACTATAGGACTCATTGTAAATTTGATTAATTGAGACAAAAATACTCCCATTTGTAAGAGCATACACTACAAAACCCAATGTAAAGGAGGTATCAAAATAAAATCCTTTTGAGGCATGTTCAAATCCTATATGTGCAAATATAAACTACAAGATCCAATGTAAATGAGGTTTGAAATAAAACGAATTTCATTGAAGCATATTTATTTCTACCCATACGAGTATAAACTATAAGATCCAATGTGAAGCCCATTCCATTGTGATAAACACTACTCTGATCCATACGAGTATAAACTGCCGGAGCCAATGTGAAATTTATTCCATTATGGTAAATACTGCTACTATCAGTATGAGTATTAACTACAAGGCACAATGTGAAGTTCGTTCCATTGTGTTAAAGACTACTCCTATTCTCATTAGTATAAATTGTAGGCTTCAACGTGGAAGAATGAAATAAATACGGTTCATTCATTGAGGAAAGAATAACTTTCATAAAGATCTAGAGAAAATGCTCAAGACAACTACAATATCAAAAGAAAATCAAATCAACCAAAAACAAATAGATTTCAAACAAAAAGAGTGGTTAAGGCTGAAAACAAGTTAAGGTAGCCAAATAGCTTGCAAACTCATTCTCATGTTTAATGGCAACAAGCTTCTAATAGTTTCCTATGAGCTTTTGCCACATGACTGATAAGGGGCAGGTTTAGGGGCAGAAAATCTTTTACCTTAGCAGGGCTAGGGTAAAAATTCTTTGACCTAAGTAAGGCTAGGCTGGGTTAGGGGCAAGAGAAAAAACTAGGGTCATGTTAGGGCCAGCCAAAATCTAGCCTAACATAACGCATTGCCATCCCTACATTTGGGCACTACTATGTCAATATCCTTCATTTGAAAACTTGTGAGGATAGTTTCAAGGCCCATTATGTAAATAACTTCATATTTGAATTGGGCATAGATAGCTTTTAGGGCTCACCATGTAAATAACTTCTCATTGGAAAATGGGTGTGGATAGTTTTTAAGGCACAATATGTAAATAACTTCTTACATCAAATGTGCGAGAGACATTAATTTTTATTTTTTAAAAAGAGAGATGATGTCACTTTTTGCTTTTCAACCTCAAATTTCTCAAACTCTCCAAATTTCGTAAAAAATAACAGGATTAGACCCAAAAATCCAAAATACCTCAAATAAACTAAATTGAAATTTAAAACTAACAAAAAAAGCTAGGCTGAGTTTCATCAACCTTTGGGCATGTCAAGATAGACTAACAATTTTGCAAGAGCTAAGATTCCTAGCCTATGATGGACTAACAATAATCTAGTAAGAATTTATAAAAATTGCCCTATCTTAGGCTGGACTAACGACAATTTAGCCTGATAATGGCAAAAGTAGTCAACATGCTCCAAATCAAGCGAATTTAGGTGAAATTAAGTTTAGCTAATTCTGTGCAAATTGAATGGCAAATATTTCATTTACAAATTCATGTTCCACACAGTAACAACAATCTATAGACCTACTTATCCATGAATAGTGATTTTCTCCGTTGGAACTTTTTAGAATAAACATGAATAAAATTATATAAGTAGGTAGAAATAAGGTTTTAGGCCAACTTTGTGCTTGAGTAATTTATATCTAGGCAAATGCTAAATGGAACACACTTTATAAAGTGAGCTTTAACACACACGTTTGCATGAAGGGCCCCATCTTCAAATGAACAATTAGTATATTTGATTGCTTTGGCAAATAGTTCAAAAAGTGTGAGGATTGGATGCTCTTTTGTTTACTAGATATCCATTTGATGGCCACTTATTGGTGATTTGTAAGTTCAATCACCTCAATGACACTTACATTATCTCATTTGGACCCATATAGGTGAGAATGAGCACATCCGTAGTCCAAACAATGCTATACTCATGGTGACGGTTAAAAAGGGTAGCCTAGTGCACGAAGCTCCAGCGTATGTAGGATCTGAGGAAGGGGAGGACCACAAAGGACCTATACTGTGCTCATGGTAATGGTAGAGCTAGATAAATATCACTCCAAAGTAGATGGCATTTTACCGTTCAATGTGAACCATTACTTACAAGTGATCTTTGAACATTTCACATCCGAGGGCCTAGACTAACCAATATTAGATATTACGAGTGTTGAAACCACAAGAGTGATTGGGGTTGGGATGATTAATACTGACCATGCATCACACGAACACCTCAATCCACTAACGTTTTCTCAGTGAAGTATGCATATAACATCTCCACATGAAAATCTCAGCAATACTTTTATCTACAAACACCAGAACTACATCTATCTATCATTATAAAGAAGATCTTGACAGCTTTTAGAGTAAAACAATTATCAATTATAACATGAGAGCTTGTCTTAAAAGACCATGGATCTTGAACTACAGATCTCCCATGACATTCTACAAGTCACCGAATAAACCTTGGAACCTCACAAACTTCAATCTCAAGAACTCATTTTGATGCTCGAACAACCTAACCCACTTTTGGTCTATAAGACTCACCTTCTTGAAAGCACCAACATACAACTCTACAAGCCCAATTTAGTTATTTGTCAGCATTACCATCTAATATCTTTCATCTAACAAAAAGAGGACCTTGCATTTTTTTGTTCCTCTGCAGCAAAAATAGGGGGGAAAATCAACTTTGCTTCTAATTACCTCGTGTTTCTTCTCCATGATATGACCTAGAAAAGCATCATTTCATAGCTATAAGCAATCCCATCAGATGAGCTTGAACAAGCCATTATCTAATCTGATAGTTAGACAACAATCCCATCAGATGCACTAATTCGACAAGCAATTTATCAAACTATTGGCTAAGTCTTCGATTGCTTACTAAAGAATAGTACGAGCAATAGCTTCCCAAGCCATTTGTCATGGAGGAGGCACACCTCAATATCATAATATGATTTGTATTTTCTGGATCCTAGCCATCTAGCTAAAATTTAAATAGAAGAATTGCTACCATAGAGTGCGAATGGTCCAACTTGGGATCGTACCCATTGCTTGAACACAATAGTTAGTGAATACAAAATAGTGAGTATTTAGGAAACTTATTATTATTATTATTATTATTGTACTTTTCTATTAGAGTTGTTATCCATAAGAAAATTGACATTGCATTTCTTAACATTTGATATTTAAATTATTTATTATATTAAATGTTCATGAGATTATTAGTATTGTCATCACCTATACAAACATAGGCTGCTAAGGCATTATAATGTTTTGCAATGCTTCACATATTGGGAGAGGCAACAAGAACAATAATATACCAAAAAGCAGTAGAGGTATAGGAAGTTTCCTACAGCATAAAGAGGAAATCTTATTGTTATATGGGGTTTGTTAAACCCCACCATTAAATATTGTAGATGGATTGTATATGCATGTATCTGAATTACACTTTTGTGACTTGAATGTGTTGTGGTATCTTATTGGAAGTGATGGTTATGTATAGATAGACCTTGAATGATATCACCGTTTCTTTTGATTTGTACTTTACCATTGAGGTGCACAATTTTATTGAAGTCCACAAATTTAGTAGATAGATGGTTGTGGAGACTGGATCTCCTAGATTTTGTACTTATGGTATTTGCCAGATTTTTTATAGAAATGAAAAAAATCACTTTACCGTTAAATCTGTGGTCTTGTGAGTTGTGATTTGAATTGAGTACTTTTCACTAAAAAGTTATTTTCAATTGATTTTATAAATGTGAATTTTTAACCAGGGATCCCGACTTTTAGAAAATTGTATTTAAATAAGGTGTGAAAAGCTTGGGGTGTCACACAAGGTTTATACTTCAACAACAAGAACCTAATCAACCCTTTGGATAAGTTATCAAAGACTTTTTAAAAGTCATTTTTTTAGTAGTTTTTTACTCTAGCTGTTGTCAAGGCTTTTCATAGGAATGAAGTCTTTCTGTTGTTGAGGTTGATGCAGGACTAAACTTGGAAAATATGTAACAATATGAATGAAAATAAAATTTTGGTTGGAGAGTAGATTCATGGTTTATGTGCTGTTATTTTAAATGAGAAGTATAAGTACTACTCTAAAGGTTGAAGATTGCACAGGGTAATATAGCTATTCAGTTAGGTGCTAATGTTGTGGAGTTTAGGTTCTGTAGTACAATGTCTTTGTAAAATAGTTCAAAGCTTGAATATTGGCTAGTAGTAGCTTTTTCTTTCTCATCATTGGAAAATAAAAGTTGGCCCTTAGCTAATTGGGTACAATTAAAATTTTGTGTCTATGGGGCCTAGTCAGGGTGTTCCCGAAATCAATATGCAAAATACAATCTAGATAGCATCTCTTTCTCAAGTCCAATAGAAGTAGATGGTCATGACTATTTGATAGAGTACATGTTTGTAGTATCTACTATTTTTAAATTCTAAAAATGCATGATTTGTTGAAATTTGCAAAAATTGAGGTAATTGTGGAATTGAGAATTTTAAAGATTTAATCACGAGTCAAAATCTCAATAATTGAAATGTACTCAAAAAATAGAATCCAACGCCACTAAGAATGCTGAAATTGGAGACCAGAGGAAAGATAACTAATTAATTTAATTTATGTATTTAATTAAATAGCAGAAGGGGTAAAATGGTAAATACACGTGGGACCTACGAATTGGGCATGGGAACCCACGAATGAGGCTTTAAAAGCCTACCCAGCTTTTTCATATAGCCAAAACTTTTTCCCCTCTACTCCCGTGTCAGCGACGATGGCAACGACGCCAAACACCATCAACAACGCACATAACCCCTCTCCAGGTGCATGCGGACGGGAAGCCTCTCGTTTTGGCCAGCGTGACTAAGGTAGACCCTCGTTCCCTTTTCCCCTCTCCATTTCCAGCTTATCTCCATTTAGTTTACCATTTTTAATGCCGAAAAACGACGTGGAATGTTGTTTTTTTGGTGACTACATGATTTTACTATTTTTTCAAAAATAACTCGATGAAACGGTGTTAAATGGATAATCTGAAGCATTTATCTTGTGTATGATGGAACAAAGAACAAACTCATGAATTTTCATGGTAATTAGACAATTGGGGATGCCAGAAAATTAAGAATATAGTAATGAGGAGATTTTTAGGAACGTGATGAAAATTGTGCAAAAACGCGAGATAATGATAGAATTTGTTCAAATGGTGCTAAAAAGTGGAATCTACATAGAAAAGTGAATAAAATGGTGCAAAAATAGTACCATTTGGACACCTAAGAGGCGGCAGTGGCGACTGGAGTTTGGTTGTCGTCTCCAATGACGACAGCTCAATGGCGCACGCAGGGGATGCTCGAGCAGCGAACGCATGTGGGTGCATGACACTCGACGACACGTGGCAATACGAGCGATATACACACAGCTCACATGTGGGCTGCACCCGCGCGGGAAGTGTAGTGCGGCTTTTTCTTGATTTTTGGATCTTTTTTAGGCATTCATTCACAAAAAATGTGATTTTAAAAGCTACAGAGGTCCAAATTGCAATTCAAAAGAGGCGTTGCAATCATGTCGACTATGTGAACCTAGATTCAAGATAAATACCTAACTTTGAGCACCTTTTAAATAGTTAAACTATTGAATGCTATTAAATGACCTAGATTAGGCTGATCAATGTATGATCAAGCCTTAGACCTTGATAGTATACATCAAATATGAGACGATCTAGGGGATTTCGAAGAGTAGATCTCATTGAATTTCCAAGAAAAGTGATCTTGACCATCGATCTAAGTGAGTGTCTTAGGATGTGTTGATCAGAGACCGATCTAACCGTCAGATTGATGCGTAATTATAAAGATATATGTGAATCACTAAAAAAATAGAAATTTAATGGATCATGATAAAAATGAGTAGGATTGAAATCGAAAATGACATATGAAAGGTTAGATGTTAGGAAGACAAACATCTAGTTCAAGATTGTCCTAATGGAGGGTTAATCAGATGATCTGGGTCGTTAGTCTAGGATTAACTACCAGATCAAGAAGGTTATTACTTGGAGCTGTTTATTTGAGATGTGAGAACATCAAGTAATCGATGACTTACAATATGAAAGGTACGTCAGGGCGTATGACGTGATATAGCTTACACGCCTAATTGTAGTACCACATTTATCAAGGTAGGTGATTTCATTCGAAGTTTTTTTGTGATTTCAGTAACCATGACTTGTTTTCTAAAGTTCTTGAGGCATGTGTTTTTATGTCTTCTCATGATCACATAAATGTGTCTTACTTCTTACTGGTAGTATGACATTCCATTTTTGTGAATAACCATGCTTTACACGTCATATACTGTATTTATCATGGGCTTTGATCGCACTTGTTGAGATTATTTTATGGAGTCTTTCTATGATTTATGGCAAGTGCTTTCACCCGGTGGGTACTATGTTAGGAGAGTTGGCTACCCACCCTCTGACTTTGTGATGATGATGATTAGACACCACTATTAAGTGGTACAGGGCCAGCTATGTAGGTGGTGGTATCATGGGTAGTCCCCTCTAGGGGTCCGTTCCTCCCTATGGGAACGAAGAAAGTCTCTCGTTTGGGTGTTGATGAGGAGCGACAGTAGTTCAGATCCTAGTGGGGATGTCACTGCAATATAGTAGCCCATACTGTTATTCTGTATGCTTATGTAGATTTATATATGGGGTGAACTGGGGCAAGCTGGGCCTAGGCCATGAGGGACTCTGGGGGTTGATGCGAGCTATACGAGAGGGACCCAAGGTTGGTATGAGTACTCATTACCAATGATTGAGCATCGTGGGACACTCTTAGGGTTGTTTTTGATACAATGCCCTATTTATCATGACTTGCATGCATATTATTCTATGGACATGGACTCTTATTATTTTGATGGGCACACATCTGTGTTTTTATCATGCCTTGCATGCCATCATGATTTGACTTGATATCTATTTGTGAAGATTTATGGTTTTCATATGTTACTCCATTATGAGCGTCTAATTATTTGACGTGCCTTATATATGGTTATTACATGAGATTCACCACGTGATTTTATTAAGCTTTAATTGAATGTGATCACCCATATAAGCGTAGCTTGCTGAGACATTGCTTTGTTTTGCAATGCCTCATATTTGGAGCGCAATAACCAGAAAGGAAAGCTAGTGGAGTAGCATTAATTTGGGTGAGGACCTGAGGACTATCCACTTTTTGTATTCAAAGACAGATTAGTGTATGTCTCTTAAACTTGTATTAGACCTTTGGGACTTGACTTGGATGTTTGTATATTTGGATAGATTAGAACCATACTATTGTATAGTGTACGTTTAATTACAAATGTAGTTGTTGTGGTGATCATGGATGGAACCTGGTGGCTTTTCGACTTGATTTATTATTGTCTTTACTTAGCTTGTATATTTATTGTGGTTTTAAATCGAGCATGCTCAGAGTATCCAAATTTGATTTTATTTATTGATGCAGTTTTGGAATGTGGTTGACCCTCGAGGTTTCTGTTTTCGGTTAATTCTTTTAACACTGCTTAAAATTTATAGATTTTGAGTTTTCATTTTTAAGGATCCTGTCTATTTTACTCAAAAACGTATTATTATTACTTTAGGAAAAAGGTAAATAAAAACCCGAGGTGTCAAAATGTTGCTCTTAGTATGTGTTTTTAGAAGATCTATAGCTCATCATATTTGATGTACATAAATAATGTAAATTTTGTTAAATAATAAACAATTAATAAGTAATTAGCAAATAATTTGGTAAATAAGGACTTCTTAGCAAAAACCCTACAATAGCTCTTTTATTAACCTCCACTAGCCTAGAGTCTTCATGAAGTCAATATGAACTCTCTCTCTCCCTAGGTTATCTTGAACAAAGGAAAACTCAGCAAATGACATCATATTTAGATAGAGTTGAGCCCATAGATCTAAAACTCGATAGTCAACTAGAAATTATGTTCAAATGACTCGACTCAATAACGATGGAGTAACTCATCAAGTCCACTCACCACATAGCAACTATATTTTACTTCTACTCGAATTTGAACCCAAGCCCTCTATTCAATAATAGCATATCTTAACAAACTCAATGAACACTAAGATGTGCAGTAAAAGTGAAGATTTTTGAATACAACCAAATATAAATAAATATTATAAAAAATTTCACTCAAGTAATTTTAAGTCACCCATGAGTTACTTTGAGTTAAAACTCAACCCACTTTTGATTCAAGTTGGGTTTTTAAACTATGAACTTGAGCTCATGAAAATGGCAATTCTTGTTTTTGCTTTTATCTTAGGTGGAAGATGTGGATATATTGATCATAAGATCGCAGTCTTAAGACACATATCTGTAACATTCGGAAATTGTATTTTCACACCCTTTTGAAAATTCTTGCACCTACATGGGAATTTGGTGGTAGTTTGATACGAGAACCCATCTTTAATTTCTATTTTTATATATGAACTATTCATCTTAATAATCTTACTAACCTCTACCCAAAATTCACATAATTTGAACAATTCTACCACTCTTTTTTGTCAAGTTTTAAAATGGACTATGGTAGACTAACAATAGTTAAAATGTCTTAGAAAAATCAATGATAGACCTCTTTTGTATAGTTGAAAAACTTATTATTTGGCCTAGAACTTGTCCTAGTAACTTATCTTGTTAATAAATTGAGCCAACTTACTAAATAACTCACTCCATAGCAAAATTATAATAATGAAGATTTGACCACCGACAACCAAAACAATAAAAAATTACCTAACTAGATTGTCTTGAATGCATTTTGCATTATGACCTAAATTTTAAGTCTTATACAAAAACTAACAACTTTTTAATTTGCAAAGATGTTATTTTTGGGACAAGGCCCATCTATGACAAAGTTGTTAAGATTATTTTAAAAAGTGAGCTTCTCTTGTACTTTTATAACAAAATTTCAAATGAGAGTGTGACAGTAGTACCAAGGGGCATCCATCTTCAAACATCCTTGTCAAATGCTAGCACACTCTCTTAATTTCTTCAACAAACTTAATAGTAACACTATTTAAGGTCAAACATATGCTTAAAAAGAAAACCAAAAATACTACAGTTATGAGAAATTTTGGCAAGATAAATAGTTGCCTCTTCCAGCTCACCATTGAAATGTTTGATGGGACTAGGAAGGTCAAAATGGATTTTTCATAGTTTGCCTTGTGGAGTGGGGCAAGCAGGACTTGGCTTGATAAATCAACTCATAGGGTTGCCGAGGCAGTTAAAAATCCAGCCAACCCTACACCATTGCCATGCCTATTTGATTTAACGTATGAAACATAGAAGAAAAGAAAAACGGGGAGAGTAATACCTAGTGACTAGATTTTCATTTCACAACAAAACCATCATATACCTCATAAGCTTGTGATCGTTTAAAGGTAGATAAAATTTATATGACATCCATCTATTACAATCCACGTTGAAATCATATTAATTCTTACAGCACATATATAATACCTCGACGTGGAAATCATACTAGCTACAGATTACACATAAGAAAGAGTATTACACCTAGCATTACACATAGGAATGAGCTTCACAGCACCAAAACCATCTAGAACGAGAATTAATTAAACCTACGCCCCACCACTAACTCTTATTAGAAGACGAAGGCTCCGGAACTACAAAGCTCCCGTGATGTTCTACGAGTCGCAGAAGAAACTTCAGAACTGCAAATGCTTTGACCTCTAAGACACCTTTCAATGTTTGAACAACTTGCCCCATTGATGGCCTACATGATTCATCTTCTTGAATGCACTAACAAGCAATTCTACATGCTCTTTCCAATTCTCCTATGTCGGCACTACCATCTAACCTTTCATCTAACAAACAGAGAACGTCACCTTCATTTGTTTTTGTAGCAGCAAAAATGGGAAAAAAATCAACCGCGCTATCTTCCACTTGTCTCGTGTTCCTTCTCCCTGATATAATTTCGAAAAGCATCATGCCATAGCTGTAAACATCAGCTTTTGTGGTTATCGCAACTCCAGAAGCCCATTCAGGTGCCAAGTAGCCCAAGGTTCCTCTCACTGTAGTCAGAACACGGCTCCGATGCTGATCAAAGAGCTTAGCCATACCGTAATCTGACAATCTTGGGCAATATTTAGCATCTAATAGCACATTTTCGGGCTTAACATCACAATGAATTATGCGATCTCTACATTCATCATGAAGATATGCTAGACCTTTGGCAGTACCAAGAGCAATTTGGTATCTTGTTTTCCAGTCCAAGACATTGTCACTCTTACCAAACAGTTGAAAATCTAAAGAACCATTTGGCATGAAATAATAAACTAGAAGCCTGATGGCACCCTCAGAACAAAACCCACGAAGACGGATGAGATTGACATGCTGAATTATCCCAATTGTGCTCACTTCGGTCCGAAATTGCTTCTCACATGGTCGAAGGCCTTCAAGCTTTTTCACAGCTGTGACAGTTGAATCAGGCAAAATACCTTTAAAAACAGAACCAAAACTTCCTCCTCCCAAATTTTTAGCAAAATTCCTGGTCGCAGTTTGTAAATCTCTGTAGCTAAATTGTATCAGAGAGCCGTGCATTGATTCTCTTATCGTCTTTTTCCTTCGATATCTACGAATCAGAATAGCAGTGGCAGAAGTACATGTGACAACAACCATAACCACGAAAAGTATGTTTACAATGACCTTAGTAGTTGATTTCTTCTTACCCGTAGAAACTGGTACATCAGAAGCAGAAAGGCGGAGATAAAGATTACCAGTGTTACTATCACCACCAGAAACTTGTACCAAATTCCGAAGATTCCCATTCCATATTGAACACCCATTATTACTATAAGCATAAGCTGTACAAGAACAGTCATTCAAGCAAGCAGAAGTGCAATCATCAAAACTTCGAGTGGTCGAAGGTTGTAGACTAATGCTAGACAGCTGAATATCCCGCATGATCCAGAATCTATCTCTCTCCATTAAAAGTTGTACTATTACCACATCGTAAGGGTGGTTTCCTTAAACATAACCGAGACCAGTCACTTATATTCCAACCTATGATAGAAGCTGCTTCGAAGCCATGCAAACATGCACAGAAAGGCAAGCTTTTCTGGTTACAGCAACTAAAATCTCCACAAACAGAGTAAACTTCACATTGATCCCTTGGTTGAGAGTAAAACAACATCCACTCATTAGATTAATCCATCCAAGTCAGTTGCTAATGTTGGCCTGAGACATTCAGCACAAACCTTGAAATAATAGATGGATCATAAACTGAGTAAGTGAAATACTTTTCTCTGATGTTGTCTACAAAGCTGACATTGTAGATATAGTGAAGGGCCATTTCAGGAATTCCACTGAAGAAACGTCCATTCCATTCTCCACTACTCCAGTACCTTTCAGATTGATTCCATCCTGAAACAAACTGATTGCTCCCTCTTGAGTCCATCTCAAGGGAGAAAAGCCCTGGAGCTGGATCATCTGAACTTCTCCATGAAGTAAGGATCTGTTTTTCTCCAGCAATCTTGTTCAGACCTAGTCTTCCTCCAGGAAGAAATGTATCAGTTGGATGATCAAAACTCTTCCAAAATACACCGGAGGAATTTGACCCATCTTTCAGAACTAGATTTCCATTATCAAGAAGCATAGCCACTGTCGAATTTGAGGTTCTGATGGAGGAATTTGCGGACCAAATTATGATGTTTAACTGATTTTGGAGGACTAGATTTCCATCTTCTGAGACTTTTAGTTGGGATGAAGCGTAAGGGAGAGGGGTCTCTCTATTTGCCACCCAAACTACTATTTGTTCAGAGATTTTGTTGTATCGGATACCAATATAGTATCTCTGAGATGTACCTGGTGAGAAGAAACCCAATGCATAGTTGCCACTTTTTGAGGTTAATGTCTGCTTTCCAGTCAGAGATTCGCCAGGGTTGATGGTATCAGTTGCCATAGAAATATGGGTATCGAAAGAGAAGGAGACAATGAAGAGAACAATAAAGAAGAACCATGGCCTGCTTCTAGTGCCCATTTGCAGAACCAATAATGAACAGTAAGTTATATGCAAAAGACTAAGAAGAAGAGCGGTATAATTGAAGCACAATGTTGCACCATATAAAGGAAGGAAATGGCCAGTTTAACTACCAGATCAAACTTATCACTTCCAAATTCCCATATTTTATATTCTTGACTCTGTTTACCTTGTTGCCTCGAAGATGCGGTGAAGTTTCTAACTACGCCTACACCTTGATCCAATTATCGATGCTTGGCGCGTCGGTAGTAAAAAGGTTCAGCCCAAGTATTGCCTCTAAATATCTAGTGTCAAAAAGTAACCCAATAATTAAATTAGGATTTTTTTTTCCCCTCTGGCACACGGCGAAGAATTAAGGTACGTTGCAGTTGTAAAAACCAATAACTAGGTAGGCTGCAGTGGTAAATCCTTGACTAGTAGCAAAGGGCAGCCAAGCAGTGCCTGCATATGTAAGGTCTTGGGAAGGGGTGAACTGCAAGGGTCTACAATATGCAGTTTTATCTGAAATTTTTGCAAGAGGCTATTTTCAAGTCTTAAACTTGTGACGTGAAGGTCACGAGATGATTAGTCTACCGTTGTATCAAGGCTCCTTGACTAATAATACCATATATTAAAAGGAAACCTACCCATTACTTATGCAAGTGGAAAGTATGATAAGGAAACTAGCCCTGCTACTTATGCAAGTAGAAAAATACGATAAGAAATACTTATACAAGTGGTAAAAAATGAATATGAAAACAATGACTACTCATTTGGACTCTAAGCCCACGAAGATCACCAATTTTGGTTTTTGTTCTTTGTTTTTGAGAGTGAAATGTGTGAATCCACTGCTGTTAAGATGGAGATCTTCAAAATGCATAACAAGTTAAAAGAGGCAAAACATACGCAGGAAAGGAGGAGAAAAATGTAAGGAGTTCCACTAGAAGTAAACACTTACGAGCATAACTCAAAAACTTGACTCAAGAGGCTAGCAAGTTAGGTTATCTGGAAGCAACTCTTGGATGACTTGAAAGTACTTGAGTGGGATTTCAAATATTATATTATTAATTTTTGCTTGCATAAAAAACCAGAACTTTTTACCTTAGATGCAAGATTGCTCTTAAGCTAGTATATTGTAATGTTGTATTGATGTTGTTTGCGTTTAAATCCTAGGTCAACCTAATTTGTTTTATTGGATCAATCAAATTGTCCAATTGTTAAGATTTTAGGTCCGTGAGATATTTAAACTTTGAGAAATTGGATGAATGGGTTAGATCAGCCAAAGCTGAAGTCCTTCGTACAATCATATGATAATGTACCTTGCTGTCGCACTGTTTCCTAGCATTCTCAATCATTTGCGCAAAGATAAGACCTGCTCTGAGCAGGAAGTCACTTCTACAAGTTTCCAGTAGGTAACTTAAACAATCCATCTACTTCCCCTTTCCTGCATTCGCATCAACATCACTGCTGGGCCCTCCTATTCCAGACAAGGGCTTCCTGTGGACCGTAGCCTGTTGAGACCAGAAACAGCAGCCGTGTGGTAAAAGCTACAATGTCTTTCTAAGATGATAAATATAGTAAATAGGGTTAATTGATTAGGTTGAATTTTATCTGTCAGGAGCCTACTAAATCGATTTAGAATAACGATCTTGCAGCTTCAAAGCATTCGCTTTTTGAATCAAGAAAGTGTGAGCCATATGGATCCGGTTAGAGACTATGTAACTTCCAATGCTTTAGTACAAACATCCGATCCAATTAAAGAAGTTAAATATACAGGATAGATAATATCCGTGATTGATTCAGTGATCGAATAGGTCTTTTCTATTCTATTTTATGCCCTAAAACGTAGATAAAACTTTTAAAGAAAGAACATAAGGCTCTTGAGTGATTTTACATATTTCTAAATCACTCAAATTCATGGTTAGTCATCCTCTTACCAAACAACACAGCTTTTGTAACTCATTTTGGATATCAAATTATAAATATAGTTCTAGAAGTCATGTATCGATTCCAAAAAGTCATCCAAGTTGTTAGACTCTGTGACAAATTGAGTCACTCGACAAGTTGACTCGTTCATCATCATCATCAAGACCTTATCCCGATCAGGGATCAACCACGTGATCTTGTTCCTTCATTCCTCTGTATTAAGTGTCATGACTTCATTTAGTCTTCAAGTTTTTAAATCTTTTCTCACCATGTCCAAACCATCTAAGTCTAATTTCTATTATCTTTGTTGCTTATTGGTACTACTCCCAAGTTTTCTGTAATGTTTTCATTCATAAATCTATCTTTTCTTGTCTTGCTATGCATCCATCTCAATATCCTCATTTCTGTTACGCTCATCCTATAAATATGATGTTCCTTAACTACCCAACACTCTAATCTATAGAGTATGGCCGACCTTATAACCATTCTATAGAAATTTTCTTTTAGTTTGAATGGCACCCACTGATCACCCAAAACTCTAGATGCGTATCTCCATTTGTTCCAGCCCACTTGCATTCTCTGGGTAACCTCCCTCTTAATCTCTATAATGACTCAAAAATTTTCAACCATTTTTGTATCACTTTATCAACCACATATTTGTCCTTTACTAAATTGCTATAGATTAGTTATTTTAGTCATTCATATATAATTAATAGGTGGATAAATGTTCTATTTTCATAAAAGTAGGAAATGAAGGAATCTGTGAGAAATATCCACATAATTAGATTCTACGCTCGAAATAGAATCCAACGCCTCAAAGAACACTGAAAACGGAGTTCGTATGGCCAAGTTATGGGCTTTTGAAGATGAAGGGCATTTTTGTAAATTAAATTTAAAAACAATACTGCTGGAAACCATAAGGGGTCATTTTGATAACGACACCCTCTTCATCATTGTCTTCTCCCTCACCGTCTTCCCCTTCTAGCGTGGTGAACAAAGCCACAAAGGTTCATGGAACGTTACTGGCCACTAGAGACACACTTTACCAGAGACACCCAAGGACAGGGATGAATCCATACAATGAGACTTACAAAAATTCTGGCAATTTTGAGTTCTTAAACTAGGATGACAAATTGGGCTCAAGTAGTGCCATGTAAGCTACTTTCTTGGATTTGGCAAAATTCATTGAATCCAAAGACCAAAAGGTAAAGCACCACCTAAAATTGCATGGATCAGCGAAAATTGATACCAATGTTGTCATGTTGCATTGTACTGGCCACTGTACCAGGTTCCAATGTTTCATGAAGATTGATGTTGATTTTCTAATGCGATCTGATATCCTCAAAAGAACCATTTGGCATGAAATAAAAATCTAGTAGTCTTTTGGCACCTTCAGAACAAAATCCTCCAAGACCAATGAGATTGAGATGCTAAATTGTCCCAATTGTGCTCACTTTGGTCCAGAATTGCTTCTCACCTTGTCTAAGGTCTTCAAGTTTTTTCATAGCTGTGGCAATTGAAATGGGCAAACTGCCTTCAAAAACGAAACAAAAACATCCTCCTAATTTTTTAGTGAAATTCCTAGTGGCAGTTTATAAATCTCTATAGCTAAATTGAATCAAAGATCCGTGAATTGATTCTCTTATGACCTTTCTCTTTCAATATCTATAAATCAGAATACAAGTGACATAAATACATGCAACAACAACCATGACCACAAAAAATATACTTACAATGATCTTAGTGTTTGATTTCTTTTTATTCCGAGAAACTGGTACATCAGAAGCCAAAAGGCAGAAATACTAGGGCTATCGCCACAGGAAACTTGTGTCAAATTTCATAGATTCCCATTCCATATTGAACACCCATTATTACTAGAAGCATAAGCAATACAAGAATAGTCATTCCAGCAAGTAGACGTGCACCCATTAGAACTTTGAGTTGTCCAAAGTTGTGGACTAATGATGGATAACTGAATATCCAGCATGAATGGCAAATATTACATTTACAAATTCATGTTCCACACAATAACAACAATATATAGACCTACTTATCCATGAATAGTGATTTTCTCCATTGTAACTTTTTAGAATAAACACGAATAAAATTATATAAGAAGTAGGTAGAAATAAGGTTTTAGGCCAACTTTGTGTTTGAGTAATTTATATCTAGGCAAATGCTAAATGGAACACATTTTATAAAGTGAGCTTTAACACACACTTTTGCATGAAGGGCCCCATCTTCGAATGAACAATTAGTATATTTGATTGCTTTGGCAAATAGTTCAAAAAGTGTGAGGATTGGATGCTCTTATGTTTACTAGATATCCTAGCTTCATTAGATATCCATTTGATGGCCACTTATTGGTGATCTGTAAGTTCAATCACCTCAATGACACCTACATTATCTCATTTGGACCCATATAGGTGAGAATGAGCACATCCATAGTCCAAACAATACTATACTCATGGTGATAGTAAAAAAGGGCAGCCTAGTGCTTGAAGCTCCAGCATATGTAGGATTTGAGGAAGGGGAGGACCATAAAGGGCCTATACTATGCTCATGGGAATGGTAGAGCTAGATAAATATCACTCCAAAGTATATGGCATTTTACCATTCAGCGTGAACCATTACGTATAGGTGATCTTGGAACATTTCATGTCTGATGGCCTAGACTAACCAATATTAGACATTACGGGTGTTGAAACCACAAGAGTGATTGGGGTTGGAATGATTAATACCGACAGTGCATCACACTAACACCTCAATCCACTAACATTTTCCTAGTGAAGTATGCATATAACATCTCCATATGGAAATCACAGTAATACTTTTATCTACAAATACCAGAATTACATCTATCTATCATTATATAGAAGATCTTGACAACTTTTAGAGTAAACCAATTATCGATTATAGCATGAGAGCTTGTATTAAAAGACCATGGCTCTCGAACTACAGATCTCCCATGACATTCTACAAGTCATCAAATAAACCTTGGAACCTCACAAACTTCAATCTCAAGAACTCATTTCGATGCTCGAACAACCTGACCCATTGATGGTCTACAAGACTCACATTCTTGAATGCACCAACAAGCAACTCTACAAGCCCAATTTAATTATTTGTCAGCATTATCGTCTAATATCTTTCATCTAACAAAACGAGGACCTTGCATTTATTTGTTCCTCTGCAGCAAAAATAGGGAAAAAAATTGACTTTGCTTCTAATTACCTCGTGTTTCTTCTCTGCGATATGACCTAGAAAAGCATCATTTCATAGCTATAAGCAATCCCATCAGATGAGCTTGAACAAGCCATTTATCTGATCTGCTAGTGAGACAACAATCCCATCAGATGCACTAATTCGACAGGCAATTTATCAAACTATTGGCTAAGTCTTCGATTGCTTACTAAAGAATAATACGAGCAATAGTTACCCAAGCCATTTGTCATGGAGGAGGCCCAACTCAATACCACAATATGATTTGTAGTTTCTGGATCGTGGCCATCTAGCTGAAATTTAAATAGAAGAACTGCTACCATAGATTCTCGTGTAGATGGGAAAGAACTTGATTCCGTGAATCTAAAGGTGCAGAATTATTTAAGTTTAGATCTAACTCTAGCGTGGCAAAGTAGATGGGAAAGAATTTGATTCACGCTTCATAAGGGGAGAATTCAATTGCTGCCCATGGTAACTGCCTTTAGGAACAAGATGAGAATTGAATTCCATCACTGAATGAAATGGACTTTAACAGTTAATTCCGGAAGCAAACTGTTTTTAGGAACAAGATGAGAATTGAATTCCATCACTGAATGGAATGGACTTTAACGATAATTGAATTCCATCAATGAATGAAATGGACTTTAACAGTTCATTCCTGAAGCAATAAGAAATGGATAATGAACAGGAACCATGAGGTAGTTGGATACTATTGAACTTCGGGAATACATTATGCCAAATGAAGCAATGGATGGATCTAGAAATCTAGTTGTTCTATAGAACCTATGACTTCCATGAGCGGAATGACTTCTGCAGAATGCTAGCCTGTTCTTTACTGCTGGAACGAAAGGTCAGACAGCTGAATAGCACAGCAAAGGTGGCTAACCTAGCAACGGGCCGTGGCACAAAATAATCTAGTTGTACTATTTATTTGGATGGCTAGACGCGCTTAATACATTGCAATAATACACTGAAGCAGGAAGATCCGGGGAACAAATTGAGAGGTGAATGGAACCTTTCAGCTCTCTGCAATACCTTTCCTTTGGTGGAAAAGCAATAGTCTTCCTGAATGTTATGAACACCCGACTGTTTGACCTCCGTTTCGATGATAATGAGAGAAGAGTTGAGATTTTCCTTATGAAGTGTATCAAATAAGAGGGCAGAATGAGTGTGGTCATACAAACTACAGCAACGAACAAGTAGGAAAAAATTCTTAACTTAAGAGAGTTGAAGCCATCTAGGATCTTGAAGAAACAGCACTAAACTAGAGGACAGATCCATGAGCAGAATTATGTGAACACAGAGAAGCAGAGGAGGGAAAAGCTTAGTTCCAGTTATCTCCTATTTTCCCCCAATTATGGCAGTGTTGAGATGAGAACTCACAATAGAGCATACTGAGGTATTCTGAAATGGAGTAGACACAACCAACCAAACAAAGAGGATAGGATTGGAAAGTTTTTCTTACAAGAAAAATTAAGAGTGGGATAATGTACTGACAATGGGTTCATATATGCCAAACAAGTTTTATTTTTATCGATAAAATGACATATTTGGGAGGTGATTGATGCTTCATTTCAGTTGTAAGCAAGGGAGATCAAGATTGCAGAAGTACACTCAATGTTGGGTCTTATACAAGATTGCACAAGAATACGCGATCTTATACAAAGTACATGCTCAGGAATTTGGAAGCTCAAGCTTACATCCACATACAGACAGTAAAGTAGAAAATATCCTCTTGCACATCCATTATTTTTCTCAAGAATTCTAGCAGTTATTTTTGCAACTTTCTAACAGCATTCACTATCTCAACTGAACTATAGAAGCTATTAGGAGCTATGAAAATTGAAGAAAATTCTACAGGATGATATACAAAGAAAATTACTAGCTTTTCAGTGTTATCAGAAACACATTCTGATTTTCATTGCTGAGAAATAGCTGATGAGAGCCTTTAGTCTGAGAACTACTGGACATATTGCTTTGTCCCTGTGACCTTTTATCTGATGACAACTCTGAGAAGATCACAACATTCTCGACTTTCTACCAAAACTTGAAGAGCCCTTAGAATTGGTGGCATATTAACCTCCAAAACTCCCTCTAGAATCTGAACAATCTGCCCCATAGATGGCCTATGATCCTCATCATCCTGAATGCACCAGCAAGAAACTCTACAAGCTCTGGTGAGTTCTTCCAAGTCAGCATTGCCCTCCAATTTGGAATCCAACAAGCAAAGGACTTCGTCTTCAACTACTTTTTTTGCTGCCCAAGTCGGAAAAAAGGTAACCTTCCCATCCTCAGAGTGCTCTGCATTTCTCCTGCCCATTATAATCTCAAAGAGCATCATTCCATAGCTATAAACGTCTGCCTTTGCCGTAATGGGGAGGCCTGAGATCCATTCCGGAGCAAGGTATCCTCTGGTTCCTCTCATAGTTGTTAGAACGCGACTGAAGTCCCTACCAATGAGCTTGCCAGCCCAAAATCTGCCACCTTTGGGCAGAATGTAGCATCCAAAAGTATGTTTTCTGGCTTGATGTCGCAATGCACAATACAGTCCCTGCATTTCTCATGTAGATAGGCTAATCCTCGAGCAGTTCCAATAGCAATTTGGTACCTTGTTTTCCAGTCTAGAACCTCTTTGGTCTTCCAAAACAGATGTGAATCTAAAGACCCATTTGGCATGTAATCATAAACTAGCAGCCTTTTAGAACCTTCAGAGCAGAATCCACAAAGACGGATGAGATTAACATGCTGAATTGTCCCGATTGTGCTTACTTCTGTTCGGAATTGCTTCTCACCTTGTCTAAGACCTTCAAGTTTTTTCACAGCTATGCCAGTTGAATCAGGCATAGTTCCTTTAAAAACAGAACCAAAACCTCCTCCACCCAACTTTTCAGAGAAGTTCCTGATGGCACTTTGTAAGTCTCTGTAGCTAAATGGTATCAAAGAACCCTGAACTGGTTTTTTTGTCAGCTCTCTCCTTCTGTATCTCCAAATCAGAACTGAAACAATAACCATAACAGCAACTACAGCTCCAGCAACTGCAGCTACAATAACTCCAGTAGCTGATTTCTTCTTACCTCCAGAATCTGGCACATCAGAAGCTGCAAGACGGAGATAAAGAGTGCCAGTGTTACCATCACCACTAGAACCTTGTCTAAGATTCCGCAAATTCCCATTCCATATCGAACATCCATCACTACCATGAGCATACGCAGTACAAGAACAGTTGTTTAAACAAGCTGATTCACAATCATCAGAACTTACAGCTCTCGAAGGTTCTGGAGTAATAATTGACAACGGCATATCCGGCAAGGTCCAAAACTTATCTTTCTTTCCATTAGAAGATGCATTCTTGCCACATTGCAAGGCTGTTTTCCTCACACAACCACCAGACCAATCACTCAGATTCCAATCCTTAGCAGAAGCAGGTTTGAAACCTTGCATACATGTACAGAAAGGCAAGCTTCTTTGGTTACAGCTACCGAAATCCCCACAAAGAGAATAGACTTCACATTGGTCTCTTGGTTGAGACCAGAACAAAATCCACTCTTTAGACTGATCCAACTATGTCAATTGATTGATTTGTCCTGACACATCCATCACAAATCTGGAAATAGTAGTTGCATCATAGACGGAGTAAGTGAAATACTTTTCTCTGTTATTTTCTACAAAGCTAAAATTGTAGATATAGTTTAGTCTCATTTCAGGAACTCCACTGAAAATACGCCCATTCCAATCCCCACTAGTCCAGTACCTTCGAGATCCATTCCACTGTATAAAATACTGAGTGCTGCTACCTGGGTCTATCTCAAGAGAGAAGAGCCCTGGAGCTGGGTCGTCTGAACTTCTCCATGATGTAAGGATCTGGTTTTCAAAAGTGACCTTTTTCAATCCTAGCTTTCCTTTAGGAAGCCACGTATGACTTGGGTGATCAAAACTCTGCCAAAACACAGCAGATGAATTCGACCCATCTCTCAAAACTAGATTTCCATTGTCAAGAAGGACAGCTATGTTGAATTTGTGGTTTTGGCGGTTGAATTTGTAGACCAGATCAGGATGTTCGACTGATTTTGGAGGACCAGATTACCATCTTCTGATATTCTTAATTGGGATGCAGTGTCAGGGAGAGCGGTTTCTCTGTTTGCTACCCAAACTGCTGTTTGTTCAGAGACTTTGTTGTACCATATACCAATATAGAATTTCTGAGACTTACCTGGTGAGAAGAAACCCAATTTGAAGTTGCCACCTTTGGATGTTATTGTTTGGCTTCCAGATAGAGATTGGCCTGAAGTGATTGAATCAGCTGCCATAGAAAGATGGGCTCTCAAAGAGAAGGAGATTAAGAGAAAAACAGCAAGGAATAACCATGGCCTGGTTCGAGTGCCCATCTCTGCAACAGGAATGCATTGGCCAGCAAGATATTTATGTGTAATAACCCTAAAAATAATAATTTAATAATAATAATAAGAGGGGTAAATTGGTAAATACACATGGACCTACAGGGCGTGGGACCCACAATGAGGCTATAAAAGCTTGCCCTGTCTCTTATTCGGCCAAACTATTCACCTTGGTTTTCGTGTTGATGACGTAGGGCAACGATGTGGAACTCTCCGAGCAGGCGCACGTAGTGGTAATCTAACCACGGTAGGCCACCCTCCACAATTTCCCATGTTTTCCTATAGTTTCTGTTGCTTTTAATGCCGGAAAACGGTGTGGATTGCCATTTTCCAGTGAACAAGTAGGCAGTAGTATTCTTGTTAAAGTAAACAGATGAAACGACATTAGATTGTGATCTGAACCGTCCATCTTGGGCGTTGTAACATGAAAAACAATCCTATGAATTTTCATGGTGATCGGACGGCTAGATATGCCGGAAACCTCATAAAACAGTAGATGAAAAATTTTTAGGAACGTGACAAAAATCGTGTAAAAATACTAGATAATGGCAAAGTTGGTTGAAAATGGGCTTATAAATGGAATCTACGCGAAAAATTGAACGAAACGGTGCAAAAATCGCACAATTTGGACACCTATGTGTTGCTAGCGGAGACCGGAGTCTGGCCGTCTTTTCCGGCGGCGGCAACTTGTCGCGACACGTGTCACCCCCTGTTGCATGCCACATAGGCGCCACTCAGGCACCATGCATGCAGACGGCATGCGCCTGACACACGACACCATGCGCGCAACACACGACGTCACGTGCGCAACACTTGCACGCCACGCGTCCCACGCAAGCGACACGTGGCACCACACATCACACGCCACGCGCATAGTGCACTGGCGCCCGCACGCCCACACACGCTACTGGTACACGCGCATGCAGCATACCAAAGCACGCCCGTACACACGTGCGCTGCTCGAAGTCAACGCATGCGCAGCGCGTCCGTGCATGTGCCAGCACGAAGACGGGGCACATACACGCTCAACGCGTTTGTGCATGCGCCCGCCTGAAAAAGACAACACACGCGCAGCAGGTCTGTGCACGCGCCCACACGAAGATAGGCATATACCCGTCCAGCGCGTTTGTGCATGCGCGCACGTGCGACGCACGAGTTTTGGGATTTTTCAAGTCCTTTGACCCGTCCATTTATAAAAACTTGATTTTTAGGAGCTACACAGGTCCAAATCGCGATTCGAAAGAGGCGTTGCGACCGTATCAATGGCGCGGACCTAGATTTGTCTTGAAAAGCTAGATATAAATTCCTTTTTAAGAGTTAAACCACAGAATATTGTGAGATAATCTCAATCAGGCTGATCAATGGATGATCAGGCCTTAGATGTTGATGGTATACATTAAATGTGAGATAATCTAGGGGATTAGAGGGTTAAACAGTATTGAATTGCCAAATGAGGGAAGATTTATGATGTAACAGGTACGTTAGAGTACGCAACGTGATATTTCCACGCGCTTGATTTGAACACTGCATTTACTGAGGTAGGTGATTCCATTCAATTATTTCATGATTTCAATAACCATGAATGGACTTTTAAAGCTTTGAAACATGTGTTTTTACGTCTTCTCATGCACATAATTAGATCCTTATTTTCGTGTTGTAGTATGACTTTTCAATTTGGAAATAACAATGTATGATGGGCTTTAATTGTGTTGTTGAGATTATTTATAGCGCATTTACATGATTTATAAGATTTATATTTTGCCGATGATTTATGACAGGTGTTTTCATCTGGTGGGTACTATGCTAGGAGGGTTGTAGGGTTGGCCACCCGCCCTCTGATTTTGTGATGATGATGATGATGATTAGACACCGCCCTAGAGTGATACAGGGCCAGGTACGTAGCGGTGGTATTATGGGTAGTCCCTCCCTGTGGGTCCATTCTTTCCCATGGGGACGGAGAAAGTCTCTCGTTTGGTGTCGACGAGGAGCGGCAGTAGTTCAGATCCTGAGGGGGTTGCCACTGCAACATAGTAACCCATATAGTTTGTACTTGTTCATATGACTTTATATGTATGGTGAACAGAGGCAAGTCAGGCCTAGGTCGTGAGAAACTCCGGGGGCTGATGCAGGCTACACGGGAGGGACCAAAGTTATTATGGGTACACATCACCGGTGATTGAGTATATTAGAGGATTTTGGTATAGTTTTGATACAGTGTTTTGTTATCCATGATTGCATTCATATTATTTCATGGATGTATACTAGTATGGTTTTGATGTACTTACCTTGTGTTTTGATTAGACCTTGCATGCTATACTGATTTAACTCGACATCTGTTTTGTGAAAGTTGTAATTGCAAGCATTCATTGATTTGACATATATTGAGTATGCTTCCTTTATGAAAATCCTATTGTAAATTTTGTTAAACTTTATTTGAGTGTAATCACCTACACAAGCATAGCTTGCTGAGACATTGCCTTGTTTTGCAATGCCTTAGATTTGGAATGTGATAACAACAAGGGAAAAAAGGCCGAGTGGTGGGGATTTGGAAGGAGACTTGAAGACATTAAATTTTATTTTCTTATTCGGACATATATTAGAGTATGTTTCTTGGACTAGACTTTTGAGACTTTCTTAGATGTGGAGATATTTTTATAGATTGGACTCATATTATTGTATGAAGGATGTTAAAGTTTAGATGGAAATATTGTGGTGATTATGGATGGAACCTGGTGACATTTGAACTAAATTATTATTGTCTTTAATTAAACCTTGTATTTATTGTGGTTTTGAATCGAGCATGCTCAGAGTATCAAGGTTTTAATGTTATTTATGATTGTAGTTTTCGAATGTGGTTGACCCTGAGGTTTTCACTTTCAATCAATTCTTTCTAAAGCTGCGCTAAAAGTTCTATAATTAAAATTTTAAATTTTCAGGGATCCCGTCTATTTTTCTTAAAACGTATTATTATTTTTATATTTATGAGGAAAAAGTTTATTAAAACCTGGGGTGTCACAGCTTATTACTTCTTTAGCACTATTATGATAAGGTACCAACTCAACTTTTTCTACTTTAAACTCCCCACATATTTGTTTGACTAGTAGTGTGAATCTCCACAAACCTATAAAATTATGACTCCACTATTCTTAGCCATTTTCAAACCCAAAATTAGGGCTTTGGATTTTGCTTCATTGTTTCAACATGATTTAGCTAAACTACATGATGCAGAGATATGACCTTTCACTAGGACTATAAATACTACACCAACACCTAAACCTTCTATTTGGATAACTTTGTCAAATACATCTCCTATTAACTTGGAGCCTATGTTGATGGAAGATGATTGAGCCTATAAAAATCAAAATTTTATCAATCATATACCCATTATGTGGAACTAGAATTATGTGAATTTCAATTAATGATCACTCAATTATTTAGTGGGCTCTCACATATTGGCTAGGAGATCCTTTTCCAAGAATGTAGGTAATTTATTAATTGAGCCAATAAATGTTTTGATTAGATGGACCCACATATCAGTGTAAGTATTCTTATTCTTGACCTCCCAATATTTTAGGCCTTCATTGAACATATGTGAAAGCCAGCCCCTAATGCATCACCAAGCCTTTTTGCCTATCCTTATTACTTTTTGAAATTATTTTAGAGAGGTTCTTACATAACATTTTGTTGAACACATCTGCAAGCTCATACTCTCAACGATTCTAACCTTGGAGAAGTGATGCTTGATTGAATATTTGGCACAAAAATTTCTCAAAATCATACTCTTAAATAGAGTTACATTATTTGATATGATTTTCCCTGGGATTCCAAATTGGTTGATGATGTGAATGTGGATAAACTTCACTGCATATTGCACTTTCAATGCCTTTAGTGTTATGGCTTTGGCCCATTTAGAGAAGTAGTCTACTGTTGCTAGGATAAATGCATGTCTAGCATACAAGGATAGCACTATCTGTCTGATGATATCCATTCCCTAGCATGGAATGACCAAGAGGTAATGGTTAGATGTAGTTGCTCACATGGCTAATGTATCATGTCATCTTGCATCTAGTAGACTTTGCAGCCCCAAATGTTTTAACTTTAGATGACATTTTCACCAGCTTGATGTGCCTCACAAACTCCAAAGTTGACCTCCTGCAAGCATGCATCTTCTTTAGATAAACATGTCATTAGTCTGAAGTTTCCTCCACCAATAAATAGTTATCATTTGCGACAGTTTCTTAACCATTGCTGATTTGCGTAAAAGCAATTTTTGGAAGGATAATCTACCCACTGACATGTACAACAATCCCTTCATCTATGAGTGTAGCCAGAGGCACCACTAGGTTTGCGACTCATTTGCCACATCATTGTTTAAAGGAGGAATGTGTTTTATGACAAGGTTGTAGAAGTGCTTATTACTTCATTAGCACGATTATGATAAGGTACCAACTCAACTTTTTTCTACTTTAAACTCCCCAAATATCTATTTGATTACTAGTGCGAATCTCTATAAACCTATAAAAATCTGACTCCCCTATTCTTAGCCATTTTTAAACCCAAAATTAAGGCTTTGTATTCTGCTTCATTGTTTGAACATGATTTAGCTAAACTACATGATACAGGGATATGAACTTTCACTAGGACTATAAATACTACACCAACACCTAAACCTTCTATTCGGAAAACTTCGTCGAAATACATCTCCTATTAACTTGGAGCCTGTGTTAATGGCAAATGATTGAGCCTATCAAAATCAAAATTTTATCAATCGTATACCCATTATATGTGGAGCCAGAATTATGTGAATTTCAATTAATGATCACTCAACTATCTAGTGGGCTCTCACATATTGGCTTGGGGATCCTTTTCCAAGAATGTAGGTAATTTATTAATTGAGCCAATAAACGTTTTAATTAGATGGACCCACATATTAGTGTAAGTATTCTTATTCTTGGCCTTCTAATATGTCGAGCCTTCATTGAACAGATGTGAAATCCAACCCCTAATTTGATGTAGATCTTCTTATTAGGCTTACTCACAATAAGTTAGCATGATCTAGACCCTCCATAAAAGTTTAGTCTCAAGCCACATGATAATCCATATTGATATTTTGTATCATGGTTGTTACAAATTCAAGTCTCCCTATTGACCAAGGAATAGAAATGATCTAGTTTATGGTATCTTCAAGTTGGGCCTCCTAGATAGCTAATCTCATGTTTAAGTGCATCCGATAATAAAGCTTTTTATTAGTAATCAAATGACATTGTTTAGCTATATTTGACCTATAGAGAATGGCAAAAAACCAAGCAATTCGACTGGGGGATCGGCCTTTGAATCGGATTGGTAGGAAACCTAGTCAGATTACTAAAAAAACTCAGATGACATTATCATGAATTTGACTCGATGGATTAGGTGACTTAGATAAAAAAAACATGGACAAGTTTTTGAAAAGATCGCCAAGTTTCTAGATGTCTAAGGAAGTTTTAAAATTTTAAATTAGAATCTTGATTTTATTAGAAATATAAATCTTTTAATACCCAATTAAATGTTGGCAACACTTTCAATTCTATAGAAACTTCCTAGTCTAAGATTAGCTAAAATATATTGAAAGTCAACTTGCTAAATAATTAAAAAACCCTTCCTCTTTTTAATTTCATTTTCTCATGTTTTGGATTCTATTGCTATTAAACTTTGATATGGATTACAATCTTAAGTTTTGGGCTGATTTATAGTGATGAAATTAAAACAATTGAGAGATAAATGCTTAAGTACTTCCGGAAAATCTTCTTTATTTTGATCCAATTACATTTCCATAATTTTTCGTCTATGTATTATGCAAACGTGTATTCTAATTTGAAGTGAGAAATCCAAATCATTATTTTGTATGTTTATCATTGCTATTTGTTTGACAAATTTTTATACTTTCTAATATTTTTAAAGATTTTTACTATTTATATAATTATATAATTAATTGTTTAAATATTTTTATACTAGATTGCTAGTAGGATCACTCGACTCAGTGAAAAACTAGGATTGATGGAGGGTCTAGATCTTGCTAACTTATCTTGGGTAGCTATCAATCCTAGATCGCTGGAAGCATCACTCGACTCCATCAATCATGCTCCTGATTGCTGCTGACGAAGAAAATTTTGAACTACAGCACTGTTTCGAATATATGCTAATCATTCCGTCTTAGCGTTAGAAGAGTTGATATTTCTAGCACTGAACATGAAAGGTCAAAAACTATCCCCAGGTGGACTAAAGTCCACCTGTGTACCTCATTCCGTGCCCTCCATGGCATTTGTCCTTGTATTCACGGCGTTGCTCGAGGCATGCTAAAGAGGCACCCCTTATGTTGCTTGTCAACGCACTGTTCCGGGCATCTTACAAATTGCAGATGGACGTCAGAAGCAACCCATGGTTCTTACTTTGTCGTTCTCGTCTCTGTCTTCAGATGAATGGGTCGGATCATTCGAATGTAGCTCCTTAACAGAAAAACGAGGAGCTTTTGGCTCTACATGCTCTATCAGCACTTTGGTTTAGCACGCCTCCATTCTAATTGCCGGAAGAAAGAACCATGTCATTGAATAAAAGGAATGCTATGGTGGAGGACACCAATATGGTAGAGCAGAACAACATGGTAGAGCCTTTGCGATGCCACTTCGACATAAATGACACCACCTTTGTTGAACTGTTCATCGGATCTTTCTGAGTTAGGATATCTTGTAACCCAAAAATCAGGATCAATGGACCATTCAAGCATCTGAAAGACTGTATTCTTGGTCATTTAATGTGCAGTATGATTTATAAAAAGTTACTAACCATTAATTTTCTAGTGATCAAAAGCAGACTTTTCCAGATGGTAGTATCATCCAATGATCGTGATTTTAGAGCTAATAGATCTCTAAATTTAGACAAATCAGAAGAACAGCTAGCCCCACCTTATCTGGTAGAGTTTTTGAGGCTTTAAGCTATGGTCTTAATGTTCCGAAGCTAGTATGTCTAGCATTGAAAGGTAAAACTATGCCTAGAAGGTCTATTCAGGTCCACATGAAAACTATCTTGATTCCCTGCTCTCCATGGTATATATTTGTCCAGTTTCCTGTGACTTAGGGGCAGTTATCCATTAATTAGAATATCTACTTTAAGTACCATTCTTAAATGAGAGAGAGTACCACAGAGGCTCCTAATATAAGAAGCACAAAAGAAGCTTCTGTTTGCTAATTGCGACTGCCATTTCCTTTCTTTGTATGATGCAGCGTTCTGCTCCAACTGTGCGTCAAATGTTATTCTGCTTTACTTACTGCAATTATCTTGCTAGCCACTGGACTATTGGTACAAATATGGGCACCAGAAGCAGGCCATGGTTCTTCCTTGTTGTTTTTTCCTTCATCTCCTTCTCTTTGAAATTTGATCTTTCTAGAGCGGCTGATTCAATCACTTCAACCCAATCACTGACAGGGAGCCAAACCATAACATCCGAAGGTGGCAACTTCAGATTGGGTTTCTTCTCACCAGGTAAGTCTCAGAAATACTATATTGGTATCTGGTACAACAAAGTCTCTAAACAAACAGTGGTTTGGGTAGCAAATAGAGAAACTCCCCTTCCTGACACTTCATCCCAGCTAAGAATCTCAGAAGATGGTAATCTAGTGCTCCGAAACCAATCAAATATCCAAATCTGGTCTACAAATTCTACCATCAAGACCTTAAATTCGACAGTAGCGGTGCTCCGTAACAATGGAAATCTAGTTTTGAGAGACGCGTCAAATTCTTCTGTTGTGTTTTGGCAGAGTTTTGATCACCCAACTCATACATGGCTTCCTGAAGCTAGACTTGGTTTCAATAAAATCACTGGTCAAGGCCAGGTCCTTTATTCATGGAGAAGTCCAGATGATCCAGCTCCTGGGCCTTACTCTTTTGAACTAGACCCAAAAAGTCGCGCTCAGTTCTGTATAAAGTGGAATGGATCTCAAATGTATTGGACTACTGGAGATTGGAATGGGCGTTATTTCAGTGGAGTTACCGAAATGATAGTGCCTTACACCGAAAAAGCGCCGCATTCAGTCTTGTACAATTACACCTTTACAGACAACAACAGAGAGAAGTATTTTATTTACACTCTTAACGATCACTCCACTTTTTCCAAGCAAGTAATTGATGTGTTTGGGCAAACGAAGACAACGATGTGGTCGGAGCAGTCTAAAGAATGGATATTGTTTTGGTTCCAACCAATAGATCAGTGTGATGTTTACTCTCTTTGTGGGGATTTTGGTACTTGCAACCAGAAGAGCTTCCCTTTCTGTACATGTTTGCAAGGTTTCAAACCAGCTTCGGCTAAGGATTGGAATTTGAGTGATTGGTCTGGTGGTTGTGTGAGGAAGACACCCTTGCAATGTGGTGGTAATGCGTCTTTTAATGGAGTGGGAGACAGGTTTTGGGTCATGCAGGATGTGCAATTGTCGATTATTACTCCACAAGCTTCGATAGCTAGGAGTTCTGGTGATTGTGAATCAGCTTGCTTAGATGACTGTTCTTGTACTGCTTATGCTTATGGTAGCAATGGGTGTTCGATATGGAACGGTGATCTGCGGAATTTGAAACAAACTTCTACTGGAAATAATGACACGGGAAATCTTTATGTACGCCTTGCCGCTTCTGATGTGCCCGTTTCTCAAGGTAAGAAGATATCTATCACATGGATTATAACAGGTGCTGTTCTTGGCATCGTAGTTGCTACCATGTGTGTTGTTTCAATTCTGATTTGGAGATACAAAAGGAGAAAGCTGATCGTAGAAACAATTCAGGGTCCTCTGACGCCATTTAGCTACAGAGATCTACAAAGTGCTACCCGAAACTTTGCTGAAAAATTGGGAGAGGGAGGTTTCGGTTCTGTTTACAAAGGGGTTTTGCCTGATTCAACTGCCATAGCTGTCAAAAAGCTTGAAGGCCTTGGGCAAGGTGAGAAGCAATTCCGAATGGAAGTCAGCACAATTGGAAGAATTCAGCATGTTAATCTCATCCGTCTGCGTGGTTTCTGTTCTGAAGGAGCTAAGAGGTTGCTTGTTTATGATTACATGCCAAATGGGTCTCTAGCTGGTAATCTTTCCAGTAAGGTTTCCCAGACTTTAGACTGGAAAATGAGGTTTCGGATTGCTCTTGGGACTGCAAGAGGATTAGCGTATCTCCATGAAGAATGCAGAGATCAGATAATACATTGTGACGTCAAGCCGGCAAATGTGCTATTGGATGAGGACTTTGAACCCAAGTTGTCTGATTTCGGCATGTCTAAGCTCTTTGGTAGGGAAGGGAGCCGTGTTCTGACCACCATGAGAGGAACTTTAGGATACCTTGCACCCGAATGGCTTTCGGGTGTTCCTATAACCACAAAGGCTGATGTCTATAGCTATGGGATGATGCTTTTTGAAGTTATATCAGGGAGGAGTAACATGAAGCAATTAGGAGATGGCAGGAACGAGTTTTTCCCAGTTTTTGCTGCGGAAAAAACAAATGAAGGCGATGTTCTCTGTTTATTAGATGAAAGATTAGACGGTAATGCAGATACGGAAGAACTGGAGAGAGCATGTAGAGTTGCTTGTTGGTGCATTCAAGAAGATGAAACCTGTAGGCCATCAATGGGGCAGGTTATTCAGGCGTTGGAAGGAGTTTTAGAAGTGAAACTATGTGAGGTTCCGCGGTTTCTACGGCGGATCGTAGAAAATGATGAGATCATCTCCGTGTTTTCAGAGTCTTCGCTTCCATATTAACACTAGTTCTTGTTTGTGATTCTCGCACTCGATGGCTCGTAAGTAGTGAAGATCGTAGTGGTTTCATCTCTTCGGGTTCCATTGGAAGTGAGACAACTGAAAACTTTTGTAAATACTTGTACTAGTTGCACTTGTTAATGTTTGTGAAGACTGAGAATAAATTTCCTTGTATTACTTGGAAAAGGTCTTTAATGCTCTCTCAGGCCTTGTAATATGTTATTACATCAAAAGGACTCCAATAGAAAGTAGGGCGAGTCGAGTGAACTCAGAAATTGTTGGTGATTCAAAAAAACTCGATTTAGAAATTTTGAAAAAGATTTGTTCGACTTGGATCAAAATGAAACAAATCCATTTATTTACATAATTCTAAAGCTAAGCGAACTAGTTAGGATCCTAGCGATGATTTGGAGGTCTTGAGATCAAACGCTTGCCCTAACTTATACACTTTTGACCCACTTGCTTTGATACAAAATTGACTTAAAATGGATAGGTTCCAAGTTAACTCACGAGTTTTGAACTGTGCTTCCCACTTAAGCCTACTTCAATTCAAGCAGGCCACTGCAATACAAGGCATATTACTCCTCTTGTTAGTGCATACATCTTTGGTTATATGATATCGGACTTTTGTGGATTTCTTTGAAGAGGAATTGGTAAGTCAAACAGCCTCTATGGCTCTTGGTTACGATGTGGCATAATTTTTTTACTTTTGCATCAGGAGAGAGTAAGTTGAGATTAGATGATTTTCATCTCAAGCACCGCTAATAGTGAGATGAGGAGATACGACTTCATCTCATCCCAGCTCAAGCACCACTAATAGTGATATGGCCCATCTCAAGTTAGCTCACTCCTTCTCAAGGGAAATATTCATAAAATTCAACAACCATTCATGAAAATTTCAAAAAAAAAATATAAAACTGAAGAGAAAATCATTGTTAGGATATAAATTTTATTTTTTTATATTAATTTATAACAATATATCTACATATGAGATGTGAGAATTTCATAACTAATCATGGAATTTGAGATTTTGTGTGGCAAATTCATATTAATTTGCATTAAGTTTGCAAAACACACTGGCTTTTTCAAAAAAAAATTCGATTACTTGGAGAATTTTGTAACTATGTCTCTCTATATATGACATTCCTCTTTCCTATTCAATTTGTTGGAACCCATGGTAGAGATAGCAGCCTGAATATCAAACTTATTACACAATCCAAACCTCTAGAGAAAAAGATCTTTGATCATTTTGCTAATCTAATGGATCCCAGCATATGACTATCCAAGTGACATTTTAGTTGGTAGATTCCATGTCATTCATGTTTTTTGTCTATCGGAGGTAATGACCATTCCATTAACAAGCAAACACAGCGGTAGTACTAACTTTGTGCCTAATGTGACTTGTCAATCTCGAGGGACTTATATCTTCGCCTTCCTATGGTTGGCAACAATAGGATTCTCATGAGCTTTCTGTATGGTGCTTGCCGGAAATTTGGGTTTACATGACTTATCAATCCTGATTTTCTAGAGACGATGTTTGTGTGACAGCCCTAGAAGATGAATGTATGGATCACTGGTATACCAGTCATGAAATAATTATTTTATTCATTGCTTAAAGCATAGATAAAATTGCCCTAACAAAGATAAATAGCCATAAAACCTTATGCTAGGAGTTCCAAGATAATTTTATCGATGTAATAAGGTAAAAATGTTTTAATAGATAAAATTGAAGTAATAAAAGGCGTGAAAACAGCCTCTTCCAAAATGTAAGGTAAGGGTGCATGCTATCATAAAACCTTTGTGATCTGCCTTTTTTCTGGATCCCACATATGCAGGAGCTTCGTGCACCAGGACTGCCTTCTTTTTTTTTTTACTAAGATAAAAATGCTAACAGATAAGCCACTATTTGTAGACGAGTCAATGGGTGGATTTTATCCATGTTCTAAGACTTAAGAATGGATTGAACCTTGAAGGGTCAAATCTTCTATAGACATGCAACTTCGAATGACCTTGACCGTCCATCTAATGAGCTCTGAATTTCCATCATTGAATCTAAGACTTGAAAATGGACTGAACTTTGAAAGGTCAAATATGTTCTAGACTTGCAACTTCGAATGATCTTGACCGTCCATCTAATGAGCTCTGAATTTCCATCGTTGAATCTAAGACTTGAGAACGGACTGAACTTTGAAAGGTCAAATCTGTTCTAGACTTGCAACTTCGAATGATCTTGACCGTCCATCTAATGAGCTCTGAATTTCCATCGTTGAATCTAAGACTTGAGAACGGACTGAACTTTGAAAGGTCAAATCTGTTCTAGACTTGCAACTTCAAATCATCTTGACCGTCCATCTAACGAGCTCTGAATTTCCATCATTAAAGAGAAGAGGTCAAAAAAGGATGCCCAGGTGGGATCACCATCATATATAAGCGTTCCCATTGCGTCTCAGGTGGACTCAAGTCAATCAGGAAGACTACCTAATTTTCGTGCTCTCCAGGCCTTGGTTTGTTGCCCTTTAATTAGGGAAATCATAGTGTGAGATACTCTTTACATAAGACGCTTTACCTAGGCCCACTCACAAGGAACTAGATTGATCTGGACCCTCCATCCTGTCCAAAACACTTGTTGATGAAATGACATAGAGCTTAACGTGGGCCATTTACTAATTCTTTTCTTAATCCTACACTTAGGAAGGGATCCGCAGATGGTTGGGATATTTTTCTAGTTATGTTGCTTTCAAACTTAAAGTTCTCTTCTCGGCTCCATATTAAACATGACATATGATCCGGACCATTAATCTTCAAGAGAAGGGACCCACATGTTGTTGATCGTCAAAACCATAAGGTTAATTTCTCTCTTCAAGTACGTATGATTAGATTATCAGTTTCCTTTCCAGAACCCTAAACAAAGCGGGCAGGATTAAGGGACTAGAACAGTCTAAACGAGTTAAATCTAGTGCTGATCAAAGGTGAAATCATCTTTAATTTTCGGACCACCAGGCTCAATCAATCCGCCCCGCACATGTGGGGCCAAAACTGGCCGTAAAAAGCCTAATATCGTGCGATGTGCTTCTCTTATGAAGCCGTCTCATCATATGATTCACCTGCTCCGATATTTGATGAGTTGGTGTACTGGTGAAGGTAACTTCTGCTAATGAAATTCCAGACCTCCCCTGTGGTTGTTGTGTGTCGCCGACATTTAGTGATAGTGTTGTTTCCACCATTACTAGTATCCTAAAATGACATAATGCCCATACACTTCTGATTTCCTAAATATTTTCGTATTTAACTAATTTGCAATGAAGAGTACCTACGTCTGTGATTAGTGTCTCTAACTCAAATTACTTTCTTTTATACTAGAGTATTTAAATAATCTAATTTTGTGGAAAATAAGTACAAAATTAGAATAAATTGGAGTTTAAAACTTTGAACAATAGTTGGTTATTTTTCTTTATTTAGTTATTTTAAACATTAATATTGTTAGATAAAATTTTAATTTAACCTTTATAATATCGAACTCTTGACTTGCACGATTGAGACCAACTTTGCACTATAGAGTCTTATTCATACAAACTCAAAGTCTTCAATTGAATAGGTAGAATTCAATAGCCCGAAATCTAGTTTTGTGGAGTTTCTTGAGTGGCGGCTCCCAGAAGCATGCAGAATAATTGTATAGGCTACTATGCTGCAGTGGTGGGATCTGAACCACTACCGCTTCTCGTCGACACTTAAATGGGAGACTTTCTCCGTCCCTATTGGAAGGAACGGACCCGTAGGGGGGACTATCCACGATACCACTACCTACGTACATGGCCCTGTATCACTCAAGGGCAATGTCTAATCTTCCTCATTATAAAGTCAGAGGGCAAGTGGTCAACCCTACAACCCTCCTAGTATAGTACTCACAGGGTGGAAGCACCCGTCATAAATCATCGACAAGATATAAATCATGTAAAGACTTTATAAATAATTCCAATAAGTATAATCAAAACCATGTTAAGATAATACATCACATGTAGACATGGTTATTAAAAAAATGGAATGACCTTGGCGCAACGGTAAAAGTTGTCGTCATGTGACCTTGAGGTCACGGGTTCAAGGCGTGGAATCAGCCTCTTGCAAAAATGCAAGGTAAGACTGCCTACTTTAGGCTATTGTGGCCCGCCCCTTCCCCGGACCCTGCATAGGCAGGAGCTTTGTGCACTGGGGCTGCCCTTTTACATGCTACAACAAGAAAGTAGAGACCTATTCATATGACATAGTAAGACATAAAATACGTTCTTCAAAACTTTAGAGAACAAGTCATGGTTACTAAAATCACGAAGTAATTGAATGAAATCACTTACCTCGATAATTATGATACTCTAATCAAGCTTGTAGAAGTGTCACGTCGCGCGCTCTAACGTACCTGTCAAATCTAAGTCTGCATCATCGATACGATCGCAACGCCTCTTTCAGATCGCAATTTGGACCTTTGTAACTCCTAAAAATCAAGTCTTTTGTAATTGGAAGGGTCAAAGAACCCCAAAAATCTAGAAAAACCATGCATCGCACGTGCCACTGCGAGCATCTCCTGCTTACGTGTGCATTGCAGACAATTTAGAATTTTGCTATAATAGATATTTGCCTTTATATGATTGTAGTTTTTGAATGTAATATTAATGGTTGATCATTGTACCTTTCGCTTTTTATTTTCTTTGTAATAGTTAGTTCAAAGTGTGAAATCAGATGTCTAAAATTGTTAGTTGGGTTGTAATATGTGGTACATAGGCCTAATTGAAAAGTCAACTCACTTGAATGGGAGGCAAGTTGAGTTAACTTGAAACCACTTATATGACTTGAGAAAACTCCAATAAAATTTTTTAATAAAATTTCTTTGTTTTATACATATATTTTAAAATTTTGCTTTTATTCAGATAATCTATTATATATATATATATAAACTTGTGACGAAGATTAATTTTTAAGGGGAGTTTCTAATCATAGTTAGAAAATAGAAATTATGAACCACAATGTATAAACTATAGGTGAAAGGGTAGTTTGGGAATAGGAAGGAATAGGCAATAGAAGAGCATTTTTAAGAGTACGGAGATGGGTATTCTAAGAACAACAAATGATGAGGGTAAGATTTGTAAATAACGAGATCAACTAGGGTATGTAGAAAATGAAACTTTCAGGAGCATAACAATAAATGAAAGAGGACAGAAAAGTGGGGATTAAAGAAGCTAAAAATATACATTTGCCCAATAAAATTTACTACTCTAAAGTGAATAGTATGTAAAACTATATTTTACTAATCTCCTATATGCACATAATCTTGAATCGTGCATGTGTGCGTGTCAGTGACTAGTAAGTCTCTAGGTAGGTTATTGATGGCTAAAACAAATGCTAATCATAAAATCATGGAGCTAATGACCCTCAAAACATTGTCTTCCTTGGACAAATGCTAGACCCAATTGTAAATGGGATAATAATAGCATCTAAACAATTGTAGTTCTTTTCCATTATATAGTTAAACAAATGCCAAGATCATCCAAAGCATAGTGCTAAAGCTCATGATTAGAACGAAAAACTTGTCTAAATTACTCGACTTGGTAGAAAATCAACTCATTATTGAGTCAACTCATTGCAAATAAAACAAATTGAATAGGGCTATTAATTGAACATAGAGCCTCTTAAACAACAACAATTTATCCTAACCAACTCACCTAGAGGTTATAGGTGCATATAAAACTAAAATTACATATATATAGAAGTACATATTTTTGAGTCATCCACTAGTGGTTTCAAGTTGAGTCAACTGGATTGTCCTTTGAGTCATTGTCCAATTTCTTAGTTTTTAAATTTTGATCTAAACTAACTCACGTATGTTGAAGATGATGAACAAATACATTTTCCAAAAATAGACTTTAAGATTAGCATATGCTCTATCAAATGCTTATGAACATAGTTCTCAAACTCATAAACGAACTTGAAAAGCTCATTTGAGTTACTCGACTCATAGCAAAATGAGTCAAAATTGAGTTGACTTATTGTGTAATAAAACAAATTAGGTAGACCCTAGATTTGAACACAAGCAACATCGATACAACATTATAACAGACTAGCCTAAGAATCAATCTTTCATGTAAGGTGAAATTCTTTTAATAGAAGCAAAAGTTAATAATATCTTGTTTGAAATCTCAATCAAGTACTTTCAAGTCGGCTGCTGACCTGTTTCAAGATAACTAGTCTTACCAAACTCTTGAGGTGAGTTTTTGAACTTTTAAACCATGCTAATGAGTGCCTACTCCTACCAGAATTCATGATATATTTTCCTCCTCCTTTCTCTTTTGTATATGTTTTGCCACTTTTAACCTGCTATGCATTTTGAATATCTCGATCTTACCAAAAACAAAAGTAGGGTTCTTCGGTGGACTTAGGGTCCATACGAAGAGCCACAGTTATTCGTATGCATAATTTTCCACTTTGCATAAGCCATGGGGCGGGTTTTCTTTTCATACCTTGTATCGAGAGATCGAGAGAGAGAGAGAGAGAGAGAGAGAGAGAGAGAGAGAGAGAGAGAGAGAGAGAGAGAGAGAGAGAGTTGAAGGATCTATAAATTAAACCAACCTTAATTATCGGGTTCCACTAGTATAACCTACCTTAATTCTTCGCTTTGTACCAGAAAAAAAATGGCCTACCTTATTTATTGGGTTATTTTTGGACCATTAGATATTCAGAGTTTGCACTTTGACTGCACCTTTTTACTAACCACGCAGCCAAACATGAATCATTGAATCAAAGTACATGCAGGATCTTCTCTTTTGATTCATCCAAGGTCAGTGGCATAGGACAATTCTACCTAGTTTAATTATTCTAACCTTTTGATATCTAGAGCTGTTGTTCAGCCAGTTAGAAACTTCATAGCGTATTCAGGGAACGAGGCAAAATAGAGGCACGATAAAAGATGGGAATTTGGATGTGACAAGTTTGGTTTGTATTTAAATTGGCCAATTCCTTCCTTTATGTGCAACTTTCCCCTTCAACTATATCGCATTTCTTCTTCTTTTTCTTCTTATAACTTACTAGTCATTGCATTAGTTCTGCAAATGAGCACTAGAAGCAGGCTCATGGTTCTTCCTTATTGTTTACTTAATTGTCTCCTTCTCTTTGGAAACTCATATTTCTATGGCAGCTGATACCATCTACCCTGGCGAGTTGCTGATTGTAAACCAAACCTGAACCTCAAAAGGTGGCAACTTCCATTGAGTTTTTTCTCACCATGTACATCTCAGAAATACTATATTGATATGTAAAGGGCAGCCCCGATGCACGAAGCTCATGCCTATGCGGGGTCCAAGGAAGAGGCAGACCACAAGGGTCTATAGTAAAGGCATCCTTACCTTGCATTTTGCAAGAAGCTGATTCCACACCTTAAACTCATGACCTCAAGGTCACATGATGACAACTTTTACGGTTGCGCCAAGGCTCCCCTTCACTATATTGATATGTGATAAAACAAAATCTCTGAACAAACAGTAGTCTGAGTAGCAAAAAGAGAAATCCCTCTCATTGACGATTCATCCCAACTAATCAGTTAAGCATCCTAAGAAATTCCTCCATCAGAATCTTGAATTAGACAGTAGTTGTGCGTCTTGACAATAAAAATCTAGTTTTGAGAGATGGGTCAAATTCCTTTCTTGTATTTTAGCAATGCTTTGATCCCCCAACTGATACGTTTCTTCTTGTAGGAATACTTGGTCTGAATAAGAATAATGGGGAAAAACATATCCTTATTTCATGGAGATGTTCAGATGATCGAGCTCCTGGCCTTTTCTCCCTTCTGATAGACTCAAGAGGCAGCAATCAGTTTCTTTTACCATGGAATGGATCTTAAAGGTACTGCGGTAGTGAGGAATGGAATGGGCATTTATTCAGTGGAATTCTTAAAATGACAGGAAACTAATCTACATTGTCAACTTTGAGGTAACAACACAAAAAAGTATTTCAATTCCTTGGTTACTGATCCTTCCATTATTTCAAGGTTTGTGATGGATGTCTCAGACCAAGAGATCAATGTGAAGTTACTATGTTTGTGGGGATCTTGGTAGCTGTGACTAGAAAAGCTTGCGTTTCTGTACATGTTTCCAAGTTTTTGAAGCAACTTCTGTTATTTATTGGAATTTGAGTTATTGGTCTAGAGGATGTGAGGAAAATACCCTTATAATGTGGTGTACATCACAACTTTAAAATGGAGAGAGAGAGAGAGAGAGAGAGAGAGAGAGAGAGAGAGATCATGCTGGATATTTAGTTTTCCATCATTAGTCCACAACCTTCGACAGCTCAAAGTTCTGATGCGTGCACATTTGCTTGCTTGAATGACTATTCTTGTACTGCTTATGCTTCCGGTAATAATGGGTGTTCAATATGGAATGGGAATCTTTGAAATTTGACACAAGTTTCCAGTGGCGATAGCCCTGGTATGTCTGCCTTTTGGCTTCTGATGTACCAGTTTCTAGGAATAAAAAGAAATCAAACACCAAGATCATTGTAAGTACATTTTTTGTGGTCATGGTTGTTGTTGCATGTATTTATGTTGCTTGTATTCTAATTTGTAGATATTGAAAGAGAAAGGTCATAAGAGAATCAATTCACGGATCTTTGATTCAATTCAGGAATTTCACTGAAAAATTAGGAGGAGGAAGTTTTAGTTTCACTTTTGAAGGAAGTTTGCTTAATTCAATTGCCACAGCTATGAAAAAACTTGAAGACCTTAGACAAGGTGAGAAGCAATTATGGACCAAAGTGAGCACAATTGGGACAATTTAGCATCTCAATCTCATTGGTCTTGGTGGATTCTATTCTGAAGGTGCCAAAAGGCTGCTAGATTTTTATTTCATGCCAAATAGTTCTTTAGAGGACATCATCTCACATTAGAAAATCAACATCAATCTTCATGAAACCTAGGAACCTGGTACAGTGGCCAATACAATGCAACACGACAACATTGGTATCAACAATCACCCAGTCCATGTGAACTTCACCGATCTATGAGATTTTAGGTGGTGCTTTACCTTTTGGTCTTTGGATTTAACAAATTTTGCCAGGTCCAAGAAGGCAGCTTAGGAGGCACTACTTGAGCCCAATTTGTCATCATAGTTTAAGAACTCAAAATTGCCAGAATTTTTGTAAGTTTCATTGTATGTATTCGTCCCTGTCCTTAGGTGTCTCAAGTAGAGTGTGTTTCTAGCTGCCAGTAACATTCCATGAACCTTTGTGGCTTTGTTCACCAAGCTCTTGAGTTCTTTAGGAAAGTCGAGTTGACTGTATCATTTTTTAATTGGGTTTTTTTCAAAAATGCCATTATTTTTGGGATTTTTGCAAAAAAAAGTCCAACGTTTTTTGAGTTTTGCAAATTTGTTATTTAAGTTTTCGTGAGCCTTGTAAAATTTCCATTTTATTACTTTTCCATCATTAAAAATTCATTATTGCCCTCTATTTATAATTCAAAGTTCTGTATTTTAGAACCATTAACCTGTGATTAAGTTATCAATTTTGACCACTAAGTTCAATGACTTTCCTATGGAAAGTTTCAATGAAACTTGGTATGTAACACAATTCTATAATGAGGAATCTAATGGTATAATTATATGTCCACAAAAATGAACCAATAGTGAGATATTCAATTGCAAACATACCATGTTCACCAACCTGAGCAACAATACTTGCGAAGCTTCTTCAATGAAATTCAATAATTTAAACTTCAATTTCTCACTAAAAACTATTCATAAATGAATTATAATATAATCAATACTTTCAATCAATAAAAAATATAATAAATTAAAGAAAAATTCAAATTTAAATCATAAGCAAAATAGTGTTACTGTTCACTCAAACAACAACGAATAGCAAATTTTAAGCTCTTTGCTTGGTGCCTTTTTCGATGAAGATTGGAGTTCTAAGACTTGAGACTTCTTCTTCTCAATGTCTTCTATCTATCAAGATCAATTTTAGATATTTTTATTGATTAACAAAGCAAAAAATCACCCACAAAGTCCTCTTCTTCACCTTTGTTAGTTTGCTAGAAGGGTAATATCAAAATTTCAAAAAAACTAGGAAGAAAGATGGAAGACTAACAGAATGAAAAATTTGCAAAGCTCATGAAAACTTCATAGCAAATTTGTAAAATTCAAAAAATGTTAAACCTTTCTGAAAAAATTCCATTACATTGTAATGGTATTTTTGCAAAAAAAAAAAAACCTTTTTAATTTTCTTGATTGAGTTTGATTAATAGAATTTTGACCTATAAAAAAAATTGGAAAGTGAGGGAAGTTAAGTTACTTGAAGTGACTCGAGGGTGACTCAAAAATAAGCTCGTGAAATTTTAATGACATAATATTTATTTTTGGTTGTTTTTGAAAATTTGCACTATATATTTATGGTTAATCACTTAGTAAGTTGGTCAGGGTATAGTTTTATTATTTGGTGACCAGTATTCAAATCCATGTCCAAACAAAGCATTTTTGTTATATTCTGGTACTTAGGAAAGGATAATAACAGAAATGGTCACTTAGTAAGTTGGTCAAGGTATAGTTTTATTATTTGGTGACCAGTATTCAAATCCAAGTCCAAACAAAGCATTTTTGTTATATTCTGGTACTTAGGAAAGGATAATAATAGAAATGGCATAGGGATAGTAGTGAATAAAAAATTAAAAGATAAAGTTGTACACTTTAAATGAATTATAGAATTACACTAATAAAACTTATTCTAGGAAAAAAGATCATAAATGTTATAAGTGCATACACACCACAAGTAGGGTTAGAAGATATAATCAAGAGACAGTTTTGGGAGAGTCATGCAAGAAATTTCTAACACAGATGGGCTATTTATAGGAGCATACTTAAATGGCCATATAGGGAAAGAAAAGGAAGTATATGATAGGGTACATGGTGGGTATGGTATCAGAGAACAAAATGAGATGGAGGAAACTATTCTAGATTTTGCTTTGGCATATGCCTGTCCCTTGCAAACACATTCTTTAAGAAGAGGAATGGGCACTTAATAACCATTAATAGTGGACTCCATAAAAGCCAAATAGACTTTTTTTTTTACTTAGGAATATCAAAAGATCAATGTCTAAAGATTGTAAGGTGATACCCGGTGAGAGTTTAACTTTACAATATAGGTTAATGGTTATGGATATCTACATTAAAAGATGGAAGAAAGAAAATGAACTTAATAGGTATTCAAAAACTAAGTTGTGGAACTTAAAAGGGGGAGAAAATAACCTCACTTACAAATAAGTTGGTGGTAAAAGAAAACTGAAACAATTAAACAGAAGTAAACACCATATTGATTAATACTAAGTAAGGTTAAACTCAAGGCATATGATGATCTCTATAATAGACTATGATCAAGAAAAGATGTGTTTAAACTTGCAAAAATAAGAGAACAAAAGGGTAAGGGCTTAAACCACATTAAGTTCATTAGAAGTGATGATCAAAGGGTACTAGTCAAAGATGACAAGGTCAAACAAAGGTGAAAAAGTTACTTTCAAAATTTGTTAAATGGCAGTTGCCTTTAGAATATAGGGATTGAAAGTACTATAAACCTAAATATTATTGGATATTATAGACACAACTATAGGATTAGAATACCTAAAGTGAAAGAGGCTTTGAAAAAGATGAAATCAGGAAAGGCCCTGGGGTTTGATGGTATACCAATAGAGGTTTGGAAGCAAATGGGAGATACTAGAGTAGGTTGGTTGATAAAGTTGTTTAATAAGATTATAAAATAAAATAAAAATTGAATGAATAGAGGAAGAGCTCTATTATACCAATTTATAAGAATAAAGGAGAGACGTAACTACACTAATTATTAGGAGATCAAACTTATGAGCCACACTATGAGACTTTTTAAAAGAGTGATTGAGAAGAGGCTATGACACGAGACAAGTAAATCAAAGAACCAATTTGGTTTCATGCCTAGGAGGTCTACCATGGAAATTGTTTTCTTATTAAGACAATTGATAGAGAAATATAAGGAGAGGAGAAAGGACCTCCACATGGTCTTTGTTGACTTAGAAAAAGCTTATGATGGGGTTCTCAAAGATTTAATATCGTTGGTGTTGGTGAGAAAAGGCTTTCACTAGGGTATATAAACATAATTAAGAATATGTATGAGGGAGAGGTAACTGACCACTAGTGGAGAAACCGGTGATTTTTCTATTACTATAGGATTGCACTAAGGATTAGCATTGAGCATGTACCTTTCACGTAGGTTATAGATGAGTTAACAAAACATTTCATAAGGAGATTCTATGGTGTATGTTATTTGCAAATGATATAATTTTAATTGATAAGACAAGGGAGGCAAACACAAAGCTAGAGTTTTTATGGAGAGATGCATTAGAATATGAAGGATTTAAAATTAGCCAAACTAAGGTAGAGTATATGAATGCAATTTTAGCAAGGAGAGGAGCGGGAGTGAAACACTAGTAAAAATTCATAACCAAGATTTTTTCATAAAAGACCACTTACTATACTTAGGATCTATGATTCATAAGAGTGGAGAGATTAAGAGGGAGGTTACTCAGAGAATCCAAGTAGGCTAGAACAAATGGAGATACGCATCTAGAGTTTTGGGTGATAGGTGGGTGCCACTCAAACTAAAAGAAAAATTTCATAGAATGGTTATAAGGTTGGCCATACTCTATAGATCAGAGTGTTAGGTAGTTAAGGAACATCATGTTTATAGGATGAGTGTAACAGAAATGAAGATGTTGAGATGGATGCGTAGCAAGACAAGAAAAGATAGATTTATGAATGAAAACATTAGAAGAAACTTAGGAGTAGTACCAATAGGAAAAAAGATAATGGAGATTAGATTTATATGGTTTAGACATGTCCAATGAATACCGAAACTAGCACATTTTAGGAGTGAGCAATGCTAGTCAAAGGTTTTAAAAGGGCAAGAGAAAGGCCTAAAAGAACATAAATAGAATTTGTGAGAAAAGATTTAAAAAATTGAGAACTAAATGAAGCCACGATACTTAATAAAGAAGAATGGAGGAACAAGATCATGTCGCTGACCCCTAATTAAGATAAGGTCTTGATGATGATGATGATGAACGAGTCAACTTGTCAAGTGACTCAATTTGTCACTGAGTCTAGTAACTTGGATGACTTTTTGGATACAATACATGAGTTTTAGAACTATATTTATAACTTGATATCCAAAATGAGTTACAAACGCTGTGTTGTTTGGTAAGAGGATGACTAACCATGAATTTGAGTGATTAAGAAATATGTAAAATAACTTGAGAGCCTTATGTTCTTTGTTCTTAAAAAGTTTTATCTACGTTTTAGGGCATAAAATAGAATAGAAAAAACTATTCAATCACTGAATCAATCACGGATCTTATGTTGTTGATTGTTTAACCATAAGTACACGGGCTATTGTAGTATAGCTTATGCAAGTATGGGTCGATCCCATGAGGACTTCATTTAAAAAGTAGGAATTTCAATAAAATTTAATTATCTAAAATTAAAAATAAATCACTCAAAATTACTGGAATTATTGAAATCATAATTAGAGATCATATCGAACAAAATTACAGAATTTCCAGTTCCTAAAGAAAACAAATAAAATCAAATAATAAGAAAAAACTACTTCCCTAGATCAATTACTATCAAAATCTTCAAATATAATGTCCTGAGAGATTATCAGCATTCATAGATATCTTCATCATGTCCTTGACAGAGATCAACCAGTCGGATTTGTCAGATTCATCAAAATCAAAGAGATCTCGGCTAAATTGTGATTTTTAGATTTGGACAGCTCAGATAAAGTTTTGGATTTCAGATCAAAGATCAAAAAAGTTAATTATTTCTAGGGATGTCCTAAAAATGACTCTGTAAAATTTATTTGAAATCTGCTAAGAAACGAAGGAGAAATTGTAGGATTTTTGTGATTAAGGCTAACCCGTTGATGTGTTAGGCCTTAATTGATCTGGTAGAGATTAGGCAGTTCCTGAATGAATAAAATGGGACGCAAATGTAAATAAACTAGAGACACATATTTAAATAAACTAGGGACATAGATGGAATAAACGAGAAAGAACAGAATTGTAATTGCTTTTAAAGAGCGAGGGCAAAAATGGAATTTAGTGACAAATCTGGTTTTTAGGAAAAACTAGACGTAGGAAGAGAGAAACAGATGAGGGAGAAGAGGGAAAGGGAAGAGGAGGAAGAAGAGGAGCACGGGAGGGAAACCCGTTTGGGGTTTCCTTCCCCGGAACATCCGACGATGATGCCTAGGTCGACAGACGGCAATGGAAGAAACCGGAGCAGAGGAGAAGAGAAATAAGAGAGGGGAGGAGAAAAGAGGAGGGGAGAAGAGAGGAGAGGAGAGGAGAAATGAAGAGAGGGGAAAGGAAGGAGCTTCAAGGAAAACCCGTTTTGGGTTTTTTCTTCTACAGAACGTCTGGTGCCCAGGAAGCAAGCCGACGACGCAGAGGAGAGAACGCGATCCGGCTTCCTAGTTTGATGTGGCCAGAACAGAGGAATGCGATGAAGCCTGGGCCATGCTGGTTAGGTGTGTATGGTGAAGAGGTGATGGAAGATGGTGGGAAGATGGAGGGGAAGCAGGGTGAAGTGCGGTGCTGGAAGTGGAGAAGCATAGAGATGTAGGGAGTAGGAGAAAGAGGGGAAATAAGGAGAAGGAGAAGGGGTTTGTGCGTGACAGAGAGAGTGGAGAAGAGGAAGGTGAGAGGAGAGTTGTGAGAGGTGGGAAGTGGGAGAGAAAAGAAGAGAGGGGAGAATGGAGAGAGGGGAGAGGAGAGGAAGATAATGGTAAGAGGGGGAGGTGAGAGTAAAGTGGAAAAAGGAGAAGAGAGAGTAAGGGAAAGAGAGCGAGAAAAAGAGGAGAAAGAAGGAGGAGGAGAGAGATGAGAAGGGAATTTGGTACGTGAGAGAGGGAGGGAGGAGAAGAGTAAGGATGGAGAGAAGAAAGGAGGAAAACGAGAGAGAGAGAGAGAGAGAGAGAGAGAGAGAGAGAGAGAGAGAGAGAGAGAGAGAGAGAGAGAGAGAGAGAGAGAGAGAGAGAGAGAGAGAGAGAGGGGCAGGAAGGAAAAGTGGGGAAGGGGTTGCCTTTTACTCTTTGCTAATTTGGGTACTCCTTTTGGAATCTCCTCCAAAATTGCTTTCTCCATGTTATTTCCATTTTGTCCATGATTTTCACATTAAGCTCAATTATTATTTAGAAAACTATTCCATCCATCTCCATGGGTGATCTAGTCCATCAATCCTTTTTAAAATGATCTGTATCGTTAACTTTTAATCGTAGCCGTCTATGTGTCTTTTGTTTGATCTGCAAAAGAAAAGATTAAATTAGAATCATTTGAACCATACATTAGTCATCTAATGAGCTTTAGTGATCATCTGACTGTTGATTTTGACAAATTAATGTTTGGATGGTCAATTGGAGTTAAATTCAAAATCAAGCTAAATTTTGCAAATATGAACAGTTACATGATCTAATTGAACACTAAATTAGGGGTATTTTGACCAAAATTAAACACTTAACATATGTATCATGTGCATTTAACTTCTTTAAGCGGATCGGATGTTTGCGCTAAAGCATTAGAAGTTACAGTCTCTAGCCTGGTCCATATGGCTCACACTTTCTTGATTCAAAAAGTGAATGCTTTGAACCTACAGGATCATTATTCTAATGCAATTAGAGAATAGTAATGAATCGATTTAGTAGGCTCCTGACGGATAAAATTCATCCTAATCAATTAACCGTATTTACTATATTTATCATCTTAGAAAGGCATTGTAGCTTTTACCACACGGCTGCTGTTTTTGGTCTTGACAGGCTACAGTCCATAGGAAGACATTGTCTAGAATAGGAGGGCCCAGCGGGTGATGTTGATGCGAATGTAGGAAAGGGAAAGTAGATGGATTTTTAAGTTACCTACTGGAAGCTTGTAGAAGTGACTTCCTGCTCAGAGCAGGTCTTATCTTTGCGCAAATGATTTAGAATGCTAGGAAACAATGCGACAGCAAGGTACGTTATCATATGATTGCATGAAGGACCTCAGCTTTGGTTGATCTGACCCATTCATCTGATTTCTCAAAGTTTAGATATCTCACGGACCTAAAATCTTAACAATTGGACAATTGGTTGATCCAATAAAACAAATTAGGTAGACCTAGGATTTAAACACAAACGACATCAATACAACATTAAGATATACTAGCCTAAGAGCATTCTTGCATCTACGGTAAAAAGTTCTGGTTTTTTATGCAAGCAAAAATTAATAATATAATATTCGAAATTGCATTCAAGTACTTTCAAGTCATCTAAGAGTTGCTTCTAACTAACCTGACTTGCTAGTCTCTTGAGTCAAGTTTTTGAATTATGCTCCTAAGTGTTTACTTCAAGTGGAACTTTTTCTCCTCCTTTTCTATGTATGTTTTGCCTCTTTTAACTTGCTCCTTTCCTGTGTATGTTTTGCCTCTTTTAACTTGCTATGCAGTTTGAAGATCTCCATGTTAACAGCAGTCACACATTTCACTCTCAAAAACAAAGAACAAAAAACAAAATCGGTGATCATGGTGGATTCAGAGTCCAAATGAGTAGTCACTGTTTTCATATTCATATTTTTTCCACTTGTAGAAGTAATTCTTTTCATATTTTTCCACTTGCATAAGTAACATGGCTAGTTTCCTTACCATACTTTCCACTTGCATAAGTACCTTTTAATATGTGGTATTATTAGTCAAGGAGCCTTGGTGCAACGGTAGACTAATCATCTCGTGACCTTTCACGAGGCTTGAAAATAGCCTCTTGCAAAAATGTCAAATAAGACTGCATAGACCTTGCCGTCCACCCCTTCCCAAGACTTTACATATGCCGGCACTGCTTGGCTGCCCTTTGCTACTAGTCAAAAGAGAGTCAGAGTGACCACTGCAGCCTACCTTATTATTGGTTTCTACAACTGCAACCTACCTTAATTCTTCGCCTTGTGCCAGAGGGCAAAAAAAAGCCTACTTTAATTATTGAGTTATTTTTTTACCACTAGATATTCAGAGGCAATACTTGGGCTGAACCTTTTTACTACCTACGCGCCAAGCATCGATAATTGGATCAAGGTATAGGCACGACCTACTCTTTTCAATCATCCAAGGTCACTGGCATAACGAGAATTCTACTTAGTTAAATGATTATAACCTTTTGACATCTCGAGGTTTTGTTTAGGTAGGTAGAAACTTCACCGCATCTTCGAGGCAACGAAGTAAAACAGAGTCAAGAATATAAAATATGGGAATTTGGAAGTGATAAGTTTGATCTGGCAGTTAAACTGGCCATTTCCTTCCTTTATATGGTGCAACATTGGGCTTCAATTATACCGCTCTTCTTCTTAGTCTTTTGCATATAACTTGCTGTTCATTACATTAGTTCTGCAAATGGGCACTAGAAGCATGCCATGGTTCTTCTTTATTGTTCTCTTCATTGTCTCCTTCTCTTTCGATACCCATATTTCTATGGCAACTGATACCATCTACCCTGGCGAATCTCTGACTGGAAAGCAGACATTAACCTCAAAAAGTGGCAACTATGCATTGGGTTTCTTCTCACCAGGTACATCTCAGAGATACTATATTGGTATCCGATACAACAAAATCTCTGAACAAATAGTAGTTTGGGTGGCAAATAGAGAGACCCCTCTCCCTGACGCTTCATCCCAACTAAAAGTCTCAGAAGATGGAAATCTAGTCCTCCAAAATCAGTTAAGCATCATAATCTGGTCCACAAATTCCTCCATCAGAACCTCAAATTCGACAGTGGCTGTGCTTCTTGACAATGGAAATCTAGTTCTGAAAGATGGGTCAAATTCCTCCGGTGTATTTTGGCAGAGCTTTGATCATCCAACTGATACATTTCTTCCTGGAGGAAGACTAGGTCTGAACAAAATTACTGGAGAAAAACAGATCCTTACTTCCTGGAGAAGTTCAGATGATCCAGCTCCAGGGCCTTTCTCCCTTGAGATGGACTTAAGAGGGAACAATCAGTTTGTTTCAGTATGGAATCAATCTGAAAGGTACTGGAGTAGTGGAGAATGGAATGGACATTTCTTCAGTGGAATTCCTGAAATGGCGCAAAACTATATGTACAATGTCAGCTTTGTAGACAACATCAGAGAAAAGTATTTCACATACTCAGTTTCTGATCCATCTATTATTTCAAGGCTTGTGATGGATGTCTCAGGCCAACAGCAGCAACTGACATGGATGGATCAATCTAATGAGTGGATGTTGTTTTACTCTCAACCAAGGGATCAATGTGAAGTTTACTCTGTTTGTGGAGATTTTGGTTTCTGTAACCAGAAAAGCTTGCCTTTCTGTACATGTTTGCATGGCTTCGAAGCAGCTTCTATCATAGGTTGGAATTTAAGTGACTGGCCTCGGGGGTGTGTAAGGAAAACACCCTTACGATGTGGTAATAGTACAACTTTTAATGGAGAGAAAGATAGATTCTGGATCATGCGGGATATTCAGCTGTCTAGCATTAGTCCACAACCTTCGACGGCTCGAAGTTTTGATGATTGCACTTCTGCTTGCTTGAATGACTGTTCTTGTACGGCTTATGCTTATAGTAATAATGGGTGTTCAATATGGAACGGGAATCTTCGGAATTTGGTACAAGTTTCTGGTGGTGATAGTAACACTGGTAATCTTTATCTCCGCCTTTCTGCTTCTGATGTACCAGTTTCTACGGGTAAGAAGAAATCAACTACTAAGGTCATTGTAAGCATACTTTTCGTGGTTATGGTTGTTGTCGCATGTATTTCTGTCACTGCTATTCTGATTCGTAGATATCGAAGGAGAAAGACGAGAATAGAATTAATGCACGGCTCTCTGATACAATTTAGCTACAGAGATTTGCAAACTGCGACCAGGAATTTTGCTGAAAAATTGGGAGGAGGAAGTTTTGGTTCTGTTTATAAAGGTATTTTGCCTGATTCAACTGCCACAGCTGTGAAAAAGCTTGAAGGCCTTGGACAAGGTGAGAAGCAATTCCGGACTGAAGTGAGCACAATTGGGACAATTCAGCATGTCAATCTCATCCATCTTCGTGGGTTTTGTTCTGAGGGTGCCAACAGGCTTCTAGTTTATGATTTCATGCCAAATGGTTCTTTAGATTTTCAACTGTTTGGTAAGAGTGACAATGTCTTGGACTGGAAAACAAGATACCAAATTGCTCTTGGTACTGCCAGAGGTCTAGCATATCTTCATGATGAATGTAGAGATCGCATAATTCATTGCGATGTTAAGCCTGAAAATGTGCTATTAGATGCTAAATATTGCCCCAGATTGTCAGATTTCGGTATGGCTAAGCTCTTTGATCGGTATAGGAGCCGTGTTCTGACTACAGTGAGAGGAACCTTGGGCTACTTGGCACCTGAATGGGCTTCTGGAGTTGCGATAACCACAAAAGCTGATGTTTACAGCTATGGCATGATGCTTTTCGAAATTATATCAGGGAGAAGGAACACGAGACAAGTGGAAGATAGCGCGGTTGATTTTTTTCCCATTTTTGCTGCTACAAAAACAAATGAAGGTGACGTTCTCTGTTTGTTAGATGAAAGGTTGGATGGTAGTGACGACATAGAAGAATTGGAAAGAGCATGTAGAGTTGCTTGTTGGTGCATTCAAGAAGATGAATCATGTAGGCCATCAATGGGGCAAGTTGTTCAAGCATTGGAAGGTGTCTTAGAGGTCAAAGCATGTGCAGTTCCGAAGTTTCTTTTGCAACTCGCAGAACATCAAGGGAGCTTTGTATTTCCGGGGCCTACGTCTTCTAATAAGAGTTAGTGATGGGGCTTATGTTTAATTAATTCTCGTCCTAGATGATTTCGGTGCTGTGAAGCACATTCCCATGTGTAATGCTAGGTGTAATACTCTTTCTTACGTGTAATCTGTAGCTATTATGATTTCCACGTCGAGGTATTATATATGTGCTGTAAGCAAATCATTTTCTAGTGCGGATTGTAATAGATGGATGTCATATAAATTTTATCTACCTTTAAACAATAACAAGCTTATGAGGTATATGATGGTTTTGTTGTGAAATGAAAATTTAGTCCCTAGGTATTACTCGCCCCGTTTTTCTTTTCTTCTATGTTTCATATGTTAAATCAAATAGGCACGGCAATGGGGTACTGTTAAGCGTTCAATTTTGGTCAAAATACCCCTAATTTAGTATTTGATTAGAGCATTTAGACCATTAATTTTAAGATTTTACATTAAATATTTTATTTTAGCTTTAATTGGCTATCCAACCGTTGAATTGTAAAATTTAGTGGTTAGATGACTATTAAAGCTAATGAACGGTTTAGATTGCGGCAATTGGGTCCTGTGCATTGCAGATCGGTCAACTCAGGCATGGACGCTCCAGATCGAATCAATGATATTAGATGGAGATCAGATAAAGTTTCATGGAAAGAAATTGAAGACTTTGAAGACTTGCAGAGTTCTAACGAGACTAAAATTCTAGTGGACCCCACCCAATTCTTTCTCTCTATCCTTTCTCTCTTATCTTCCTATTCTCTCTCCTCTCTTTTCTCTTTTCCTCTTATCCCCCTCTCACCTTTACGTCTCTCCCTCTAATCTCCCTCTCTTTCACGTTTCTATCTCTCCCCTCCTTTTTATTCCCCTTCCCCTCTCTCTCCAAAAGGACGGTTTTTCCCTCTTGGGGGGAACTTCCTCATCCACTGTTAGGCTGGCTGGATCACCCTCCTTCCTCCTTTCTCCACTCCCATTTTCTCTCCTGGTTACCTCCCCACTCTGCCTCCAATCAAACCCAATGCCAAGCCAGCCATAGGTGCGTGACACACCAAGCTGGCCTGCACATTCTCCTCTCCTCTCCTCTCCACTCCACTCCACATCTCCCTCTTCTCACTTCACATTGCATAGCTATTCCCTCTCTATTCCTCTCTCTTTCTCCCTCTTGTTCTCTTCATCGCCCCCATCTCTCACTCTCGTATGACTCTCTTTCAATCTTAGCCTTTACACTCCAGCAATCCCCAGCCAATCCAGCACCTTTTCCTTCTCTCTCTCTCTCTCTCTCTCTCTCTCTCTCTCTCTCTCTCTCTCTCTCTCTCTCTCTCTCTCTCTCTCTCTCTCTCTCTCTCTCTCTCTCTCTCTTCCCGAGTTCTCTCTCTCTAACCCTTCACTACACCATCGCGCACCAGCCAAGCACGAGCCAGATTAGAACCAGACGGCCATTTGCCCCGCTCCTGGACCGTGCAATGCTTAGACCACCACCGGCTCAGGGAGAGAAAACCCAGATCATCTTCTCTTTCTTCCTCTTATTCCCCTTTCTTCTCTCTCCTCTACTTCCCTTTTCCTCCTCTTCCCGATCTGGCGTTTTTCTCATCGCCGGTCGGATCCGGAGTGCATGCCCACTTCTTCTCAATCCTCCTTCTTCTCTTCACCAAACACCCTAGGAGAGAAAACCCAACTCGGGTTTTCTCCCATCTTTCTTCTCTCCCTTTCCTCTTCTCCCTCCTTCTTCTCCCCCTTCTTCCTTCTTCCTTCTTCCCACCTTCACTGGTTTTCATCGTTTTCACCTGGTTTTTTCGTTAAAAACTAGAAACCCCAGAAAATTACAGTTCTGCCATTGGCAGATTTCAGAAATTCCATCTGTGTCCCCTGGCAGATTTCTGGAATGACCAACATGTCCCCAGTTTAATACCAAATGTATCACCGATTTAATTCCATTTGTGTCCCCTATTTAATTCCAACTGAGTCCCTGATTTAATTCCAACTATGTCCCCGTGCTATTCTGGTTTTACCTTATCTTCATACTGACTATTTAGCAACAATGCAATCCAAGGACAAACTAATTCAAAGACAATGTAATATAAGGACAAGCTTATCCAAGACGCATTTTAATTTTATTTTCTCTTTTCTTTGGAATAAATAATTGTGCAAATTACAGAAATTGAATAAATCTGGATTTTAGTTTATTTCTAGTATATTCTTTGTTTTTATTCTTTTAGTTGAATTTTATTTAAAACTCCATCATTTTAAATCAAGTCCTCGTGGGATCGACCCGTACTTCCATAAGTTACACTACAATAGCCCGTGCACTTGCGGTTAAATAATCAATAGGTAGGGTTGGCTGTAACTGCCTCGGCAACCCTATGAGTTGATTTATCCAGCCTAGTCCTACTTCACCCACTCCACGAGGCAAACTATGAAAAATCCATTTTGACCTACCTAGTCCCATCAGACGTTTCAATGGTGAACACGAGGAGGCAACTATTTATCTTGCCAAATTTTCTCATAACTGTAGTATTTTTGCTTTTCTTTTTAAGCATATGTTTGACCTTAAATATTGTTACTATTAAGTTCATTGAAGAAATTAAGAGAGTGCCCTAGCATTTGACAAGGATGTTTGAATATGGATGCCCCTTGGTACTATTGTCACACTCTCATTTGAAATTTTGTTATAAAAGTACAAGAGAAGCTCACTCTTTAAAATGATCTTAACTACTTTTTCATAGATGGGCCTTGTCCCAAAAATAATATCTTTGCAAATTAAAAAGTTGTTAGTTTTTGTATAAGACTTAAAATTTAGGTAATAATGCAAAATGCATTCAAGACAATCTAGTTAGGTAATTTTTTATTGTTTTGGTTGTCAGTGGTCAAATCTTCATTATTATAATTTTGCTATGGAGTGAGTTATTTAGTAAGTTGGCTCAATTTATTAATGAGATAAGTTACTAGGACAAGTTCTAGACCAAATAATGAGTTTTTTTACTATACAAAAGAGATCTATCATTGATTTTTCTAAGATGTTTTAACTATTGTTAGCCTACTATAGTCCATTTTAAAACTTGACAAAAAAGAATGGTAGAATCATTTGATGTATGTGAATTTTGGGTAGATCTTAGTAAGATTATTAAGATGAATACTTCATATATAAAAACAGAAATTAAAGATGGGTTCTCATATCAAACTACTGCCAAATTCCCATGTAGGTGTAAGAATTTTCAAAAGGGTGTGAAAATACAATTTCCCTATGTTAGAGATATTTGTCTTGAGACTATCTCGATCTTATTATCAATAGCTCCACATCTTTCACCTAAGATAAAAGCATAAACAAGAATAGTCGTTTTCATGAGCTCAAGTTCATGGTTTAAAAACCCAACTTGAATCAAAAGTGGGTTGAGTTTTAACTCAAAGAAACTCATGGGTGACTCAAAATTACTTGAGTGAAATTTTTTATAATATTTATTTATATTTGGTTATATTAAAAAATCTTCACTTTTACTGCACATCTTAGTGTTCATTGAGTTTGTTAAGATGTGCTATTATTGAATAGAGGGCTTGGGTTCAAATTCTAGTAGAAGTGAAATATAGTTGCTATGTGGTGAGCGGACTTGATGAGTTACTCCATCGTTATTGAGTTGAGTCATTTGAACATATTTTCTAGTTGACTATCGAGTTTTAGATCTATGGGCTCAACTCTATCTAAATATGATGTCACTTGGTCAGTTTTCCTTTGTTCAAGATACCCTAGGGAGAGAGAGAGAGTTCATATTGACTTCATGAAGACTCTAGGCTAGTGGAGGTTAATAAAAAAGCTATTGTAGGGTTTTTGTTAAGAAGTCCTTATTTACCAAATTATTTGCTAA